>CM060321.1:61880727-61890727 GCA_030674155.1 Stramonita haemastoma | reverse complement strand
TGCACTGACCACAGTGCAGACAGACAGAAAACACACACTGATTTCAATCTCTGTCATGGCAAGGGACAGGAAAGTTCAGAGGTCAGAGTATTTGCTCTCCACAATCTAATGTTAAGCATGGTTACCTCGTGTATGGGTTACCCTTTGTAAGCCTTGGCTTCCATACTGTACAGGGGCGAGGCAGTGAAAAAGGTAAGGCGATAGCAACACACATACTAATTCACACCTGGGAACCCCATGACACAGTACCCAAACACCCATTCCCCCAAAATGGAACGGTGGTGTACAGGTAACGTGCCTGTCTAGAAAGCGAAAAGTCCGGGTCAAAGTGTGCGGTAGTTTGAATCCTGTTTGGGCCCAAAACTTTTCCCCCTTCATTAGACCATGAGTGGCGGTCTGAGTGCTAGTCTTTTGGATGAGACGATAAACTGAGGCATTGCGAGCACATGTAAAAGAACCCACGGCAACAAGAGAGTTGTCCCTAGCAAAATTCTGATGGAAAAAGCCACTCTGATGGGAAAACAAACACAGTTCCAGACAGGAAAAGAAAAAAAGTTATAGGGGCGTTGCTCTTGTGGCGACGCACTCTCCCCGGGGAGAGCAGCCCAAATTTCACGCAGAGAAATCTGCTGTGACATAAAGTGGTGTAAAATGTAGAATCTAAAACTTCTCACAGACAATGGCAAAGGCAGAAACAAGAGAAGAGAAAGGGGAGCCAGAGACAGAGAAACATAAGAGGTAAAAAGCAAAACAGCTCAGACAGTACTGCCAGCCACTGCCATCACTCACAGGGGTGGATGTCAGCGTTCATGCAGCGGTGCAGGGCCTGTGCAGCGGCTGTGCACTCCATGATACCTGCAGGTGTGGTCAGGTCACCTGTCAGAAACGCCTGGATGTGCTTCATGTCCAAATCCAGCTGCACCTGGTCACAACATTGACACACACACAACACCGGTCAAAAACTAGTGTTCAGGACTCTGCCATTTTGAACACAATACCAGTCATAAACTAGTGTTCAGGACAACCACTTCTGAACAAAAAACTGGCTTGAAACAGAAACTATCAAGATGTTACGGATGAAACTATCAAGATGTTACATATAAAATTATCAAGATATTAAAGATGAAATTATCAAGATGTTACATCTGACACTATCAAGATGTTACATCTGACACTATCAAGATGTTACATATAAAACTATCAAGATGTTACATATGACACTATCAAGATGTTATACATGACGCTATCAAGATGTTACATATAAAACTATCAGGATGCTGCAGATAAAACTATCAAGATGTTACATCTGACACTTCTAATGACTCCATGAGCCAACCCCAAATGACTGCACTCATTCTGTGTACAGCTATGTGTCCTGATGATTATGCGCTATGCTGCGCTGCGCTGTCACCTACCACGAGATGCTGCAGGTGTTCCAGCAGTCGCTGGTGGTTGGTGTTGCGGCAGGTGACCAGTGTGTCCTTGTCCTGCATGACCTCCATCTGCTCCTTCACGTTCTGTACATACACATACACATCAACATCAACATAGTCAATATCAATAGAGTCAACATCAACATAGTCAACATCAACATAGTCAACATCAACATAGTCAACATCAACAGAGTCAACATCAACATAGTCAACATCAACAGTCAACATCAACACAGTTAATGTCAACAGTCAACATCAACATAGTCAACATCAACACCAACACAGTCAACACCAACAGAGTCAACATCAATGTAGTCAACATCAAATCAACATAGTCAACATCTACATAGTCAACATCAACACTGTCAACATCAACATCAACATAGTCAACATCAATATAGTCAACATCAACACTGTCAACATTCCCTCACCATCATACCATCAACTCTATCAACACCAACATAGTTAACATCACCATAGTCAACATCACCATCAGCATAGTCAACACCAACATCAACACAGTCAACATCAACATAGTCAACATCAACATCATGGTCATCAACATCACCTCACCACTGTACCGTCAATTCTATCAACATCAACTCCCCATCATTAGCACCATAAACTTCATTGACACCATACATACATATAGCAAGACGGGATTTTTATTTTTTTCAAAATTGGGTTGTGTTGCATTGTGGTGAAAAGATCTTCATGGAGACAACAGCCTGCATGTCATGTTAAGGAATCTATCATGATTACAATGTGGCACAGTATAAACTGACTTGATCATTTTTATATGAAGTGTCAAACAGCAAACTATTCCTAACTTTATTTGGAGGGGGGGGGGGGAGGGAAAGGGGGAATGATCCTCACCTAGAGCTCCGAGGTTTACCAATGGAGAAATTTCACGCATGCTATCATCTGCCCACCTTTAAGACAAATGCATTGTACTTTACGGATGATGTCTAAACATGACACCAAAGTCCATGCATTTTTAAAACTGTCATCCGTGCCTACATGCGCACAATGGCCTAATCTTCCAAAAGGTGTAATGGGTTTTAACATATGTGTAAGATGTTCTACGAGCATTTGTACACAAGACCCCAGTTTACAGTTTCCTCCAAAAGACTCTTCAAAGGAGTAGAGACAGTACTGATGTTAACTTCATGGGAAAAATCTCCTCAGACAAGCCTCTTAGTGGTAGCTTGAGCTCGCACCACCAAATCGTGAGGACGGTACATACTTTGTCAAGAAAGAACAAGAATGGTGGTTGCTTACAGCCAGAATCTGGTCATAGGAGTTCAGTTTATCCTCAATGCGTTCGGCTTCCTTGATCCCTTCATCCAGAAGTCGCATCAGGTTCAGCACCTGGTCCTCTGATCCCACAATGCTGTGAATATTGGCCTGAAACAAGGGTGAATATTGGCCTGAAACAAGGGTGAATATTGGCCTGAAAACAAGGATGAATATTGGCCTGAAAACAAGGGTGAATTTGGGCTGAAACAAGGGTGAATATTGGCCTGAAACAAGGGTGAATATTGGCCTAAAACAAGGGTAAATATTGACCTGAAACAAGAGTGAATATTGGCCTGAAACAAGGGTGAATATTGGCCTGAAACAAGGGTGAATATTGGCCTGAAACAAGGGTGAATATTGGCCTGAAACTGCAGAGAGTATTAGCATGAAACAGGAGTGAATATTGGCCTGAAACAGCAGTGAGTATTAGCATGAAACAGGGGTGAATATTGGCCTGAAACAGCAGTGAACATCTTTTTGAAGAGTTTTTAACTTAGACTTGACTTAACATGAATAATGTCCTGAAACAGTGATACATAATGGCCGTAAAGTGGTGAATATTAGCCTGAAACAAAGACACGATATTGGCCCGAAACAGTGATGAATATTGATCTGAAACAGTAGTGAATATTGACTTAAAACTAGAGAATATAATACACACAAGTCATATGAGCTTAAAACAGCAGTAAATACTGACTTGAAACAGTGGTGAACAGATGACACTGATGATAAATGACTTGAAAAAAAACACAACAGAATATTGGCCTGAAATAATGATGAATATAGGCCTGGTTTGATGGTACCATTTATCCATAACTTTAGGTGAAATCATGATATAAAATCCTTTATGAGAATGTAAGGCATGCAGAATATGAGGACAGGCCTCTGAATCTGACAAAACAAGTACATCTGGCCAATGCTGACCCATGCAGAAACATTTACCCCTTCCAATAACACTTACCCCATCCAATAACACTTACCCTATCCAATAACACTTACCCCATCCAGAAACACCCCATCCAATAACACTTTGTGTACTCTACAAGATTCAGCACTATATAAGTCCCATATATTATTATTATTATTATTATTATTATTATTATTATTATTATTATTATTATTATCCAGAAACACTTACCCTATCCAGAAACACTCACCCCATCCAGAAACACTCACCCCATCCAGAACTGACAGATGTTTGGAGAGCTGTTCAGCAAAAACCTCAGCGTTGCTCATGGCCACCTGGCATTCGGACATGAGCATCTCCAGGTCTGATTCCTCCTTGGTGGACAAAGCCTGATAATCTTCCCCCGCCATAGACAGGTCGTCCACAGACTGCGACTTCTGGTTCAGCTCTCGGGGGTCAATCACATCTGAAGACAGAGAAAGAGCGTGTAATAAAACTGATTAAATATGGTTTAAAAAAAGAAAAAGAAAGAAAGAGCATGTAGGTTCCACTCTGTGACCTGGTGCACAAGCATTGAAGCAGAGACGAAAGCGGTTGGAATTACGTGGGCCGAGCTGAAGAGGATCTCCCAGAACCGAGTCTGTTAGAGGAGTGTTGTTGCAGCCCTTTGTTCCCACGGGAATTCACAGGCATAAGTCAAGTATTTTCCACTCAACCTCAAGGCTCTGAACAAGAGGCACCAGAGGTGATGAAAGGAAGTCTTACTGTGAACAGTGATTTTTTTCTTCTTTTTTCTTCATTGTGGCTGGCTCTAAAAACTCGACGATGGGATTACATGTGAGGATAATTACAAGACTATACTGGAAGGCATTTTTCTTACATTTAACAATCTGGTTTCTCTTCATATAAAACCAATGAATGAATAACTAAGAATGTGTAAGTTTGTAACAAAAATATCAGTAACTTAAAAAATATGTGTGGCCTTAACAATTATCTTCCAGGCTATTTCATAAGACATAACTTCTTCTTTCCTCTGTGTTTCCTCGCCTAGTTGATAAATTCCGACTTCAGAAGAGCTCATGTTTTTTTAACAGGTTGCAAGGTGTGTACGTCCGTAACCCAGTAGATTCTGACATGAATTTCAGGATCTTTAATATGCATATCTAATCTTTCTGCATGACTATAAACATGAAAGGAAATTATACACTGTCAAGTTTGTACTTTTACATTGACCTGTGAGATCATAAAAAATCTCTACCCTTAATTCACCAGACACTGCATTGATCCAGGGGATTGAAGTCAAACGATGTTCTTTGCTACTTCGCTCTTAAGTCTGTCATCAAGACATTAACATTCAATATAACAAATGACCAATGGTCAATATAGCTTATAAACACAACAGAGAATACAACACACAGACAACACTGAATATAAGACATAAACTATGCAAAAAAAACGGTGTGACCTCACCTTCCAGCAGCCTCTCAGGAACATTGACAAAGTCTGGTTTCTGGATCAAAAATCTCTGACACAACTGCGCAAACACAAAAAAACAAAATAAAACATCCACTAACATGTGTATTAAATACTCTGTTTTCAAACATACACACTCATTAGCAGTCTCGTTCTGTCCTCAAAGATGAAACATTTATCGACATGCAAACCTATCAGCTTGCTTTTGATAACAAAATATCAATGAACATATGTATTCAATATTCTCTTTTCAAAGTTAAAAACAAAAAACTGTGCCAATACTGGGATATATCCACATTTTGTAAGTTTTTCTTCTGACCTTTTCTTTCCTTAAAAACACATTTCCTTACACCTGATACATCAGCATATGTTAACCAGAGGAATGCATACAGCAAACTGTCAAGAAAATGGCGTCTGTTTTTTCTTACACTCTTCCAGAAAATGAAATCTGTTTTCTTCCATTTAGATTTAACATCCACACCCATCAATGCAATATGAACAATGGGAACAACAATTTCAGAGACCATGGGAGGGAAGGTGTATTATATATCACACCACCAGAATGACAATACACTGAGATCAGCTGTAGAAACAGCAGTTTCTATGTAAAGTAACTGTGTGTTGAAGACCCCATCTTTAGAAACAAGAATCTGGCATTCTAGTCAATAAGCCACAAAGGCACTGCCACAAACTTACCCTCCACAGACTGGAAATGAAGTTCTCTTTCTCCTCAATTTTCATGGCAGTCCACTTATACACCTTCTCAAAATGAAGATCAAAGTCTGTCGTTTCCTGAAATGGAAATTCAGAATTCAAATTCAAATTCAAAATACTTTATTATTTTAAAAACAGAGAAATTCAATGTTAGTATGTAAGCAGTGAATATATCAGTTTTTATACTGGTCTTGGTAACAGTGGTGGTAGTTAAAATATCAGTTTTGATACTATCATGTAAGCATGCAGGAGAACTCACTGTTCCTGACAGTACAAAGGACTCACGATTACTTTCTTTAGAAATTCTCTCCACACGCATGCAGGCATGCACACATGTACACACGCATACATGTATAAGAACACACAAACACACACACATAAAAGTCTCATCAAAAAAAATTTTTGTTGTTGTTCCATGGCTAGAACTCTGAGGTTCACCAAAGGTCAGATTTTTCCATTTGCAACTGTTTTTGCCCACCATTAAAGTAGCTGCATTCCAACTTCAGGAAGGATATCTAAACAAGTCAAGTCAAAAAGTTAAGTCAAAAACACTTTAATCATCCCTGAAGGGCAATTACAATACAGACAGGCATATTGATACAAATCATAATCAAAGACACGAAATAGCTACATTTCACATTTGTTCAGACATTATATGATAACTTCAAATAAAAATGTCACAAACACCCACATTCTATGCACACTCTATGCATGTGCATGGGCACATCAGACCACAGTTATAATATCAATCAGAGGACTTTCAGGAGAGTGGAGTCATGACTATTGCTAACTCTAGGGGAAAATTCCTCTCGAATGGGTGCCTCAGTTGAGGCTCAAACCCATGGTAGCAGATCAGGAGTGCAATGCTCTGACCACTAGGCTATCCAGCCCTTCATCTTTTCATATACACAGGTATACATGTATGTACATAAATGGACACTTCTGCATGGGGGTGGGAGGAAATGTTTGGTTTTTTGCTTACTTCTTTCCTTCCTTGCTGGGAAAGGGAATATGGCAGCAATGTAAAGATTCTCTCACCTTTTCAGCTGATTTTCCGTCCACTTGTCGCAGATCCCTGAGCATCCATGATAGTTTCTTTTTGTGTACATCTCTGTCTCCTTTCTTCACCTGGTACAGGTGAGCTGTCACCTGAGTCTCTGAGGTGTTCACTGTTGGAAGCAACACATCAAAACCATGCTAAGTAGAATCATATTACAGGGAAGTCTTCTTTTTTTCATTACAAAGAAGTGTTCAGAGGCAAATAATATACTATTAAGAATTCAGTAACAAATGACATACAGATACTATGATTAAGAAGAATTCAATGATCAATGACACTGACAAAAATGAGGAATTTTATGATAAACAACACACATCACAAATGTACCTATGATAATAAAAACAATAAAAGTGTCATGATGCAGATAATTATATTCAAAAGTACAAAAGTGTCAATGAAACACACAGTATAATGATTGCTTCAGCACAAAGAATGAAAATGTCATGTCAATAGTTTTTTACAAACTGCTCAAATTCTGTGCCAACAGATCACACAGCAGGGAGGTGTCAACACGACACGCAACATAAAAATGTCACTGATAAACAAAGCATAAGCATGTCAATGGTATTCACACTCAGCACAAAGAAATCAATATTCTTTACACAGCACAGTAACATCAATGGTGTCCATGATACTTACATACAGCGCAAAGGTAGCTTCCCTTGCGTTTGCGAGGCACTTTGAAGACAGGGACCATGGAAATGAGTCGTTCATCATTGGGCAGAAACAGCTCCTGCTGAAGTTGTTGCTTCACTGTGGCGACATTGTGTCTGACCCTGTCCCCTTCAACTGAAATATAATGTAAAATAATTTATATTCACATGTGTATTCATAGTCACTGCATGGCTGTGACATTGCTGATTGTGATAATCATAAAATGATTTTTATATATAATATGTAATTCATGTCACTGGATCATTGTACAGCACACTCTATGAAATTGAATGATTTAGAATTGACATAATATCACAGAAGCAGAACAAAAACACAATACAGGCCTGGCATCATGCATCAATGTATGGATTAGCAGTTAGCAGTTTCAAAGTCTTCAGTCTGTAGAATCATGGAAGGTACTGCTAAATGCCACAGTAACCCAGTGGAAATGCAGGGCCTTCCCTATACTTACAAGTTATGACTTAGTGTTATAGTGGTAGCTCCTGGGGTGATTCTAAAACCCAGTAAAAGTAAGACTTCCTTCTATGTGGTGATTTTACATAAGGTCAAACCCCAAAAATGTAAACTTGTGCAGCCCATACTCATCCATGTACATCATAGATATGATAGTTCCTAATCCCCCGCCTCACACACACACCACCTCCACACTTAGTAAAGTCACTTGACGGACTCTCTCACACAAACTCCCCAGCAACACTACACACACACACACACACTGAACAAACAACACATCACACACAAGGAGGGACATGCACACATACCTGTGCATTATATGATGTCGCGCAACGCACTACTACACACTCACTCACACACAGGTGTAGGGGCACAGACACGTTGTGGTGGTGTTTGTTTTTGTCGTGCGCTGTATACCTGGTTCCATCTCGTCAAGAGGTTTTCCTCTGGAGTTAACAATCAGTTGCCGACTCCACTCCCCCAAAAGTCCTTTGTGGAGAATATAATTCTAATGGTCCCATGTGCAAAAGCAGAACCACTTGTGAACTATTCTGCTTAAAAATCAGAATTGAAATCAGATGGAAGGAGGAAATGTAGTGAACCAAACGTAAAAAACTGACGATACAACTTGAAACACTCTACTGGTTCTCATCATGAAAACGATCTCAAGAACTACAGTTCTACCCAGCTAAAGAGGGTTGCAGTTTGCAGAATACTGATATGAATGTGATAAGGCGTCTATGATCAAGCTCTGAATAATGAAATGTACGTGAGCTCAGAACATTGCACATTTTGTTACGCATAGTCCTGCAGACCTAGTCGAGGTGAAATATCTAAATTTAACGAGCCATTAACCGATCTTTCGCGAATGTACGACTGATATCCTTTACGCAAATCATTGCATGTCAACTGTATGTTCCTTATCCAGCTTAACACAAACCGAATCGTCTGAATTCAGTTTCGGGCAAACTCCACCTTTCCGCGCATGAAATTGGTCTTCCTGAGCCATTGTCGTTGCTGTCTCTCGTCTGGTTGTTCTTGGAAGAATGAAAACAATGAGAACAGGAAGGCAGTGCGTGTTGATGTGTCAACACCCTCTTCCATTCCTGCACAGTGTACGAGGTTAAGTGATCATACCGATTAGTTGGACCAAATGCTTTGTAGAAATCCACAATAGTGCGATAGCTAGAACATCGAGCACCAAGGGGAAATAAAGAAAACTCGGTATTCATCTGCGCTATGGGATATAGATCTTTAACAAAGGCAGGCATATATGCAATCGTGAAATGCACTCACAAACTTTTTCTCTACTATAAAATAGAAAAACATAATTCTAACACAGATTTGACGGTGTGTAATGTGAAAAGATTCACGACACTGGGGGTGAAAGAATAGCAAGTAGATTATAATCATGGCTACAGGTCATCCTGATCCCGGCTATGCTGACATTATTTCCAAGTTCAGGCGCGCTAAATCGGCCGGTTTTCCTCTGGATAAAGAAACAATGGTGAAGCTGGCGCAGCAGAATGTTCTTCAAGCAGATGAGCTGGACAGCATAAAAAAGAAGGGGACTGCGTTATGGTTGTCCTACCCTCAAAAGATGGAGACTTCCTACGACAGCCACTACTGCGCCAGGCCTGCTGATGAGAAGGCTTTAATTTGCCCCTCCTCCCCAAACCGAAGGAACAGGCCTCATCCTGCACAGTGAGTGTCAGTGTGTGTGTGTGTGGGGGGGGGGGGGGGGGCGGGGGGCGTGCGTGTGTGTGGTGTGTGTGTGTGTGTGTGTGTGTGTGTGTGTGTGCGTGCGTGCGTGCGTGCGTGCGTGCGTGCGTGCGTGCGTGCGTGCGTGTATGCGTGCGTGTGTGTGTGTCTGTCTGTCTGTTTTTATCTCTGCCTCTCTCTGTTTCTCTATGTCTCTCCCTGTCCCTCTCTGTCTCTGCCCCTATGTCTGTCTGTCTCTGTCTCTGTCTCTGTCTCTGTCTCTCT
>CM060321.1:61863227-61875727 GCA_030674155.1 Stramonita haemastoma | reverse complement strand
CACATCTGTTATTGCTGTCAGATGTGATGATACATACCTGTTATTGCTGTCAGGTGTGATGATACATACCTGTTATTGCTGTCAGGTGGGATGATACATAACTGTTAGTCCTGTCAGGTGTGACGATACATAACTGTTAGTGCTGTCAGGTGTGATGATACACATCTGTTATTGCTGTCAGATGTGATGATACATACCTGTTATTGCTGTCAGGTGTGAATAAATGCCACTGTGTCATGCTGTCAGGTGTTATGATACATACCTATTATTGCTGTCAGGTGTGATGATACTTGTTATTGGTGTCAGGTGTGATGATACATACTTGTTATTGCTGTCAGGTGTGATGATACATAACTGTTATTGCTGTCAGGTGTGATGATACATAACTGTTATTGCTGTCAGGTGTGATGATACACACCTGTTATTGCTGTCAGGTGTGACGATACACACCTGTTATTGCTGTCAGGTGTGACGATACACACCTGTTATTGCTGTCAGGTGTGACGATACACACCTGTTATTGCTGTCAGGTGTGACGATACACACCTGTTATTGCTGTCAGGTGTGACGATACACACCTGTTATTGCTGTCAGGTGTGACGATACACACCTGTTATTGCTGTCAGGTGTGACGATACACACCTGTTATTGCTGTCAGGTGTGATTATACATACCTGTTATTGCTGTCAGGTGTGATTATACATACCTGTTATTGCTGTCAGGTGTGATTATACATACCTGTTATTGCTGTCAGGTGTGATGATGCATACCTGCTACTGCTGTCAGGTGTGATGATACATACCTTTTATTGCTGTCAGGTGTGACGATGATGTCTCTGTCTGTCACCATTATCAGGTACATACTATGGTCCATGGCTTTGTGCAGGGTTTTTCTGGTCAGCCGCCTTCACCACATCCCTGGCTACCACAATGCTGACACCACCATAGGCAAAGAGGCTTACAGAGGTAGGTAGGCTGTAGTCCTCAACATCATCATCAATGTCATCGTCGTCAACTTTATCTTCATTATCACCACCGCCAGTGCCACTACCACCACCTGTATTATCGTATTCGAAACCATCACCATTTCTTTTTGCTATTTCAGGATGACTTTACAGTAGGGTGAGGTATAGCCTTTTGAGGTGTATCATTGTATCATGCTTGCCATCATCGTCGACGTTGTCAACATGATCACGTAATTATATGCCTGAGTCATAACGCTGACATCACATCACACCACCATCACCATGTTTATACATAGGAGATTTTGACAATGCCCGGTGTTATACATTGCAATGAATATGACTGAAGTTTTTTCACAGTGCATTGTTTGTTTTTGAGGGGAGTGGCATTACACATCGTAGCGGGTTTTTTTTCCACAATAATCAGTGACAATAGTTTATTTATGTGTGTCCTAGTCTACGATCTTTACCGTTTTATTACGCCCATCGGTGTTAAACTCTACAGCCGCGTTTTATGTGAGGATTAAAAACATTTTGAATGTGATGTGACTGGATTAAGTGATGTGACATTTTGAATGTGATGTGACTGGATTTAGTGATGTGTGACTCCCCATTGCAGTGGACGCCAGTCTACCAGTGGACATCAGGGAGCAGAGGATGGCCGTTCGCCACAAGTACAGAGGTCCCTACAGTGGGACCTGGGCCAACTCCTTCAAAGACCCCAACGTAAGTAAGGCACGGGAGTCCTGTGCAAGGACAGCTTCGCTGAGGTGTAGTCTAGAGGCTAGCCCAGATATTGAGACACCTCTTTAAGAAACTCCAGAGTAACAACCAGGGGGTGGATAGCTCAGTGGTCAGAGTGGAATGCTTTCTCCCAGCCAATGTTAAGCAGTGTCGAGCATGATTACTAATTGGATGGGTGGCAGTTTGCGTGCCTTGGCTTCAATACAGTTCCCCCAGCTGTAAATGGGTACCTGGCCTCTTTAGGGTCAGGGAAGGTAAAGCAGCGCGGGAGAGGAGATGGGCGCCGCCCTCAATATGCTGGCCCCTGGAGAAGCTGAGGTCTGACACTTTGCTCCCCTACGACCACACAGGTTACGGGACACCTTTACCTATTTACCTTTTAGAGCAATAACCCAGAGAAATAAATATGAAAATTCAGTTTTAGCTTTGACAAAATAAGCAGGCATTCAGTAGACTGCAATTCACACATTATACACGTATCTATGCTTAGACTCATGCATGCACACAGTACGTGATGCTATTTCTCTTTTTGTAAACGTGTTGGTACTGTGATGAAACTGTTGGTATCATAGGGAATATGTATAATGGAGGTATTAGTATTGCGATGAACATTTTGGAATCGTTTTGTGTGCATGTTGGCATTTTGGTGAAGATGTTAGTGTTACGTCAGCATGGAGACAATATGATGAATGTGTTGATATCAAAGTGAACTCAATATCAGTATTGTACTGAGCATGTTGGTGTTCTTGTGGGCAGGGTTTAACAGAACAGCTGGGAGGCAGGTCTGGACATGCTGCTGAAGCCTGGCTGAAAATCGCTGACGAGAAAGGTGAGAGTGTGTGTTCACCTGCACTCACCTGCAGAAATACGACGATTGCATGTGTGTTTACTGTAGCCTACTCACTTATCTGTAGAAAGACTATAGCCTAAACCAAGATACTGTGTGCAAATGCATGGAGAACATCTTGTGCAGATGTTAAAAACCAGTTCTGCCTTTCAGAAGAGTAGGCTTTTGCATACTGGTAGGAATGGCTGACATAATTTGTAAGACGCATAGACACTGGTGTCATGCTTAGACTTCATCCTCGAAGTTGGAATGAGGTTAACTTGATGGTGGGTTAACAGTTGCATACACAACATCTCACCATTGGTGAACCTTGGAGCTACAGTCGAGGAACAAAAAAAAACAAAAAGAGATTAGGGTAGGTCGTCCTGTTGTCACCTGTCTGTAGAAAGATATTTGTGTGCTCATCCACATATCTGTAGAATGGTATAATGATCATATTGTATTCATCTGCCTATGGAAAGGTGTTTTGGATGTATTGATGTGCTCACCTGTTTGTAGAAATGAAGAGGGATGTATGTGTGTGTTACATGCATGCATGTGCATACATGTGTGTATATATGTATTTGAAACTGACTGTGTATATGAATGTATGCATCAGTGTGAACAAAAGTAGATATCTCCCCCCCCCCCCCTCCCCCAGTTCTCTCTCTTTCTCACTTACCAATGAAAACACTTTTTTTTGTCTAGGTTTAAATTTTACATGTGTGTTCAAGTTTATTTGTCTGTGTAGTGACATATACAATGTTTCTTTTTTTCTGTTCCCAGATCATGAAAAGGTTTTCAACGCGATCCACAAGGATGAAGAGAATGAAAGAAAACAGGTAAAGTTAAGAGCCGAGTGGTTTGTTTTTGTTTACAGGTAAAGTTAAGAGCTGAGTGGATAGTTTTTTGTTTAGGGCTCGGATACTCTAGCGGCCAGGGACAGGATAGCTCAGAGGTCAGAGCACTTGCTCTCCCTACACTTAAGTCAGCATTGAGCATTATCGGTTGGCTGTCTGTGTGTGTGCCTTGGCTTCAGTACAGTCCCCCAGTTCACCCAGCTGTCAGTAAGTACCTGTCCTCTTTAGGGACAGAGAAGCTAAAGCAGCGAGGGAGAGGAGATGGGTGCCGCCCTCAGTAAGCTAGCCCCTAGAGGAGCTGAGGTCAGGTCTGTTGACAGCCCATTCACCAACGACCACATAGGTTATGGAATCACCTTTACCTCTGCCTTAGTGGTTAGAGGGCCAAGCTTGTGACTGGATGGTAATTGAGGGTGCAGGTTCAGATCTCCAATGAATTTATCCCCTGGAGGTGGCCCAGGCCAGAAGCTTCGTCTGTTGTAGATATAACCTAAGTGCCATGGCCTGAATTAAAGTGTCATGCTTTGAAATAACATGTTGAAATGGGGGAAGGGTGTCAGGATGGCCTAGAGGTTAGAGCATTGTGCTCACTATATCATGGCCTGGAGTCAAACCCAGGTTAAAGCCACCACTCAGATACCCCTTCAAGGGGGTTTTTCCCCTGGAGTTAACATCTGTATCGACTCCATTCCCCTGAAAGTTCTTCAGATGAGTCTATAAACAGAGGTCCTATCTGCAAATACGTGCCGAATATCTTGTGCACGTGTTAAACTCTGTTCTGCCTTTGGAAGACTAAGTAAGCCATTCCTGCTGGTAAGAACGCATGACAAAGGCTGGGGCGTATTTAGGCATCGTCTCCAAAGTAGAAAAGCAGCTACCTTAAAGGTGGGAAAAAACAGTAACATACGCAAAAATCTCATTGGTGGTGAACCTAGGAGCTCTAGCCGAGGAACAAAAAAAAAAGAAAAAAAAGGGGGAAATTGACTTCATCCATGACAAGGACCCATATTCTGGGTGACCCCTAGGGATGCTTGTGATCAGTCTACACTGATCAGTGTATATGGTTGATAAAAAAAAACCCAGACCTCAAATAATTAAAAAAAATATATATATCATATAGTCACTCCACCACGAAATAAGTTGCTTTGCACCTGACCCATTTTTCTGCTAGAAGCCATTTTAGGCAGGTGGTGGTCAGGTTGTCAATTTTGAGATATTTATTGATTATTAAACTAAAGCCATATTTATACCTTATACTGAAGTATCAAGGTGTAGCCTTGTTTCCTTTTGCTTTCAAAAAGCATTTAAAAACATCCAAGTCCTCATTCTGGCCATCAATTAGGTTGCAAAATTTGTCCATTTTTCATTTTGCAAATTTCTGCAGTCTGCCATTTAAATTTGTCATAACTTTTCTTAGAATTGTCTGATTTTCAATCTGTTTTTGTATTGAATAGCCTTTTTATTATTATTGTAGATTAGTAACATGTCAATAACTAAAAATTGAACTCTGGTGCAATGCGACTCATTATGTGGTGGAGCGTCACATATACGGTTTAAATTTTAATGCATACAATCGATGGTCAGCAATCAAGATGCACTGGTTTGTGTGTGTGTGTGTGTGTGTGTGTGTGTGTGTGTGTGTGTGTGTGTGTGTGTGTGTGTGTGTGTGTTTTAAAGATGCACTGTTCATGTGCAGGGGCTCAGTGACAACGGTCGATCAAAGACAGCATACCCATCTTTGACGCGGTGGATGCGGTTTGCTGGAGAAAGAGGTATTTAAATTAATTAGATTTATAAAAAGTCTTTCCTCTCTTAGCGATATTAGACAACTTAAGAAGATGAATAAATTAGTAAATAAGTGAAATAAAATTACATAAAAAGTAAACTAATAAATAAATAAACAGATGATGATCAGATAAAGTTGTTGGCGGGGGGGGGGTTTACACAGTAAAAGATGGTTGCCATTATCAGTATTTTATTAAGTATGATAAGTCATAACGTAACTGTCATGGTAGTAGGAATGTTGTGATAGTTATGCCATGGTGATTGTAGTGGTATGTGATAATTTGAATGATAATGCAACTGTCTTCTTTTAAAAAAAAAATTTTTATTTGATACTGCAACAGTCAGTGCGGTAGTATAATGTGATGGTAATGAGAGTCTTGTTACAGTAGTTTACTATAATGATCAAGGTAACGTAGCAGCCACTGAAGTATATGTGTGCATCGAGTGATTGTATGTGTGTGTGTGAGAGTTGTATATGTGTGTGCATGTGTGAGCATGCTTGCATGCATAAAATTTATGCAGTTCAATGCAAGTGTATGTGAGTGTGTGTGTGTGTGTGTGCGTGCATGTGTGCATGCATGTGTGTGTGTACATGGTCAGCATGCAAGCCTGCACACAATTATACGTAGCATGCAATTCCATGCACACGTGTGTGAGGTGCATGCAAACATGCAGGTGTGTGTACAAGTACCCATGCATATTACACATACATTGTGTATCTCTGCAGAGACTGGAGTGTTCAATGACGTGGCGCGGTCACTGGGGGAGCAGCGAGACCAGGGCTACAAGTCCCCCCTCACCCCCAACCCCTTCCACGGCCGCCCCATCATGTCCTCCATCTCCTCCACCCGCTCCCCCACCAACCTCATCCCTCCCCCTCACATCCGCTACCAAACCGGGCGGCCACTGACCCGCGGAGACTTCTAGTCTCAGGATATCCTGAGCACATCCCCCCAAGACTAGTCCGACGACCATCATGGGATCTGACGAGGCTGTGATAGTTACACTGTCTGTCTGTCTGTCATGGTAGATTTGCTACATGTTTAAGCACAGCATTCTGAAGCCATTCTCCAGTCTTTTTCTCTTCTGTTTGTTTGATTTGATCTGTTCATTTATGAATCACAGTGTTTGAATGGGTTTCGTTTTTTTTTTTGTTTGAAAATTACACAGTGATTTTGCTTGCATTGTTTGGAAAGTTGCTGATGCCTCATTTGGTGGATCACACTAGTCTTCTGTTTCTTTTCTTTTCTTTTTTTTCAGAGGTTTTTTTGTCTGTTATTGTTTTGGTTTGTTGGGGTTTGTTCTAGTTTCGCTAGTAAATGACAGAATCGATTTGCATTTATTGGGATGAAAAGTTGTTCGTGCATCTATTGGTGGATCATATGTATGTACACAGAGAGGAGGTTTTCAAAAAAAAATTTTTTTTTTTCCATGTGTACAAGGAATCAAAGTTCATTTTTCAATGCTGATGCAATAGTCTTGCTCTCAATTTCTTTATACTCATAATATTCAAAACTGATGCAATAACCTTGCCCTTATTTTCTTAATACTCATTTATCAAACTGTAAGATTTGAAAACATTATACGTAAAAATACATAATACATGACATTGATACTCACGTTTTTCCAATATTCAGTTATTTTGTGAGATGCATACTCTATGTTTATTTTTTTTTCAACTTTCTTTTTGGTGAATAAGCTTTCCTCATGTTTTCATTCAATACCTAGTCAGTTTTAAGTGTATTACAACTACCAAGTAATTATCTTTTTTGCAGTATGGAAGCCTGAATTTAACATACTGTACTCTTCTGACGCTATTTATTGATTTTTTCCTCTCTTTTTTAAAATATAAAAAAAATTTTGATGCATAATTCTTTTTTAAATTTAAAGATTTTTTTTAATTATTTGATGCATAATTTAGATGACTGCTGCATAAGGATGACAAAGCTTTGACAATTTTATAAATCTTTGTAATGGTGTCTATCGGTTCCATCCCCCCCCCCCTCTCCCACCAAATACTTTCCTTTTCTTCTATCTTCCCTTCATATAACTGACACTTTTTCTTCATCTCAGCTGAAATTTTAGGGTTTGTTTTTACCTTCACAGTTTATCAATTTCATTTTTAGATATATTTTTGTGATTTTTCAACTTTTAGAAATGTGACAACCATTCTCTCAATTTATCACATGTTTGCCCAGTCTAACAGAAAAGATTACGGTAAAATCTTCCAACATATCTGACAAAACAAAAGCCCACCATTGGAACCCTGAAAGCTTCAGAGTCACTTACCATTTGGTTAATCAAACCTAGAGAGGCTATTTCATGTGAAGAAAACTACTGATAGAAAATACACCAATGAAAATAACGAAGTAATTATTATCATGACAACTACTGACTGAAAATACACCAATAAAAATAAAGAAGTAATTATTATCACAACTATGCAATGTTGTATGCTTCACAATTTTTAAAGTTTTCTTCTCTCAAACAAAATGATCTGCATTTTTCTTTAAAAACAAAATGACATTCAAAAAGTGAAAAAGGAAAAAAAAAATCACCAGAAATCTTTGCTTGGTTGAAAAATTCCCTTCTTTGATATAAATACATTTATGTTGGCTTCTGTTTTTCCTTCCACTGTGTGTGTGTGTGTGTGTGTGTGTGTGTGTGTGTGCGTGTGCGTGTGTGTGTGCGGGGTGTGTGTGTGTGTGTGTGTGTGTGTGTGTGTGTGTGTGTGCAGCTCATACAAAACATTTTCATCTTGATTCCTATGCAGTTTTGTCAGAATATTTTATTTTCACTTGTGTTATTTACTCATTAATTTTTGTCTTTTTATGATAATACTCAAAACTTTTATGTTTGGAAATTTGCTTCATACAAAGCATTTGAAAATAAATATTATATGTGTAACACTAATTTCTACCTATCATTCGAGATACTATTGTTCATACATCATTTTAAGAACTCTGGCTAATACATTAGAACTTGTTGAAACTGTATTGTCCAGCCATCATAATTTCTTTTATTACTACCAACTTAAATACCATTATTTGTTTTACGGCACTACTTATTTCAAAACAAGCCCAAACTCCACAGCTTGTTTTGATGGATCTGTCTATATATCCTTACTGCTGACAAACACCAACATCATAATTCCTTTCAATAGAACTGTTCAAATATAATAATTTCTGTGTTTTGTTTCTTGGGGTTTCTTTTTTGGGGGGTTAATAATAAATTCTGTTAATATATCATGATTTGTAGAAATGATACTATCCATACAGTGATAAAAAAAATGGTATAGTATTTGTACTGTCCATACATCATAATTCTTGACATTGATATTGAAGCTAGTATTATTCTCATTAAATATTTGTAAATACCAGTTTCCTGCTTTATGCTTCTTCACTGTGGTGTGTGTGTGTGTGTGTGTGTGTGTGTGTGTGTGTGTGTGTAATAATGTTCCTATTGTGTATGCCAGTAGTATCAACAAGCAGATATCAATGATATTAATGTACACAGCTTTTCGTAAGAAATTACGTCTAAATGCTTGGAAAACTAAATATTCAAAAGATGTTTTCTGTACTTGTTCTGCTATTTTATCAGTCCACCATATACTGTTTGATTGCCCTGTGCTCATTGCCTCGTATAAAAGCAAAGGGATAGATCTAAGGGAAAAATACGGAAATTTCCAAAGTGTTCTGTATGATTCCGAGTCGCATGTCCTAATATCAGTTGCAGCAAGTATTTGCCAGTCACCAGTAGGTCAGTTACTATAAATGAAATTGTATAAACTTATCATCATCCATTATTTTCTTTATCCTTTCACTTTTTCCCCTCATCCCCTTTTCAGTGCATTCTTAACGTGAATGTACCATTGTCTAAATCACCTTGTAGTGAACGGACATTAAACCAATGAGAAGAAGAAGAAGAAGTACACAGCTTTTCAGTGATCATAACTATGGAAAACACCCAAAGTGTTGTGACTTACAAACAAAGGAATGAATCCGCCCTCCCCCCCAAAAAAAAGCAACAACAAAACCCCCTAAAACAAACCCATAACTAAACAATAACAACATGTGACATAACATGACAATTTCAACAAGCATGGCATAAAACGTGACAGTGATTAAATGTTTACTTGCTGCATCTCCAAATATGTAAAATGGGAAATGTTGTTCTAACATGTTTCTCAGTTTAACACCGTGGGAGTTACCCAGAACAGGTATTCTGTTTAACTCATCACACCTGGGAATCTTTGTGAGAATTAACCCTCTTAGTCCCGAATCAGGATTTGCCAGGATTGAATAATTGCCCCCCCATAATCCTGAACCAGGATTTACACACAGTAGTTTTCCATCAGGCAGTGACCATCACTAATTGCTACCACATGTCAAAGCTCTATCAGGCCAGAGGTACAAATCCTGCTGAGAGTCTTTAAGTAATTATAGCTGCTGGTATGTACTTAGGTGGAAAAGGTAAGCGAGCATGTGTGCCTGACCTGATTTCATGATGGAATGCGAAATCTAGGGGCAATTTGTGTTCAGAGAATCCGAATGCAAGAGGGTTGAAAGTACAAACTCATTACTGGTTGAGAGGTTTGTGAGTATAGCTGTTTTTAAGTGGGTCTCTAAACCGGCAGCTACCTCTGATTTCAGAGGATAAACTTGGAATCCAGACTGGTATATGAAGTGATGTACACTATCACAAAACGGCATGGATTTTTCTGTTGTGTTGGTATGAATTTTGTAACAGATCACGGTACTGATATGTTTTGTGTTGTGCTGAATTGTAAACTGTATTTCACTGTACTGTTGCACAGTAAAACAAAGTAAAGGAAAAAGGCTCTTCAAACACAATTTTTAAAATACAAAACACACCACCACATTTTGTTACATTAAAATTTTTTTACTTTCAATCTTTTTACAGAAACAATCCATTCAAAATAAACCATAAAACCTTTCTACATTACTGACAAAAAAACCCACCCCAAACCCCCCAACACCAGAGAGAAATGAGCTGCGCCTGTGTGGAAGTGTCAGAGGCTACTTGCAGTATCTGTCCGCTTTCATCTTCTCTCGTCTGTGAACAGAAAACAAATGAAACGAGTCATGTTTGTGACTAAAAGCAGAAAACAAACAGAAGATGGTGATACCTGAAAACAAAACAGAGCAACTGAACTATGTTACTGATTGAATATTTGTGAAGTCCAGACTGACCACAAAATCCATAACCCAGATCTGGATTCATACTTGGATATACTGTCCTGAACATGCAGTCTAATCAAACAAATTAGCTGACCAAGTTGGAACATTTACCAGTAGCTTTAGGCTTGATTTTTTTTTCTCCAAATCTTGATAAAATAAAAATACCCTTGAAGATGAGAGATGCCATCACACCATCAACTGTCTAAGTGAAACTACAATATAAAGAGGAAGTATTCATACAGCCATTTAAAAGGAAAAATAAAGAAAGAAGAGACAGGACAGAACATATTTTAAAAAACCCCACACAAGTATAATCTCAAGATCTACAACATGCAAACTTATGCAGATTGAAAACAATTTGTCTTGCCTTCTCAAAACAACACATGCAAACAACATCAATTTTCATCACTCGTGCAAAATTGTGATACATCTCATTAAAACTTTCTGCAGATGAGCAAAATCTGATCCAAGTCATAAATCTCCAATCCCTTAAAGCCAGTTCTCTGGGCAAAGGTGTCTTTCTTCAATGTCAATACAAGAGGCCAGAAATATTAATTAATTAATTAATACATGGAATTTGTATAGCGCTATCTCTTGTAAAGACAAATCAAAGCGCTTGCATTTGACCTACAGAGCCACAGATCATGCTGCCACCAGGCGCAAAGATCCCCAACTCCAACTCCCCGATTTTTCTTCAGGGATGGTGTCTAAACACGACACCTGTGTGCATGCTGGTTTGTTATAATTTTGTCATCCGCTCCTACCGGCACACGATGGCCTACTCTTCCGAAAGGTGGAACGGGGTTTTAACGTGTGCGTAAGATGTTCTGCGTGCATTCGCACACGGGGCCTCGGTTTCGAGTCTCATCCGAATGACTTTGACATTCAGTTCGATTTTTTCGTCAAACTGGGAAGAAAGGGCGAGGCTGGGTTCGAACCCAGAAACTCACGATTTACATATTGGCAGGCGAACGTCTTAACCATTCTGCCACCGTCCTTCCACCGTTTACAAATATGTAAACCATCTCATCTGAATGAGACATTTAAATAAGATTTTTTGGTGATTATTGTCACTGTCCTACTACACCAATTGTCAAATCTGTGCAAAACATGAAATGGACATTTTGTCAATAGTGCCCACTGTCGGTCCTCATTTTATGTTTATATGTGCAATCTCTGAAATACTCCATGGTCCCATCATCATCTTCTTCTTAACAAATATTCCTACATCAAGGGAGAGAACCTGTCTTTCCCGGTACATGTGCACTGTATGCTACTGTAACCCAGTAGTGGGTGATACAAAGAGAAGGGTTTGTAGATGGTTGGTTACCCTATAGCAGGTTACCTGTAGAGGAAAAGGTTAACCATCACCACTACTACTAAAAACTTCTACAATGAGCAATGCAATTACCACCATCATAACCATCACCATCATCAGTATCATTTCATTTTATTACCATTAATGTTGTTTTTAATGTTGTTGCTATCATTGCTGTTCTTACTGCTCCTCGCACCACACCTATTATCACCATCATCATTATTGTTGTTATTCACTCACCTGTCCAGCAGTTTCTCGTGGAAGGCTCCCTCTTTCTTGGCACTCTTCAGCTCCGCCCGGTCATTCTGGTTGATCCTCAGTCTGCGATCCTGAAAACTCTGGAACTTTTTCCTGTACAAAAGACACAGACAGACCACACTGATCATCCTCAAGTTCATACCACAAAGATCATCGCTGTGGTTGGTTTACATAGAGTTACCTCTTGCATCAACTTTATGGCTACAATTCATAAAGACAGAACACAGATAGACCACACTGATCATCTTTAAGTTCATACCACAAAGATCGTCATTTAGCTTAGACCACAAAGATCATCCTTTGATTTAAACTTTTCGCAATGGGCTGAGACAAAGACAGTTCATTTCTTTCAATTTTTGTTCTTGTGCATCCTATTTCATGGTCATGGTTTCACCTTCACCTGTCCTATCGTCCCGTGGACCGTGGGGGCACTTATGAAGATTTTGCTACCAGCTTCCGCCACTCCCCACATTCCTCCCCCCTCTGTAGCAGATTGTTGTTTACAAATTGGCCAATACAAAGTTAATTCCTTCCTCCTACTTCATAC
>CM060321.1:61855727-61858227 GCA_030674155.1 Stramonita haemastoma | reverse complement strand
AGTCATAAACATCAGCTACCTCAGTTAAAAACTTCTGATATATATCATTACAAAATATCAATCAGGAAAAAGTCTTAAAGTTAAAAGTTAAAATATGAAGCATTCAGTATTGATAATAACTGAAAATGTTCATCACGAAACAATCTAAAATGTAAAAAATTCTTGAAAGTAATGTGAAAAGATAATGTACTTATGTCAATAATTATGAAAAATCAAAGAACTTTCAGTAGTAGTACTACTACCACTACTACTGCTGTGCTAGACATGGCAAAAGTAAACACTGCAACACTGCCAACATGGCAACAGACACTAGATTAGAATTTAGATTGTCTGCTAACTATGTTTTATTGGGATGTATTTTTGTCTGATATCATCAATACTGGATGATAAAAAAAATGTGCAAGTGAAAGATCAAAACAAATCAAATCAAATGAAAATTGAAATCCTTTAAGCTCTATTTCACGGATAAACACTCAAGCACTTTTAAACATAGATCTTCTAATCCAGTCCCTGGCCTTATCTGGGATAACATCAAGATAAGCACACACACACACACACACACACACACACCAAACGAAAAGGAAACAAAATAAGAAAAACAAAATCAAACACAAAAAATAAATTTAAAAAACCAAAGTGAAATAAGAAACTTGTAAAGTTGTATACAATAACAATATTCACAACATAAAAACAATTGTCACTGGCACAGATTCAAAATACAACAAAATGAACAATGACCACAATACACCTTTAAAAGAAGATACTGGCATAACATTATTTATAACATGATTAACAGTGATAGCAAACCACACACACAACACACCACACACACACACACACACACACACACACACACACACACACACAAACACACACACACACTTATCCTTGCAATAAAAGAACAAAACAAAGATTAAACAAATAAATAAAAACACACATTCACATAACACACACACACACACACACACACACACACACACACACACACACACACACACACACTTATGCTTAACACAAAAGATTTTTCATTTTAAAAAAATAATAAAAATAAACATTGATAATCAGAAAGTATCCTACCCTACATTTGTCAACACCACCCACGTGTTCAATCACAAAAAATATATAACTCATCACTGGCATGCAAAAACTGTTGGTCAGTCCTTAAATCGCAATTCTCCGTTGGGACATAAATTATACAATCACAAGTTAAACTGAACGAGTGAAGGGGGGGCGGTAGACAGAGGAGAGAGAGAGAGAGAGAGAGAGAGAGAGAGAGAGAGAGAGAGAGAGAAGAGAGAGAGAGAGAGAGAGAGTTATTATTTATCAAGTCTTCAGGGGTACCCCGCAGTCGCCAGACTAAGGAATAGATAGACTTACTAAAAGTTACTTAGGCCTATTTACTTACTTTTTGTGTTTGTTCCCTTTCAACGTGAGTTTACCACTTTTCACAAAAGAATATGAATCAGCCATCGTCAGAGACTCAGTACACGAACAACAAAAACAAAAGGCCAAGACGTTTAGCTCTTCTTTCAATCTAATCGCCCGCAAGAGACTTGTGTTGAAAAATATGAGAGTGCTCTCCCACAATCATTTCCGCGTATAGGTTACACTCCTGTGTTAGCTTGCGGGTCATAATAATTATTAGTATCTTGTATAGAGAGCCAGTGGGACATTTTTTTTCACATATTTTTTAAAGTATGAAAAAAAATGGACCGTGCACCTGTTTTGGGGATTGAAGACACTGAGCAATGCCTGGTAGTCACGAGAAAGTTGGAAATGATCATCAAGAGGATTGCTTGTATTAGGCCTACTACAGTGTTGACCCAGCGCATATATATATATATATATATATATATATATATATATATATATATATATATATATATATATATATATATATATATATATATATATATATATATTGCGGTTAGAAAGCAGGCAGACAGCAACGGACCGAGGGCGTACAGTGTTTGCTGAAAAATATTTTTAAAAAAAGAATCAAATCTACCAAATTTGTGCAAAATCATATGAGTTTGGAGTCACAGGCTAGTATTTCACAAAAAGTGTTTTTTAATTTCTGTGGATGCCTTAGTACGTACGATATGAATAATAAGAGTCACATAGAAAAACAGAAGGAAAAGTGCCAATTTCTGATACAGGTGTAGAGATATAGCTATACCAAAAAATAGTAATTTTAAAAATACTAAACATTCCATGCCCCTTCCCTCTGCCACAAAGGCTCAGTCTTTTTAAGTTAAAAAAAAAAGAAGAAGAAGGGGAAGAAGAAAAAACACCAAACACAACAACAGCAACAACAACAAACCCGACAAAAACAAACTAACAAAACAAGCAATCTAAGAGACAAAAAGCAAATAAAAAAAAAATTGCACAAAAATACTAAAACTGATGATACTTCTTAATCTTTTCTCCTTTCACTCTTCCACTCCTTCCTTAACTCCATTACCTTCCACTTATTCCTCGTCTAATGTCATTTTGAGTG
>CM060321.1:61843227-61850727 GCA_030674155.1 Stramonita haemastoma | reverse complement strand
ACTCCCAACAACAAGTTGTTCCTAAAATTGCAAAAAAGGAGTTTGGGCCTGTCAGTCACTACATGAATATCCACCTGCCTTAGTGTCTGTCTTTAATTAAATAAGCGGCTCAGGAGAGAGTGCCATTTCAGGAATGAGCACACTAATGGCTTTTTGTTCAAGCTTAAAACCACACAAAGCAACCTACAGAGTCAAACTGAAAGCATGATGTAATTGGGGGTAGGGTCGAGAGTAGAGAGTGCGCAAGTTCGCCACTGACCTACGGTATTCGCTCCTCTTACAGGGGGCTGGGAGTGTGGGTGTGGGTGTTCATGGTTAATGTGATGCGGGAGGTGTAGTGCGGGTGGGGGGAGGGGATTTGTACGGGAAAATTAAGGGTAGGCCTAGGCCTGTAGAGGGGGTTGGAGCAGGCGGCAGGGGAATGACAGACTTGTAACTTTGCAGTCGTTTTCTCTGGAGAGGCTCTCTGTGCTGTCCACCACCAATTACTGATTATCCAAGCGCCATGTTCGCTTCAGTTCCCGCTTCGAAGTCACCGTGACACGCAACTCAGCTTGCTCTTTGAACTCACTGAAATGACCTCAGACAAAGGTCACACCATGACAGACTCGGCAGAGAGCGTCAGCTGTGAGAGAGGAGGTGCCTTATTTATACTGTAGATACTGAGATAATTCTACTTCGTCAGTGGCTCTGTGTTCTGCGGACAGTGGAGGACGGGAGAGTTGTTTTGGCTGAACGTGGGGGAACGTTGACGGCAGGTGGTTGTGTCAGAAAAAGGTGTTGAGTAGCCGGGAGAGGAGAAGGGGGGAGTAAAGAAGGGGAGCAGAGAAGGGGGGAAGTAAAGAGGAGCAGAGAAGAGAGCAAAAGTCGGTTTCTGATGGCAAAGTGTAAGATGATTCCCTTCGGCTACAGGTCGCATCGCCTGCCTGTCTTCACCGAAATCCATGAAATTGTTGTAAGTATTGGTTGCCTAACTGTGGTTTTGTTTTGTTTGACCTTTTTCTTTCTTTTCTTCTTGTCTTTCTTTGATTATTTTGTTTTGTGTTTGATGGGTGATCCTGTGGTATCACTCTCTTTGCTGCTACGAATCGTGGGTTCACCTTTTCAGTTGTGCAGTTACGTGCTATAGGTTTGAGGATTGTTTTCGTTGCTTTTTTTTCTTCTTCTTTTTTTCTGTTTGCATGGGTTTTTTTTGTTTCTTCTTCTTCATCGAATGTCCAGGACAGCGAATATTGTTGTCTGTCATATGATAAAAAATACGTTGCGCTGCCGTTTAAGCACCTGTCAAGTCAGGCCTAGCACATCCGACTCCGGCTGGGAGAAAACTGTTATCTTTGAAGTCTTTCAGGAGAAAAAGGCAAGAGAGTAGACCAAGAAGGCGCGTCAGAATACAGACAAAGAGGATGAGACTGGAAGAAAATGAACAAGGCAGAAACAAAGAGAGGGAAAGAGGCGAAGGAATTCCTAGCAAGAATTTCCAGAAGGTAGGGATGCTATTATACTGATAGGACCCTGGCATCCCCTCGATGAATCTTTTTGTTTAGTATAGTTAGGATAATCTATATATTTCCCTAGCCTTCTGGAAGAAGTAAAGTTCTCATTTTTTTTTGAAAATGTTTGTTTCAAATGTTTAGAAATGAAATTCAGTATTCTGATCTATATTAAAAAAGTTTTTTTTTAAACATAAAAACTCGGTAAAATACTCAGCATCTCAACAGTTTAAACAACTTTTAAAAATAGGGTTGTGCCAAAACAACAGCAGTTGCAAATAAACAAAAAAAAACAAAAACATAAAGCAAAACCAACAAAAACCAAACAAACAATACAAATCCCCACATCACCCCCAACACAACAAAAATACGACACAAGAACCCCCCCCCTCCCCCTCCTTCTCTCTCTCCTTTTTTTAATTATTTTTTTTAAGGGACATGGAAGCGTGCTGACTTAATACAACCACATAGGCTACTGTTTGTTTGGCTTTTTTTTCATTAAAAAAAATCATTATTAATAAGAATTGTCAGAGTTAGGCTTAACTGTGAGCACGTCATTCATTTTTAGTCACAGAAAATGTTACTTCTCTCAGTTATTTTCAACAAATAGCCCATCAACCATCATCAATTGTTCATCTGTTTTACACACAGGGAACTGCTCATCAGGTAATTTACAACTCGTTCTGCTCCATCGGGACCTAAAACAATTATTCAAAGAGCTTGGCTGCCTCTGTGGCGTGACTGCTGTTCTCAGACATACAGCTGGCAGGGGAGATAATGGGTGCAATACAAAGGGAGAAAACACCCCCACCCCTTTCTGCCAAAAGCTGCTACCATCACACACTAAAAACGATCGATGTGGGTGGTGATGGTAGTGTAGTGTACAGGTAGCCAGCCACTGTTATACAGACACACACCACTATGGGAGGGGAAGGGAGATGGTGGGTGGTGGTAAGGGGGGGGGGAGGTTGAAGGAAGGTAGGGACCCTTGATGACCCCACGCTTTTGACTGCAGGACAAATTAATGATGTGAACAGCTTGCCGGCTTTTTCACTTGCTTCCCTTGCAGCACAGCCTGTACCTAAACACTCCCCGCGAATCCCCCCCCCCCCCCCCCCCAACACAACCCACATGTATGTGCACGCTTGTACACATGCATGTGTTGTTGCGAATACCTTTTCTTTGCCCCCAAAAGCCTTCTAATCTTAGTTGAACCATAGACTCTTACCCCCATCGGCCATGATGTAATTCTTGTTATGAGGTTTCAGGCCATGTCTTCACCAGACAGCGTAATGCTCTTACATCGGCATCTCTGGAGAAACCACCCATCAGCCATTGCGTAACTCTATGGATTGTATGTACACAGATGTTAGATCAGCCATTTTCTCGTCAGTTTGTCTTGGTAAGAGAACGTACGAAGGCTGTAAGGGTGTTCTAAGATTTCTTTTAGACTTTCACAATGAATACTCAGAGATTGCATACATATACCATCATATCAACTAGGTCATTTTCTCGAATGACCACCATGAGCCGATACGCAACTGGCCATCTTCTCTAACCATTTATCCCGGTCTGTGACCGCTTGACGTTATCTATGTCGTCTACAGCCCCTGTGAAGGATCGACAGCATCTTGGGGGTCTGGGGCAGTGTTCCCCTGCAGCTGTTCCTTGACATGGGGAAACAGGGAGAAGTTGCATCAGAGGTTTAAATGGATGAGGCAACAGCAGCACTCTCTCCGAAGCCAACGAACTGTCTTGTTGCAAAGTCAATTTTTATTTCCAGATGGTACATCGAAGAAATTCATTTGCTTTTTTAAAAAAATATTTATATTTTAAATCCAGCCATCTATCTAGAAGCAAAAATAAATTCATCAATAATATTCAACAAACTTTTTTTTTTTTTTTTTAAACAACCCAAACTATGAAATAGACCCATTAAGAAAAAAAATGCAAATATAATTTATGCATTTTCATTGTCATAATTCAATATGTGGCCATGAAGTCCATACGCGAATGGCGTCCATGTCAAGCCTCAACGCTTCTGTCAAGCAATGGTGAGCATTCCAGTATTACATGTCTGTATCCTGCCTTCAAGAAGTGCCATGGCTACATGTTCTGATTTGGCAATAAAAGATGCCACGGTTTGTTTTCCAGTGCTTCAAGTTCTTTTGAATTTGGCAGGAAGGGGTTACATGAAACACCCAGGTGTTTGGTTTCAGGTCAAACTGATAAAGGCGGGTTTTGTCTCTGCTAATGGCTTTCGTGTACCATTGGAATGTTTGTTCTTAAATTTCTCAAGCGTCTTCAGGCACCGCTCTATCCTGCTCGTCACTGAGTTTATGGGAAACCCATCAGGCCTTCGGTGTCTCAAGATAGTCACGCAAGATGTTTTCGTGTGTGGAACTTCTAATGCCCAGGATCAGGACATCTTGCATCTCTGACTGTGATCTTGGTTATGAGGTGCTGTAACGTGCTGATGTTTTCTGGGGCCATTGCTCTAACCACGAGGGATGTTATGTTCCAGGTTGTGCCTAAACTCAGCTTGAATTCGTTGTACCAATTGCACACAGTGGTTTTCCATTAGGAATACCCCCGACACTCACACACACGCACGCACGCACACACAACAGCACACACACACACACACACACACACACACACACACACACACACACACACACACACACACACACACACTTTTAAAACGAACCAGCTGCATTTAACCCTTTTCTGAGATGACGAAAAATCATGACCCAGAAGTCGCGATTCGGGAGCTATTTTAAGAAATTGATCGTTGCCTTTGTTGCAGTAATTATCGACCTCGATGTTGATGTCAAACTGTTGCTGTTGTTTGGGTGTTGTGGTTGAATCAGTTTGATTTTCAAACTGAGCAGTTATTTTTTTTCCAGTTTATTCCAGCCTTTTCTCCCTTTTTTTTCTTTTACCACTTCATGTCACACACACACTACATTGCAGCTGTCTAATCAAAGATTGAAATGGGGTAGATTACGTTTGCATTGCACAAAGACAGTTTAAAACAGTGCATTTGATGGAGTGTGTGCACACTTACGAGAACAGTGTAATAAGAACAATACAGTGCATTACTACTCAACCATCCTAATATAACACGGTCTCACCCTCTCCAACCCTCTTCCCCATATACCCCCCCCTCCATCTCTTTCTATTACTCTCCCCTGCACTACAAGGGGAACGGGATAGCCTAGTGGTTAGAGTGATGTGCTCCTGATCTGCTGACCCGGGTTCGAATCCCGTTCAAGAGGATTTTTCCTCTAAAGTACATCCGTGCCGACTCCATTCCCTCCAAAAGTCCTTCGGTGAGACTATAAACTGAGGTCCCATGTGCGAACGCACACAGAACATCTTGCCACACGTTAAACCCATTTCACTTTTTCGGAAAAGTAGGCCATTGTGTGCCGGTGGGAACGAATGACAAAAGTTTACAAAACTGCATACACAGAGGACTGGATGTAAAAAAAAAAAAAGAAGCACATAGGCCTAAGTGTTTATTCCATTATCCTCGAAATAAAGAACAATCAATATCAATCAATCAATCAATCATCAATCAAATAAACAACAAAAACGTTATTAGTGGCTCACGATTGAAAATGGTTGAGTTTTGAGAAAATACCACCCAACCCATTTCTTTCTTTCTTTTCCATTTCTCTGAGGTAAGAGCGGAGAGGAGGGGTTGGGGGGTGGGGGTAAAAATAACAAAAAAAACCGTTGGCATCCGAGAGCGGGTGGTAAGCGGAAAAAGTAAGGAGAGAGACTAACTGAAGCTGAGAGAGGCAATGGGCCCGGTGGGATGAGGAGCAGTGTGCATGAATTATGCAAATAGGTAGATGACTAATGCTACACACTCACAAAGAGCAGGTGCCAAGCAGCAGGCAAACTGAAGTATGCCGCGTTCAACTTCAGAGAAATAAAAAGAAATGTTTTCTTTGTAAGCTAGGAAAACGCCGCACAGCAAACGGTAGATAGGCCTACTAGATCTTTGGCTGAACACTCATAACATCTCCAGACTCCCAGCAACCGCTGAGATGACATTGAACACCTTGCTAACCAACAACAACAACGTATTAATCCGGAAAACTGTAGGTGAGGTGACTGTATGGTGTTGATGTTAAGACTCAAGCCAGTAGCATACAAACAGTAAAAGTGATAAGTGGCAAATGCCATATGATTAACTTGAAGCTTTGTTCAGGCAGAATTAACCAAGAGATTGGTTTTTTGGTTGTTGTTTCTGGCTACAATGATTATGATATAGCAAGACTTCATAAGCCAACAGTGTTGATATTACTGTCAACCCCAAACACTAAGAGAGATGGGTAGCCAGGGTCTGGCAGTAATGGTCATCTGACAATTGTCATATATATCCAAACAGTGTTTTATGTTATAGTAAACCTGAACACAGTTCAAACAGGATTAGACAGAGAAGTCAATGACTATCGTAGTACCAACAACGCTACGTTACCCTCAACCTGAACATTCTCCAGGTGGGATGTAACCAGAAGCGAACCACAATGGTCTACAGTGGTAACTATCGATTAGGCCTAGTGTTGCTCTGTTAGGGTAAACTGAGCAGCCAAAGCTTCAGAGGCTCATTTTTCTCGTTCCACTTGGTGGAGTCGTATTATCCGATTCACAACGACGGAATCTTTGTCTGGGATAAGCTGGAAGCGTGTACGAACTATGGGTCAACGTGTGTGGTTGTTTCCACAATAACAACAACATGTGATGACGATCTGGAAGAGGTGGTGGGAAGAAGTTCCTATTTGCCAGTTTCTGCCAGTTAAGTGGGGAATTCGGAACTATGCTGCAGCATTGTGAAACGTATTACACGCAAATTGTGGTATGTAAAGTGATAGTGGGGTTGGTTCGCATCGTCATGTGTGTGTGTGTGTGTGTGTGTGTGTGTGTGTGTGTGTGTGTGTGTGTGTGCGTGCGCGCGTGTATGTGTGCGTGCGTGTGTGTGTGCATGTGTGTGTGTGTGTGTGTGTGTGTGTGTGTGTGTTTTCTTGACTTTAATGTCTTTCCACTTAGTGATGTTAGACGAAAAGAGTGAAAGAGAAGAGTGTGCACAAATGAGTATGTGTGTATGTTTTCATTATGAGTGTGTGCATGAGAGAGAGAGAGAGAGAGAGAGAGAGAGAGAGAGAGAGAGAGAGAGAGAGAGAGAGAGAGAGAGAGAGAGAGAGAGAGAGAGAGAGAGAGAGAGAGAAGGAAAACAAATTGTATGCACAATTCTTAGCGACTCAGCTTTATTGTAGTATTATCAGCTAGCTATTAATTTCTTTACAATACTATTCACTTTTTCTTTTGTTTTGATTTGTTTGTGGCTTTGTTAGCCATCATTCTAACACGCTGATTCTTCCTCCTTTATTTCAGCTTTTTTTTCAACAAAGGTTGATATTTGTCTTTGAATGTTTTAGAAGTCAATTTTCATGGGGTTTTTTTGTGAGGGCAGGATGAAAAAAAGTTGTGTAAACTTAATCTTTTACCCCCAATAAAGATCATTTTGACTTGACTCTCCTTCCCCTGAATTGTTTACCATCATCAACAGAGTCGTTCTTGTTAGGCTTCTTATTAATCATTATGGATCGTATAGATCTATAGGAAACACCAGTGACTTGGCCTTACTATGCTCCCCTGGGTATGCCAGGAGCCTATCAGTGTAAACAACATCGTCACCTTCTGGAAACTATGTGCTCAGAATTTCCTCTTCTCTATCCCTCTTGTTCGTTTCTGCCTTGTTCTTTTCAAACTGTCACTCCCTTCTGGTGTATTTTCTGCCTTCATGGTTTATTTTACTGCCTCTTTTTTTTCCAGAAAGACTTCAAATTAAAAAAAATGTATATATTGTCATCCCACACCAAAGTCTGATGCGCTGGGCCCGACTTGCCAGGTGCTGAACGGCAGCACAACGCATTTTCGCTCATATGACAGACAACAGTAGTTGCTGTCTCAGCGTTCGACAACGTAGTAGAAG
>CM060321.1:61813227-61838227 GCA_030674155.1 Stramonita haemastoma | reverse complement strand
GACACTGTGATATTGTATTGACACAATGATATTGCATTGACACTATGGTATTGTATTGACACTATGGTATTGTGTTGACACTAATGAAGGAAACTTGTTGTCTGCAGAGCATGGAAGGAAGCCCAGGTGAAGGGAGCTCGACAGCAACCACAGTGCAGGATTCACGGACTCTGAAAGATGAGAACAACTTCATCCAGAACGTCTCCCAGTTTTTCAACCAGCAAGATATCAGCGATGTCATCCTCAAAGTGGGACCAAAAACCTATTACGGGCACAAGTTTGTCCTGGCTAAATCCTCCGAAGTTTTCCGCACCATGCTGTACGACAAGCGCTGGCAGCAGGCCGCCCTTCCCCAGATAGAGCTGGAAGAATCGGAGGAGTGCCAGCGCCATTTTGAACCGTTCCTGAAGTTCCTGTACACAGCGGAAGTGCAGATCTCCACAGACTCGGCTGTGGGCATTCTGTGCCTGGCGGACAAGTACAGTGTGATGTCCCTGAAGAACCTCTGCACACGCTACATGGTGGAGAACACCATGTCCCCTAAAGTGCGCAACGCTCTGAACTGGTACTCGTGGGCCAAAGCCCTGCACATGGAGGAGCTGATTGACTCCTGCACCAAGACCATTTCCTGGAACATGGAGCAGCTGTTTGTGCTGCCGGAGTGGCTGCAGATGGACATTGATTTTGTGGTGGATGTCCTCAGCAACCCGCAGCTGGTGGTGTCCAACGAGTATCTGCTGTACAATGCTGTGGAGCGCTGGCTCCTGTACGACCATCACCTGCCAGGCCTGGCCGACAACAGCCACAAGCTGCTGCCTCTGGTGCGCTTCCCTCAGATGATGGTCCAGCAGCTGTACAAGGTTAGTCACTAAGCCAGTCTGTGTGTTGTTGGTTATAACTTTAAATGTTCTCCAGGACAGTCCCTGTGTGCTGTCAGTTATAACTTTAAATGTTCACCAGGCCAGTCTTTGTGCTGTCAGTTATATCTGTAAATGTTCACCAGGCCAGTCTGTGCTGCACTGTCAGTTATAACTTTAAATGTTCACCAAGCCAGTCTGTGTGCTGTCAGTTATAACTTAATGTTCACCAGGCCAGTCTGTGCTGCACTGTCAGTTATAACTTTAAATGTTCACCAGGCCAGTCTGTGTGCTATCAGTTATAACTTAATGTTCACCAGGCCAGTCTGTGTGCTGTCAGTTATTTCTTTAAATGTTCACCAGGCCAGTCTGCTGTCAGTTATGTCTTTAAATGTTCACCAGGCCAGTCTGTGTGCTGTCAGTTATAACTTAATGTTCACCAGGCCAGTCTGTGTGCTGTCAGTTATAACTTTAAATGTTCACCAGGCCAGTCTCTGTGCTGTCAGTTATATCTTTAAATGTTCACCAGGCCAGTCTGTGTGCTGTCAGTTATATTCTTAAATGTTCACCACTGCACAAGGATGGTTACCAGGCTGTTCTTATTGCTGTCTTGTCATATTGTGAGATTCTTCTTAAGTAGGAGTATACTGTATAGCTGCCTATATTGTGAGGTATAAAACCAGTCATGCATACAAGCTTCTCATCCAGTGTGCATCTTCAGTCTCAGTGATTCCCAGGTGGGATGATTGAGTCAGAGTGCACATTCTGGGTGACCCCCATGGTGTTAAGCTGGGGAAGACACAACAACAACAGCATATTTTAAGATAGCCTAATGCAGATAGTATCAGACTTGTGACCTGATAGCAACTGAGGATACTGGTTCAAATTTCTGAGGTATCAGTTTGCATTTTTTCTTTCAAAGTTTGTTTGTTTCAACTTCAACACTTTCAGGAATCTGTTTAGGTTGTTTGCAAAGTTGCATGACTTCTGGGTAATACAAACAGATCTCCTTTTCCCTTAGATTATGTTAGTATTTAGTGGATTTCATTATGTTTTGCTTGCACAGATGGCTTAAGGGGTGGTGCATCTAACTGGCAAATGTTGCTTTAATTATTTTGTCATGAGAGAATGTTTATTTTGGTAGCATGTTCAGATAGGATGTTGTTTTGTGCTTCAGGTGGAGACAGGCAACCTGGCCTGCAGGGATGGCTCCAAAGACCTAATAGAAAAGCTCCTCAACCAGGCCTACAGGTTCCGCTCCCTGTGTCCATTCCAAGCAGAGCTGAACATCTCCTTTAACGAAGAATTCTACAAACCACGCAACTACAAGGACTTGACAGTTGACACTGTTCGCATGCAGAATACCTTGCGTTTTGGTATTCAGGTGAGTGGTTTTATGGTCTTGTAGAGCTCAGCTTTATTAAGCATTCTGTCATAGTGCCAGTGGAAACATGCACAGAAAAAATACCCCACCCTATCTGTAGTATTCTGGTGAGTGGAGGTGATAAAGATCAGTCTTTTGTTGGAGGGCAGAATAACAAAGTGGTAAGAGTGTTGAACTTGTAATCTGACAGAAAGGGTGGGGCATAAATTTGAGTCTGTGCTAACCTCACAACTGTAAGTACTCACACACCTGAAAATCTTCCTTCTCTTTTGACAAATATGACCAACTGCCTTCAAGATATCCAACACTGGATGATACAAAACAAATTACAACTAAATGCAGATAAAACCGATGCCATGCTCATAGGCACCAAACACAAACTCTCCTCCGTTCCAACAACTTCAATAGAATTCGGCAATACGTCAGTTCCGCTATCCACTTCTGTGAAGTATCTAGGAGTCGTTGTCGACAACACTCTCTCCATGCAAAAATTCATTACCCAAACCTGTCAGTCATGCTACTATCAACTACGGCGTATTAGCGCAATTCGTAAGTACCTGTCCACTGATGCAACATCCAAACTTGTCACTTCTCTTATTCTCTCACGTCTGGACTATTGCAATTCTCTTTTGGCTGATCTGCCAGCATCATCCATCCACTCCCTTCAACGTATACAAAACTCTGCAGCTCGCCTGGTCCTCAGAAAGAAAAAATTCGAGCACATTACCCCTCTCTTGCAATCTCTCCATTGGCTGCCCGTACCACAGAGAGTAAACTACAAGATCAATACCCTCTGTTACAAATGTCTCCACAATACTGCACCCTCCTACCTCTGTGAATGTCTTCACTTGTACACACCTTCTCGCTCCCTCCGCTCCTCGGCAGATACTTTGTCTTTAAGAATACCCAGATTCAACCTATCTACCGTTGGCCGCCGCTCTTTCTCTGTGTCTGGTCCATCGATCTGGAACGACCTTCCTCTCTCCCTCCGGCAAAAGCCTACTTATGACACTTTTAAATCCAACCTCAAGACACACTTATTTCAAACCTAAGTTTTTCTCCTTCCGCTTCCATCTCTTACCTGTCCCTGCCTTCAACATCCACCTGCCAAAGTGCTTAACGTTTGTAGGTGTGTGTGCGCGCGGGCGTGCTGCGTGCATGCGTGCGTGCGTGTTGTGTGTGTGTATATTTGAATTTGTTAAAACTGTAAATAGTTGTTGATTGGGTGTTGTTTAGGTCGAATGAAAGCGCTTTGATTTGTTTTTACAAGAGATAGTGCTATACAAATTCCATGTATTATTATTATTACTCCAGTTGTTTTATGTCAGACTGTATACTGACTTAGATTGTAAACCTAGATGTTGTGTAGACAGTAAACTGCGCTATCTTTGCGCGCTTTGTCAAACAAACTGCCACCGTTTGTAAACTAATTACTGTACAGAGTGCGAACTCATCATTCAACGCTGTGAAGGTTCCATTTCATTGCATTGTTTTATGGCGAAGCTACCTCGCCTTATGAAGCTTTCTTTTCTTTCTTTTTTTTGAGATCAGATTTAACATTTTTTTCCCCTGTCATCAACCGCAGTGTTTTTGTCACATGCGTAGTCTTGGGAATACTGAATAGGGAATCTTTGCTTTCCTATTATTATTGAGATGGACATGAATGATTGAGCATGCATTAATACTCTCCTGTCTCTGTCTCTGTCTCTGTCTCTCTCTCTCTCTCTCTTCTCTCTCTCTTCTTCTCTCTCTCTCCTCTCTCTCTCTCTCTCTCTCTCTCTCTCTCCTCTCTCTCTCCTCTCTCTCTCTCCTCTCTCTCTCTCTCTCTCTCTCTCTCTCTCTCTCTCTTCTCTGTGTTGTGTGTCTTTCTCTCTCTCTCCTCTCTCTCTCTCTCTCTCTCTCTCTCTCTCTCTCTCTCTCTCTCTCTCTCTCCTCTCTCTCTCTCTCTCTCTCTCTCTCTCTCTCTCTCTCTCTCCTCTCTCTCCCTCCCTCCCTCCCTCCCCCCTCTCCCCTCCCTCCTCCCTCCCTCCCCTTCCCTCCCCCTCTCCCTCTCCCTCCCCCCCTCCCTCTCTCTCTCTCCCCCTCTCCTCCGCACCTAATTGAAGCTGTCATCGGTGCAGGTGGACGTACGAACTTACGTGGGACCAGTCCCTTCCACAGTGCGTGAGGGGGAGTGGAAAATCACCTACCGCAAGTCGAACGACAGCTGGACGCTGCAGGTGTACTGCCATGACTCGGCCATGGTCAATGGGGAGGCCAGGATTCAGGCCGTGCTGGTCATCTCCGACGACGATGACCGTGTCCTGCAGGTGGAGGCTTCGGAGGAGACGGTGTGTAGTCGTGCCAACCACCTGACCATGGTCATCACCTTGCCCAACAACAACGATGCCAAGTTGATGACCGTGCTCATCAAACCCCTTCCAAACTGAACACCACCCCCCAGGGGCTGAACTTTTACCTGCCTCACCTCACCTGACCCCACTCAAAAACATGTCTCAACCTTCCCCCCCCTCTCTCCTCACAAAAGCACCATTCTCACATATCTAGCAGAACTGCCTTCTACTTCCAGTAGAAGGGATCTCTCTCTCTCTCTCTCTCTCTCTCTCTCTCTCTCTCTCTCTCTCTCTCTCTCTCTCTCTCTCTCTCTCTCTCTCTCTCTCTCTCTCCTCTCTCTCTCTCTCTCTAACCCTAGCAGAACCTCTTTTTAACTCTAGCAGAACCTCTTTTTAAACCTAGTACAGCCTCTTTTTTAACCCTAGCAGAACCTTTTTAAATCCCAGCGGAATCTCTTTTTAAACCTAGTAGAACCTTTCTTCAAAATCTAATTATTTGAAAAACTTTCTCACCTGAGTTGAAAACTATCGTAGCCTCAGCAGAACCTGTGATTAAGCTTCAAAGAACCTCTTTGTGACTGGTAGTCTTTTTAACATCAGCAAAGTCTTTTTTTTTAACCCTTGCAGAACCTCTTTCTAGCCCCAACATGACCTCTTTTAACCACAGCTAAACCTCTTTCTTACCTCAACAGAACTGCTTTATAACCTGAGCAGAACCCTTTTCTAAAAAAAAAAATCTTACAAAATGTTTTCTTTTATCAAACCCTGGTAGATCTTCTTTCTGTAACACAGTGGAGATGTTTGATCTGCCACATCTCTGTACAACTTCTCAGCTACGACAGCACGGTCAGACAGTGAGGATGTGGCCTCCAAAAAGATGCTGCATAAATACTACATTTTACCATGAAGACAAAGTGTATGTAACGGAGGGATTTTAACCACCACCCAACAAAACAGAGCGTCACATGATTCGCAGGTGTGTCCAGATTTAGAAACGACACTGCGACTGTCGCACTCTGATCCCATGGGAGGTAATCCAGTTACCACCCCATCACATTTAGAACCTAGGCAGAATCTTAAAACTGTAGCAGAACCTCTTTTTCATCCCTGGCTGAATCTTTTTTTAACTTTGAAGAAGCTCTATAGGGCCCCTGCAGAAACTCTTAACCCTAGTTAAATCTTTTTCGCATTTATCTATTCACTTACTTATTACGAGGTAGAAAAAGGCCAAAGAGAGTAAGCCAAACACAATGGTGATGCAAAAATGATGCTGAAGTTATTTCTGACACTGATTGAAACAAGATGATTAGATGTGGTATTTTATAAACATGTTTCCTGTTGTTGCTTTGTCTTGCCCTCCAGCCCCAACGACTTGTTACTCCCTCCCCGCCCCCCTTATTTAATACTAGATGTTCCCAGATTATGGATATTGGGGGAGGAGCAGGGGAAATGGGGGGGGGGTGCAAAAGGGTTAATAGATGTGTAGTCAGTGTCAAGAGGTAGTGACACAGTGTGGATGTGGAGGGTATTAACGGTGTAGCGCTTTCCACAAGGTGTTCTTAGAGTGGAGGATATAATGAGTGGTGGAGGTATAATGCCAAGAGATGTTTGCGGATTTTGGACACAGAGAGTATTACCATAGTACCAAGAAGTACTTTTCAGACTCTGGATATTGGAGTAGACAGACGGCCAAAGAGAGTTGGCCAAGGTTTTTCCCTGATTTTTGGAGAAAGGGAAGGACAAGTAGTGTAGTGGAAAAAAGGATGGTTCCTCTGCAGTGTAAATAAAAATAAAATTGTCCCTATGGAGTAATTGGAAATATTACTTGTTTTTCCTGCAGAACCCCACCTCCCCCCCCCCCCCAAAAAAAAAAGAGTTTAAAAAGTATTTTGCTGAGATGTGTGTTTGTGTACATGTATGTTTTTATGCTTTATAACTTTCGATGGGATGCGTGTGTAGTGTGTTTTCATTTTGTGTGTTGTCTTTCTGACCAAAGTCTAGAAGTGTTATTTTTAAATTCCAGACAAAAGGCTGTGTATATATATGGAAATGGAAATGTGTTATCATCCAGAAATATATGTAAGCAGTTCTTACTTGTCTACATAAGCATTAATGTTGATTTTTGAGGGATATAGCTTTAATTAAGCTATAGGTTGATGTTCTTCCCCTGCTTTAGTGTTGTTTGCTTATGTCACGTTCCTTTACTACATTAGTACATATGCTTTGTTTAACTTAAACCAAGGCTGTAAAGCTGAATCATATAAGGTTGTATTATGGACCTCTGAATGCAGTTCATCAGGGTTCCACTATGGAAAAGAAAAAACCCTCAAAGAAAAGAAAAAAAAGCAAACCCATCCTGAATGTCTAGGTAGGTATGGGGTGTGCCATAAAGAAAAATCAAAACTTGGCATTCATAATGGTGCATTGTTATATGAATTTGAACATTTTGGTAAATTCATACTACCATTTCACAAACTTTTTAATTCATGCAGAATACTTTTCTTTGCCTTCAGTACTCCTCTCTGTATAACCAAACAAACAAAAATTATGATAAAACTTTAGCCAGAAAAAAAGTTTTTTGAAAATTTTTTTAAAAGATATTCCCAAGAAGGTAGATTTGACTTAGTGTTCAAACCCTGCACCCCTCCACTATTGTCTCTGACATGTATCCATGATTATACCTACCATCAATCATACCTCAGTTCCCCTTGACAAAGGAAAAGCAAACCTTCCCTGCTTCCTTCAGCTTGAACAACAAAGCATGGTGGTGGTGTTTTGTCCAGTCTTTGGTCCAAACACCGCCAGTGCTGCTTGACTGTATGGCTTTTGTCACACGCTTTTTTGTCTGTAATCTCTCTTTGGCATGGTTTTGGTGCATAAAACTTTGTGTGGTATTTTTTTTTTTTTACCCTCTAACAGACAAATTTTTTTTTAAATGCACACTGCCCCACTCTTGAAGAGGAAGACTTACTACATCACATCTGTTGACATCGGTTCTTCTTCAGTATGTGAAAGGAGTCACTTGTGAAGAATACCATCCATTTTTCTGTCTCATCTTGAATGTTTTGCACAGTGATTCTTTTCTTCGGCAGTTTCTCTCTTTTTTAATTTTTTTCTTTTCCAAGGCAAGATTCACACAGAGAAATGGGAGCCAAAGTGACAGTTGTACATTGAAGTAAAAGAGCTGTTTGCATTTTGTGTGTACAACTCCAGTAAGGAAGGATAGTGACAGGGCTCACTAGTGATGGCAGTGTGGTGCTCTTGATAGACTGGACAGATGTCTCCCTGATGTGTCCACTGCACACAATGCTGTCCAACCCAGGCATCAAGAAAGTCTTCACCAGAGAGCATACATGCAGTAAAGTATTTGGAAAAGGACAAAAAAATGTACCACTACTAGGTTATATTGTTCAGCATTTTTGTTTGCTGCATCTTCTTTAAAAAAAAACCCAAAAAACATTTATGTTGCACGCTAAGTTGTAAATTATTTGTACAGTACGGATGGACAGTTTGTGAATGATTTATTTGGTGTGTGAATTTTCTGGATACATCCAGGATTTGCGCACAGTGACTATTTTTTGGACGGAGGTCAGCACTTGAATTTGTTGTTGGTAGTTGGTTGGTTTCACTTGTGGTTGTGGAGTTTTTGCTTGTTTGATGTTCATGTTGTGATAGTGTTGAATTTCACATTGTGATTACCACAACTTATGTTTGATCAACAAAACTCATCGACAGTTGACCGTCAGAATGGATCTGTCTTATTTGAGCAGTAGTGTGATGACTGTTCTAGTGTAGTATGGCTCTATGAAGAAAAATCTAGCTGACCAATTTTTGGTAATGATCACTGCCTGTTTTTGTTTGTCTTTTTTGTTTTTTATTTTATCTATGTTTCATCAGTAAAATTAGAATCACAAGAGGTTAAAAACTTTAAGATTGAAGTTTGTGTAATTTGATGTATTCTGGTCATAATTTTGAGAGCTTTGATTGCAGAGCGATTTTTAAACTCTAAAGACAATCACGAGGAAGGGGGCAGTTTGGGGAGCTGTAGCTTAGTACTGCATTGTACAAAATTAATGGTACTTCATGTGCTTTAGTTGGATTATGAGCGGGAAGGTTTTAAACACCATATGATGTTAATTTTTTTTTTAAAAAAGATACCATTGATGTCATTGATAACATTTGTGTACTTGTATCACATATGCACACACACACTTACAATACTTACGGTGCATAACCGGCAATGCTTTTTGTTGAGAGATCTTCTGAGACTGAGTTCTTAGGTTTTCAAAGTACCACGACCCTTTGTCCAGTAGTTTATGTCTGCTGGTCTGGCTTACACATTGGCAGAATGCATCTCACATGTCTGCTTTTAAATCTTTCCTTTTGTAACTTCTTAGATACATTCTTGTTTAATGGATTTTCACATTATAATCATTGAAATTCATTTTATTTAAGTATTGATATCACATTAATTCACAGCAGATTTCCATACAGTTATAACATTGCCATGTCTTGGGACAAAACTATCTACAGTCCATCAGCATTTCATTGCCATGTCATTCATTTTTTGTTCTCTTCGTTTGTGACTCTCCATCACAAGTTGCGTGCAGTGGAGATCAATTTTTAGTTGTTTACTTGATATAAATGTGCAATAAAAAGGCTATTCAGTAGAGGAAAAAACCAGGTTGAAAATTGGACAATTCTATGAAAAGTGATTTCAAATTGAAATAATAGATTGCAGAAATTGATGTGTTTGCATTGTAATAGGTGGTCAGAATGAGGGCTTGGGTGTTTTTAAATGCTTTTTAAAGCAAAAGGAAACAAAATATTCCTTGATACTTCAGTACAACTACAAGGTAGAAGGCTATAGTTTATAATCCATCAAAATCTCAAAATCGACCACCTGACCCCATCTGCCTAAAATGGCTCTTAACAGAAAAGTGGGTCAGGTGCAAAGCATCTCATTTCATGTTGGAGCATCACTTTTTTTTTTTTTTTTTTTTTAAAGGAAGTGTGTCACAATCTTTTAGTCGTTTTGTTACTTGTGTTCAGTGAAGTTTCAACCATGACCGGGAATAAAGTTGTCATGCCTGTGATAAAACGTTTTGTTAATCTTATCTTTTCTATTCTGTTCATGCTCCTTGTTATGCGCTGAAGCCTGGATCTGTTTAAATGGTTGCTGTGTGCATTCTGTCATTGTCAATCAACTGTTCCTTTGCCAACTCCTGTCTCTCCCTCTTCAGTTCTTTTGAGAACTGTTTTACTTAAACAAGATCACTCGATTTTTAGTGACCATACTGAAGCTGTCTCAACACTATCCCAAAGTTAAGGGAGAGAACCTCCCTTTCCCAAAACACATGCACATTAATTTTAGTATGCTACCATAACCCAGTAGAGGGCGATAAGGAGGGACGGGTTAGATGGTTGCTTACCCTATAGCAGCCCAGTTACCTGATGGGAGACCCAAACAGTATTGTATGGTATTGCTCACATCAGTGTTGTTGCTCTCATTCAAGTGTTTATAGTATTGCTCACTTAATAATATATGAAATTTGTATAGCGCTGAATCTTGCAAAGCAAACAAATCAACGCACTTGACTCGCATTCTCATCATTCATGCCATACAGCCGTTTATGAATCAGATTAACTCATAACAGATCATACATCTACACAGACACACACACTTAGAGTAACAGGCTAAGGCAAGGTGATGGAGTAGGCTGATTGAAAGTAGGTGTAATGTTGAAGTAATTGAGGTCAGGTGTAATGATGAGGATGCTAGGTAGGAAATAGTGTCCTTCATTGCCAATGTGCTATCTCCAACCAACTGCAAGGCTAGAGTAGAGTAGACCGGGGAGGTGCTGTAACCCTGAACATGTTTAAAAAATACCCTAGTGTGTTGTTTAATTAACCCTCTTAGTCCAGGATTTGCCAGGGTTTGCAGGATTCAATAATTACCCCCCTTTAATCCCGAACCAGGATTTGCTGCAATTTACACACAGTATAGTTCCATCACACTGTGACCATCACTAATTGCTACTACATGCCAAAGCTCTATCAGGCTAGAAGTCTAAACCCTGCTGAGAGTCTGGAAGTAATTATAGCTGCTGATATGTACTTAGAAGGAGGAAAAGGCGAGCAAGGGGGCATATGTGCTGGACCCGATTTTGTGATGGAATGCAAAATCTAGGGGCAGTTCGTATTCAGAGGATCTGAATGCAAGAAATGCAACCACCTAAAATAATTAGTTTATTGTCCAAGCCATGGGAAAGAGTTGTCTTGAAGTGATGGACTTGGTGACCAGAGGCTAGGAAAATCGACAGATCATGGATATGGCGAAGTCAGTCATCTTTTCCAGGTAGTTTTCTTGGTGTGGTTCAGCTCAACAGCCAAGTCAAGCAAGATGCATATGTGGGACATGGAAGTTTCTGTAAAACTATTCTAAATTAACAGATCCCCTCCGACATGGAAAATGGCTGAGTTTCTGTAAAACTATTCTATATTAACAGATAACCCTCCAACATGGAAAATGGCTGCTCAGCAGTTTATTTCCTGCTCGCCAACCAGTTTGCAAGATTTGTGTGAGCTTTCAAGTCTCTTCAAGTGGGTGAGCAGGGAGGGTAAAGGAACTATTTATATGTGCGCATGCATACATATATATCTATACATGCATGCATGTGTGCATGTGCTTATGCCTCCATTTCTATCCCTGCTCCCTCCACCCATTGTGTGCTGGTAGGAACTGTACGGATGACAAAGTTGACAAAACTGCATACACACGGGGACTAGATATAAAAAAGCACACGAGTGCTTCTTCCATTATGCCATTAAGATCAGCTGTAAATTGTCAAATGCATGTAGGGAGATGAAGTATATTAATGCATGCAGAAGCCTCATTTTCTGTTTTGTTTTAATCTTTCTCCAATTGTTTTTTCCGTACTAGTTTCAAGCTGATAAATCAGCATAAACTACTATTATACTCCATCCCTTTAGTTTGATTCAAACAACTCCATATTTACAAACTTTGTTATGTCTGTGTTTTATCGGCAACCAAGGGTAAAATTGATCTCCTTGAAAGCAGGAAATGGAAAGTTGGTTTCGTCAAATAATTCCAAACATTTTAGTGGCCTGCTCTAAGAGTGAAATAGCAAAACTGTTTTCCCTTTCTTTTGTCCAGTTTTTCAAGTTTTTAAGGGAAAAAAAGTGCTGAACACAAATAAGTTCCTTCCAGACTGGGCTGCAAGTATGGGGCATTCTTACAATCTAAAATAGTGTACATTCACTTTTTGGTGAACAACCCCACCCCCACATTTATTGGAGACCTTAAAAAAACAACCCAAATTGTGACAATGTCAGGCCAGTCTGAAATGAACATTGTACACACACTCTCACACACACATAGCCTTTTGACACACACACACTGAAAGCAAGTATATTCCAGATTCAATGTTTATTTCTTTTTCTCTTACAATGTTAATTTTCCCAGAAAAGTTTGCTTCACACACATGTTTGTTCCTGTTCTTACCATACTTGGTCTCGCTTCTTTCTTTTCCGATGTTTACAATCAGTTGGAATAGGTTTCGTTTTTTTTTTCGTTTTTTTTTTTAATTCTCTCCAAATGGCATTGGGGAAAAGCATGTGCAAGTGAAAAGTTTTGAGCAACTACTTGGAACTTGAATTTGAATTGTTTCTTTAAAAAAAAAATGTATGTTCAAATCATATAAGGTCAATTTGCTTCAAAAACAGTTTATGTATGTTCTGGCTACTGTGGTGGTAGTGAATCTGCTGACTCATGAATGTCCAGAATAACCAGCAGACGGCTGCAATCCTTGTCAGAGATAGTTAACTCTTTTCACTTTCTATTGCCAAACCATTGTCAACTGCACATGTTTTTTCTTTTTAAGATTTTTTTTCTTGTGGCATATATGTATGTTTTAAAGAAAACTTATCTGAATCAGTTACATGTCCTTGAAAACAAACAGCAATGCACCCCCCTCCCCCCTTCCCAAAAGCCAAACCCCATCACTTTTTACATACAGGTGTTCCACTTGTGTTGCTTAATTAAACTGTTCATGTCTTTCTGAAAGCAAAGACAGTCATGATAAAAAGAAAACACTCTAAACAAAAAAAAAACTCCCAGGGAACAGTGCTTCGAGAAACACTACCATCCAAGGGGGGAACCCCTAATGACACACCAAGGTATACATAGCAAAGACTGAAATGTACAGGTGCAATATAACTCACAAATGAACGAATGAGATAACTATAAATGCCAATGTAACTAATTCAGACAAGATGCCTTTGAGTTGCCACTTTTTTTTTTCTTCCTGTCTCTCCTCTCAAAACATTTTATGGCATTTTGCGATTTTTTTTCTTTTTCATAGTGCAGCAAAATGAACATCACATAAAACACCACACCTTACAGGCAAGACAAACGATCTAGCCAACCTCAGTCAGCATCTACCCCCAAAAGACCAATATTAAGCAAAAAGCCAAAATTTCAGTACGAAACCAAAAAATTAGGGATGATGGTGAATACATGTTGATTTGGGGATATTAAGACAATTTCTTAAAAAATGACCAAACTGATCTCATAACTAACAAGTGCCATATATGCTTAGGCAGAATCGTGTCTACTAATCGCTAAACTGTCCACTGGGGAAAAATTAAAATACACAGAAAGATATGATTTCAGTAATATGAGAATACACAAAACAAGAAGTCTGAGGTTGAATGATTTCAGTCCTAACTACATAGACAATCAAAGACTACGGTTTTACAATTTCTATAACACGCAACACAGCTGAGGGTACACATCAGCTGTAATCGGACTGGAATACAAATCACACATGGGGACAGCTAACATGACAGTAATGAATCAGCACTGACGATGGTGCTGGAGCATAAGCTTTCTGGAAGTTAACCCCCACCCCCCTCCCCCTAAACAATTAAAGACAATACAACCATGGCAGAAAGACAAAATGTGATGAACACGCTGCTTTTTTTTTTTTTATTAAAAAAAAGTTTTTTAATATTTTTTTTTTTACTTTTTAATTTTTTTTCTTCCCCCGTTGCTACTTTTCTTTGCTTACTTCAATGGTCACTGCAAAATCTGCTCCAGCAACAGCCCCGAGATGCTACTACTTTTATCACCACATGCAGAAAACGGATACACAAGATCATCTAATAGACTTTTTGAAAAAGACACATACACCCAATCCTCTCTCTTTTCTACTTTTTTTTAAATGCCCCAAAAGGAAAAAGATGCATACAATCTGAAAACTAAAGAAAACAGCACAATAATGGAAACAAGCCGAGAACGAACATAAGACTGTAAAGTGATGGATACAAGTTGAATACTAAGAAAAATGGTACAATGGTGAATACACAGTACTGAATGCCAAACAGGACAATGCAATTAAAGAAAAACGGTACAATGGTGGATACACGGTACTGAACTCTAAACAGGACAAAGAAGACAACAGTAATTAAAGAAAAATGGTACAGTGATGGATACACAAAATACTGAACGCAAACAGGACAAAGACGACCACATCTACAAGAAAAGATAAAAGTTACATTGACGCAAAAGCAAAACAAAAATTGAGAAACTGGTAGCAACATTTATGCAAAAAAATAAGAGAAAAATGTAGGTTACACTTGGAAATGAAAGGAGAGAAAATGAGTTTCATCTATTTAAAAAAAAAACAACCACACACAAAAAAAGAGAACACGTTGGGCAAAAATCCTAATCATGACAACTGCGAGTTATAATGATCAAAACCTTCCCAAAAGAAGGGCAAATAAAAAACACAAAAAACCAACCCCACTTTCCCCTAAAAGTGGCTACGTAACAAATGTTAATCGATGACGATGAGAGAAGCACACAGGTCACACACAGCCTGTTGTGGTGCCTGTTGTCCCAGCTGCTGTGCCTGGGCCATTTTGCAGCTGACCATGGCCGTTGGTTTACTTGTCCTTGGAGGCAGCAGCTGCAGCTTCTTTGGCCTGGTGAGCCTGCAGCACTGCCACGGCCTCCTCCACTTTCGCCTTCAGTGACTCGTGCGACTCCAGCATGTGAAGAAGCTCCGAGTTGTCAATCTCCAGCAGCATGCCTGTTATCTTGCCCGCCAGATCAGGGTACATCCTCTGGATCAGTGGGAACAGGCGTTCACCCAGCATCTGTCAACAAACGTCACAATCTGTATTAAAAACTGTTCCTTGGATGCAGGCTTTGGGGAGCTGAAAAGGATCAGAAGACAGCCATGGTTCCTACAGCTGAGATGGGTGTGAAAGTTAAGTTGGAAGATAAAGTGAAGCCTGCAAAAGGATTGTTTCCTTTTCCCCCTCCTGTTTCTTGCCGTGAGCTCCTGGGTTCATCAATGGTAGATTTTATATATTCAACTTTTCCCAACAATTTGTTCCCTGGATTTTTGTACAATGTGTTTGTGTTTCTGTTCTGAGTAAGCACTTGATGAAACTTGTCTGCTGTTCAGGGGAATTTCCTCTATCAGAACAAAAATGAAATTCACATTTTTCCACATCACAAAAACTAATGAAAGCATCTTTTCTTTCTCCCCTCCTCTTTGTTCTTCATATTACTAATGCGAAATATTGATATTCAAGCTCCTTTCTCAACACAATGAGAAAATGACGTGCGTTAGGCGATTACATGGACAAAAATTCTAATGTAAAGATCTCTGACCCACAAAACACACTTACATAAAAAAACAACCCAACTCTATTTCTTGACCTCTGGGTAAATTTTTTTGACTTTATCTGCATTGATAAAAGGTATGCACGACTCCAAAAGCGATGTCAAAATACAGGTAAAATTTTCAACTGAATGTGATGCGCCCTCTGATTTATAGAATTTCATTTTTGTTCTGATAGAGGAAATTCCCCTGAACAGCAGGCGGTTCATCCAATGCTTATTCAGAATGGAAACACATTGTGCATAAATCCAGGGAACAACAAAAAAAAAAAAAATCGCGAAACAATTTGGAGTAGCAACAATCTAACAGCTTAAAGTGTACACCAGAAAAACAGGGGATGAAGCTTGAGCCCCATATAGGAATTAGAGGGGTGGGGTGGGATTGATCCCTCGTTTGAACATCAGTGCTGACTCAACCACACACCCCCCCCTCAAGTCCTTCCAATGAGACTATAAACCAAGTTCCGAGTTAAAAAAGCACATTGAACATTGTGCACACAATAAAAACCTGTTCTGCATAAGAGAAGGCCATTGCGCGCTATAGGTACGGATGACAAGATTTTAAAAGTGCATACACACAGGTGTGTTTAGACGTTCCTGAAGACAATCTTGTGCCTCCACAGGACAGGTGAAGGTTAAGAAGACAATGTGGCTACCTTAATGGTGGGTAAACGGTTGCACGTCAAGAAGTGCTGTTCATAGGTTGACCAAAAAGCAACTACTACAAGCTCTGAAAGCCGCAGGGAATACCTGCCTTGTCATGCTGACGTACAGTACGACAGTCAGGTACGATCAACACAGGCAAACCAACCGTTCAGCTTATGCAAACCAACCAAATTTCCTTTCTTTTCCCTTCTCCCGACCCCTTGCCACCACTTCATTTTGCACATCATTTTTGAGACTGCTCTCCTCACCTGCTTCTGCTCCTGTGGAGGTGCGGCAGCCAGCATGGAGGCGGTCAGCGGTTCCTGTCCGGGGATGACCACGCTCTGTGGTGGAGGCTGCTGCATCCCCACCTGCTGCACTGTGGCAGGGGCTGGGCGCATGTTGGAGGTGAACTTGGCGTACCGGTTCTGAAAAACAACACATTGTTCTTTAGAATGTGAATGGTGCATAAAGAGCTTAATCTTTTAATACATGCTTCCTTAATTTATTCAATCAGGTTGCAATGTATGCTTAAAACTTGCTTCACACTGCCCAATGTCGGCAACACTGAAGGTAAAAGGGCAGTGATCAGTGTTTTATATCATGCTACTGGCTGATCAAATTTTCACACCATTTTAATTGATTACTCTGATCAACAAATTTTCACACCATTTTAAATGATTACTCTAATTGATCAACTCCTAGAGTACATCTGTGCAACAATGCCCCCATACTTTATGGTTAGCAATTGAATGTCAATCAGTTAATGTTCTTAGAGGTTTTAATATACCCCCCCCCCCCCCCCCCTTTTTTTTTTTTTGGATGGGGCAATAAAGTAAAAGCAGATAAAGGCAGAAGGAATAGAGTGTTTACCTGGCCGGCTCCTGTTTGAACAGCTGCAGGAGGGCGGCTGACTCCCGGGGCCATGGGACGAGGTCCTGCTTGGTTGCCAGCACTGGGGGGCACTGCCGCCTGTCCAGTGATGGGGCGGGCGTTCATCGCTGCCCGGGCTGCCGCCGTCTGGGTGGGGGCCCTCTGTCGCATCTGGGTGGGGGGCATTCCCTGGAAACCTGTGGGCTGCTGGGTAGGTCGTACCTGAAGTAACACCACACAGATAGTGTTTATGGCTTTCAGGGTTCCCACACATAGGTAAAGTAAAAGGTAAACATGTCCCATAACCCATCTAGTCGTAGGGGAGTGAAGTGTCAAGAGACCTCAGGTTCTATAGGGGCCAGCATGTTGAGGGCAGTGCCCATCTCTTCCTCACTGCTTTACCTTCCCTGACCCTTACAGCTGGGTGAACTGGGTGACTGTATAGAAACCGTCACCCATCCAACTGGTATTCATGCTCAATGCTGCTAAACTTTGGCTGGAAGAAAGCAAGTGCTCTGACCACTGGGCTATCACATCCCATACACTGACCAGAAAAAAAAATCAGACTTTTCACAGACCCTACTTGCAAGTGTCAGGGACTTAAAAAAAAAAAAAAAAGCAAAAAAAAAAAAAAAGCAATTTATGTTCAACATCAATAACATTTTAACGACATCACATTAGGATTAGTAGGATAAGGCCCCTAACAATTTGCTTTCTTTAAATGTGAGGTAATAGTATTCTGTACGAGTGTATCTCACCCACGTTTTGGTGCTGTGCTTACACACTTCTTACAGTCTTAGGTAGGGATGGGGAGGGGCACTACGAGAGGAGGGTGTTAGAACCGATTTTCCAGGTAGTTAGTAAGCAAAAAGTACCTCATAAAAGCAGCTATCTGTTTACTCGCTTCAGTAAGAGCTTTTAGAAGACAATTTAAAGAACCTCACTCTTGTTAACAACTAATGGTAGCCCGTCACCTGCTTAATGTGACCAATAAGTGAAGATGAAAACTACAGACGTTAATTCTGATAGCCCTACAGACGATGAAAACCACAATCACTTACTGGAGCATTCCATCGAGGATTGGTTCGCATCTGCATCTGGGTAGGGGCATAGAATCGGTTCTGGGCAGACTGGGCCATGGCAGGGATGAAGAAGTTGCCTGGAGTGGCCTGAAACATGTGACTGAACTGGGCCGACTGCTGTTGCCTCAAATTAGCCATGTGCTGCATGTAGCGGGATGCCAGTTGTGCACGACGGTCTTCCTTACGCTGGGCCAAGGCCACATACAAAGGTTTGGCCACAATGATGCGGCCATTCATCTCGGTCACAGCCTTTGTTGCCTCCTCCGGTGAGCTGAAGCATACAAATCCAAAGCCTTTGGAGCGGCCCCCCTCCATCATTATCTTGGCACTGGTGATCGTACCAAAGTTGGCAAATTCTTTCCTTAGTCGTTCATCATCGATGCTGTCATCCAGGTTTTTGACATACAAGTTGACTCCCTGGTAGCGGTTGATTCTCTCCAATTTGATCTTTTCAAATCTTTCCTTCAATTCTGCTTGACGCTCTGCACGTTTCTGAGCTCTCCCACAGTAGATGACCCTGCCTCCTACTTCAGTGCCATTGATCTGCTCCACTGCCTTCTCAGCGCCTTCAGGCTCCTCAAAACTGACAAAGCCAAACCCTCTGGACTTCCCGTCGTCACCAACCATCACCTTGGCCGAGATGATCTTCCCATGCTGTGAAAACAGCTCTCGTAGCCTGTCGTCGTTGAGCTCTTCGGCAAAGTTTTTCACATAAACATTGTTGAAGCGCTTCATCTTGTCACCCATCATCATGATGCGTTCTTTACGGGGAATGAAACGTCCCACATACACCTGCACACACATGTGTAAAACTACAATTGAATGCATATGATCATGGGATCAAAACAGTATTTCCCCCACTTTTCTTTAAGTAAACTGCATGTAATGAATTGACTCTCCTGTATCTCTATAGATGTAGCTAATATTTAGCAAAGACGACACTTAAAACTGCATTAACAGGGTCCAAATCCAATCCAATGATGTTGCTTAGAGCTCCGCTGACCGCACACATTAACAGGGTAAAAACTATGGAGGCAAACTCTTCATGCTAAAAAACAAATCACCAGTCAAACAGCAAAACCTTTTCATGATTTCGGAGTTTACATGATCTGTTTCAAAGAAATCTGAACAGTTTTGTTTTTGGACAATGCCATTTTTTTCAAAGCCAGGCATAGTACTGGAGCCAAAGCACTTTTCCCTGAAATGATATGGGGGTCCAGGGGGCAGCTGGATCAAGGGGCAGGGCCCCTTGTGGGGGTAAGGGGGTAATGCTCCTTGAAGCTGAAGGTTTTTCAATAAAACAAATCTAGCCTCCTTGAACTAATTCCAGCTCATACTAAACAATTTCTACCCTAAAATAAACTCTCCCAGTATGAACTTTTCTGCCATTTCTTAAATCCAAAGGAGGTTCTATACCCAAGTAACCACATACCAAAAATAAGTACATTTCTAGACCAATGTGCACTAATGCAGATAGAGGAAGAAACAGAGAGATCAATACTCTCTTGTGAACATTGAAGAAGATCCAATGCCTTTCTCAACCCTGCCATTTTAACGATCAACTGATTTTCGAAGATGTGAAAAGTTTCCATGAATTGCCAAGAATCCACTGCTTTCATATGAAAGTGCTGTGGTTGGTTAATTTCCAACTGTGTTCCACTTTTCGACGCCACTTGTGAATGAAAGCTTAAATTTCACAAGCCAGTAGCCAAATGCGATAGATGCAGCTCAGGTTTTACACCTTACACAGCAAAATGAACAACCAATTTTGCTGTGTGTGCATCTATATCCGCAACTGCGCCTCTTGTAACCCCATCCCGAGTCATTTTGCATTTACTTCACATCTTTCTTTGCTTGTGTGCGTGTCACTTTGGTCAGCTTTTCCATGAATATCTACACCACTTTCAGCCATATTGTTCTGAAAGAGGTAATGTGTGCATGCATTTTAAGGGGAGACTAGTCTCTGAGCGATAGACATTTTTGATTTTCAAAATTTTTTTGACAAAAATCGGACTTCAGAACTTTCCTAAACAATACAGACCTGAACTACATCTACGGGATCTTTCACAATACCCTAATATTATCGTAACTGTGTCTCACCTTCTTGCCGTTCAACAACATGCCGTTCACTTTGTCAATGGCCTGCCTGGCTGCTTCTTCCGTTTCAAAGTGTACAAACCCGTACCCTTTGGAACCCTGGTCATCACAGGCGATCTTACATGACAGGATGTTGCCAAAAGCAGAGAAGGTATCGTACAATGCCTTGTTATCGATGGTCTTGTCCAGGTTTTTAATGAACACATTCCCGACACCTGACTTGCGCACTGATGGGTCACGCTGTGACCACATAATGCGGATTGGTCGGCCTTTGACGGTGTCAAAATTCATTGTGTCCAAAGCTCGCTCTGCATCTGCAGGTTGTTGGAAGTTGACATATGCATAGCCCAACGATCGACGGGTAATCATGTCTCGACAAACACGGATAGACAGCACTGGCCCTGCTGTCGAGAATTTCTCAAACAGCATGGCTTCCGTGACATCTGGGTGAAGATCACCCACGTACAGAGACGCCATAGGGTATGAAGGACCGGGGTTGTTCATGTTGGTGGAGTTTTCACGTCAAGTCTGAAATCAAACAAAATGTAACAATTACACAGACTGGCCTACATGCTTTTCATGATAACTGAACTGAAATAAGTAGGACTACAGCTGCGCCATAGCCAAAACGGCAAAAGTGGCAAATTTTGACCCACATAGCACCCCAATTTTTAATACAAATTTCAAATTCCCATACTTGGCAAATGACACCAGCAACAATCGCCAGTGAATGAATGCTAAATTCACCCACCAGACAGCATGGACTCGGGACATTTCAAGCAGAAATTCCCAGAAAGAAGCGAGAAGGACTTAAAAGTTTGTATCGTGTCACACTCATTTTCATGGCGTAACGCAGTTATGGGTCAGAGGTCAATTGTCAACTTTCTAGTAAAAGGTGCCCTGTTATGTGTAAGGCAGGTTCAGTTTGTTGAATGATCATACTTTTTTTTCATAATGCAATTCATTTTTTTGTTTTGTTCTTTGATATTTGAGAGTAACACCTGTTTTATCAATATGAAACATGAAATGAGTGAGAAAAATGATATCAGCAGTGCCGAGCAACTGACACAAATTCCTGGTGCTTCGTGTAGCGTGAAACGCAGTGCATCAGATTTATTTTAGAATAAAAAAAACAACAACAACACCTTTTAACAGTAGAATTAAACATTAAAACTTTGATAGGAGGTGCCTGAATGAGTTAAAAGCCTTTGTGAGCAAAAGAAAGACAAGTTAACTGTTTCAATAAAATTATCAATGTTTCCTTGTTGTGCCCTTTGTTTCTGTGTTCGTGTCTTATGTAACACAGTAACAAAAAAAAGTTTATTTTGATTTATTTACTGCAAAATTGTTCTCAGTACTTTTAGCACTGTACATTTTACTTAAAAAGCTAGGAAACAAATACATAACATGATAATAGTAAATATTCTATTTTACAACTCTTTTTAAAAAACTGTTTTGGTTAAGCAACTTAAGGTGTAACTGTGTTACGGTGTCGCAAAAATCATTAGCTGAAAATGCACATAAACCTCTAATATCGTAAATCTTGCTTGTCACTACTACTAACATGTATTACTAACAGGTAAGCCCATGTATATTGTCATTTCATTAAAATCAGAGACATTATAGATAAATTGGTGTAGCAGTGTAACACCGGTTACATTTTGACACCCATCACCTTCCATGAGAAATAACAGAAAAGCAGGTAATGCCATAAATTTTATTTCTTCCGCAGTTAATTCTCTTTTCCTTGATGTACTTGAATTGCCCACTTTAAAATCCATCCAATGATTTTGAAATTTGCGGTCCTAGGACCTCTTTTAGTGACCAAAAGCAAAGAATGACTCGTATATAAACCTCAGAGTCAAGTGAGCAAAGTCACCTTGTGTGAAACTGTATGGTGGATACTGTTATTCTAGAGTAGAATGTCTTTCAATCATGGATACACCAAGAGACAAGGAGGTGAGAGGCAGCAGAGTTCTTAAGAGGGAAGGGGGGTAACAATGTGTGTGTGTGAGTGTGTGCGCGTGCATGCGTGTGTGTGTGAGTGCGTGTGTGTGTGACTGTTTTGATTTATTTGATTGATTTATTCTTTTATATCGAGGATAATGGAATAAGCTGTAACTGTGAGTGTGAGTGAGTGAGTGAGTGAGTGAGTGAGTGAGTGAGTGAGTGAGTGAGAGAGTGAGAGTGAGAGAGAGAAAGAGAGAGAGAGAGAGAGAGAGAGAGAGTGTGTGTGTGTGTGTGTAGGTGAGAGAGAAAAAAAGGACATGGGCTCAGAATGGCTGAAAATAAGAGAGAGAGAGAGAGAGAGAGAGAGAGAGAGAGAGAGAGAGAGAGAGAGAGAGAGAGAGAGAGAGAGATCAATACACTCTTATGAAGACTGAAGAAGATCCTATGTCTTTCTCATTTTAAAATCAAGTTGAAGCCCCCGTACAAAAGCTGATTAAAAATTCATCTGATTTCAGAGTGAACTCACCATGACAGTTTGCATGGCCAAAAAACAAGTTCTGTGTATGTGTGTACTTTCCGGCTGTCTGGTACAGCAGCAGAGCGGAGGCTGTGTTCCACGCGATGTAACTTTAGAACAGTCACTCTGCCGTTTTAACGATCAACTGATTTCCCGAAGATGCGAAAGGGTTACTGTTCCATGATTTGCCAAGAAATTAGTGCTTCTATAACGTTAAGTGCCGTGGTTTGCTATTTTCCGACCGTGTTCCAATTTCCGACACCACTTGCTAATGAAAGCTCAACTTTCACTATCGAGAGACATAGCGCAAGTTTTAAACGTTGCTCGGCAAAACGAAAAACCAATTTTTCTGTTTGTGAATCTATATCGGCAACTGTACCTCTTCTAGCCCCATCATGGCCTGTTAGCGTCATTTTGCGTTTATTCCGCGTCTGTCTTTGCTTGTAAGTGTCAGTTCGATCTGTTTTTCTGTTAAAGTCTACACTACTTTCCGCCATTTTGTTTTGAAAGAGATGCAGTGTGCATGCGCTATAAGGGGAGACAACTGAACGATAGGACCTAGCAGATGACGTAATGCGAGATAAATGGCATCGCTTAACAATAGAAGACTATATTTTTGATTATCGGATTTTTTTAAAGACAAAAATTGGATTTTTATTAATTAAACTGGATTTTCTTATTTTACAACTTTTTCTGGAACAAATATGGAGGGTGCACAGGTCTGCACACCACCCTTTGCGAAGCAAAGCGATCACATTTCCTAGGGAGGCAATTACTATTACCTCCCTTTACGAAATAGGTGGTGTATTACACATGACTTCCATTTTTAGGGCTTTTTAGGGCCTTCAGGGCAATATGTCTCATTTTTAGGGCTTTTTAGGGGCCCTATTTTGGCTTTCCCAAAATTAGGGTTTTTTAGGGACTTGTGCGAACCCTGGGGGCAGTCGTTTGAAAGTTATGGTGGTCGCTGCCTTAGGTGGGCATCTCACTCAGTCTGGCTCCACAACTGAGCTAATACTGTCATTCGTATGGGGCTTAGTAAGTCCTGGTGGTGTCCTGTGTATGTAAGCTCAGAACAGGCACCACTGAACAAAGTAACCCAGCATTGAACACCTAAGTAACCCAGTGCAGGGCCCCTCTGGCTGGTGGCCCAGTGGCAGCCTAATATTGACAAGTTCCCTGTGGACTTACCTTGAGGTTGTGGCATAACCAGTTGGAGTTGGAACAGCAGGGATAATGTCACTGAAGATGAGGCAGCAAAAAAAAAAAAAAAAAAAAAAAAAAAAAAAAAAACACACCCAACTACCCCAACTAAGGCAGGAATGTCAGATGAGGCAGCAAAAAAAAAAAAAAAAAAAAAAAAAAAAAAAAAAAAAAAAAAAAAAAAAACCCAACTACGGCAGGAATAACAGCTGGATACTGAAAAAAAAAACCCAACACATGTTCAGCATGAAAAGACAAAATAATATTTAACAAAACAAAAGCCACACACATTTCATCTTCCAAGTTTTTACAGTGACCACACACCCACACACAAAGATTAAACCCTTTGCTCATAACCTAACTGAATTTGCTTTTGAGATAATAAAGCATTTCCAATTAGAATTGGAATTAGAATGCCCAGCTGTGTATGCAGTCACTGAGTCAGTCACTCCCAAGTTTTAAATGTAGTGTAATTGTTACTGTATATTACTGAAAGAAACAGTATCATTTCTTACAAACAAAAACTACTTTATTATAATACTTTACACTGAAGATAATGACCAATGTTGTTTTACAATGTCAGTATTTGTAAACTAGCTCCATGTTTAATGGAGAGTAATTCTGCTGGAGATAATAGTAATAGTGTACCATTTGAATTCTTAAAAACAAAAATTTTAATGCCAAACACTGAAGACAATGATCAGTGTTGTCTTACACTTTTTGAATTTGTAAACTAGCTAGGCGTCTTATATGGTCATTGCACATGTAACTTGGCCTATTCTAGTGGGGGTGGGTTGCTCGACTGGTAGAACACCATGTCTGAACATGTGAACATTAACATTAGCCATATGGAAAAAAACTGCCGTTTTACACAACCAAAACACCATTGGTTACCTTTGATTAACACTCATGTACACCTCTGTCCAAAGATATGTTTCATGACAGAAAAGAAAGGCATATAAAAAGGATAGCCTGGTTGAATCTTTGGGAGGCCGGCAAATAATACATGATGCAACTTGACGAGTCATCACATGATTATAAAAAAAGAGTAAATGTTCTGATCAGCTCAAGGCAAAATTCCACATCTGTACAATAACAAACTATCTTATTATTATTTACGCCAAACTACAGTTCAGCTGTGGATTACAGATGAGCAATGATGAACCATACTGTAGTGAAAAATTACTCACCTTAAAATCCAGACAGTCAAAATGGCGGCCGTTTCTCAAGCTGGCTGAAGTTCGCAAAGAAATTGAATTGTAGCAATTTCTTGGGGGTTTTAGTAGGTTTACAATTTTTTTGTTGTTTTTTTTTCAGTGTCTTCCTAGGCGTTGTCACATACTAC
>CM060321.1:61793227-61808227 GCA_030674155.1 Stramonita haemastoma | reverse complement strand
TACTCCAAGAAATTTGACTGTTTGCTTGTATTCTAAAACTCCATTATCTATTCGAAAGCTAGGCAATAGTGTTGGATTTGATCCACTATTAAAATGAACCATGTGTGTTTTATCAGTTGATAGAAGTAACCCATTTTCATTCATATAGTTTGATATCATATTAAGTTTGTTTTGATATAACTTTTTAATGTTGTTCAAGGATCTTGTAGGAGTAGAGTATTCTTTTTCATTGTTACATTCATCCACATACAAATATCATCAGCATATTGAGCTATTTCTACATGCTTAGATAATGTGTCTGGCAAGTTACGCATTAAGATGTTGAATAATAAAGGAGCAATAACTGACCCCTGTGGAATGCCCATTTGAAGAGACTTTGGAGATGAATATGTAGTCCCTATTCTAGTCCTAATTTTTCTGTTTCCCAGAAAATCTTTAATAAAGGTATACATGTGCCCTGATAATCCAAAAGTTTTAAGTTTATACAATAATCGAGAATGCCATACTTGATCATGGGTTTTGGTAACATCAAAAAATGTTGCCAAAAAACATTTTCGCCTGGCAAACTGATGATTAATTTGTGTGGTCATTTTTACAAGATAATCGACCGATGACCTTCCTTTCCTGAAACCGGCTTGATTAACAGGAATAATGTTATTCTTTTCACAATAATAAACAAGTCTGTTCAAGACAATTTTTTCTAGCAGTTTACAGACATGAAATGTAAGTACTATAGGCCTGTAACTATTTGTACTGGTGTTTGGCTTACCGTTTTTGAGAATTGGGACAATAATTGACTGTTTCCAGACTTCTGGTAAAATGCCACTCTCCCAACACCTATTAAATATAATCAAGAGGCTGTTTACCCATTGGTCTGGCAAGTGTTTAATCATTTCATTTGAGATAGCATCGAAGCCAACTGATGTATGTTTGGATGATAAAGATGATATAGCATCCTTCAATTCTTGAAGAGTTAATGGAGCATTCAAAAAATGGTTATTATCAGAAACTGGGTCATTATAACTATCCGATTTTTCTGCCTGTTCTCTAAAGTCTCTCTGTCTTTGAGAAAGACCCTCCAGTCTACTTGTTTTAGAAAAGAAATCAGCAAATGCTTCAGCTTTTTCTTTTAATGAAGGAAATTTATTGTTTTGTAAACAAATGGGATAATCTGGAAGTTTTATTCCATCTTGCATGACCTTTAATTGTCTCCATATCTTTTTAGTATCGTTATGATTTACAATATTTGATTTACAGAATGCTGTCCAGTAAGATTTTTTTAGCTTGTTCTATAACTCTGTTGCACCCTACGTTGGCAAACCTCATGGCCTTGTGATTAGCAACTGATTTTTCACGAATATATTGCTTGAACATTCTTTTTTTCTGATTAACTGCTTTATCACACTCTTCAGTCCACCACACATTTCCTAAATTTTTGCAGTTTTTCCTACTATTTGTGTTTACTTTAGGCATTGATTGAGAGGCTACTTTTAAGAAAGAATCACAAAAGGAAGTGTACAGCGTATCAATATCATTATTACTTGAATCACTTGTCTCTAGATTTTGAAGAGTGTTTGTGAACATGAACCAGTTTGCTCTTTTATAGTTGGATTTTGGGATAATATCTGGGTTTGCACTTTCTGCATACAACTTTTCATTAAAAGTAATATAATTATATAGGGATATGATCACTACCCACAAACATGTTAACCCAAGTTTAGGTGAGATCATTGTTAGATCTATGGCAGTTGGCCGGTGAGTTGGGATGTCTGGAATTCTAGTACATGATCCATCATTAATAGTAATGATGAATCCACGATATTTCCGACAAGCCATTTACTGGTCACATTCGTACATCCCTTTTCCCAAAAAGGTGAATGACTGTTAAAATCACCACTGATTAGTCATTTTTCATGTTGGTTATTTACAATTTTTAACCAATCAGTGTTTTCATTTACAGGCCCTTTGGGTAAGTACACTGATACACAATTCACCCTTAAAGATTCTGAAAACTTGATACAGGCAGCGCATGAGAAAATATTTTTTGCAGTTTTTGGCACAGGTGACTTTATTAAGCAATAGTTTAAACCAGTATGAATATATATTGCTGTATTAATTTTTGACTCTGTCTGTTGCTGTTGTTCACAGACAGGGGGGTTGTAAAACTGCTTCAGTCTTGGTAACTTGTTTCTTTTAACATTTAGAGACTGAAGTCGAAGAACCTGACAAGTGTTTCAGGCTAAGTGCTGCTGCAAGTAATCAAGGTTTTTTCCTAATGATCTACAATTCCATTGCAGAATTGAGATCTATCAAAACGCATTGCTATTTAGATTAATTTACCTTCTTACACACCTTCTTTTTGAATACCAGGAAAGAATGTGTGTGTGTGTGTGTGTGTGTGTGTGTTGTGTGTGTGTGGTGTGTGTGTGTGTGTGTGTGTGGTTGGGGGGCGGGGGGGGGGGGGGGGGGGGGGGGGGGGGGGGGGGCAAAAAGACCTACCACGAATTAGATCTAGTAAAAACAGTGTTAATTTCTAGGCTTATTTAAAGAGTATGCCAGATAACACAGCAACTGAAGGGAAAAGGGTGGTGGTGGGGGAAATGGCAGCAAATGATCAAGAAAAAACAACAAGTAAAAATATTAATATAGAAAAAAAAACACCAAAAAATAAACAACAACAAAAACCGACAAAAAAACACAAGAAAAGAGAAAAAAAAATTCTGAGAAGTTACAGATTATCCAAATTATACTGACAAGTGACAGGAAAATAGTCAATATTCATATCAAAAGGCGATGATGCTAAGTTATTGCAGAGGTACTGTATGCAACTCGTTCTTGTTTTTCTTTGATTAAAACCAGCCATTTAGAAAATTAAATCTACTTCCCCATGGTTTCACGTAGCCTCTAGCTAAGTGTGGATGTTGTGGCAGATGGAATGACCCAGGTGGGCGTGGAAGGAAGCGTCTGGTCTTCTTTGGTGTTTCCCAAAACAGCCCTTGGACGTGCCTGCCCAGGTTCCCCGCTAGCACACTGGCCCCTCTTGGCGTGGGATGTACACAGTCCCTCAGCATCCTATGGCTGGTATCGAGATTAGCATGACTGACAAAAGATACATTGTCAGTACCATAGAGATCTGACATAACAAGGGCATTAAAGACTTCTCGTTTAATGTTCAGATCTATATTCTTCACAGGTGCTACTTTGCTTATGATGATTTTCAGTTTGGGGTGTCTTGTCCTGATGTCTTTGACACTTTTTGTGAACTGTTTACAACAGTCTTCTGTGTCCCTTTTCTTGAGATCAATGACCCCACAGTGGATCACAAGGGCCTCCACAGGCTTCTCTGAAGAAGAAACCACAGTTTCAAAGGTGGGGCTGATGTTCTCTGTGGAATAAACTTTATGAGAGACAGCTTCAAAACCATAGAACACCCCAATCTTTCATCGTTTACTTTAATGACAACTGAGTCATGAAGCGAGACTACATATGGGAGATTTTGATGTCCTTTCTCTTTGGACTTTGAGTTGTTGACACTAGATCCTTTCTTTACGTCAGATGTTTTGACATCATTTGGTTGACAGACCTCAATTCTCTGTCTTTCATTTGATTTTTTTTTTACTGGTTTGTCAACCACAGGTGTTGCAGCTGGCTTGGGTACTGTTCCCGCAACTGCCTGGGTTGACTTTGGTCTACTAACATCTGCGTAGGAAAGGCTAGATCTAACCTTATTTGCTGGGCTGGACCCACAGAACAAACTGCCCGTCTGAGTTTCGGAACTTGCCACAGTGTTAGATCTAGGCCTAGCTGATGCAAGATGTTTGGCAATTATATTTTTTTGCATGTCAACTGTGCGCTCAAGTGTTGAGATGGGCCCACATAGTGTCGAATTAATATCTTTTAGTTCTTGGATAGCACTCACCGCGTCTACAGATGGTGCTGGTGCTGGTGCTGGTTGACTGGTCGACTGGTCGTTTTCGTTGGCAGTTGCGGGAGCTGATTGTCGTGCAGATCGTGTCGAAACTTGAAGTCGTCGATTTTCAGCTCCTCCTTTGCGTTTCTCCATTCTAACGTGTCCTTTTGGAGCTGGGGTAGATGCACAAGCTCCAAGACTCTTGGATCTGATGGATCTAGTCATCTTGACAGTACAATTGCCAATAACTCCACAGACAGAAATTTAGCTGCAGGCTAGTTCCGCCATCTTGTTTCTTCCTCTGTGTGTGTGTGTGTGTGTGAGAGAGAGAGAGAGAGAGAGAAGAGAGAGAGAGAGAGAGAGAGAGAGAGAGAGAGAGAGAGAGAGAGAGAGAGAGGGCAAGGCAAATTCTTTTATTCGAGGATAATAGATAAGCACTCGTGTGCTTTTTTACATCCAGTCCCCGCCCTTTTCAGGGATAACATCAAGATAAAAAGATAACCTCAATTAAACAAGAACAATTATAATGATCCAAATACCAAGAGCAAGAAACCATACTAAGTTTCAAACAACAGGTAAGAAATAGACTGAGATACAATAATAAGGCAATGTCAAGAAAAGGCACTCATTCAGAAACGAAAATAAGAAGTAAGAATCAATGATGATTTTGATTTGAATAATAAAAAAGCGCAATAATTAAAGAGTAAACATGAGAATATGATAGGTTAAATGACTTAAAACATCAATCCACCACCATCTATCATCAAGATAAGTTATATAAGACATAACATTCTGATAAAAGGGAGAAAAAAAAAAGACAAACAAACAAACCCAAAAATACCACCCCCAAAAAACAACAACAACAACAACAAAAAACTGGCATGCGCCTGCACACACACACACACACACACACACACACACACACACACACACACACACACACACACACACACACACACACACATGTCAAGCAATTATATCAGGTTACAATAGCATCCATTCTACATTCATACTTTATGTAAAAAAAAAAAAAAAAAATTTAATCCCCAAAACAAGCAAAGAAAATAAAACCAGAAAAAACAGGAACAAACATTCTAAGAATTGATACACAATATATCAACAAAATAAATGATGTAAATCATGACATTTTCATAAGAGGGGAGACGAAAAAAAAGACAGAAACAAAAACAAAGTTCGAAGCAAAACAACAACTAAAACAACAACAACAACAACAAAGAAAAAAACAACCAAGCAAACAGATATACACAATATTTATACACACATGCGGCGCGCACAGGTTCGCGCTCACGTCATCAATAAACTTCATTTTAAAGGAAATATGTGCCTGGATTTTAAATTATTCATTTAACCAACACAAGGTAATCATGGTGGACATAGTTATTGAGCTTACTTGTAAGATTATTAATGAAAAAGTTTACACAGAATCCATTACATTCGACACACACGTGATTATTAAATAGGATAAATATGAAGAGAGAGAGAGAGAGAGAGAGAGAGAGAGAGAGAGAGAGAGAGAGAGAGAGAGAGAGAGAGAGAGAGAGAGAGAGAGAGAGAGAGAGAGTACACAGTAAATTTTAAGCCAGATAATATGTACAATTTTCATTTGACTAATACAAAAAAATCATATGGTAAAAGATGTTTGTTATAGGCTATGAGAGAATAAGATGATACATTTTTTTTCTTCTTTCTTTAAAATCAATTACATTTACACAATGATAAGATCCAGGTAAAAATATTTGATACATGTACAAAAAATTTGCACACACACACACCACACACACACACACACACACACACACACACACACACACACATACACACACACACACACACACACACACACACACACACACACACACACATACACACACACACACACACACACACACACACACACACACACACACACACACACACACACACACACACACACACACACACACACACGGGCACACACACACACACACACACACACACACACACACACACACACACACACACACACACACGCGCGCGCGCGCGCGCGCGCGCGCGCGCGTCACATACACACTCACACACACATACTAACACAGAGAGAGGGAGAAAGAGGAGACGGGGATATGTATGTATGTATGTATGTATGTATGTATGTATGTATGTATGTATGTATGTATGTATGTATGTATGTATGTATGTATGTATGTATGTATGTATGTATGTATGTATGTATATATATATATATATATATATATATATATATATATATATATATATATATATATGTATATATATGGAAGAGAGAGAGAGAGAGAGAGAGAGAGAGAGAGAGAGAGAGAGAGAGAGAGAGAGAGAGAGAGAGAGAGAGAGAGAGAGAGAGAGAGATATTTATTAGAGAGAATTGTCATAATTATACTTGTAATTGGTTATCTGTCAGTGGTGCATTTCCTCGTGTCTGCAACTGATGTCTTTTGTCATCTATATATATAATTATGTAAAAACAACGATTAAACATGTTTTTGAAACTAAAATAATTCAATAGGATAGCTACAAACGTTTCCTTGATTGTTGATTATATGAGAGTCTCAGTGGAGTTATCCAATTTAGGGACTATATCAATCAACCACCACCACCAAGCAAATGTCGACTTCTACATAGCTACAAACAAAAATGTGTTAAAGTTGCCTAGTAATATATGATCCTGTTTAACTTACTGCTGATATGGGTGGTCAAAATATTTAACTAAGAAGGAAGGTAGTCAAGTTAAACAGCCTCGAGAGTGGTTACCAGTTGGATGAGTAACCGTTTGGGGGCCTTGGCTTCAGTACAGTCCCCCCCCCCCCCCCCCCCCCCCCAGTTCACACACTCACTCTCACTCAGTCCCATGTCCCAAAGGACGTAGGGGGGACATGAGAGAAGACGCAACAGAGATCTTTTTCCATGCTTCACGATCCTGTGTGGCTAGTAGAAGGTGTTGCAGGGGTTGGGCGGTCCAGTCTTTGATGTTGTCAACCCATGATTTCTTTTGGCGGCCTCTTCTTCTCTTGCCCTCGACTGTTCCTTGCAAGATGGTTTTTGCTAAGGTGTTGTGTCTTGTGGTGTGACCAAACCACATCAGCTTTCTCCTCTTTATGGTGGAGAGCAAAGGCTCTTGGGGGCCCACACGCTTTTTGATTTCTTCTTTCACATAGTTATTGGTCTTGTGTTCTTTGTATGATATTTTGAGGAGTCTTCTGTGGCACTTGCTCTCGAATGCTTGGATTCTTCTCTCTAACTCTGCTGTCAGAGTCCATGATTCACAGCCATATAGGAGGATAGATATCACGAGGGATTTGTAAAGGTGGTATTTGGTGCAGAAGCTGATGTTGTTGCTTCTGATGATCCTCTGGAGTCTGACTAGAGCAGATGTTGCTGTTGCAATGCGAGCTTTTACTTCATTGTTTGATGTGCCATCTTTTGTTAGGATGGAACCTAAGTATTTGAATTGGCTCACCTCTTCTAGTGTTTCTCCATTCATCTTTATTTCTGTGCTGTCATGACTTGCGCTGTTGACCATGATCTTTGATTTCTCTGTACTGACCTCCATGCCGTATGCGCTCGCTCGATCTGTTAAACTGTCTGTGAGGATTTGCAGTTCTTGTTTGCTGCTGCCCATGAGGTCAATGTCATCTGCAAATCTGAGGTTGCAAAGGGGTCTTCCACCAATGGAGATGGAAGTGTGGTGGTTTCGCAGTGTCTCTGTCATGATGTTTTCGAGGAAGAGGTTGAAGAGTACAGGTGAGAGAAGGCAGCCCTGGCGGACCCCAACCGTGGTCTTGAAGAACTTTTCTACGTGATTGTTCATGAAAACTGCACTTCTTGCGTTCTCGTACAATGCCTTGATGACTTCAATGAGGCAGTTGTCAATGTTGAAGTGCCTGAGTACTTGCCAGAGGCCGTTATGCCATATCCTGTCAAAGGCCTTTTTGAAGTCTATGAAATTGTGGTACAAGTCTTTTTGGTGTTGGAGATGCTTCTCTATCAGAATTCTCAGAATGAAAATTTGTTCCATTGTGCTGCGTTTTGGTCTAAAGCCCGCTTGTTCTTCTGCCAGGAGTTTTTCTGCTTGGTTTTTCAGTCTGTTGAGGACTACCTGCAGCATGATCTTGCTAGGATGGCTTATGAGACTGATAGTTCTGTAGTTCTGGCATTGCTTGAGGTTTCCTTTCTTTGGCAGGGGTATTACAAGAGACTGTGTCCATTCTTTTGGCCATTCTTTAGTGTCGTGAATCTTCTGACAAAGTTCTGTGAATCGCCTTGCTGTTTCATTTCCTCCATTTTTTATGAGTTCGGCTGGGATGTTATGATTCCAGGGGACTTCCCCGTCTTCAATTGTTTAATGGCTATGTCTACTTCGCACCTTAGTATTGGTGGGTCTTTATCTTGGTGTTCAGGGGGTTTGTCAGAAACTATGTTGGTATCTGGGCGTAGTGGGCAGTTATACAATCCCTCACAGTATTCTGTCCAGCGTTGGAGGATGGCATTGTTTTCGGTTAAAAGATTTCCTCTTTGTCTTCAATAACAGAGGCTTTAGGCTGTGTGGTTTTAGTTAGAGCTTTCAGAGTGTCGTAAGCGGTTTTGCTGTTTCCATTGACCGTTCCAGCTTCGATGCTGTTGCATTGTTCTTCTATCCACGCTTCTTTGGCTTCTCTCATCTTTTTCCTCACTTCTCTGTGGCTATCCATGTACTTGTTGTTGGCTTCTTGACTTGTGAACTTTTGTTTCTTAAGCCCTCTTCTTTTGTCACAGAGGTCAAGAACCTCATTTGTCACCCAGGGTTGTTTCTTTGTTCTGTTTCTTCCTAATGTTTCTTCTGCTGCTGTCGTTAGCACTTCTTTGATGTTGTTGGCTAGTGTGTCCACATCATTGTCGATGGCTGTGAGTGCGGCGAACTTTCCTCCAATGTTGGCTTGGAAGATCTCAACCACTGTTGGGTCTTTGAGTTTTTCCAGATCAAATCTTATGCGTGGGCTTTTTGGCTGTTGTTTTGCTTTCAGTTTCAGCCTGATGGTGGTAAGTACAAGGTCGTGGTCACTGCCAATGTCAGCTCCTGGGAATGTTCTTGTGTTTGCCTTGTTTATGCTGGATTTGAATCTTTGGAGTGACAGAATGTAGTCAATTTGATTGTGAATCAGACCATTTGGTGAGTGCCAGGTTGATGTTCTAGATGGCTTGTGAGGGTGGAGTGTGTCAGCCAGAGTTAGTTTGCGCTTCTTTGCAAATTCCAGCAGCCGCTGTCTTCTGTCATTTGTTTCTCCTAGTCCAAAGCGTCCTGTAGTTCCTGTCCAGGTGTCATAGGCATCAGGGCGTGTATGGAGTGCTTAAGGAGAGGTGGTACCTTTGTAAACCTGGCAGTAGCATCCCTCGGGATGGACGGGAGCACTGGTCCTCATTTGGCACTCAACTCTCATTTCTGGGTCCCGGTCCTTAACCCACCCACACCCCAGTAACCACTTCTACTGGTGGGCGAAACGTTGTGAGGGGCTGGTGCATTCTTACTCACCAGTAGGAGTCTTGGAGATGAGATGGGCGCCACCAAGCTTCCTCAAGCCCACTGCAAGGACATGATGGGAAAAACGAAACAGAAGGACATGCCGGATTGGTCGAGGCCCGGATCAACAACGACCGCGCTACCCACTGCAAGCCTCCAGGGTGGGAGTGACAAGTGTGCTACTCGAGCAGAACCAACTCTAAAGCTTCCAGGTAAAGGAGTAACCATTGGAACATGGAATGTAAGGACTCTGTATCAAACAGGAAGAGTACAGGAACTCACACATGAACTCACTCACTCACTCACTCACTCAGTCCCATGTCCCAAAGGACGTAGGGGGGACATGAGAGAAGATGCAACAGAGATCTTTTTCCATGCTTCACGATTCTGTGTGGCTAGTAGGAGGTGTTGCAGGGGTTGGGCGGTCCAGTCTTTGATGTTGTCAACCCATGATTTCTTTTGGCGGCCTCTTCTTCTCTTGCCCTCGACTGTTCCTTGCAAGATGGTTTTTGCTAGGGTGTTGTGTCTTGTGGTGTGACCAAACCACATCAGCTTTCTCCTCTTTATGGTGGAGAGCAAAGGCTCTTGGGGGCCCACACATGAACTAAAAAGATATAAATGGGACATCCTAGGGCTTGCAGAAGTCAGATGGATTGGCTTCGGAGAAACAACCACGCAAGACGGCCACAAAATATGGTACAGCGGAGAAGAGAAACTACATCAACATGGAGTAGGCTTTATTGTCAGGAAAGAGATTGTGTCAAGCATCATCAGCTGCACACCAGTATCCAGCAGACTCATCTCAATCAGAGTTTCTGCAAAACCCCAGAATCTCACCATCATCCAAGTGTATGCTCCAACATCTGACTACGATGATGACCAGATAGAAGAATTCTATGAAGAACTTGAAAACGTCATCTCCAAAACGCCCCCAAAAGACATTCTTCTTGTGGAAGGTGACTGGAATGCTAAGGTGGGACCTGATGCCCCCCAGTTCACCCAGCTGTAAATGGGTACCTGCCCTCTTGAGGGTCAGGGAAGATAAAAGCAGCGATGGAGAGGAGTTGGGCGCTGCCCTCAACATGCTGGCCCTTAGAGAAGCTGAGGTTTCTGATGCCTCGCTCCCCTAGGTTATGGGACACCATCATTACCTTTTACCTTAATTATGATAGTGCTGCTGTTATGTTACATGTTTCCTTCAGTTCTTTCCTGTCTAGGGTTAAGAGATATACGAGAGCAGTTTATACCACAACAGCCCTGTAGAGATCTATGTATCAGTTGTTGTTGTTTTGTTTTTATTAGCGAGGACGAATGAGTGTATTGTAAAACAATTGGCAGTACCTACCTACCTACCTACCTACCTACCTACCTACCTACCTACCTACCTACCTACCTACCTACCTACCTGTCTATCTATCTATCTATCTATCTATCTATCTATCTATCTATCTATCTATCTATCTATCTATCTATCTACCTATCTATCTATCTATCTATCTATCTATCTATCTATCTATCTATCTATCTATCTATCTATCTATCTATCTATCTATCTACATACACACATATATGTTGAGAGAGAGAGAGAGAGAGAGAGAGAGAGAGAGAGAGAGAGAGAGAGAGGGAGAGAGAGGAGAGAGAGAGAGAGAGAGAGAGAGAGAGAGAGAGAGAGAGAGGAGAGAGAGAGAGAGAGGGGTACAAAGCATTTAAAAGGAAAAGTATCTATGTTACATAACGCCACCACATGTCCATCATATTTTTTTTTTGCTTCCGTTATGTGTATTCCCCTTTCTAAGGGGCCGTGGCCTTTATGAATATACATTTTAAATTCATTTCTCCCCGTGTAAAAGTCCAACAAAGTAAGTAGCAAATAAAATGAAAACTATATTATTTTCTGAAACAAGGATATCATGGTGTCAAAATCTTTATAACTGATTGGAACAAAGCGATCTGATGGTTTAGCACACTTTGTCAAAGAAAAGCTATCATCAGAATGGTCTTACTACATAGACTATCACTTATGAGATCAAATGGGTATAAAAACATTAACAGTATGCGTCGGCGTACGAGTCACACAGGCGCGCGCGCGCGCGCGCACACACACACACATTCACACACACACACACACACACACACACACACACACACACACACACACACACACACACACACACACACACACACACACACACACACACACACACACTCCAACAACAAAGATATAAATATTGGCGCAGGCCATCCTCGCTCATTCGTACTCTGGCTTCAGCGCAGGAGAAGTGACAAACATGTGCCATAGGAGAACTGACAGACCCATTGCCATAGGAGAAGTGGCAGACCCATTGCCATAGGAGAAGTGACAGACCCATTGCCATAGGAGAAGTGACAGACCCATTGCCGCAGTAAGCCTACAGACCCACAGTCTCTGGGAGGCAGCAGTTTTCACACAGAGACCAGTCGGCCACCATGCTGCTGTTCAGGCTGTCTCTGGCTGCCTGCCTCGTCTCCATCTTGATGTAAGGCTGTCTGTCTGTGCATGTCTGTCTACCTGTTTACCTGTCTGTCTACCTGTCTGTCTGTCTGTATACCTGTCTGTCTGTCTGTCTTTCTGTCTGCCTGTCTGTCTGTCTACCTATCTGTCTGTCTGTCAACATGTCTGTCGGTCTGTCGACTTGTCTATCTGTTGTCCAGGTTCTCTCTTGGTACCTGCATTGCATGGATCGTGATTGTATTTTGTATTTTATACCACTCTATGTTACGGCAGATTTCTCTGCGTGAAATTCGGGCTGCTCTCCCCGGGGAGAGCGCGTCGCCGCAAGTGCAGCACCTACCCATTTTTGTCTTTTTCCTGCATGCAACTGCATTAACTGTTTCCCTATAAGAGTGGCTTTTTTCTATAGAATTTTGCCAGGGTCAACCCTCTTTGTTGCCGTGGGCTCTTTTACGTGCGCTAAATAGTGTTGTGTAACACACGGGACCTCGGTTTATCGTCTCATCCGAAAGACTAGCGCCCAGACCACCACTCACGGTCTAATGTATGGGGAAAAAGTTTGGGGCCCAAACGGGATACAACCACCACACATTCCGACCGGACTTTTTGCTTTCTAGGCAAGGCGCGTTACCACCTAGACCACCGATCCACTATCCACTGATGCTAGACTATCTGACTGTGTTTCTGTCTGTCTGTTTGTCTGTATGTTTGTCTCTCTTTTTTTTCCTTTTAACTCTCTGTCACTACTCAGGGGATGTTGGGGTTTCTTTCAGAATAAGTAACATATCTGCCTTCTGGATTTTTTGTGTGTGTGGAGAAATCTCCCTTTTTTTTCTAACAATTTTTTTTCTTTCAGTCTTTCTATGTCTACTTTATAGCCTAAGTTTCTTGCTTAGTTCCTGCTTTCCCAGGCCACTCTCCTTTCTTTTAAAAAAAAATCTGTCAACTCTTTTCTTTCTTTGCACTTATTGTGAAATTTTATCTGCAGTGTTTTGTTCTGGCAACCAGGCAAGGGAATTGTACACATTGGGATGGACGCGGAATGTCCATTATGCTATGATTTTTGCACATAAATTGTGCCATTTCCATATTTATATTCTATGATTATCTCACACCATCTACCTATCCCTTAGTCTTGCGACTGTCGGGGCACCCCTGAAGACTTGACAACCAGTTCCCTCCATTCCTCTCTCTGTTCTGTCTTTCTCAAAATTTCGTTGAGTTCTAGGCCTGTCCATTCGCTGATGTTGTCCTCCCATCTCTTCCTTGGTGTGCCTCTTTTTCTTCCTCCTTGGACAGTGCCTTGCAGTATTTTTTTGCGAGTCCTTTTGATCTTGTGACATGACAGTACCAGTTAAGTTTACGCTTCTTTACGATTGCTAGAAGATTTTCATAGGGCCCAAAGAATGAAAACACAACAACAGAAAAAACACAAACAAATTGAAACAAACACACACAAAATCAACATAAAAACGGCGGAAGGACAACACTTCAGAATGAACAGGGAAACAGTTTGCAGAGACCTAGGTTTTGGAACACAACTGACAGAAATGGCGAGAATCTTTTAGAAATCCTCTTGAGGACTGGCACACGTACACGATTGTTCAGTGCAGTGCATCCGTGACTGCCATCAGAGTTAAAGGAGAAGGAGCAAACTAACAATGTGGACAACCTTCAAGCAGTTTCTGCAATTTCCACGTCACCATATAAAGTCAACTTCCACAATACCCGTTAAGGACAGCCCCTCCTGAAGGGAAACCAACAAAGTCTCTTGTTTCGTGGTACTCGAAACAGCAGAAAGAATTTGCATCTGATTTGCTCATATGTTTTGCCTCTTTCTTTCTAGAGCGTTTCTCGACATGAATTTTAACCATCTTCTCTCATGCAAAGTACACTTGCAGAGTACATCGTTACTTGAGATTCCCCCCCCCCCCCCAAAAAAAAAAAAAAAAAAAAAAGATGCACAAGGATAGTTCACACACAGAATATCAAAATCAATGGAACAGATCTATACAAAAGGAAAAGACACTGACCACCAACATTCTACATTGCCAACATCACCGAGATCAATGGTCTCAGAGAGCTAGGGGAGATTGCAGAAGTCAGCAGTGACAGAGAAAGAAAGATGGCAAACCCTGGTGGCCTTGCCTGGAGCTCCTACCGGCAACAGCGATGATAGAGACAGGTGACAAGGAGGTGTGTGTTTGTTTACAGACACATCCAGTCAAGGTATGGTATAATATTTTTTCTCTAACATGGCTTTTCTTTTGATTTGGTGGTCGAATAGTTTCATCTTGTGTAGGTCCTCCCTCTAAGAGCAAGATCTGGACGATGCCAAAGCCTGTGTCTTCTATTTCCTCGTCCATGAACTTGTCTTTGGGATATAATCACGAAACACTGAGGTATGTTATAAGTGCTGGTAAAATGCCTCACGGCAATAAATGCTGTACAAGATCCTGGTGCTGATAAAATGCCTCACGGCAATAAATGCTGTACAAGATTCTGTGAGAAAATTTTCTCTTGTTTGTGAACAAAATTTCCCAGCCAGGAAAAGAAAAGAGTGGCACTGTCGCACGGTGATGGAGGGAATGCAGACTACATACAGGAACAGTTGTGCAAACAAAGTAAAAACAACACAATATCACTCAACATGACTCAGAGACAGAAACAGACAGACACAGAGACAGAAACAGATAGACACAGAGCCAGAAAAAGACACAAAAACAGACACAAAAACAGACACATAGAGACACAGAAACAAAAACAGACACAGAGACAGAAACAGACACATAGACAGAAACAGACAGACACATAGACTGAAGCAGACAGACAAGCAGACCGTCATCATATCTTGTTTTGTTTTTGTTTTCAGATTACAAGCAGAAACCCTCCAACTGCCTGAAGGTAATGATAATCATAAGTCTATGTGACATAACCATAAGTCTATGTGACATAACCATAAGTCTATGTGACCTGCACTGAAACCAGCACACACTCTTATGGCCATAGTGCAAACAACTTTCTTCCTTCGAGTCTTTTATTTCTTTCAACAGGGAAAACAACTTGCTTAGA
>CM060321.1:61770727-61780727 GCA_030674155.1 Stramonita haemastoma | reverse complement strand
AGAAAGAGAGAGAGAGAAACACACACACACACACACCACACTACACACACCACACTACCCCCCCCCCCCCCCCCACACACACACACACACACACACACACACACACACACACACACACACACACACACACACACACACACACACACACACACACACACAACAAATTTGACTCTGATGATTGATTTATGGTTTGCTGGATTCTGTTGTGCACGTCTTCGTTGAAGACGTCCAGAACCCAGCAAACCATTGGTCCCTACGAAAATCTTCTATCAATCGTAAAGAAGCGTAAGCTAAAATGGTACGGGCATGTCACAAGATCAAAAGGACTAGCAAAAAAACAATACTGCAAGGCACTGTCCGAGGAGGAAGAAAAAGAGGCAGACCAAGGAAAAGATGGGAGGACAACATCAGCTAATGGACAGGCCTGGAGCTCAACAAAACCCTGAGAAAGTAAGAACAGAGAGAGAAAATGGAGGGAACTGGTTGTCAAGTCTTCATGGGTGCCCCCCCCCCCCCCCCCCCCCCACGGTGGCCAGACTAAGGGATAGATAGATAGATAGATAGATAGATAGATAGATAGATAGATAGATAGATAGATAGATAGATAGATAGATAGATAGATAGATAGATAGATAGATAGATAGTCTGATTTATGGCCCAGGTGAAAACTTTCTTACTTATCGACATAGGCTAAGTGCCAGGGCCTACAATCAAAAGCTTTCATACATTAAATCATTATCTCCTACATTTTGGTCAAATTTTGTTCATGTTGTTTTTAATTCAACCTTCGCAGTATGCTCTGGGTGAATTCTTGCCCAGACCCCTATATTTTGCTCTGTAACTTTAGATACTGCTGCCATGAAATGTCATGACTTTGTCAATAATCCTCTGTTGTACGCTTACACAAAAACTCGTATGTCTGTGTTCGAACAGCGCGGGATGGCGGCAACAGAGGAACAGTCTGGTGTGGATGCCCCTGAAGTGTTCTCTACGCCTGCTGTTTCCTACCTGGTGATGGGGGTCATCGTCGCGGTCATCGTGTTGCTGCTGCTGCTTTGTCTGCTGTTTCCTCACGTGCTGCTGGTGATGGTGGTGTGGCTGGTGGTGATATCAGAGGTCTGAGTCATGGTTTCAAAGATGGCTTTAGTGATCGTCGTGGTCGCAGTGCTGCTGCTCCTCCTCCCCCTCCTCTTACCGCTGCTGCTGCGTCAAGGCACACACCACGTCATACAGGCATGGGTACAGATCTGATGAAGACAAGCGCAGATACTGCTGCAGCCACAATGGACAGCAGCAGAGGAGGATTAATGTCGGTGGATGATGTTGCTGCCGGAGAAAAGAAAAGAGAAATGTCAGTGAATCATGTCGCAGTGCGGCGGGGATGGAGGTGGAGGAGAGGCAAGAAAGGACGACAGATTTAAACCTCGACACCAGATGGAGCAGAATTTGCAGGCAGGTAATACCTTTGGTTGTGTGATTGCCAATATGGAAGCGGTTAGTTAGAAGTGCCTATAAGACCTTCTGGGCACATGTTTTCCACATCCACACATTCTTATAACAATAACACAATGTAAACATTATTTGACTTAATATATTATAAGATCTATAATTATAGAAAAGGTTTCCCTTTTGAGCCACAAGGTGAATGCAGTTTGTCTGCTCCCTCAAACTGTATAAGGATTTACCTTCTGCTCTTCTGGAAACAGGATTTCCATTTGCTCATTTGCTTGAAACATCCATGGACTCTCCTTCTCTGCTCTCTTCTCTCGTCTTCCTCTTCTCGTTGTCTCCTCTCTTCCTGTCTCTCTGTCTTCTCTTCTCTGTCTCTCTGTCTGTCTCGTCTCTCTGTCATCGTGTTCTGTCTCTGTCTGTCTTAGTCTCTGTCATCTGTCTTCTGTCTGTCTGTCTGTCGATGTCTGTCGTCTGTCTGTCATCTGTGTGTCTGTCTTCTATCTCTCTCTCTCTTGTCTGTCTCATCAGTCACTCCCATTCCCAGTCACCTCTCTCCAGCCCTCTCTAGTTCGCTCTCCTTGCTGCTGTCTGTCTGTAACTAACACATTTTCATGTCTATGTCCTAGTCTGCTGACTGATATCTACTCCCTGTTACTCTCACCATCTCTACTCATTCAATGACTCCCAATCTCACAATATTCCCAAATCTCACTTTACTCTTCTCTCTCTCTCTCTCTCTCTCTCTCCCCCCTCTCTGTTTCTCTCTCTCTTTGTCTGCTGTCTGTGCTGTTAAACTAACACATTTTTCATGTAGCATAATTACCAAAGAAACAACAAGCATGGAACTGATATCATACTCCCTGGATGAAAACTCTCACAATTAGCTAATTCAATGACTGGAAAAACAATATTTCCAAAATGCTAACTTATGATTTTGCTACATGAAAAATATCATTTAAATTTTATCTAGAGTTGGAGGAGAAATGGATGATGATGACGACTAATGATGACGATGATGACGATGATGACAATGACAAAGAAGATATATCATTACGTGCTTTTTAATACCAACAGGCCTATCCTCCCATCACCATCTTTGACATCGGTAATGGGACAGAACCAGTACAGACGAGGTTTGAGCTCGGATGACGTGGATGAAGTCTTTTGGAGTCTGAAGAAACGTGGAATGCAAGTTCAGGATGTTGGCCTGTTGCATTGTGTAGTATTTGTAGGATTCAGAAGTTATCGCTCTTTGTCTCTGATTTTGTTATTATGGAACCCTTACATGATTAGGAAGTTATTGCTCTTTGTTTTTGTCTTATTTCTCTCTGGCTTGTTAAAATGTTTTCGTTAGGGGCCGTTTGATCCTTAGCTCTACTGCTTGCTTCTCTCTCTCCTCTCTCTCTCTCTCTCTCCTCTCTCCTCCTCTCTCTCTCTCTCTCTCTCTCTCTCTCCCTCTCTCTCTCTCTCTCTCTCTCTCTCTCTCTCTCTCTCTCTCTCTCTCTCTCTCTCTCTCTCTCTCTTCTCTCCTCTCTCTCTCTCTCTCTCTCTCTCTCTCTCTCTCTCTCTCTACTCTTCTCTCTCTCTCTCTCTCTCTCTCCTCTCTCTCTTTTCTCTCTCTCTCCTCTCTCTCCTCTCTCTCTCTCTCTCTCACTTTTATCTCTTCCGGTTCATCTGTTTTTTCTTTTTTTTCTTCTTTTTTTTTCTTTCTCATTCTTTCTCCTTTTTTTTTCTCTTTTTTTTTTCATTTTTGTCTTCCATTCTTTTCAAAGAATGGTGTGGTTTTCTCTTGTTAATGAGAAAAATAATAAAGTGTTGCATTCAGAGCTGGTTGAAAAGTGTTATACATTGTATGTATGTATGTATGTATGTATGTATGTATGTATGTATGTATGTATGTATGTATGTATGTATGTATGTATGTATGTATGTATGTATGTATGTATGTATGTATGTGTGTGTCTGTCTGTCTTCTGTCTGTGTGTACGTATGTATGTATGTATGTATGTATGTATGTATGTATGTATGTATGTATGTATGTATGTATGTATGTATGTATGTATGTATGTATGTATGTATGTATGTATGTATGTATGTATGTATGTATGTATGTCTGTCTGTCTGTCTGTCTTGTCTGTATGTGAGTATGTTTGTATATATGTATGTATGTATGTATGTATGTATGTATGTATGTATGTATGTATGTAGATGTATGTATGTATGTATGTATGTAATGTATGTATGTATGTATGTATGTATGTATGTAGTATGTATGTATGTATGTGGAAGGTGAGGATGCTTTCACACTGTTCTTTCTGTGCTCTCTGCTTCGCAAGTTCGTTAGCCTGTTCGTGGCCAGAAATACCACAGTGGGCAGGGATCCATTGCAGCATTACACGTTTGTTTTGTGTAAGGAGCTGCGGTTCCTATTGGTGTTCTGTTTCTTTGTCTGCTGACAAGGCTTGTATGACTTGACAGGCCGGCATTGGTGAAGAAAACCACTTAATGGCATTCATCTTTTTGGAGTATCTGACCATAGTGGCAGCTTGTTTCAGGGCTTGGGTTTCGGCAGGGTAGTTAACCCAGCAAACCAGTCTGTAGGGCCCAGGATAGGAGCTGGAAAAGACGCGCCATTATTTTTTCCCAGACACATAATTAAGATGGTGAAAAAGCGAACACGAGAAGAAGTCTAATTTGGTCAATCAGAAAAGAAGTACATGGTGAAATGTAGTTTTTTTCAGGGAAAAAGTGGGAACAAACTACACTTACAGCCTTTTCATGTCTTTTTGTGTTTTGCTTTTGTTTGTTGTTTGTTTGTTTGTTTGTTTGTTTCTTTCTTTCTTTCTTTCTTTCTTTCTTTTTCTTTCTTTCTTTCTTTCTTTCTTTCTTTCTTTCTTTGCTTCTTTCTTTCATTCATTCATTTATTCTTTCTTTCTTTCTTTGTTAATCTTTCTAAAATATATTTGTGGATTGACTGGAACTTTATTGAAGTCAGTCCTCTGAAAGGAAAGGCATGTTCGATGTGCGCAGGTTTGGGAACGATGTAATGTGTGCATACACAGTAGGCGCGGTCATGGTCCGTGACGACTGAGCCAATGTGGAATTAGCATTGATTTTCATGGTGTGCCTTGGGTGCTCCCTTGTCATATCCATATTCCTGTATGCCAGTGAATCCTGCATCCTTACTGCAGATTTGGAGAGAAGAGTACAGGTGGTAGAGATGAAATGCTCCCGAAGACTCCTTGGCATCTCCTACAGAGACCACATAAGCAACGAAGACATGCATAACAGAATCCAGCAAACCATTGGACCCTACGAAAACCTTTTGACAATCGTAAAGAAGCGTAAATGGTATGGGCATGTCACAATATCAATGGTATGGGCATATCACAATATCAAATGGACTTCCAAAAACAATACTGCAAGGCACTGTCCAAGGAGGAAGAAAAAGAGGCAGGCCAAGGAAGAGATGGGATGACAACATTAGCAAACAGACAGGCCTAGAACTCAACAAAACCCTGAGAAATGCAGAGCAAAGAGAGGAATGGAGGGAACTGGTTGTCAAGTCTTCGGGGGAGCCCTAACGGTCACCAGATAGACAGACAGACAGACAGACAGATAGATAGATAGATAGATAGATAGATAGATAGATAGACAGACAGACAGACAGACAGACAGACAGACAGACAGACAGACAGACAGAAGATAGATAGATAGATAGATAGATAGATAGATAGATAGATAGATAGACAGACAGACAGACAGACAGACAGACAGACAGATAGACAGATAGATAGATAGATAGATAGATAGATAGATAGATAGATAGATAGATAGATAGATAGATAGATAGATAGATGGATAGATAGATAGATGGATAGATAGATAGATGGATAGATAGATAGATAGATAGATAGATAGATAGATAGATAGCTAGATAGATAGATTTCACGGTGTCTCTTGGGCAATGTGGCATGGCGGAGCCCATCCCTCTCCATGCCAGACCACAGACGATATCCTCCATCAAGGTGGCTCGCCTTAGCCTCAAACATGCAGCTGTTGAGTTCCTTTGGGAAACTTCATCCAGCGTGACCAGTAACCTGCATCATGGAGGTCATTTGCCTAGTGATGCTGTGTTGACATCACCCCCTCACATGGTTTAGCGCGCCTGCTGAGGCGAGGTCCCGGGTGTGGCGCTTGGAGCCAACACGTGACAGATTCAGGAGATGGCTGAGGACCAGTGATGCCCGTCCATCTACCAGGTAGAGTGCAGCAGCCAGACACCAGAGGTACCCACCTCAAAGAGAGCTACCTACACCTCCAATTTCAGGGTATCTTAGATACTAGGATATAAGGCAGTTCTGCATTTTGAACGTTTCCGGATCAGTTTTGAATGCTCCTTGTTGGAAAGACTCATTCCTTCTCAGCGCCATAACCTTGATTCTGTCTGTAGGAGCGGATGACCAAAAAAAAAAACCAAAAAAAAACAGCATGTACACAGGTGTCGTGTTTACACATCATCCCTGAAGAAAAATCGGGGAGTTGTAGTCCCCAGGGCGGTTCCGGTCTGTGTATGGCAACGTTCTGGTGGCTCCTGCGACAGCATAAGAACCGTGCGTATCGGCGATTGTCTTTCCAATTGACCATTTCAGCGATGTGGAGATGGGAGGGGGGACTGCTGCCTGGGTAACAGCTTGCCCTCCATACTTACTTACCCAGGCTTTGCGCTCTAGAGCCTAGAGCGCCACCCCGTAATTTTCCGCTACTGACGGATACCTACAACCTTGATTCTGAGTTTAAGTTTTACTTTGCAACCAGAAAGTTCTCGTTCTGAGAATGTCAAGTCGTCATTGCATCTGTTTGTTCGTGGCACTATATTTTGGAAATTTAGGCAGCTTTTTTTTTTTTTTAAAGTGCTGGATCTGATCATGGTGTTGATGGGATACTTGGGCAGGTTTTCATTGCTGATGGAAAGAAAAACCAACCAAACACCACCAAATAAAATAAGATATAACAAAACCAACCAAATAAAATATCGACAAATTCTTCTAAACTTTGACATCAGCGGAAGGAACTGACATACCAAAGTGGGGCATCAGTCAGTAATTTGTGGTAATGGACAGAATGATGGATGAATCTAAAAGGAGTGATAGAGAGAGAGACAAGCGTCTGAATGTGTGTGTGTGTGTGTGTGTGTGTGTGTGTGTGTGTGTGTGTGTGTGTGTGTGTGTGTGTGTGTGTATTGTGGGGGCGAGGGGGGGGGGCGCACGCATATGCAAGCAGTAGACACACAACTTGGTGCAGACTGACGCGAGGCAGCTTGACACAGTGTCAGTGAACTTCACGCTATATCAGGCTACCCCGTAACAGTCTGTGTGAACTGTCAGGTTTGGGTGATTTGCCCAAGTCCTTTTTTATTTTAGAAAACAGGAGCCCCGATGGCAATAGTCTGTGCTGTAAGAATTCTTTTCTGTCAGTGGAATGATGCCCAATCTATGCACACACACACCCAAATCTTATATCCCCCCCAGAACTCCCCCCCCCCTCTTCTCTCTCTCTCTCTCTCTCTCTCTCTCCTCTCTCTCTCTCTCTCTCCTCTCTCTCATCTCTCTCCTCTCTCTCTCTCTCTCCTCCCTCTCTCTCCTCTCTCTCTCTCTCTCTTCCATTTTATTTCTTACAAGATTTACATTTTGACATATATTTCTATTGATGTTACAACGATTTCCCCCCAAAAAAATTTGCTTTGTCTTTGTTAATTTATTTTCATGATGATTTTTTTTTCACTTAAGGCTGGATGTGCAATTTTTTTTAAAAGCCATTATGTGTGCTTATTCTTTTCCCTCAATAAAAAGTTTCAAATTTCAAGTTTCAAACTTTCAAATTTCTCTGGTGAAACTTGAAGCTCTACCCCAGGAACCTCTTCGTGCAACGTTCAGAAGTCAACTACTGTTGTTTGTGATATGATAGGAAATGCGTTGCGCTGTCGTTAAGAGTGGGAGAAAATTATCATCTTTTAAGTTGTTGCTTTTTTCTAGAAAAAAAGACAGGAGAATAGGCCAAAAGGGCAGAAAATAGACAAGAAGGAGGTGACATGGCAAAAAAGAAACAAGGCAGAAACAAAGAAAGGGACAGAATTTCTAGCACAGCATTTCTAGAAGTGTGGGGATGTTATGTATACTGTTGTGCCCCTGTGTATCCCTACGGAGAATAGGAACAAAACACAATCCAAAAGAAAACTTCCCAACCCTATTTGCATGTTGAAGAAACTTCCTGAGAGGGCTCATCGTGTAAGGCACATAAAAACAACAACAACAACAACAACAACAATAATAATAATAATAATAATAATAATATAATAATAATAATAATAATAATAATAATAATAATAATAATAATAATAATAATGACCACGACGACAACGATGATGATGATGATGATGATGATACTACTACTACTACTACTACTACTACTACTACTACTACTACTACTACTACTACTACCACTACTACTATAAAAAATGGAATCTACATAACGCTAAATCTTGCAAAGCAAATAAATCGAAATGCTTGCATTCAAATCAGTCACACACATGCAACCATGCACAACCATAGAATTAACAAATTATGAGATATTGAAGCACCGAGATACATCATGAGATACTGAAGCACATGGGTGCACTGAGCAGCTTGTAACATTCTGGGTTGTTTTTATAGTCCTCTTCATTCCCCCGCTGCCCTTCCTCTCTCCTCTCTCTCTCTCTCTCTCTCTCTCTCTCTCCTCTCTCTCTCTCTCTCTCTCTCTCTCTCTCTCTCTCTCTCTCTCTCCTCTCTGCACCCCCTCCTCTCTGCACCCCCTCCCTCTGTCTCTGTGTCACACAGACACAGACACACACACACAAACACACACACACACACACACACTCTCTCTCTCTCTCTCTCTCTCTCTCTTCCTTCTCCTCTCTCTCTCTCTCTCTCTCTCCTCTCTCTCTCCCCTCTCTCTCTCTCTGTCTCCCTCACACACACACACACACACACACACACACACACACACACACACACACACACACACACACACACACACACACACACACACACACACATACACACACACACACACACGCAGGCACGCACAAACGCTCGCGCGCACGCACGCACAAACTCATTGTGCTCACGGATTCTATGCTTTTAAATTTTTTAAAAATTTGATTACATACTGTTCATCCTCTTATACATATATATATATAGATATATTTTTGGGGGGTGGGGGTGGGGTGTGGGGGTGGAGAAGACGGGAGATGAAGAGTTAATTTAGTACTACTTAGGCAAACCTTTTTATAGTATAGACGTAGGGCCTAATGTGTAGGCATTTCAAATCGATTTTAAGCAATCATTTTGGAAAGCGAGTTGTCTTTGTGGCATATTAATCAATCAAACTTTGATTGACATTAATTTTATTCTAGCTCTTGTCGATTTTTTTCGCCGCGTGTATCTGCGTGCGTGTATACGTGCCTACTTGCGCGCGCGCGCGCGCGCGCGCGCGCGCGTGTGTGTGTGTGTGTGTGTGTGTGTGTGTGTGTGGCGCGCGCGCGTGTGTGTGTGTTCGTGTGCGTGTGTGTTTTAGAGAGGGAGGCTGTGTGTTTGTGTATGTGGGTGTGTTAGAGAGAGAGAGAGAGAGAGAGAGAGAGAGAGAGAGAGAGAGAGAGAGAGAGAGAGAGAGAGAGAGAGAGAGAGAGAGAGAGAGAGAGAGAGAGAGAGAGAGAGAGAGAGAGAGAGAGAGAGAGAGAGAAATTCTTTTGCAAGGCAAGGCAAGGCAAGGCAAATTCTTTTATGAGAGAGAGAGAGAGGGGAGAGAGAGAGAGAGAGAGAGAGAGAGAGAGAGAGAGAGAGAGAGAGAGAGAGAGAGAGAGAGAGACAGACAGACAGACAGACAGACAGACAGACAGACAGACAGACAGACAGACAGAAACAGAGACAGACAGACAGACAGACAGACAGACAGAGGGAAACTGTGAGAAAGACAGAGACAAAGGAACAGATAAAGTGAGACAAAGAAAACGTGTGTGTGTGTGGCGCGCGCGCGTGCTCACGCGTGCGCACGATGTATGTGCTGTGCGTGTTCGCGTTTTTGTCACAGAATTGTTCGATTGATGGACCAAATTATTATAGGTGACAGCATTTAGGAACTTCATTTCCAAAAACGTACAACCACCACTCCATAGAATAGGCTATTAATTATTTTTAGTTGATGAAGAAATTCTATTTAAACATACAATATTGACATATTAAAAAAAAGAAGAAATGTTTAGCCTATCAGTCTGCCCTTCCGCACGCTGCTCTTTCGACTTCGTTTTCCCATTTACAGTCTGTCTGTCTGTCTGTCTGACTCTCTCTGTGTCTGTCTGTCTCGTCGTCTGTCTGTCTCTGTCTGTCTCTGTCTGTCTGTCTGTCTCTGCTCTGTCTGTCTGTCTGTCTGTCTGTCTGTCTGTCTGTCTGTCTGTCTGTCGTCTGTCTCTCTCTCCTCTCTCTCTCTCTCTCTCTCTCTCTCCTCT
>CM060321.1:61758227-61763227 GCA_030674155.1 Stramonita haemastoma | reverse complement strand
CAGCAATGGAGTGATCACATACAAACCAGTGAAAGATATCAAATGAACAGACAATTTATAAGTACACATGATGTCAAACCTTATCTCAGACATTCATCAGAAAAGAATTATGTAAAAGTTTAGACTTGGTGTATCAGATTTAAATGTTCATAAGTTCAGATATAGAGAACATGATGTTGATGACCCCAGGTTATTATGTCCATTATGTAAGCAAGCACCTGAGGATGAAGTACATTTTGTGTTATGCTGTCCAGTATTAGAGGATGTTAGGCAGAATTACATCCCTGTAAAATGTAGTCGGCAGCCTTATTCTTTTCGACTCTGTTTACTCATGGCGTCAAGTCAGCCTGAGGTTGTGGGTAGCCTCACTTTATATTTGTGTAAAGCTTTCAGAATAAGAGATATATTGTTGTTGTAGGTTATATTTGTGTATCTGACTTTTTTATACAGTAATTTTTGTTGTTGTTATTGGGTTGTTTTTTTGTTTTTTTCCCCACACCAAAACACTAAGCAGCTTGGCAACGCCCCTTCATGTATGGGCCAATGGCCTTTTTGTGAATAAAGTTTTTGTTTCGAGTTGGAGTTCTCTCTCTCTCTCTCTCTCTCTCTCTCTCTCTCTCTCTCTCTCTCTCTCTCTCTCTCTCTCTCTCTCTCTCTCTCTCTTGGCTCTCTCGAGGAGAAGTGAAGCAGACAGGGCGTACATCTTCTGTGAGCAGCAGTAAAACTGGAAATTCATTCAAAAATGCCAGTTACTGGACTTCCAGCGGCTGTGGAGAGGACCTTAGGTGCCCTACTGACTGACAATGCAGTCTCCAGCTGGAAAGTGGCAGGAGAAGGGGACAGTGTGGTTTTTGCGACTGAAACCAGTGGACACAACAGTGACAACCAACATGATCGATCCAACAGTGAATCCAGCACACAAGCACAGTACTACAGGAAGAAATTGTTATCCCAATGTAGACGAGGAGCTCTCAAAGCATAAACAGAAGCAGGCAAGTGTTGTGTGTGAAAGTGACTGTGTCCTCAGTGCCCCGAGTCTGCCTGACAGTGGAGTAGAACAGGGGAATACGGCATGTGTAGATACACATGGGATAGACCTACCAACAATACACACACAGGTCATCAACACAAAAACATCAGTTAAGTTGCCATCATCTGTTGATTTAGAACCTCCCTGTATGTCTGATTGTTGTGACTGTGCTGATATGTGTGCTGATATGTGTGTTTTGCAGCCTGAGGTGAATGATGATAATAGTGTTTGTGCATTCGACACAGGAAATGTCAAACAGTAGGTGGCTACTCTAACTGATAGATCCCTACAGAAAAGGCTAAGAGACAGACAAAGAAATACACACTTCAGAAAATCTGTGCTACATCATTCAGACGGTGAAGATATTGTGACGTGTGATTCAGATGACATTGTGATCCAGTACACATACCAACCAGACACTGAGCCAGTATGTGTGTACTGGTTTGTCAAACAGCAAAAGAAAAACATGTTAAAAGAGGAACGTGTCAAACCCGCCAGTTTGGGGAATGGGAAGGGAATCCAGAACACACTACACACGGAGACCCTATGGCGTGCTTCAAGGGACTTAGCACACTTAGAGAACTCCATGAAAGAAAGGCTGGGAATGCTGTAACATATTCGGACAGTGGACAGTGTAACATATCGGGACAGTAAATAGTTTGGTGTTTTGATGTACAGTACTAATCAATGCTGTGGTTTCCATGGCATGGAGCGGCCTAGTGTGTCAGCTTAAAGCAATTATCGTTATTGTTATTAGGCAACCCCCTTCATGTATGGGCCAATGGCCTTTTTTCATGAATAAACCTTTCCAGTTTGGAGTTCGAGTTTCTCTCTCTCTCTCTCTCTCTCTCTCTCTCTCTCTCTCTCTCTCTCTCTCTCTCTCTCTCTCTCTCTCTCTCTCTCTCTCTCTCTCTCTCACACACACACACACACACACACACACAGAGAAGAAGAAGGAAGCTAGCTTCAGTCAGGGCTGTGCTATAAGTAGGAACATTCCACTCCTGCGGATACCAGAGTCCTGAGTCCTGAGATGGCAGACTGTGAAAGCATGAATAAAGCTGGGCCTACACATCCCCTTTCCTCTCTGATGACACTTGTATTAACACACACACACAGAGCACACACACACACACACACACACACACACACACACACACACACACACACACACACACACACACACACACACAAGTTATAAGTTGTAACAATGTTGTTGCTAAATATATTTTGGGTAGGGTTTTTTGTTGTATTTTGCTTGTTTGCTTCTGTTTTATTTTTGTTGTTTGGTTTTTGTTTAGTTGGTTTGTTGTTGTTGTTTTTTGGAGGGGTGTTATTGTGTTTTTTTCTAGATAGATGCCTTGATGAAAAAAAGCAAATTTATTGCTTACTCAATGTACCATCAGGAAATAAAATTTTGACTTTGTCTTTGACTTTCACACACACACACACACACACACACACACACACACACACACACACACGCGCGCGTGCGCGCACACACAGACAGACAGACAGACAGACACACACACACACACACACACACACACACACACACACACACACACACACACACACACACACACACACACCAGACATACATGTGCCGGATTCCGAAGACCGGCCTGTTGTGCCCCTCAATCATGGACATTAATTTTCATCCACACAACATATTTATTGACCAGTCAGTTTGGTCAGGTAAATAATAGGGGACGCGATTGCTCAGTGGTCACAGCGCTGGCTTTCCTTCAGCCAATGTCAAGCGGCATCTAGCGCGATCACCAATATAATGGGTGACCGTTTTCACGCCTTGGCTTCAGTACAGTTCCCTTAGTTCATCCAGCTGTAAATGGGTACCTGCCCTCTTTAGGGTCAGGGACGGTAAAGCAGCGAGGGAGAGGAGATGGGCGCCGCCCTCAATATGCTGGCCCCTAGAGTGTCTCTAATGCCTCACTTCCCTACGACCACAAGGGTTCTGGGACATCTTTGTCTTTTACCTTTTCCCCTTTGTTTGGTTCAGCTCAGTTTTGTTTTGTTTTGTTCTTACTTTTGCTCTCTGTCTGTCTTTGTCTCTGTCTCTATGCCTCTTTGTTTCTGGCTGTGTCTCTTTGTCTCTCTTTGTTTCTGTTTGTCTCTATCTCTCTGTTTCTCCATCTCTATCTCTGTCAGTTTCTGTCTGTCTGTCTGTCTCTCTGTCTGTCTCTGTCTGTGTCTGTCTGTCTGTCTCTCTCTCTCTCTTTACTTATCCTAGTTTTTGTTCTTTTCCACAGAATCAGGCTGCAAACTTAAATCACACACAGAAAAAATATGGAGAACATAACCAGCAACCATTCTGCAAGAGGAGAAAACTCTACCCAGGGGACACATGTTGCCTCCCCCGCTGATTACCCAGAGTTCTATGTAGCCGTGCTCATCTCGAAAATAGCGCCACCGTGCATTCTAGTATTGGGAGGCTTTGGAAACATCGCCACTGTCTTCGTCATGCATCGTATTAAGGACCACAACTCTTCTCAGTATGCCATTCTTATGGCCCTTGCTGTGTCCGATTTCATTTTGCTGAGTACTACCGTCACAGCGGAGAGCATCAGACGACTTTTCCACTGGGATCTGCTCGTTCTGCACGTGGCCGTGTGTAAGGTCGTGACCTGGGTCTCCCACACCACCAGCAGTGTCTCCGCCTGGCTGGTGACCTGTGTGACAGTGCAGAGGACCATGGCAGTCCTGTGGCCACACAGGATGAGAGGGCTGTGCACGGTGCAAAGAACCTGGATCATCATAGCCACCCTTGTCTTCTGTGCTTGTGCCTACAGTATTCTGTATCTCCTGAGTATGGAAATCATCCCCAAGCCCTGGTGTGACTCGCTAGGGTGCATGCAATGCTTCGTGCGTGATCAGTCCTTTTACCTCGTCTTCACGTGGATGGATCTGTGCATGTATTCCATCATTCCCAGCGCTACCCTGTTTGTCTGTGACATAGTCTTGTCCGTGTCGCTGTTCAAAGCCGTTTCCTCCTCGTCCTTGTCTGCACATGCCGACTACAATGCCCAAAACACCGACAGTCGGAAGAAAACCTCGTACAAGACCACAGTCATGGTTTTAGCCATTTCTGGTGCGTTCCTGGTGTTAAGCATGCCTGTGTGTGTGTATTTGATCTGGCTGCCCTACGTGGATACAGCTCATCCGAGGACAATGGCCGAAGCTAACCTGTTTTATACTGTCTCATTCCAGATGTGGTTTGCCAACAGCGCTGTCAACTTCTATCTCTACTGCTTGACCGGGACCAAATTCAGAAAGGAGTTTATGATCTGGATCCGCTGTGGAGCTGACAGTACCTCTGTTTCACGAGCGCAGGAGATAGCTCCAAAAGCAGCAAGGGGAGGATAGATAGGAAGCTACAGGCATGGATGATACAGTTTACAACCCCCCTCCATTCCTGTATGAGATATAGTTCAGAGATAACAGGGGGAAGCTACAAACATGGAAACAGCTCAGTGTCCCTTTGTCTTCATCTTCAGTGTATTACCTTGAAGTCGCCTTCTGAATGTTTTCTTTTCCCAGGTAGTCTTTTCACACTGTGCCTATCCAGCTGCTAAGTCTTCTTCTTCTTCTTCTTCTCCTCCTCCTCCTCCTCCTCCTTCTTCTTCTCCTCCTCCTCCTCCTCCTCCTCCTCCTCCTCCTCCTCCTCCTCCTCCTCCTCCTCCTCCTCCTTCTTCTCCTCCTCCTCCCTTCTTCTTCTTCTTCTTCTTCTTCTTCTTCTTCTTCTTCTTCTTCTTTCTTCTTCTTCTTCTTCTTCTTCTTCTTCTTCTTCTTCTTCTTCTTCTTCTTCTTCTTCTTCCTCCTCCTCCTCCTCCTCCTCCTCCTCCTTCTTCTTCTTACACCTAGGCAAGCTGCCAAGTGATGGAGGTTTCCTCCTGCACTGACATGAATGGGTTAGGCCAGGCGGGAGATAAAAAGTGTTGGTTGTGATGGC
>CM060321.1:61748227-61753227 GCA_030674155.1 Stramonita haemastoma | reverse complement strand
ACAATAAATGGTGTTACCACAACACCCCTGCTGTGGCCTCCATCAATACGGTTTGAGTTGTGGAGTGCCTGAAGTCAAGTCCTACTACAATCTTCCCCTTCTCCCCATTCTTCACCCTCATTGCTGTTGTTTGAAAACGAACCTGGCAACAATATATATTTCTTTTTAATACCACTTTATGTCACAGCAGATTTCTCTGCGTGAAATTCTGGCTGCTCTGCCCGGGGAGAGCGCGTCGCCACAAGTGCAGCGCCACCCATTATTTTTCTTCTTTTTCTTGTCTGTAACTACATTTGTTTTCCTACCAAGGTGGCTTTTTTTCTACATAATTTTGCCAGGGACAACCCTCTTCGTGCGCTAAATAATGGTGTATAATTCACGGGACCATGATTTATCGTCTCATCCGAAAGACTAATAATAATAAAATGATAATACAGGGAATTTATATAGGGCTATATCTTGTAAAAGCCGCCGCTGTAGTCTAGTGGTTAGGGCGTTGAACTCGTAATCTAAAGGTTGCGGGTTCGATCCCAGCTTTCGGCTATGGCATTGTGCCCTTGGAAAAGGCACTTTACGGCTACTTTCTCACCCCACCCAGGTGTAAAAGGGGTACCAACCTTGTGTTGGGGGTTAACCCTGCGATAGATTGGCGTCCTATCCAGGGGGGAGTCTATGACTCTCAGTCGCTTAACGCCACAGAAACCGGGATAAGCACCGGCCTGATGAGCCTCTATAGGCTCGGGACAGACTTTAACTTTATATCTTGTAAAAACAAATCAAAGCGCTAGTGCTCAGACCACCACTTGTGGTCTAATGGATAGGAGAAAAGTTTTGGGCCCAAACGGAATTCGAACCACCGCACATCCCGATCCCGACGTCTCGTTTTCTAGGCAGGCGTGTGGCCACTGGACCCTCGATCCGCCAACAACACTCCAGTCGCAGGCTGACCTTGTGGCACACCAGAAAGCATCCTGTGTGCCGTGTGCACTGCGGTCAGACTGAATCAGAAGCAGAATCAGAAATTATTTATTGCCATAAAAGTCACATGGACTTATTGACACAACAAAATAAACTCAACGTAATTCATCAATACAACATACTAATCACTGGTCAGCATGACTGAAATGATGTGCAGGCAAAAACCACATAAAACCACCACAAAGCAAAACCATGTTGCATTCCATCTTATTTCCATTGTTCTCTTTTTTTTCAACACAGGCACAAACATATTGAATTATTTCAGCTTGATGATTATCGGTTACAAAAAGCATTGCTTAATTTGTCTATACCATTCCTATATTCTTTGACACCAGATTTCAGATTTAGCAATAAGTTTTTTTCTTTGTTCAGTATATAAGATACACTCATCCAGTAAATGAAACTCGTCTTCTATTTTGTTGCAGTATTGACAAGTTCTGTGCTCTCTTGGTATATTCTTATATCTTCCTTTTTGGCCAAGGCCAAATGCTGTGTCAGTTATTGATGTCAGCTCATTGCCAAGGCCTACATTAAAATGTTGTGATGTTGTAAAATGTTGTGTTGGGATTGCCTTCAGCCATGACAAGCTCTTAACAGAACAACCTGCACTCTCCCTCAAAGGAGAATAAATCCTCTGAAGTCGGAGTATGGCTGCCTATATGGCGAGGTACTTGAAACTAGTCATACAGCAAACTTCTCATTCAGTGTGCAATGTCAATCTCACAGGGATTCCCAGGTGGGATTAGTGAGTCAGAGTGCACATTCTGGGTGACCCCCCCCCCCCCCCCCCCCCCCCCCCAGAGTGTTAAGCTGGGGAACAACAACAACAACAACATATCTTCCTTTCTCTATCATCCAATCATGGCAACTTGTACGGCTGTGTGCCAAGTCCTTGTTGTGACAGTGACAGGCAGGGCTGACACAGCTCAGGTCCTGCCTGATGCATGACACCAGTGCCTAGGAGAGGGAGGGGGGTGGGGTGGAGGAATCTTTAGGAAACCTTGCGCGAGAATTTTGCTGCTAGTTTCTGAAGAGCTGAAATTGTACAGATGGCTAGACATCAGTAGTAGTAGTAGCAGTAGCAGTAGCAGCAGCAGCAGCAGCAGCAGCAGCAGCAGCAGCAGTAGTAGTAGTAGTAATAGTAGTAGTAGGAGCAGCAGCAGTAGCAGCAGTAGGAGCAGCAGCAGTAGCAGCAGTAGCAGCAGCAGTAGTGGCAGTAGTCGTTGTGTCCTTTTGTTTCGGGAGACAATGTCTGCACCTTCTTTGCTCACATCAGTCTTGTTTGGAACAATGTCTGGTGGATTGGATCAGCAGACCAGGCCGTGCATGGCAGTCTCTGGCACAGTTGTTGCAGGCAACACGAGATGATCGGTGGCCTGGTCCTGCATGCTGCCTCATCTCACGGTACCTGCAAGAGGGAGGGAGTGCACATCATCTGTATCCACAAAACTCGCCTGACAGATGCTGATCGCTTCACCCTCACAGGGTACAAGTCGACACAAGAGAGGTATTATTACCCTTGTTCGCAAACACAAGTCTCAGCGATAGAGATGGGGAAATCAGGAGGTGACCATGAATGTTTTGCTTTCATTCAGAGAAGAGAATTTACAGTCCTCAACTGCTACTACACCCCCCCCCCCCTCCCCTCTGACAAAGATCTGAAACTACACATCCCCCATCTGACAGTCAGAAATTACTGATAACTAGTGACTTGAACAAAACTGGTGATTTGAACAGGTGATTTGAACAGAACTGGTGATTTGAACAGGTGATTTGAACAGAACTGGTGATTTGAACAGGTGATTTGAACAGAACTGGTGATTTGAACAGGTGATTTGAACTGAACTGGTGATTTGAACAGGTGATTTGAACTGAACTGGTGATTTGAACTGAACTGGTGATTTGAACTGAACTGGTGATTTGAACAGAACTGGTGATTTGAACTGAACTGGTGATTTGAACAGAACTGGTGATTTGAACAGAACTGGTGATTTGAACAGAACTGGTGATTTGAACAGGTGATTTGAACAGAACTGGTGATTTGAACAGGTGATTTGAACAGAACTGGTGATTTGAACAGAACTGGTGATTTGAACTGAACTGGTGATTTGAACAGGTGATTTGAACAGAACTGGTGATTTGAACAGGTGATTTGAACTGAACTGGTGATTTGAACTGAACTGGTGATTTGAACAGAACTGGTCATTTGAACAGAACTGGTGATTTGAACAGAACTGGTGATTTGAACAGAACTGGTGATTTGAACAGGTGATTTGAACAGAACTGGTGATTTGAACAGAACTGGTGATTTGAACAGAACTGGTGATTTGAACAGAACTGGTGATTTGAACAGGTGATTTGAACAGAACTGGTGATTTGAACAGGTGATTTGAACAGAACTGGTGATTTGAACAGAACTGGTGATTTGAACAGAACTGGTGATTTGAACAGGTGATTTGAACAGAACTGGTGATTTGAACAGGTGATTTGAACTGAACTGGTGATTTGAACTGAACTGGTGATTTGAACAGAACTGGTGATTTGAACAGAACTGGTGATTTGAACAGCTACTCACCAAGGTGGGGGAAACCCTGACCTTACTAGCAGAGGAGAACAGGTGGAGGACTGGGTGGAGGAGAACAACATGACCCTAGTCAGCAGGTCTGACGATCAGCCCACATGTCTGTCTCTCACCTGTGTGAATCCAGATCAGCTGCCAGAGACCAACGTGAACTTTCCCCCGATTTGATCCCCGTTTTAGGCCAATTTTTCCCCCCTCTTCCACTAGACCGTGAATGGTGGCCTGTGTGTGTGTGTGTGTGTGTGTGTGTGTGTGTGTGTGTGTGGTCACCTTGTCAAATCTTCAACAACTGTTTCACTAAAAAAAAAAAGCAAGCAAGCGCGCACGCACGCACACACACACACACACACACACACACACACACACACACACACACACACACACACACACACACACACACACAGACACACACACACACACACACACACACACACACACAGACACACACACACACACACACACACACACACACACACACACACACACACACACACACACACACACACACACACACACACACACACGTGTGCGCTTGTGTACATGTTCTGCTGCACACTAGCACAGAATGACTTGCCCCCATGCAAGGAAAGCAATCATTGTTCTTGTACGAGTTCCCGAGTTTAGTCCCTTCTTTGGCTGGTAAGGGGACGGGGTAGCTCAGTGGTCAGGGTACTCGCCTTTCCCAACATAGCAGCATCATCGAGCGTGATTACCAAGTGGATGGGTGACTGTTGGCGCACGTTGATTTCAACAGAGTCTCCCAGTTCACCCAGCTGTCAATGGGTACCTGCTTTGTTTAGGATCAGGGAAGGTAAAGCAGCGAGGGTGAGGAGATGGGCGCCGCTGTCAATATGCTGGCCCCTGGAGAAGCTGAGGTCTCTGATACCTCGCTTCCCTACGACCACATAGGTTATCGAACACTTTTACCTTTTACATTTTTTCTATCTATCTATCTATCTATCTATCTATCTATCTATCTATCTATCTATCTATCTATCTATCTATCTATACCCATTTAATACAGATGCATTCACTCTCCTCAAGCTCACGCTCAACAGCGGTGAGTGAGGTTGCCTCGCGGATGGGTGACCATTTTATGCGCCTTGGCTTCAGTACAGTCTCCCAGTTCACTCGGCTGTCAAAGAGTACCTGCCTTCTTTAGACAGCGAGGGAGAGTAGATAGGCGCCACCCTCAAGATGCTGGCCCCAAGACAAGCTGAGGTCTTTGACACTTTGCTCCCTAAAGACTCTACAGTTATGGGATAACAGCTATATTGTTAAGTTTGTCTCTTCTTCAGATACCCACAGGTATTGGGGTGGGGTTGGGGGTAGTACAGCGAACATATTAAAATTATTTTAAAAATAAACAACGAGTAGAAACCAGAACAGAAAAAAAAGACAAAAGCATCAAATACTCATCCCACACCCAAACAAAACAAAC
>CM060321.1:61735727-61743227 GCA_030674155.1 Stramonita haemastoma | reverse complement strand
GGTGTGGATGTGCGGGTGGTGCACATTGTGAGCTGCAGGGTTCACATGTGGCTTACCTATTCCTCCAACACCTCGTCTGCCTGGCTGGTGACTTGCATCACAGTGCAGAGGACCATGGCCGTTCTGTGGCCACACAGGATGAGAGTGATGTGCACTGTGCGGAAAACTTGGATCGTGGCGGGTGTTCTTGTTCTCTCAGTCTGTGTCTTTCAGTTTCATTTTCTGCTGGGGTGGAGGATATCTCCAGACAACAGGTGCGTTGTGGTGCCAGGTTTCTACGAGTACTTTTTCAGGGCCATTTACAACTGGCTGGGTTTGTGCGTGTCTTCCCTGGTGCCTTATGTGTGTCTGCTGGTCTGTGACATCATTTTATCCATGACATTGTTCCGGGCTTCCTCACTCTCTTCCCTCACCTCTACTTCCACCTCCAGTGACAGCACTCTTCGTGGGAACGAAACTCGGCGGAAAACTGCTTCCAACACCACGGTGATGGTTCTGGTGCTGTCCTGCACGTTCGTGGTGCTCACCCTGCCCCTACATGCGGTGCAGGTCTGGTTTCACTACACGCACGCGACGACTAACCAATACCCGGCTGTCACCGCCACCACTGATTTCCTTCTCCTCGTCACCTTCATGATGCTGTACACAAACAATGCCGTCAACTTTCTCCTCTACTGTTTGTCTGGAACCAAATTCAGGAGGGAATTTTGGAACTGGATCCACTGTAAGGCTGTAACTCGCGCTTCTGCAGGGAAGGGGGCTGTCTAAATAACTCCGCTCATGATACAGAAAGCAGCAGAACATTTTAGGATAAACTCTGTTTCGTTTTTCTTCGTCACATCTCTTTACTTCTTTCTTTCAAGGCATTGACGTGATCTCTAGTTGTGTTCTAGCTCTCTTACTATCTTCATAATTGTGTGTCTTCAATCACCAGTTACCTGTCTCCATCGCCCGTGTCAATGGTAGGAGCTCTAGCTCCACCTAATGATATTAAGATTCACCATCTTTCTCTATCTAATACTAGGTCTGATTTCTGTTACACTTAAGACTCATATTTCCTGTGGATGTTTTGACGTGGGCTTGAATCGTCGAAGCCCTGTTTGGTGAATTAAGGGTTGAGATTTTTTGCTATCTCTCACGTTAAAGTACAGACATGCGGAAGATCAACCACGTGCATCAAAGATCCCATCATTCATGTCAGTGTTCTTCAGCAGGCATCCTGTAAAAATATGAGCTTCTCTGAAGTCCGAATGTGTCGGCTGAGGCCAGGAGAAGACCGGGCAGGTAGTATACACCCCGCCAATTAAAGAAAAGTCCAGAAGAGAAGAGATTGGAAATGGCCCATCTCTTGTTCTTGATGGGAATCTGATGTGAAAACAGCGGGCTGACTATTTCACAGCAACTGCACTTTGTCAGAACACTCTCATGATAAATCACAGGTAGTGTCTCTTGTTCCCTCCTTTACTTTTTGTGTGTTCCAGTATTACACTCAATGATTGTGACTTTCACACACCACTTTCTTTCCTTTTTTTGTTTTTTTGTGTTTTTAGCAAACAACGTCAACGTGCGCGCGCGCGCGCACATACACACACACACACATACACACACACAGATAGATGGATAGATGGATAGATAGATAGATAGATAGATAGATAGATAGATAGATAGATAGATAGATAGATAGATAGATAGATAGATAGATAGATAGATAGATAGATAGATAGAAAGAACAGTAGAACGACAGACAAACAGACAGACAGACAGACAGACAGACAGACAGACAGACAGACAGACAGACAGACAGACAGATAGATAGATAGATAGATAGATAGACAGACAGACAGACAGACAGACAGACAGACAGACAGATAGATAGATAGATAGATAGATAGATAGATAGATAGATAGATAGATGGATAGATAGATAGATAGATAGATAGATAGATAGATAGATAGATAGATAGATAGATAGATAGATAGATAGATAGATAGATAGATAGATAGGTCGGAGAGTGCGGTGGTTCGAATCCCGTTTGGACTCAAAACTTTTTCCCATCCATTAGACCATGAGTGGTGGTCTGGGTGCTAGTTTTTCGGATGAGACGATAAACCGAGGTCCCGTGTGTTACACATCATTTTTAGCGTACGTTAAAGAACCCACGGCAACAAGAAGGTTGTCCCTGGCAAAATTCTGTAGAAAAAAGTCACTCCGATAGGGAAACAAAATAGTTGCAGACAGGAAAAAAATTAATGGGTGGCGCTGCACTTGTGGCGATGCGCTCTCCCCAGGGAGAACAACCCGAATTTCACGCAGAGAAATCTGCTGTGATATAAAGTGGTATATAAAAAAATTAATAGATAGATACATAGATAGACATTCCTCTTTTCCTGCTGTCTTCCTACACAGCACAGCTATTCTATCACACTCACTCACTCAGTCCCATGTCCCAAAGGACGTAGGGGGGACATGAGAGAAGACGCAACGGAGATCTTTTTCCATGCTTCACGATCCTGTGTGGCTAGTAGGAGGCGTTGCAGGGGTTGGGCAGTCCAGTCTTTGATGTTGTCAACCCATGATTTCTTTTGGCGGCCTCTTCTTCTCTTGCCCTCGACTGTTCCTTGCAAGATGGTTTTTGCTAAGGTGTTGTGTCTTGTGGTGTGACCAAACCACATCAGCTTTCTCCTCTTTATGGTGGAGAGCAAAGGCTCTTGGGGGCCCACACGCTTTTTGATTTCTTCTTTCACATAGTTATTGGTCTTGTGTTCTTTGTATGATATTTTGAGGAGTCTTCTGTGGCACTTGTTGAATGCTTGGATTCTTCTCTCTAACTCTGCTGTCAGAGTCCATGATTCACAGCCATTTAGGAGCTATACACAGCTATTCTATACTGACACGTAAATGCCCCCTCGAGAAACCATAGTGACGAAGACAGGAAAGCAGGCCCTACAAGCTTCAAGAGGCTGATTTAGATAAAACAAGAGCTTCAAGGCATGGCTTGACTGTGTATTACGCCATCACCACACCACTAAACCGCGTAGTGACGCTTTCTGCCACTCTGCAGACCTCTGACGTTAGCGCTGATGTCATCGATTGAGCAGACCACGAGTGCCAGACCGTCTGTTATGACTGAGGACCCAAGAAGAGATCCACTGATATTGTCCAGCATAAAGTCACAAAGATGACTCTCCAGATATGGTCTCCCTTCCACCTGACATGTGTCAACCTGTGCGCTACCGTGGATCTAGCGAACCCTCCGGTGAGGCAGGAGGGGGAGAGGGGGGGGGGGAGGGAAGGGATAGGCTTGGGAGTTTGAGAGAGAGAGAGAGTGCTGGATTGGTATGGGGGAAGAACTATTGAGAAAATGGAAGGTTGGCACTCACAGCGCACTCACATGCGTACAGGGATGTATGCATGTATGTGCACACAAGCAGTACGTGCACACAAGCACGTGTGCGTGTGCGCGCCACACGCGCAAGCGCGCACGCACGCACATACACACATATCACAATCATCAATAACATCACCGCCATCACCCCTACCACTATTTCTAATACTATCCTCAACACAACACACACACCAAGCAATAACACAATATACCCACAAACGCAACACACCACATGTGCACGCACATGTCATACACACCAACGCACACATGCCCATACACACACATGCAAGCTTGCACGCACGCTTATATGCACTAACGTGCCCAAAGGAGCGCCCGCGCACTCACACACACACGCACACACACGTACAAGAGAGAGAGAGAACTCAACTCCAACTCGAACTCGAAAGGTTTATTCATGAAAAAAGGCCATTGGCCCATACATGAAGGGGGTTGCCGAATAACGATAATGAAAATTGCTTTAAGCTGACACACAACGCTACTCCAAGCCATGGAAACCACAGCATTGATTAGTAATGTACATCGAGAGACACGAAACACTTTACTGTCGGGATATGTTACGGCATTCTGAGCCTTTCTTTCGTCCAGTCTTTGTCACACTACACACCCTTAGGTCTAGGCTAGTTCTCTAGCTAAGTCCCTTGAAGCACGCGTGTGTAGTGTGTTCTGGATTCCCATTCCGCAAACTGGCGAGTTTGACACATTCCTCTTTTAACATGTTTTTCTCTTGCTGTTTGACAAACCAGTACACACATACTGGCTCAGTGTCTGGTTGGCATGCGTACTGGATTACAATGTCATCTGACTCGCACATCACAATATCTTCACCGTCTGAATGATGTAGCACAGATTTTCTAAAGTGTGTATTTCTTTGTCTGTCTCTTAGCCTTTTCTGTACGGTCTATCAGTTAGAGTAGCCAAGTACTGTTTGACATTTCCTGTGTCGAATGCACCAACAATATTATCATCGTTCACCTCAGGCTGCAAAACACACATATCAGCACACATATCAGCACAGTCACAACAATCAGACATACAGGGAGGTTCTAAATCAACGGATGATGGCAACTTAACTGATGTTTTTGTGTTGATGTCCTGTGTGTGTGTTGTTGGTAGGTTTATTCCATGTGTATCTACACATGCTGTATTCCCCTGTTCTACTCCACTGTCAGGCAGACTCGAGGCACTGAGGACACAGTCACTTTCACACACAACATTTGCCTGCTTCTGTTTATGCTTTCGAGAACGCTCTACATCTCTTGTTGTCTTTGAGATAACGATTTCTTCCTGTAGTAGCCTACTGTGCTTGTGTGCTGCGATTCACTGTTGGATCGGCCATGTTGGTTGATACTGCTGTGTCCACTGGTTTCAGTCGCAAGACAAAAACCACGCTGTCCCCTTCTCCTGCCACTTTCCAGCTGGAAACTGCATTGTCAGTCAGCAGGGCGCCTAAGGTCCTCTCCACAGCCGCTGGAAGTCCAGTAACCGGCGTTTTTTTTAATGAATTTCTAGTTTTACTGCTGCTCACAGAAAATGTACGCTCTGTCCGCTTCAAGAGAGAGAGAGAGAGAGAGAGAGCCAGCCAGCCAGAGAGATAGATAGATAGATAGATAGATAGATAATGACCTTTACACCTACAAGTTTCCCCTTCTCACCGTCCCTTCTCCTCATTATGTTGCATTCAAAACACCACACACCCCTCCCATATCCCCCCACCTCTCCCCCCACCTCCTTCCTTTTCATCCTAAGAATAAAAAACACTAGGCAGACAGACGGAGCTGACATTCTGTTGATAAACAGGTCATCTACGGACTTGTACCACTACTATCAAATTTAGTTTACAGCACCAGGTTTGTGTGTGTGTGTGTGTGTGTGTGTGTGTGTGTGTGTGTGTGTGTGTGTGTGTGTGTGTGTGGGTGGGTGTGGGTGTGTGTGTGTGTGTTGTCTGTGTGTGTGTATGTGTGTATGTGTGTGTACCTGTGTGCCTGTGTGTGTTTGTGTGTGTACCTGTGTGCTTGTGTGTGCCTGTGTGTGTGTGCCTGTGTGTGTGTGGTGTGTGTGCACATATGCGCGCGCGTGTGTGTGTGTGTGTGCACGCGCGCGTATGAGCGCACATGAATGGGTGCCTTTCCCACGCCTGGCTCTCTCTCACCTCCACTTCTTCCCTATCCTTCCCCCGTAGGGAAAGTCCTGTCATCTTCACCCTAATGCCCCCCCCCCCCCGCCCCCACCTTTCCGTACCCTTACCCCAGTTCTCACCCTCTGTATTCTGCATCCCCCCCTTTCTCCCCCCTCCAGTCCACCACCCAACAGAGCTGTCATGGTCAGTATCAAGTGACCATCTCTCATAAAGCCGTATGGGGCCCTGCCCAGTGTCGCTTGTGACACTGCAAACTATGAGAACTTCCTCTGGCATCGTGTACAGATATGCATCTCACGACCACGTATTTATGAAAAGAAGTGCATAAGGGTGGCAAGGGCTCTCTAAATCGGAAATCTCCGCTGGGACGTTAATTTAATCACAACAACAAGAAGTGGCAAGGAAGAGGGGAGGCACGTGGTCTTGTTAAATGAATTTCCTTGATGCTAACCTGGTTAATTACTTTAACATTTACCTGCGCGATTCCAGTCAACACAGAACTTGAAATTATCTGTAAAGTGCTTAGCACAATCATTTTCTATCAACGCATTATGAAAACACTACCCAATATAATGGCAAGAAAGTGATATTACACAAAGAAAAAAAATGAAACGAGATTGCGAAAATAACATGAGTACTCCTTAACTTTGCCTTCAATATCTGGGTGTTTTTTTGTTGTTGTTGTTTGGTTGTGGTTTTTATCGATTTGCCCGTTCACATAGACGATGGGAAATGTCAGATCTGATGATTTCGTTTGTCTTTGAGACCTACAGCCTTACACTGGCAGACCACCTTGTGAAAGACAAAAGGTGGTGGTGGTGTTTGAAGTTTTCAGACCCACAGAGAAGTTATTATCTAGACTATCTCCGTTGAGCCTATACACTTTACGACAGGAGCCATTTTATGACACTGCTCAAGGCTGGGGTGGGTGAGAGGATAGGGGTTGAGTAGAGTAATAAATATATAAGTGTACAGTTACGCATAAAAGAAATGTCTTACAAAGAAAAAGAGAAAACAGGAAAGCAAGACCGAATAACACACACACACACACACGCACGCACGCACACACACACACACACACACACACACACACACACACACACACATACACACGCTCACACTCACACTCACACACACACACACACACACACACACACACACACACACACACACACACACACGCTCACGCTCACACACACACACACACACACACACACACACACACACACACACACACACACACACACACACACACACACACACACACACACACACTTTCTCTGAACAAAACAAAACACAAACCATTTTCTCTGAACGTAATCACAGGTTGTCCTGTGTCTCACTGAGTTATATATTTGTTGTTTAGTACAGGAAATAGTGCTGTGCTTTCTTTGTATGAACAAACCGAAAAATTACCATTTTCAAATCTTAAAAGAAATTAGGAGAGAGAGAGAGAGAGAGAGAGAGAGAGAGAGAGAGAGAGAGAGAGAGAGAGAGAGAGAGAGAGAGAGAGAGAGAGAGAGAGAGACAGACAGACAGACAGACAGACAGACAGACAGACAGACAGACAGAGGCAGAGATAGACAGACAGAGACAGACAGAGACAGACAGACAGTCAGAGAAAGACAGACAGACATAGACAGACGGAACTAAATCTAAATACAAGAAAAGTGGAGGCGAAAACGGAGTGAGAATAATAAACAACAGTGCCGAAATAACTGAAACAGGATGAAAGTCAGGAATGGACACTTCAGGGACGGTGGCGTGGGAAAACGGACATCCTCTTAACTCCCATCTCAACGCCACCCCCCTCCCCCCCCCCCCCCCCCCCCCACACCAACTCCCCAACCATCACCCTTCTACCCTAACTCTACCCCCAATATAAACCTCCCTCCCTCTCCCCATTTCCCCCTTTTCAGCCTACCCCCACCCCTTTTCATCCCATCTATGTTCCAT
>CM060321.1:61715727-61720727 GCA_030674155.1 Stramonita haemastoma | reverse complement strand
GCGAAGCTGTGTGGAAGAAACCTTTTCTCCTCCCCCCTGCTTTTAACTGCATTGAGGTGAGTACTTTCCGAGTTAATACGAGTTTGTAAGTTCAATCATGTGGGTCTATGAAGTCGTTGGTTGGAATCTCAATTAGTGTTTGGTGAAGTAAGTGTCACTGTGGATTAATTTTTTTTTTTTTTACGATTCCTTGGGTCAACTTTATTGTTTGCATGATAGTTCTGCCAGTGTCTTCGTTTTGTGTGTGTGTGTGTGTGTGTGTGTGTGTGTGTGTGTGTGTGTGTGTGTGTGTGTGTTGTGTGTGTGTTTGACGTGTTGGTTTGTCACTCTGTGTGTGTGCGCGCGCGCACAGGTGCGCGTTTGTGTGTGTGTGTATTCAGAAGGCCATGATATATATGCAGGCTGAAGATCCTGTGATTCATGTCAGTAGCCTACGTGTCGCAAGATCTAATGGACTTGTAAAAAACAATACTGCAAGGCACTGTCCAAGGAAGAAGAAAAAGAGGCAGACCAAAAAAGAGATGGGAGGACAACATCAGTGAATGGACAGGCCTAGAGCTCAACAAAATTTTGAGAAAGGTAGAGCAGAGAGAAGAATGGAGGGAACTGGTCGTCAAGTCTTCAGGAGTGGCCCCACGGTCGCCAGACTAAGGGATAGACAAAGAACATACCCAGCATGCAGGAGGTCGTTGGCTCGGCTAGGTTCAACTGCCCCGAAAGATAATTTTTGTCTGAAAAATTCAATGCGCCGGTGAATCGATCCTCAGGGAGTGATGGAGAGAGAGAGAGAGAGAGAGAGAGAGAGAGAGAGAGAGAGAGAGAGAGAGAGAGAGAGAGAGAGAGTTGTCTCGTCCATTTCGCTAATCCGTTTTCTGCCTTTTTTTTTTCTTCCCCCCCCCCGTTTCTTTTCCTTGTGGCTAGTGTAATGTTTATGCGGATGATAGTGGTGAGGTAATGTTTCCTTCCGTTCAAGTCCAGGCCTGCAGGGGGGAGGCTTTGATGTGTATCTCCCTGTTTCGTATGATATCCACATTGTCTTTGAAGGGTTAATCTCCGTGCGTACTTCACGCGAGTTTCTCCCTCCCTCAGTCTCTCTGTGTTTTGTTGGAAAATCTCTCTCTCTCTCTCTCTCTCTCTCTCTCTCTCTCTCTCTCTCTCTCTCTCTCTCTCTCTCTCTCTCTCTCTCTCTCTCTCTCTCTCTCTCTCTCTCTCTCTCTTTCTCCCCCCCTCTCTCTCTGAAAAGTCAAAACAAATGTTAAGCCAAATGCACCTCAAAATAGATTCTGTTCACTCCTTGTTAGACCTAGATATGAAAGACTTCGAACAATTTAAACAAGGAACGAACACAACACTAAATTTACATGTACAGGTATTTCTGTCTGTCGTGCTGTTTGTATCGCAATAAACGTCGCCTGAGTAACCTTGTCATAAGAGGTTTTCTTGCATTTCGCAAAAGTAGCAAACGTACTACTGAAACCAGTTCTTCTTGATTTAGATTTATAGCTTTACATATTATGTAAAGCTATAAAGAATCTTACGTTTTTTCCACCATATTATTGGCAAGTGTTACAAGATCTGTTAGCTAGATGTCATGTTGTCGTACCTTAGGTCTTATAATGCTTACGTGTATTACAAAGTGGTTTGTTTAGGGTTTTTTTTAGATAAACATTTCTTTAAACAAAATGTCATGATTTTTAGTGTTTAAATTAGATTAACAAGTTTCCAGTTATGGCAGAAAGCTTACTAACTCTTGAAAGCACTGTGTGGTAGATCTAGTGAAGTGACGGGTCTTGCTCCTTGTTTTTTTTGTTTTTTTTTTAACCAGACATCCAATTTTTCTCTGTGATTTCTTCATGTAACACGAGGGCCCTCTACCTAAAAAAAGACCACACTGTGTGCTTCTCAGTAGGGCATCAGTGCCAGCTGCTGTCAAGTGGCATGCCACCTAACTCTGACACGTTGCCAAGACAGCAAGAAGCAGTACAGTGCTGGTAGCAGACCAGTTAACAGTTACCAGAGACATGTACTTCAATTTCTCTGGTTAGTAAAGACACACAAAGAGTCTTTCTTATCCCCCCACCTCACTAAGGGATGTGAAAGTGGACTGGAGTAAGAAGACGGGGTCCATCCATCCTCTACTGTGCAGACCTGTAAAGCACAGTGGGGAAACTCCACTGCCTGCCTGCCCTCCCTCCATGTGGACTGTTAGGATAAAGTGGGGAAGGGGGGTAATTCCTCCTTCTTCCTCCACCTCCTCCCCAACCGTCCTGCGGGGTTTCTGGACAACTGGCTTCTTCATTGAAGAGTCTAACTCTCCCCCCACCCCCCACTCCCCACCCAACGAACTAAAGGATTTGTCGCACTTAAAGTCATCGTGACCTCCTAGTGCTAGTTAAGTGTCAGATCCCAAAGCCACGGTAGGCTACCGACCTCGGGGAAGAAACGCTCTTTGGTCACGCTCCAGCAGTATGGTCCAAACGTACCTAACGTCTTCAACCCGGCACGTGGACACTGCTACAGTGTCTGTAAGTAGGTTGCATTGTCCTCTAGGCCTACACTCTTCCCTGATGGCTGCCACGTGTACACCACACTACAGTGTCTGTAAGTAGGCGCCTTTGTCCAGGACACTCTTCCCTGGTGGCCTTTAGGCCGTCCTGCTGTGATTCTCACACTGGTGCGGTTTGTTGCCGTGTAGTCATGGAACACCCGAACGACCTGTGCCTGTGGGGAAGTGGGGGTAGGTAGACCTAGGGGGTCCGGGATACAGCACAGTCAGGCTGTTGTCCTCAAAGAGAGCCAAGAAGAAGGTGGTGCTGTATGACTAAGATAGGTGTGGTGCAGTGTGGATTCCATTATGGTAGGATGAACATCTACTTTCTTCTTCTTTTCCAGACCCCAGTTATAGTTATTAGCCTAAATGCTAAGGCTTTGTCCTTTGTGTGTGTACATGTGTGTGTGTGTGTGTGTGTGTGTGTGTGTGTGTGTGTGTGTGTGTGTTTATATAGGAAGAGTGTTACAGCGTTCACTGGCAGTATGGATGTAGTCTATCCTGTAATAGTAAGTGGCGTAAAGCATTATCTGATGGGAAACGAGTAACATTATTATTCTTCTTAGTAGTATTTTTAAAAATTATAATCAGTTTATTCTCTCTCTCTCTCTCTCTCTCTCTCCTCTCTCTCTCTCTCTCTCTCTCTCTCTCTCTCTCTCTCTCTCTCTCTCTCTCTCTCTCCTCTCTCTCTCTCTCTTCCCGCCCTCTGTGTGTGTGTGTGTGTGTGTGTGTGTGTGTGTGTGTGTGTGTGTGTGTGTGTGTGTGTGTGTGTGTGTCATGTGTGTGTGAAGTCATGTAGAAAGCCACAACGAAGAAATGGCGTGGGAACCACGTTAGGTACAATTTGTGTTTAAGATGACTTTGGCAAGACTGTGGATAACCTAGCAAAGGGCATTGGCTGTGTGTTGGTCAGCTATGCCACATAGTCTTTAACATAAGGTCAAATTTATCAACAGTGCTGTCGAACTCAGTTGAGCAGTCATCTGGCGCACCTCTTAATTAACACAACCCAGTGTATTTTGTATTTGTATTTTGTACCACTTTGTCACAGCAGATTTCTCTGCGTGAAATTATGGCTGCTCTCCCCGGGGAGAGCTCGTTGCCACAAGTGCAGCGCCTACCCATTTTTTTCCCGTTTTCCTGTATGCAACTGCATTTGTTTCCCTATCAGAGTGGCTTACAGAATTTTCAATTTTTGCCAAGGTCAACCCCCTTGTTACCGTGGGTTCTTTTACGTGCGCTAAATTGTGATGTGTAACACACGGGCGGGACCTCGGTTTATCGTCTCATCCAAAAGACTAGCGCCCAGACCACCATTCATGGTCTAGTGGATGGGGGAAAGCTTTGGGCCCAAAAGGGATTCGAACCACCGCACACTAGTACTCCGACCCGTACTTTTCGCTTTCTAGTCAGGCGGTTACCTCTAGACCAAAGATAAAGAGTGTCTTTGCTCTAGACCATCGGTCCACGTTTCAACAGTGCAACGCTTTCTGGTTGTGGGATGGCCGATTCTGGCCAGTAGTTCTTGGCGCATGATCAATAATTATAACTCTGTTCTCAGGGTGAGGATTGTGTGCTCTATTTTATCGCTTAAAGACGGAATAAAGTTGCTGTCTTTGAATATGAACATAATTCTTTGTTAATTGTCCGTTTTGTTGCATTGTCTATTTTAAGGCGTTACTAGTGTTATTCTGTGTCCGTTTTGTCGCATTATTCTGCTGACAGAGACAGAGTTAAGAGAACTTTTTTAATATATATTTTTCAGTATTTATTTTTATTTTCTTATCAGCTATTATCATCAAATAGGATGTCAAGCTAAACCTAAACGAAGCGTACAATTCATTGAGAACCACACCATCCTCTAGATCTATCCCAACTTTTTTTCTTTTTAAGTAGTTTTTGATTTTCTTGTCAGCTATTATCAAATAGGATGTCAAGCTAAACCTAAATGAAGCCTACAATTTATTTCTAAAGAACCACACCACCCTCTGTCCCAACTTTGTGACTGGTAGGCTAACTCTTCCAGACTTCGTAACCTGTCAGGCAGCGAAAGCAGTGTTATCTTTATTTATTTATTTGTTTATTTATTTTATTATATATATATATTTTTTTATACCACTTTATGTCACAGTAGATTTCTCTGCGTGAAATTCGGGCTGCTCTCCCCGGGAGAGCGCGTCGCCACAAGTGCAGTGCCTACCCATTATTTTTTCCCCCTCAGGGATGGTGTCTAAACACGACACCTGTGTGCATGCTGGGGTTTTTTTTTGTTTTGTTTTTAATTTTGTCATCCGTTCCTACCGGCACACGATGGCCTGCTCTTCCGAAAGGCGGAACGGGATTTTAACGTGTGCGCAAGATGTTCTGCGTGCGTTCGCACACGGGACCTCGGTTTATAGTCTCATCCGAATGACAGCAGGCATCGTGTTTAGTGTTAGATTTCCATCGTGGA
>CM060321.1:61703227-61705727 GCA_030674155.1 Stramonita haemastoma | reverse complement strand
TGTGTGTGTATGTGTGTGTGTGTGTGTGTGTGTGTGTGTGTGTGTGTGTGTGTGTGTGTGTGTGTTGTGTGTGTGTGTGTGTGTGTGTGTGTGTGTGCCTGCGTGCCTGCGTGTTGTTTTTATTTTCGCTCAGATGTGTGCTGTGGAAGGCAAGACCCTATTCCTGGTCAATGAGGGGTACGCCATCCGTGACCCCTGGTGGAAGGACCCTGCCTCCGAAGTGGAAAGTAAGTGTCGGTTAAGTAACTGCTCCGATTTTCATTTTCTTCCTTTTTTTCTTCTGAAGTCGGAGTATGGCTGCCTACATGGCGAGGTACTCGAAAACAGTCATACACCCAAACTCCTCATTCGGTGTGCTATTTCAGTCTCAGTGATTCCCAGGTGGGATGAGTGAGTCAGAGTGTACATTCTGGGTGACCCCCAAAGTGTTAAGCAAGGGAAGGCACAACAACTTTTTGCTTTTATTCGCAGGTTTAATATTCTCCACTATACAGTTAAGTCTTTAGTGATCGACTATGACTAGGAGGCTTGACTTGCACAGTCCTTATGTGCAGCATCTATGGGATTTAGTTGGCCCAGGGAGAACATCTCCAACGCTGACTGTCTTTATTCCCTCTTGGTTAAGTAAAGTGGGCCTGTGCTGTGGGCAAGGCTCCACTGTAATCAAATTTCTGCCCAGTTTTCAAAACAGCAGCTGCCTCCTCTGCTGTTTGGGAGGTCATTGTGGAACACCATGGAAAAGCATGAATATATTCTTTTTATTTCATGTACGACATTTGAACAGTCCCTGCGAATGATATGTAGTTGAACCCACAAGAATGTATGCCTGCACAAATGGGTGTGTTTGGTTAAGTAATACTATAGGGTTGTTGGGTACAGGGTATTTTTCTTTGTCAGTTTACCTGCCGGCCGACAAGTACCTACCTGCCACTCGAGAGGGTTTTTTTTCTGTGATTACTTGCCTTTTTATTTTCTTTATTAACTTTTCATTGTGATTTAGGGGGGGGGGAGGGGGGTCTTTTGCTTTTTCCAAATTCAAAGGTTTTTGGGATGGGTTGTTTTTTTTGCTGCCTCAACTTCTATAACTTTCCTATCCCTGCTGTTCCCACGCCACTGTTCCCACACCACTCATTTCAATCTCCCCGCCACAGTCATACCCCAGGTTTGTTATGTCTCATCCTCAGGATCGGAAGTCCACTAAGAGCTCATCAGTATTAGGTCACCATGGGGCCACTAGCCAGAGTGGCTCTGCACTGCTGCTGGGTCACTTTGGTGGTGTTCAGTGGTGCCTGTTCTGAGCTAACATAATCAGGACACCGCCTACTAAACCCCCTACTAACGACAGTATTAGCTCAGTCGCGAAGCCAGACTGAGTGAGATGCCCACCTGAGGTGGCGACCACCACAACATCCCTCCAACGACCGCCCTCCTTGAACCTCCAACCCCAAAGGCTTTGACACAAATTCACCATAGGCACAGAAGCGAATGGGGAAACCGAACCTGAGGTCACCATGAGACTACAGGAACTGGGGCCACAGAATCAGAGGCAATTTTTTCATTGCATGATGATTGATGAGAATGAGGATAATGTAATGATGCTGCTAGAGAAGTGCATGTGCTTTGAGTCTTCTTCACAAGGCTGTACACTATGCTTACTACCCCATCGTTTTCTCTGTCTGTCCCTTCGTCTCCACTTCTTGTACTGTCCATGTAGGGACAAGTCTGTAGACTGGCACAGTCTCCCAAACAAGTGTATGCTCTTTTGTTCTGCCAGCACGGGAAGATGAGCAGGAGGACGGCACCAAGACGGTCAAGTACCTGTTGAAAGGCGTGGAGACGCGGGTGCAGAAGGACCGACGTGCTGTCAACCGCAGCATACGGAGAGAGAAGGGCCCAAAAAGGCCCCATTGTGTCACTGCCCCAAACGGTTACTGATGCCCACGACCCCACCCACACACAAGGACACACACCAGTAAGCTTGTAATTTTCGTCTTGTCTGCCTTATCTGTCTGTCTGTCTGTCTTCTGTCTCCTTTCTCTCTCTCTCTCCTTCTCCCCTCTCTCTCTCTCCTCTCCTCTCTCTCTCTCCTCTCCCCTCCCCCTCTCTTCTCTCTCTCTCTCTCTCTCTCTCTCTCTCTTTTTTCCTCTCTCCCCCCCACCCCTCACAAATTCCCCAAACACACACATTCCCCCCAAATAAAAGCCCCCAGTCACCATAATACAGACACACAAAAACCCCACTCAACACACCACACACAAACCATAAAAAACACACAACCACATCACCTACATACACACACAGGGCAGTAGATTGTGTGGGGTTTTTTTTTTTGTATTTATTAATTTTTTTTCTTTTAATCGGGATATGGGATAAAGCCCTTATGCTTTTTTACACCCGTGCCTGTGTTATCAGTTTGTAAATGTCATCTTTTCCCACCGGGGCATGATGGGCCCACTCTTACAAAAAAAGGGAAAAATGTAACGTGTAAAGCAAAAGGGGG
>CM060321.1:61700454-61703127 GCA_030674155.1 Stramonita haemastoma | reverse complement strand
CCAGAAGTCACCGTGTCAAGACTCTTCAAGAAAGAGGAAAAGAAGGAATCCATCAGAATTGTTCATGTTGTCCAAACTATGTAAGAGATAGGAACACTTCACCTGTTGTTATGATTTTGAAAGGAACACTACACCTGTGTTTTTTATTATTGTATTGATATGAAAATTATTGAAATGCAAATTATTGTGTAAATTTTTTCTGCATTGATGATAATAGTCATCCACTAAATATAGTTTTTGTGAATGAAATAGTGAAAGTGTTGATAAAGTTTTTAAGTTATTGATGATCAAAATGATCTGACTTATATAACATTATATCATCAACATGAGTGAATTTAGGCTACACGTTTCTTTTGACAAGAAGTACTTCAATTAGCAGTATTCCATCCGAATCAATTACAAACCCATGCAACAGAATCCCAGTGACACGTGTTTTCATTCCTTGCGTAATGTAAATAATGAAATGAACTGGTCATAGTATGACAACAATCCATGAAATTGGAATGCAGCTGCCTTAATGGTGACAAAAAACGTTACACGCAATTCACCATTTGTGACCTCAGAATTCTGCCAAGAATGGAAAACTTCAAAGCCGACTTGTTATAATGTATCGTGTACATATTACGTGCGTGGCGTCTGGTTTGGATATGTAAGTATTGTTTGTATGTTGTATATATGCACTTCGTGAGTGTGAAATATTTTTTTTTAAAGTGTTGAATCTTGCGCTCACTCATACTGTTGATGCTTGTACATGTCTACTATTGTGGCTGGTGTTTAAATCACACCGCACCATATTAAGGACATCCGCTGGTCGGTGTTCATAGCAGTATTTGATCCCTGTGGAGATGTGGGTTGGGCCTAGGAATTCCTGTTCTCTTCCTCGTGTTTGTTTCTGCGCAATCCTTTTCTTCCTGCCACCCCCTTTTGTCTGTTTTCTCCCTCCTTGGTTCAGCTGGGCACAGACCCAGTAAGCCAAGTGTGAGCTCATCAGTAAGCAAAGACTCTGTATCAAATTTGTAGACTGATACATGCTGGAACATAAAGCTGCAACCAGTGCAGACCCAGTAAGCCAAGTTGAGCTCATCAGTAAGCAAAGATTCCATTTCAAATTTGTAGACTGATGCATGCTGAACATAAAGCTGCAACCAGTGCAGACCCAGTAAGCCAAGTGTGAGCTCATCAATAAGCAAAGATTCTGTTTCAAATTTGTAGACCGATGCATGCTGGAACATAAAGCTGCGACCAGTGTGGTTAATGGCCAAACCTACCACGCAAGCTGACAGCCTATTCACGTGTGCTCGTCAAAGGGCTCTTGCTGCTGCAACAAAAAGCAGCATGAGCGGACTCCAGCATAAGAAAAAGCTGGGTGGACATCTCACTCTGCCTGGCTCCACGACTGAGCAATCAGTAGGGGCCTTAGGAGATAGTGTCCTGTGTATGTTAGCTCAGAACAGGCACTACTGAACACCACTAAAGTGACCCAGCAGAAGTGCAGGGCCTTCTAGCTGATGGCCCCATGGCGGTCTGATATTGATGGGCTCCCTGTGGACTTCTGACCCTGAGGATGCTTCTTATTCCTCTTCTTCATCTAACACTCTGACAGCAACTATTCTTCTTTCGTCATATGAGCGAAAATGGTTTGTGCTGCCGTTAATAACTAACATAAGTACATGGAATTGTATGCGCTACTTCTCATTGTAAAGACAAATCAAAGCGCTTGCATTTTGACCTACAACCAAGATCATGCGCAACAGCCAAAGATCACGGACGAACAACGATGATCAACGTGTGTCTTGTGCTGTAACTTTAGAGCAGTAAAGCCAGGCCGTGCATCCAACTTCAGCATTGGAGGAGACATTACCTCTAAATCTTGGGTAGGAAGATTCAGCCTACCTAATGTTCGAGGTAGGGGGATACAGCCTACCTATCTTGGGTAGAGGATATCATACAGCCTACCACAGTGGGTAGGAGGGATTTCAGCTACTAACTGGTAGAGATATCATACAGGCAACATACATTGGGTAGGAGGATACAGGCCTACTACATCTGGGTAGGATGGAACAACAGGCCACCTAATCTTGGTTAGGAGGATACAGCACTACTGTTGGGTAGAGGATACAGGAATGTAGAGACATGCTACAGAGAGGAGAATATGACTTGTGGGCTCTGATGTGAGAGGTTAGACCATCCTAACACATTATTCAGATAGGAAGACAATATTATAGAGAGACAGATATTTATGTAGAAGACAGTTTTTGTGTTGTCAGTAGTGAATACGAGATTTGAAAATGTTCTTCAGTGATACAATGAAGAGCGATGTGAAAAATAGTTTTTGTGTACAATGCGAGGATGGGTATGACAGTCCGTTTGTGCCGATCCTGGACATAATGTTGGCTATATGGGGGGGGGGGGGGGGGGGGGGGGGGTGTATCTTTAAATATATGTTCTTTATTTTTACCTGAACAGGATGAGATATTCCATTCACGATACTTGGGCAATATATGATACCTACTTATATTGCATCTTTCGTTTGATCTCTGCCACTGACATGCCTGTCTTCCCTGCATAATATTCTTTACTTCCATGTCTCTACTCTACTTAGTATTATTTACATTTTTGTGTCAGTGTCGTGTCACTTTTTCTATTCAAAGCAGAACATGTATGCTAGTCGTT
>CM060321.1:61692954-61697954 GCA_030674155.1 Stramonita haemastoma | reverse complement strand
CTGTCCACACGCCTTATTACTCATCGAACACCAATATTGAAGTTCGGGGTCCATTTCCTCCCGCAAATTGTCCCGGGGTGTTTTCACTGTAGGAACCACTGTTTTCAGACACCTGACCTGTGTGTCGGAGGCGTTGGCAATTGCCCTGGGTATGTTTACGGTCTGCTGCTAATGCTTTTCTTTCTTGAGTCCAGGTAGGATCTGCCGACACTTAAACCTCGTCTCCTTCTCCTGTTGACTTTACGGGGTCTGTACACTGTATCTGAGAAAAATAAAGGCATGTCCTTTCCAGCTCCTATCTGAGGCGTTCAGCTTCCTCTGTAGGGTTAGGTCTAGTGCCTGTCTCTGTGGGCCACTTACAAGTATGGTCATCTTTGGTCCCTCAGTCTTTTCCTATTGATTTTTTAAAAAGTCCATTGTGATATGGGGAATTGTCCATCTGGATTCTCTGCACAACCAGTGTAGATCTATAAGCTTACTGTAAGGGTACTTGGTCATAGAAAGAAAAAAATGGGAAAAACAAAGGATGAAAGAAAGAAAAACAAGGAAGACAGGGGAAAAATAGAAGAAAGAAAGAAAGAAAGAAAGAAAGAAAGAAAGAAAAGCTAACAAATTATAAAATCTCCAAATTCATAATAGCAGTTATCAAGATCTCCATACTTCAAGCTGATTTCACTAACTCAAAAATGGCCCCCCTCCCCTTTGTATGTATTCGTGGGCAGGGCACTCTCGCACGCTTTTTGTGTGTGTGTGTGTGTGTGTGTGTGTGTGTGTGTGTGTGTGTGTGTGTGTGTGTGTGTGTGTGTGTGTGTGTGTGTGTGTGTGTGTGTGTGTGTGTTTTTAATTCATTTTTTTAATCGAGGATAAGTAAGCACTCCTGTGCGTTTGTGGGAGGGTTTTTTTTACATCCAGTCCCTGTGTGTATGTGGTTTTGTAAATCTTGTCATCTGTTCCCACCGGCACACAATGGCCTACTCTTACGAAAAGTGGAACAAGATTTAACGTGTGCGCAAGATGTTCTGCGTGCGTTCGCACACGGGGCCTCGGTTTATAGTCTCACCCGAAGGATTGCTGTGGAGAGCAGAGTTAGCACTGATGTTAACTCCAGGAGAAAAATCCCCTCCAACAGGAATCGAACCGGGTTCGTCAAATTGCCAGCGCAATATTCTGACTACTAGGCTATCCCGTCCGGTGTGTGTGTGTGTGTGTGTGTGTTGTGTGTGTGTGTGTGTGTGTGTGTGTGTGTGTGTGTGTGTCTGTCTGTCTGTCTGCCTGTCTGTCTGCCTGTCTGTCTGTCTATCTATCTGTCTATCTGTCTGTCTGGCAAGGCAAATTCTTTTATTTCGAGGATAATGAATAAGCACTTGCGTGCTTTTTTTATTTCCAGTCCTGGCCCTTACCATGGGATAAGATCTAAATTTTAAAAAAATCCTTTAATCAAACAACAACAACAATAACAAGAGAGAGAGAATTTGATTGAATTGAATTGAATGAATTTAATTTATAGAAAGTAATGGCATAAGCAAACATGCTTTTTTACAACCAGCCTCTGGGAAAGAGAGAGAGAGAGAGAGAGAGAGAGAGAGAGAGAGAGAGAGAGGGGAGAGAGAGAGAGGAGAGAGAGAGGGAGAGAGAGAGAGAGAGAGAGAGAGAGAGAGAGAGAGAGAGAGAGAGAGAGAGAGAGAGAGAGAGAGAGAGAACTACGCAGCAAACTTTTTTTTTCAAAAAGGCATAGCAATAACAAAAAAAATGCACATATACATTATATGAATGAAGACCCCCCAAAAAATCCATGACATCATCCAAATACAAGAAACATTTTCTTCGCTTATATTTTTATCTTTTACAAAACAAGAGTACAAAATCACAAAATCAGATTAGAAAATACAGAAAGAAAAGGTGGTTGATTAGAGAGTAGAGTAGAGTAGAGCAGAGTAGAGTAGAGTAGAGTAGAGTAGAGTAGAGTAGAGTAGAGTAGAGTAGAGTAGAGTAGAGTAGAGTAGAGTAGAGTAAGTAGAGTAGAGTAGAGTAGAGAAGAGTAGAGTACAGTAGAGTACAGTAGAGTACAGTAGAGTACAGTAGAGTACAGTAGAGAAGAGCAGAGAAGAGTAGAGTAGAGAAGAGTAGAGTAGAGACAAAGAAGGGATAGACAGACAGAGGAGAGATAGAATATAAACAGGTGGACGGACAAAAGACATACAAATTCACAGGCAGACAGACAGACAGACAGCGAATGACAGACAGCAAATAGAGAGACATATGAAGAACATGATTAAATGAAGTCATAGCAAACCATGACTGACATTTTGTCTCACCAACAAGAAAAAAAATATATATATATACTTTTTATTTTTCATAGGACAAGATCATCAGCCAGTCAGTGGCAACCTTTCATTCATGAGAACATGCTTCAATGATTTTTTTTTTTAAAGTTTGGCATAGATATGATACTTTTTAAGGATGCTGGCAGGTTATTCCAGTAAGTACCACCGCTATAAACAAGACGACTTTTAAACAAATCAATTCTTGGTTTTGGCACAGTAAATTTATGCGAATGACTATATATGTGTTTATTTGAAAACGTTTTGTCAGAGTGGGCCGTGAGAGAGGAGAGAAAGAGAGGAGAGAGAGAGAGAGAGAGGAGAGAGAGAGAGAGAGAGAGAGAGAGAGAGAGGAGAGAGAGAGAGAAGAGAGAGAGAGAGAGAGAGAGAGAGAGAGAGAGAGAGAGAGAGAGGAGAGAGAGAGAGAGAGAGGAGAGAGGCAAGGAAGGCAAGGCAAGGCAAGGCAAGGCAAGGCAAGGCAAGGCAAGGAAGCAAGTATTTTATTCGAGGATAATAGATAAAGTCATGTTGCTTTTTTACATCCAGTCCCCGCCCCTTTCAGGGATACATCAAGAGAGAGAGAGAGAGAGAGAGAGAGGAGAGAGAGAGAGAGAGAGAGAGAGAGAGAGAGAGAGAGAGAGAGAGAGAGAGAGAGAGAGAGAGAGAGAGAGAGAGAGAGAGAAGGCAAGGCAAGCAAGGCAAGGCAAGGCAAGGCAAAGTATTTTATTCGAGGATAATAGATAAGCACTCATGTGCTTTTTTACATCCAGTCCCCGCCCCTTTCAGGGATACATCAAGAGAGAGAGAAGAGAGAGAGAGAGAGAGAGAGAGAAGAGAGAGGAGAGAGAGAGAGAGAGAGAGAGAGAGAGAGAGAGAGAGAGAGAGAGAGAGGAGAGAGAGAGAGAGAGAGTATTTTGCAGGTTTCTTTTTCTTTGGAAAATAAAACATCTAACATAATAACATTCCAACATCTTTCAGCCCGAAACAAAACTATCCCAGCAAACGCATTTTCCCACACAGCACACCGCTAATAGTAAGCCTCCCCCTCCTCCCCCATACCCTCTTAAATTGAGGTTAGAAACCCGACGCCAGTTTTATTGGTAGTGACCATCTCTGTCATCACAGCTTCCGGGTTGACAGGGGATGGTGGTGTCTACTGCGAAACAGTGCACAGAGGAGAGGAGGGGAACAGAAATTGTGAAAACTGCCACCTCACTTAGTGTGGGAACGCTGGATACACTCTTAGACTAGTGCACTATGCCGCCTGTGAACCAGCTACTAGGCTAAAGCCTACAACAGTCAGGTTGCGGCCACCCTATACCTAGATACTCTTTGTACTCCTAGCACGGGCACTGAACAGAGGACGTGAAATGCGAATGCAGATGTTTTATTCATTGTGGGCAGAGTCCCTGATTAAAGCGGTGAAGTAAGAACACATATATATATGCATTGTATAGCAGGGTGATGAATGCAGATGTTTTATTCATTATAAACCATAGGTGATCCAATGCAGATGTTTTATTCATTATAAACCATAGGTGATCAATGCAGATGTTTTATTCATTATAAACCATAGTCCCTGATTAAAGCGGTAAAGTGGGAACAACACACATATACATTTTATAGCAGGGGGATTTCCCAGTATACAGCTCTGTAACAGAGCCCAACAATCACACACCAGCTGATAGTACCAGTATGTTTTACGCGAACAATTACAAGTTGAACGTAAGAAATTTTGTAGAAGAAAATAACAACACTCTCTTGTGTAGGCGTCAAAGGCTACCCGAGTTTGACTTTTCTGCATGAATCAAGCAGCTACTCTAAGACTGTCCAAGGCACAACAGCAAAGAACACAATGACATTTACAAAACTGCATACACACGGGGACTGGATGTAAAAAAGCACATAAGTGATTATTCCATTATCCTCGATATAAAAGAATAAATAAATAAATGGACTCCATTGTCATGACTTTCATTGCCTAATTGGCACACATAACCTTGTACACTAGGCCACACTGTTTATAATGAAAGCAGTGAACAGAAATAGCAGAGAGTAGTGTCTGTCCACTTTCATTGATAGGTCGTTTAGAATACTATGTGAAGAATTTAATAACATACATATAGGCTATCACTATCCTGAAAAATCTACAATCAATAAGCATTGTAGGGTGGTTGCTTTTTTTTCTTCTTTTTTTTCCAAATATGCAGATGAATTCCCAAACCCTGACTGATCCATGCATATTATCAAACCTTATTTACACAGGTTTTTATAGGTGTTGCTATCCCCGAAGTCGGAATGCCGCTACCTTAATGGGGGGGGGGGGGGGACGGTTGTACACACACAAATGTTACCATTGGTTAATGTGGGAGCTCTAACCGAGGAAGGGAAAAAGCTTGTTGCTCAACTAATGTTACCTTCCCCTTTGTGTCTAATTCATATAAAATCCCGTAGGCTTTCTTTGTAACTTTTGTCTCTTCCATCTGAACTGATTTTAACCAGTAACTTTTCACACGCACCTGACAGCTGAATTTGGGTAAATCAAATATATATTTAATTCTCCATAAACTAAAACAATCATTTCGCGTTTGTATCTATACTCCCAGGAACTTCTTCAAGAGGAACAGATAAACCTTTTTTTCGGTCTGAACTGCAGTGATAACAAGTCCCTTTCCCTGC
>CM060321.1:61685454-61687954 GCA_030674155.1 Stramonita haemastoma | reverse complement strand
TGCGTGAAATTCGGGCAGCTCTCCCCGGGGGAGAGCGCGTCGCCACAAATGCAGCGCCCTCCATTTTCTTTTTCCTGTCTGCAACTGTATTTGTTTCCGTATCATGCATGCGTTTGCACAAGCGAATTCGAGATTTATAGTCCCATCCAAAGGACCTTTGAAGGAGTGGAGTCGGCACTATTGGGAACTATTCCCTTGAACAGGCGTCTGGGTGATAGTTCAAACCCAGGATCTAGGATCAATTCATTTCGCGAGCGCAAAGCTATAGCCACCAGGCCACCCCGTCCACTGTAAAGCTATACCCACCAGGCCACCCCGTCCACCGTAAAGCTATAGCCACCCCGTCCACCGTAAAGCTATAGCCACCCCGTACCGTAAAGCTATACCCACCAGGCCACCCCGTACACCGTAAAGCTATACCCACCAGGCCACCCCGTACACCGTAAAGCTATACCCACCAGGCCACCCGTACCGTAAAGCTATACCCACCAGGCCACCCGTACACCGTAAAGCTATACCCACCAGGCCACCCCGTCCACCGTAAAGCTATACCCACCAGGCCACCCCATCCACCGTCCTGAGTTAATTTCTGCATTCTGCCAGTAATAGTATGTGTACAACTGACTTTTTATGTTCCATGTTTTGAGTTATGGGGACGGGATAGCTCAGCGGTCAGAGCACTCGCTTTACCTTTTTATTATTGTTTTTTTGTTGTTGTTGTTTTTACCATGTTTTGATTTATTAATATGTTATACTTCTGTTATTGAAGTGTCTTATCTCTGGGAATTTTTTTTTCTTCTCTGTACAATGGTTGGATATGGTTCTTAAAATAATTATGATGACTATCATTGCTCGTTTCAAACAATGGTAACCCCCGTGGGGATGCCAGCTCCACCGTCTGGAAATTCTGTGCTTCGAATTCCCTCTTTTCTATCCCTCACTTTGTTTCTGCCTTGTTCCTTTTCTTCTTACCGCCTCCTTCTTATCTATTTTCTGCCTTCTTGGTCCATTCTCCTGCCTTTTTTTTTTCCAGACAGACATGAAATAACAATTCTCCCCCACGCCGAAGTCGGATGCGCTGTATACACAAGACCGCGAGTGGTGGTATGGGAATTTGTCTTTCAGGTAAGACGATAAATCGAGGTCCTGTGTGTCACATAATTATTTAGCGCACGTACAAGAACCTGCATCAAGGGAGTTGCCCTGGCAAAATTCTGAAAAAGAAAGCCATCCTGATAGGGAAACAAATACAATTGCAGACAGGAAAAGAAACAAAAATTGGGTGGCGCTGCTCTTGTGGCGACACGCTTTCTACGGGGAGAACAGCTCGAATTTCATGTAGAGAAATCTGCATAAGAGAGGAAATAACTAGCAAAATCCAGTATGCAACCTGCGCTTACCACACGTAAAAGACCCCATGACAAAGAAAAGAGAATTGTCCCTAACAACAAATTCTGTAGGAGAAAGTCATTCACATTTGGACACCAATTCATAGACTGACTTGGGGAAAAAAGAGAGGGAGTGAGGGGGAGGGGGGGAGAGGAGTGCAGGGGGGTGGGGGGGGAGGGGAGATGCCTGCTCTTGTAGCAACTCACTCACTTCAGTGGGAATGCAATACGGTTTTCACGTACAGAAAATTAATCTACTATGACTGAAAATTGTATACAATATTATACAGTACAACACAATACAATTCTATACAATACAATGCAATATAATAAAAAGCAATACAATGCAGTAAAGCATAAAGCAATACAGCGGAATACGATACAATGCAACACAACACAATACAACACAATAAAATATGACACAATACAATACACTTCAACACAATACAATATAAAACACAACACAATGTTTCTTCCTCATTCCTTTTTTGCCTGTCACCTCCTTCTGGTGTATTTTCTGCCTTCTTGGTCTTTGAGCGTTTGACGAAAAAGAAGACAAAGAAAGAAGAAGAAGAAGAAGAAGAAGAAGACGAAGACGGAGAAGAAGACGGAGAAGAAGAAGAAGAAGAAGAAGAAGAAGAAGAAGAAGAAGAAGAAGAAGAAGAAGAAGAAGAAGAAGAAGAAGAAGAAGAAGAAGAAGAAGAACAACAACAACAACAACAACAACAACAACAACAACAACAACAACAACAACAACAACAACAACAACAACAACAACACAATTAAACACAAAATGCATGACTGTTGCGCACGTCAGCTTTGATACACATGTGTTGCACAGGCAGGAAGACAACTATGCATACTCTCATGTGCACTCATGCGCTCACCGGACACACAGACCAACACACAGACTCTCTTCTTCTCGTGCATAAATGCATTATTTTATTGATGAGGCTATAAACCAAGACTCACTCATAAGAAGAACAACAACAAGAACAAGAGACTGAGATCCTGTGTGCAAACATACACAAAATATCTTGCTCACTTGTTAAACCCCATTCCGCTTTTCAGAAGAGTAGGTCATTGTGTGCCAGTGGGAATGGATGACAAAA
>CM060321.1:61605454-61677954 GCA_030674155.1 Stramonita haemastoma | reverse complement strand
CCCCATTTAGGCAAAAAAAACTTTCCCCCCCATCCATTAGACCAGGGGATGAGATATTATACTGAGGTCCCTTGTGTTACAAACAATTATTTAGCACACAAAAAAGAACCCACGGCAACAAGAGAGTTGTTTCTGGAAAATGCTGTAAAAAAAAAAAAAAAGGTACTCTGATAGGGAAAATAAATACAACTGAAGACAGGTGAAAAAAATAATGGGTGGTGCTGCTCTTGTGGCGACACACTCTCCCTAGGGACAGCAGCCCAAATTTCACACAGAGAAATCTGCCATAACTTAAAGTGGTATAAAATAACATAAATAAAATAAAATGATCTCCCCGTCAGTGAAAGATCAGTTGATAGATTTGCCACCAACACAAAACAAATGACATTTTTACCCATACCAATGACCATCACAGGTCCTCATTTCTTTGTTCCACATTTCATCAGATTAAAGAGGGAAAATCCACCATGAGGATGTTGAGGGCCTGTCTGAATAAATAGCATCTCCCATCTTCTGGAAATTTTGTGCTACAAATTCCCTCTTTTCTATCCCTCTCTTGTTCCTCTTCTTTCTGTCACCTTCCTTTAACTGTTTGTGCCTTTTTGGTTCATTCTCATCCCTTTTTACCAGAAAGGCTTAAAAAATAACAATTCTCTCACATGCCAAAGTCAGATGTTCTGGGCCTGACTTGTCAGGTCGTTAACGGCAGCCCAACAAATTTCACTCATGACATGACAGACAATAAATAGTTGCTGTCTGAGAGTCCAACAAAGAAGAGGAGGAAAAAAAAAGCATCAACAAAACCATGGGGTATTCCTACTTAGACAAAACACAGTCAGATATCCAATAAGAGCATAAATAACTCAAGTATATAAAAAGTTGAAGATCAGTACAATGATTTTTCAGCAAGGCTAACAAAATTCTTGTCCATACCAAAGGCCCTAACAGGTCTTGGTCTGTTCAACCTTTTCCCTATGGGTCACCCACTACAGGGTAACCAACCATCTACTAACCCTTCCCTTTGTGTCACCGACCACTGGCTTTCAGTAGCATACAAATGTGCACAGTGCATGTGTACTGGGAAAGGGGTTCTGTCCCTTAATGTAGGATAGTGTTAAAGCCCAATTCATCCCATTAAAAACAAGCACAATAAAGTAAATGCTATGGCACAACTGTTCTATAAATTTTCCACCAGATTACAAGTTGGTGTAAAATGACCTTCCAACTAGTGGACAATCAGTAGACAGGTTTGCCACTAAAAAAACCTCATGGCATTGCTACCCATATCAGAGGCCATGAAAGGGTATGGGTCATAATCTGTTTATTACTTTTTTTTTCAAAAGAACCCCCCCCCCCCCAACTTTAAAAAAAAAGAGCACGCACCATACCATACCATATTATTTATACCCTTACAGACCACAAAAGCCATATCAGGCTGTCACCTCATTCACTTTCAGTAGCTCCAGTAACTTTCAACTTCTGGTTCACAACCAACACCTCCTAATACTTCATATATCTAAAACCATCCATTTGAAAAAATAAAAACCCAAAATTAAATGACACAATACCTAAATCATTGAATTTCTTAAGGCTGATAAACCAGGCTGTGCTGAGGATGTCACCCATTCTGCTTCAATTACCATCCCCAGATTTTTTTAAATAAAAAAACATAGAAAAGGATAACAAACATATTAAAGTGTTTTTTTTAAAAGCACCACTGCAGAATGAACATTCTGTGCCCATCCCAGAGTATAAGTATCACATAAGAAAACTGACAAGAAAAACAGAAATGTGCAGAATGAACATTCTGTGCCCATCCCAGTGTATAAGTATCACATAAGAAAACTGACAAGAAAAACAGAAATGTGAACATCACCTCACACTTGGTGTTTTCTGTTTAAAATCCCATACATTGTCAAGCAAGTGTGCTACTGTTATTTATTTATTTATTTATCTATCTATTTATTTATTCTTTTAATTCGAGGATAATAGAATAAGCACTCATGTGCTCTTTTACAACCAGTCCCCATGTGTATAGAGTTTTCTAAATCTTGTTATGCTTGTTTTACAGCAGCATGTATTGTTGACAATATGCCATAAAGATATACCACTGCATGGATTTGCCTGTGGGATAGATCATTCCTTTGTTCATTATTTGCGTGCACCCCCCCCCACACACACACACACACACACACCCTCCCTCTTTCTCTATTTCTACAATGCCCCTTATCAGTCATACTAGCAAAAATTCTGATCATAACAAAAAAATTTTAATCAAAGTGAAAGAAGAGTTCTCAGATTGCCAGGTAGCTTATAAAAACAAACAGCAGAACAACACATTGTTTGTATTACAAATACATATAGAGAAAATGAGTAACACTGCACAGAAAGCCTACAGCAGTTACAAATTACAGCAAGCCATTGGACAGTTTTGTATACAACCACTTGTTCACAGGCCTGTCAGATATAGGCTTTTCCAGACATCGAATCTCACTCTTAGCATCTCTCTACCAGCACCAGCAGCCTTCTCCAGACACTGGATCTCACTCAAGAAAGGGTGTCCAGCAAGGTTTTACTCTCTCTCCCCACCTTTTCAACATATACATTTGTGGTAAAATTTGCTGACAACAGTGCTCTTTTGTCGCTCTTATCTGGATCAGTCCTATCCCTCACCAAGTTTGTACGTTTTTTTAATATTCTTTTTATATCAAGGATAATGGAATAAGCACTCATATGCTTTTTTAAATCCAGTCCCCATGTGTATGCAGCTTTTGTAAATCTTATCTGTTCCCACCGGCACACAATGGCCTACTCTTGCAAAAAGCATTGGTGTGAAGAGGCCTTTCTGGAGCTAAATGTTTCTAAAACTTAAGATCTTCCTATTGATTTCAGAAGATCAGATCACACTTCTGAGAATACCATCATCCATAATTAAGGAGTTGAAAACGTTTTGAAATACAAATATCTGGGAACTGTTTTGGACCACAAGTTAAACTGGGACGCTAACACTGACGCTATTGTCAAAAAGGGGCAACAATGTGTGTATTTTCTAAGGAAGCTTAACTCATTTTCTGTTGACAAAAAGATTCTTCCTTTGTTTTACAAGTCTTACATAGAGAGTATTTTAAGTTTTGCTTTCATTTGTTGGTACAATAACCTTAGTATTAAGAATAAGAATGGTCCTCAGAGATTTGTAAGAATTTGCTCAAAAATAATTGGAGAAGAAAAAAAGAGATCTCAAGTTGTTTTGTAATTAGCAGCTTGTATACAAAGCGACTGCCATTTTGACCGATTCCTCCCACGTTTTGTTTTCAGAATTTCAATTGTTGCCTTCAGAACATCGTTTTCAATGCCACAACAGCAAAACACACAGAAAAAGAAATTCCTTTGTGCCAGTTGCCATCTGAGTTCTAAACTGATAATAACACTGACAACTCACTCTTTTTTTTTCACTTCTCTGATGCACATGTACTCATAAAATAAGTATACATATATCTTGTTTTTGGCTTTATTGATTTTTTTAATTGTTTGTAAATTTATATGTTTTTCTAGCCAATGGTTTTAAAACATTGAGTGTGAGTGTTTGTGATATTTTTATTTGAAGCGTATAATGTTTGAACAAATATGAAATGCAGCTATCTTGTGTCTTTTGATTATGGTTCGCATCAATACACCTGTCAGTATTGTACTTGCTCTTCAGAGAAGATTAAAGTGTTTTTGACTTGACTTTGACTTGATTTTGACTATACACAGAGCATATGATGAGAGATGCAGAAGCAGAATGTATAGAACTGGAATTTCACCCAAAGAAAACACACATATGACACTACCCTTTTATCCAGAGACATCACAACTATGAAGAGAATTCTCATTCAAGTAGCTGCTGCAGGAAACAAGGCCTCAGGACTGAAACTGAATGCAAAAAGGCCAAAGTCATGCACATAGATAAGAAGGATCAGCTACAGCAGAGAACAGGAATAAATAAAATCAGAGCTGGGAAACCTGCACAACTTCAAGGACGTGATCTCTGTCAAAACCAATTCAGATCTTGCAGCAAGGACATCAGCTCAAGAACAGGCATGGCCAAGTAAAAAATGGTCCAGTTGAACAACAGATGGAAAAACAGAGGCATACCAGCAAAGCTGAAGTTAAGAGTTTTATGTTGCTTCATGTATAGAGATGTAAAGCCTGAACTATGAAGAAAGAGGATGAAAATATGCTAAATGCAGCAGAAATGGGGTTCTACAGTGAAACTGACAGACAAAAAGAACCAGTTACAGTGTGTTCAAGCAATCAGCTGTCCATCATTGCTCCCCCCCCTCCCCCCACCCCCACGCTACTCCTCCCTTTCCCTATTCCGGCAGACTAGAACATGCAGCCTCCCATTCCTAGCATCCTTTTCTGACAACGCTGCCCCCTCCTCCCTCAAACCCCTGGAAAAAATATTTGACCACTGTTGTCAGCTTGTACCAAGGTATCTACCTGTCTTTGTGTCCACATGAGGGCCCAGGATTAAGAAACAAAGTGTTAGTGTTAGCAATAACGGTTAGCATGCATTGGGGTAGGGGCTGTTGGTCAGTCAGTCTGTCTGAATGCATGTGGACACAACAGCAGGTAAACACAATGGTACGTAGCTGTAGACACAGAGGTATGGAGCATTATTTAAATCATTTACCAATTTTACCAGCTCAGGCTGCTAACAGGATTTTTTTTAGACAAATTTAAGTTCTGCTATCAGCAGTGGTTTTCTTCCCACGTCATTTTTTAAAAACTAGTTTTGTTCAATTTGAGAAATATTTAACCCAAACTAAAAATATGGTCAAGTCCAGAATAAACATGAGAAAAAATGCTCTTTCCACTATCCCTCCCCTTTTTCTTGTATATCTAGTAACCAAACAGTACTAGATAAGGCTCAGAGGATAACATTCACCCACCATCTGTCTTGGTGACACAGTTATTTGCGATCTGCAGTATGCTGATGACATTGATCTCTTTAGAAGCATTAACAATAAACTCCAAGAACTTCTATCCAAGCCAGAAGAATGAGCTAGGGCTTACGGTATCATAGGCAAGCTGGAAGAATGACTTAGGGCATATGGTATTACATGCAAGCTAGACGAACGAGCTCACAATTAAGGTATTATATGCAAGAAAGAATGAGTTATGGCTTATGGTGTGATATGCAAGAAAGAATGAGCTCACACTTAAGGTATTTTATGCAAGAGAGACAAAACATTGTCTGAAATCCTTTTTGACCTTGTTCATAAAAACACAAACATTGATCCATGACAGAAAGTGAAGGGAGAGAACTGAAAGGTTGAGTTCAGGGGAACACAAGCAGGATGAAAAGGGAATACCCGCCATTCTGTTCCAGTTACTATGAAATTACCTAAAACTTTTGAAAAAAAGAAAAGAATACTGTATTCCTCTGTCAGCTCTCTTTAGCCCCTTTTTCATTCAATTACAGCCTTGACAGGCAGACGGGATAGTCTAGTGGTCAGAACATTCTGCTCGTAACTGGACGACCCAGTTTTGCTTCCTGTTCAAGGGGATTTTTACCCACAATTTTTTTTGTTTTTTTTGCTGCCTCATCTTCTGTGATGTTCCTATCCCTACTATTCCCATGGCACTCATTTTAATATCCCCGCCACAGCCATACCCAGGTCATGGGGACTGGATGTAAAAAAGCACATGAGTGCTTATTCCATTATCCTCGATATAAAAAATAAATAAATAATTTTTTTTTAAACAAGACGTTTTTGTCTTTTCTCTCTTTAAGCTCCATTTACAGGTGGGTTGTGAGGAACCATAATTCCTTTCGCTCCATTTACAGGTGGGTTGTGAGGAACCATAATTCCTTTCCTTGCTTTACACACCTCTCGTCACAGGTAAAAAGTCCCCAACAACAACAACAACAACAACAGAACCTATTTCCCCTCTGCCTCCTCTCTCTTTTTATGAGTTCTATCAGTAACTTGTACCTAACTAATGTTCAGAGTAAAAACTGCCCTCATGGAGAGTGACCTGTGCATTCTAAGGTGGTTTGACATCTGAACACATTTGTTTCTGTATGCTGTTGCTCTAGTATGTACTATGTTGCTCTAGTATGTAAACATGGAGACTGGATGTAAAAAAGCACATGGGTGAAAGAAAGATGGGGATGGGATCAACTTCAGGTTGAAAACCAACATTTCCTAATACTTTCAAATACCTAATACTGTCCATCTGAAAAATGACAATACCTAAATCATTTCATTTCTTAAGGCTAATAAACCAGGTTGGGTTGAGGATGCCAGCAACAAAAAGACAAAAACAAAACAAACAAAAAACGCACAAGCAGAATGCCATATAATGGAAACAGAATATTGTTTGAAATCTTTGAAAAAAGTCAGGAGAGTGGGCTGGGAAGGCAGAAATAAGAGAGATAATACGAAGGTAAGAGAAAAACACGAAACAAGGATATAGGAAAGAGGAAATTTCTTGCACAGAATTTCCAGAAAGAGAGGATGCTATTTTATACAGACTCACTTTCCAGGTGTCATGTTCCACAAAGAATTGGAGGTTTTGCACAAGTACAGTGGGAACAGATGACAAGATTTACAAAAAAAACTGCATACACATGGGAACTGGATGTAAAAAAGCACATGAGTGCTTATTCCATTATCCACAATATACAAGAATAAATAAATAAATAAATTTATTATCCTCAAAATAAAAGAATACGAGTATGAGGTATGCACTCAAATCAGACTTTCAAAAATATATATGCTTGATAGCTCCGTTTTTTCACGAGTAGTGCTGATGACAAAAGTAGCCCTGGTTTATGTTAAGAGTTCAGTTTTTGTACACACCCCTCATGCTTCATGTAACTGATTTACCCAGGTTATGCATGGTTCACATACCGTACCATACCATATTGTTTATAGCCCTACCGACCACAAAAGCCATACCAGGGCTGTCACCTCATTCAGTTGCAGTGGCTCCAGTGACTTTCAAGTTCAGGTTCAAAACCAACCCTTCTTAATACTTGAATTTCAAATACCTAACACCCTCCATCTGAAAAATGACAAGACCTAAATTATTTAATTTTTTAAGGCTAATAAACCAGGTTGGATTGAGGATGCCAGCCATTCCACTTAATCATCCCCAGATTACAAAAAATGTGTATAAAAAAAAAATAAATAAAAAAGTATTTTTAAAAAAAAGGGATAAGCATGTTCAAGTACAAAAATATACACACAAAATGCCACATGAGCAAACACCACAGCAGAATGGACATCCTGTGCCCATCCCAATGTCCAAGTATCACTATCTGGTCACCAGAACAAAAAAAACACAAAAAAACCCTGCACAGGCAGAATGCCATATGTTGAAAACAGAATATTGTTTGACAGCTTTGATTGAAGAAAGTCAGGTGAGTGGGCTGGGAAGGCAGAAATAAGCAAGAGAGATGAAACAAAAGGTAAGGTGAAAGAGAGAAACAAAGAGTGGGATAGAAAAGTGGAAATTTCTTTCACAGAAGTGGGGATGCTATTTATACAGACTCACTTTGCAAGTGTTTTGTTCACACAAAGTATTGGAGGTTTTGAACAAGTACACACCACTCCTGTTTCATGTTGCTGTTTTTCCCTAGGTTTTGCACGATTCACTTTGCAAGTTGTGTCCTGTTCCACATAGTATTGAGGTTTTACACAAGGATGTGTTTGGGGTGTTCTTGGTGACTGCAGTGTTCACATCAATGAAATGTCTTTGGTGATGACGAAGGAAGCGTCCTCCTGATGCACTGTGGTGTCCTTGAAGCCTGGTGATGTCCTCCTGGAGATAAAAAGAAACATTCTAAGGGCTCTGGTATGCTTACATAAGAGTTTTAAGCAACTTTCATTAATAAAACTTTGTCAACAATTCATCCTAGCAAGTAGCAAGACAACAAAGATTTAGTGGTGTGTGTGTGTGGGTGAGGAGGCAATTTACAACTCTTCTGCCATCATATAACACTCTGGATATGGACAGCCAGTATACTGATAGTTTATATGCATCTTTTACAAATGCAGTTTTATCCACAGCTAACAAATCTATCCCTAAATGTTAATGTATTACATCTCGTGAAAATATTGGAAATGTGTGATGGAATGATAAATGTCAAAAACTAAAAAAGAAAAAAAGAAAACTGATGGCTTATCTAAGGAATAGATCTGAATCAATTCATACAGAAATGAAAAAAAAAAAACCTAAGACAAATCTAACAGAATTGATGCTCAGACAAAAAAACATTATTGATAGTCATTTTGCATGACAGAGGTATCACACTACCACGATTTACAGAAAAGCTTGGGAAAAACATACAGCAATGAGAAGTGAAACTGAATGATTTGAATGAATGCCCTGTGTGAGAGACAGAGTGAGACAGATTGTAAGTGATCGTATCTAGGGTCAAAACATCTATAAAACAAAAAAGCCACAGATGCAGGTCTCCTACGAGCAAATAGTCTCCTGATATTTCCTAGACTTTTCCCAAGAGTTTCACATTCCTAGGCTCATGAACAAACCCTATATATATATATATATATATATATATATATATATATATATATATATATATATATATATATATATTTAACGACTATGTTAATTCACTGTGCATGAGTACTGAGTATGATATGTCTTGGAATCCATTACATTTCTGTCTCAGGTGTACCTGGTTTCGCAGGTGGGATATCAAGTACATTTTGACTGCAGTACAGACCATGGTGTTGTAACACTTGTGCTTTGTTTTTTGGTTTTTTTTTAAGAATGCAATCACTTTTGTTAAACTGTGGTGCTAATCCAAATTTCATAGATTTCATTTTAAAGGCATTCTTTGTGAAAGCAAGATTTAACAGTTGGCCAGTGAAACGAGTACAGTACAGACAGAGAAGAGTAAATGAAACCATACCTGTTCAGTCCCCGGTGACTTGTCCACAGCAGATTCCTGGGCACTGGATTCTGGCTCCACAGCTCCTGAAAGCAGTAAGTAGCTTCAGTAAGCTCAGAGACTACAACAGTTTGATTCAAACACTTTTAGATGTTTACATGTACATTGGTGAGTTAACATTACTCTTATGGTATTGTCTTCTAACATTCAAAGATACGAACTATATGCATAATTTCTTTCCTTCAAATAATCAAGTATTTGTATTCTCAATTTTATTGTCTGATTTGCAATAAATTAATTTTTTGTTGCTTTATCACTCTGAAAATGGAGACAAAAATCCTCATCTGCACAAAACAATCTCCTCACTTTAAATCCGTTTTCTAAAGACCTCATTTGACATAATTTTAAAGAGCTATGGATAAGGTAGCACACTGATGATGTAATGCGAGACACTGGCCTATTATCTGAGACAAGTATTTTAATCTTTCTGCTGATTGATTAATCTGACAATGTACACCTCACATCTCCACCTGCAAAAAAAAAAAAAAAAAAAATCTCCATTTTCTTTTGCAAAGTATTTAATCACAATGTTTTTGCTGATGGAAAAGGGAGGGAAAGGTTTAAACTTACAATGTGTTCAAGAGGATATTTCATGTAGAGACTATACAGCTCTATACGTAAAGAAATCTACAATAGACAAAACAAAAAGCTTTCTCTGTAACCTGGGGTTTGTCCAGATGTTATCTTGATCCTGCTTTCTGCAAGCAAACACAATGCCAGTGCACCACAACTCACCAGTTCAGCCACAACCTTTTTCTTTTTACTTGAAGAAAGTGATCTCTGCAATTGCAGTAGTTCATGCGTTGCTTAAAATGGCATTTTCATTCCAACGCTAGAGCTCCAAGGTTGTCCAATACCAAGACTTTGCATGTTTAAACTGATTGCTCAGCATTAAAGTAGCCGCATTCTGACTTTGGAGATGACTTCTAAACACAACAGAAGTGTACATGCAGTCTAGGAATATTTTTTAAATCCATTCCTCAGGCAGGCAAAGGCCTACTTTTCCAAAAGGTGGAGTGAGTTCTAACATGTGTGCAAGATGTTCTGTGAGCATTTGTATCTTACATGGTGATTAAGGACTTCTGGGGGAACAGAGTTGGTATCAAAGTTAACTCCGGGGAAAAATCCCTTTCATCAGACATCTAGGTAGACTCAAACCCTGGCCATCAGATCATGGGCTCAACGATCTAGCCACTTAGCTATCCCCCCCCCCCCCCCCCCCCCCCCCCGCCTTTTTTTTCCCAAACAATGAAATCAACATATTCCCTAACATCTTACGCACATGTAAAACCCCGTTCCACTTTTCGGAAGAGTGTGCCAGTGAGAATGAACGACAAAACTGCATACACATGAGAACTTGATGTAAAAAAAAGCACATTAGTGCTTATTCCATTATCCTCAAAATAAAACAATAAATAGATAAATATCATAAGGGATTACATAAGTTTTCTAAACAAAACACAAGATATCTAAAAGAGACAGAGTGACAGACATCACAGAGTAAGAACAGAAAGACACAGAAGGAAACACTAACAAAAAACAACAACAAGTGTGGGAAACGAGACAGAAAACGCAGAGGATGACAGACAGGCATTGACACGAAGATAAATGCTGCATCACAAAGAAAGATCCATGGCAAACATCTATCTACCTGATCATGTTCTGGACACTGACATGGGGATATGCTGGATGGCGCTGTGTTCCTTGGCAAGTGACTCCAGTCCTGTGGTTCCCCTAAGCACGTAAGCAGTCATCAGTAACGGGGAAAATACTGAGGGCTTTTTTGCTGAAATATTACATTTCTTTCAAGATATGGTCACATGTTTTTTCATTTACTTTATTTGCTAAAATATTAGGATTACATTTTCTTATCTCTTTGAAGCAGAATCACTTCAAATTTTTCTTTTAAAAATATTGCTACAAATTTATCATTAAATTTGACGATTGAAATATCCAAATAATTCAATTGCATGATTTTATAACAAAAAAAACCATCATCACTGTTTTATAGTTTGATTCATTAGAAAAGTACCTAAAGGGGTCAATTTCACTTTGTTTTTAATTTTCCTGATTAAAATATCAAAATGAATCAATGTTTATGATTTTATAAAATGCATTAACGACTCTTCAAAACCATATGTTTCATGTTTTGATTCATTAGGTCAGATACAGTCACTTTCACTTATTTAAAACTTGATATATTCACAGTTAATTCTTTACAGATGCTGTCACATTTATATAACCCCGCTTTCTTTTTCATCTCACACATTACCTCTACATAGTATGATCATTCCACTCCTCCACCAAGATGTTCATGATGGCTGTCGTTACACCATGACGCCCATTCCTTGTCACTGGATTCAGCTCACCCCACAGTTCCCCTGAAAAGTAATAACAAATGATAAGCTACACTGAACATTCCTTTGCTTCCTTGGCTTACACATTACATTCATCTGATCACTCTATTCTGAAACACAATGAATTAAGAATGTCCTTTATTATTTACAGCCCTTGTAAAAATTCACCATTGCATTATTTGCTTAGATATTAAAATGACTTAACATTTTCAAAGATTTAATCCACAAGGATTACCGCAAAACAATGTCACTATCTAAGTCTTTCCCCTGTAGAACCACGGGAACAATTGAAAATGCAAACAGCAAAAATATGTTTTACCTGAACATGTTACTTGCTGGTTTTTCTGTAGTCACATTGAACAACACAGTAAACGTTGTTGTAAGAGCCCTTTACATGTCAATGAACTAGTGACCACAAAACTATTTTGGGGCTGAATGGACGAGTTCAGTGATTTTCTCACCTGCATTTTGTCACAGAAGTTCCCCCTTAATGCTGGAAGGTGTTGACATCAGTGGCATCAGCTATCTGATGACAGACTTATTCTATCACACAGCAGTGAAACATCTTCATGATAAAATGCAGACCCACAGGAAGACAGACAGACAGAATGAAAATTGGAGAAGACAGAAATGCAAATACGAGCAATACAGAGACAGGCAGGCAGAATGGATGATACACAGACAAATGCATCACATTAACAATTACTAACATAAACACACAATGTCACAAAGAATGACAGACAAAACAACAAATGCATCACATAAACAATTATTAACATACACACACAATGTCACAGAGAATGATAGACAAAAAGACAAACACACCACTTAAACAAATACTAACATACATACACAACATCACAAAGAATGATAGACAAAAAGACAAATGCATCACATAAACAATTACTACGACACACACACAACGTCACAAAGACTATAATAAAAAAAATAATAAAAAAAAACAAATGTTACCAAGTGTCCCGATGTTTCTTAGTGATCACTGTCCGAGGCAGGTGCTGAACTTGACCACTGCTGGTCAGGCTTCCATGATACCTGGTAAAACGCATGGACATCATTCAATTAGAAATAACTTTTTTTTTAAAGCAAGAACAGTAAATGACAAAAGATACAAGTGGTAAACGTATAAATAACTAACACAGACAGGTCACTTACCTTATCTCATCATACTAACATGACCACAGCTGATTGCACTTGTGTCATGAATTGAATTCTTGTACTGTTTTATGGTAATAAGACACTGCTGTAATCACCAAAATGGCGTCTGTGAGTATGTGAGATTGTCTCTTCTATATCCTCCAAATATACAGCTATAATCAAGCCATCATAACCGTTACATGGTGTCAGAAGTCTTCTAACAACTTCTTCTAACAAGTTATCAATATATTTTGACGGACATGGCAAAATTTAGCCCACCAGAGAATTTTGATTTCTCCAGACCAACCATGTGGCCAGAGTGGAGAGAACGTTTTGTAAGGTACCGTACTGCCACCAAGCTGAAAGCAGAGGCGGGCGATGTACAAGTCAGCTGTCTTATTTATGCTATGGGCAGGGAGGCTGACAAGATATTTTCTTCATTTACGTTCCAGCCACATGGTGATGATGAGCCGGACCCAAGAGAAAATTTTGATATTGTTTTGGGGAAATTTGACGCACATTTTATCCCCAAACGCAACGTCATCCATGAGAGGGCCAAATTTTATAGTCGGCAGCAGCAGCCTGGGGAATCTGTGGAGCAGTTCCTCAGAGTGTTGCATGATCTGGCTGCGACATGCAATTTTGGCACCAGAGAAGAGGAAGACATCCGAGACAGACTTGTCATTGGCTTGCTTGACACTGAAGTCTCACAGAAGCTCCAGCTGGAAGCAGACCTGACCCTACAGACAGCAGTCGACACAGCCCGACATTATGAGCTGGTAAAGGCCCAACTGCAAGACCAGCGCAGCAAAGCAGTCGAAGCAGTGAGGGGGCATCCATTCCCACGGCACTCACGCGGACGAGGAGCACGTGATGTTGGACAGAAAGACAGCCACCACACAAAGAGACAGCAACAGTGTGGAAAATGCGGACACCAACATGACCGGGACAGATGTCCTGCGAAGGGCAAACGATGTAGAAAATGCCAAAAATTAAATCATTTCTCATCAGTTTGCAGATCCAGAGACGTCCACGGCATCAGCAACAGTGCAGGCATTGACATGAGTCAAGAAACATATAGCTTAGGATCTATTCAGCAGATTGGCGAAACATCATCCACGGAGGGTCCCTGGAGAGTGACACTGGACTTATGTGGCCAAGCTGCCACTTTCAAGATCGACACAGGAGCAGATGTCTCTGTCATCTCCAAGGCCACCTACAACTCCCTGAGCCCAAAGCCCAAACTGAAGAAATCTACGACCATTCTTCGTGGCCCAGGGGGAATCATTACGAATGAAGGAGAGTTTTCAGCCACTATTCAACGGCGCAGCAAATCCTACAACATGAGATGCTTTGTCGTCAACATGGACACCGACAACTTACTCAGTAGAGAGGCTGCTACACATCTGGAACTGGTCCAGCGTTTGGACTCCATTGATCCAGAAGACCCCCTGTATGCACAGCTGAACAAAGAACCAGTTCAATGCAATCCTGTGCACATCACGATGAAGGAGGGACACAGACCGTACGCCATCACTGCTGCCAGACGCGTGCCTATTCCTCTCATGCAGAAGGTAAAAGAGGAGCTGCAGAGAATGGAAGACGCTGGAATCATTCAGAGCATCCAGGAACCAACAGACTGGTGTGCAGGGATGGTTCCTGTACTGAAAAAGGATGGGTCTGTCAGAATCTGTACAGACTTCAAGCAGCTAAACAAAGCTGTCAAGAGGGAGAGATATGTCCTACCTACAATAGAGGATATCCTCCACAAGCTGAAAAATGCCACAGTCTTCAGCAAGTTGGATGCAACATCAGGGTTTTTTCAACTACCCTTGGACGAGGAATCCAGGAAACTGACCGCCTTCATTACGCCATTCGGGAGGTACATCTACAATCGTCTGCCTCAGGGGATCACATCAGCCCCAGAAATCTTCCAACGCACAGTAGAGCAACTCTTGAATGACCAGCCCAACACAGTATGTTTCTTTGATGACATCCTCGTCTTCAGTGAAGACAGAGAGAGCCACAGCAGTCACTTGGAATCTGCAGAGAAGAAACTGAGAAGCGTTGGACTGAAATTGAACCGCCAAAAATGTGAGTTCATCAAAGAGGAGATAGAGTTCCTGGGTTACCTCATCAGTGGAGATGGAATCCGCATAGACCCTTCTAAAACGGACGCTGTTGTTGGAATGCCAGACCCAACAAATGTCACGGAGCTGAGGCGATTCATGGGGATGGTCAATTTCCTAGGACGTCACCTCCCCAATCTGTCCACAACAATGCATCCTCTGACGCAACTTCTGGAAAAGGACAAAGCTTGGGTGTGGGGTCCACCACAAGCTGATGCGCTTAAACGGATCAAAGACCTGATAACGACTGCGCCAACCCTTGCGTTTTATGATCCGTCAAAGCCAACAACTGTCAGTTCTGATGCCAGCAGCTATGGCATGGGAGGAGTGCTCCTCCAGGACCAGGGAGATGGCACCCAGCGACCAGTGGCCTACTGTTCAAGAACGCTGACAGCAACAGAAAAGAAGTATGCCCAGATAGAGAAAGAATGCCTGGCTGCAGTATGGTCATGTGAGAGATTTGACCGGTATCTGGTTGGATTGCCAACGTTTGCATTAGAAACTGACCACAAGCCTCTAGTTCCCCTGGTGAACACAAAGGATTTATCGGACACTCCTCTCCGATGCCAACGCATGCTGATGCGCCTTGCTCGCTTCAACGTTGTTGCCTACTACACGCAGAGCAAGAACATGTTTGTGGCCGACACCTTATCAAGGAGTCCACTCAGTTCACAGGGAGAAGGAGCCATGCTGAATGAAATAGCAGAGCATGTGGACACCCTCACAGCGGCATGGCCAGCTTCTGATGCCTACCTAGAGAAGGTGCGGAAGGAAACAGAGAAGGATACCAGTTTACAAATAGCATTGGAGTACACCCAAACCGGCTGGCCTCGATACAAGGAGGATGTCAAACTCGGAGCTCGACACCTTTTTGCAATACGAGGACAACTTAGTGTCTGGCAGGGAATCCTCATCAATGGAGACAGGATTGTCATCCCCCTCTCGTTGCAGCAAGGCGTGCTGGAAAGGATCCATGAGGGCCACATGGGGATCCACAAGTGCAGAGAACGAGCACAACACTCCGTTTGGTGGCCCCACATAAGCCAGGACATAAAAGACCATGTTACACATTGTCGGTTCTGCCAGGAGAAGCAACCCTCACAGAGAAAAGAACCGCTTCTTGCTTCTCATCTTCCAGACAGACCATTTCAACGGATTGGTGTCGACATCTGTGAGACCAAGAACACCCACTTCTTGGTTGCGGTCGACTACTATTCCAGATACCTCGACATTGCCCACCTTCCAAACATCTCATCAAAGACAGTCGTATCCAAAATGAAGAATTGGTTCTCCCATCATGGTGTTCCAGAAACAGTGATTTCTGACAATGGGACCCAGTTCACAGCATCTGAATTTAAAGCATTTGCTGCTGACTGGAATTTTCACCATGTCACAACAAGCCCTTACTACCCACAGGCTAATGGTGCTGCTGAGAAAGCAGTTCAGACAGCCAAGAAGCTCCTGAAACAGGACGACGTCTTCAGAGCTCTGCTGGCGTACAGAGCTACCCCTATTCCTGAGCTGGGATACAGCCCAGCTGAGCTGGCATTAGGAAGAAGACTGCGCACAACTCTACCAGTGCACCCCCACACATTGTCTCCCCGGGTGGTTCCCCGCAGAACACTGCAGAGGAGAGACACTGCCTACAAAAGCCAGCAGAAAGTGAACTTTGACCGACGTCATGGTGTCCAGCCACTCTCTGCTCTCCTCCCTGGTGATCCAGTCATCGTGAAATTGGATGGAGAAAAAGGGTGGAAACAACCGGCAGTGGTGGTGGAGCCATGTGCTCAACGTTCCTATCTTCTCAAGACACCGGAAGGAAGTGAGCTGCGACGAAATCGTCGCCACATCAGGCTGCAGAAAGAGCCTGGTGAAGCCTCCAGCACAAGTCCACCTCAGGGTACGGCTGTAGGGGCTACACCTTCACCTCCCCCTTCAGTCAGTGCAGCACCTGGACCGTCTCCACTGTCATCTCAGTCCCCAACGGTTGAGCAGCAGCCTTGCGAAGACAACCCATCCACATCAAGGCAGTCTTTACCACCTCAACCTCCAGGGCAAATCTTCACCCGCAGTGGCAGACAAGTCAAGCGACCAACAAGATTTCAGGATTAGTACCTGTTGTGTTGTGCATGGCCTGTCTCCAAAAGGCAACGTGTAGCTAGGTTGCTCTTTTGGTTAGTTAGCTGCCTCTAAGCAACAGTGTAGTTTGGTTGTTTATTTGGCAGAATGTCTGTGTTCTAGTCATGTAGAGAGCAGCAGACTGCTCTGTAGGAAACATGAATGAAAATGACCCATGGCCTGTACAAGTGAGCAGTTGTGTAGTTAGGCTGTATCACTTGTTCATTAAGTAACCGTGTAGTTTGGTTACCATTATAGGACACGTGAGTAGGATATTTCAAGGATGGTTTTCTTTCAATATATTTTCATATGTATTATTACTATAAATATGTATTTGTCAATTTTAACAAGAACGCTTTGCTGAAAGAATCATTGGTCATTGCAAACCGAGAGTTTGACATAGACGCTTTGCTGGAAATTCATTGTTTCATGTTTTTATTATCATTGATCAAAAGAAGAAAAAAATAGCATGTTTAAATGCAAGTCATTTCTTTAACTTTAGAGGGGAGATGTGTCATGAATTGAATTCTTGTACTGTTTTATGGTAATAAGACACTGCTGTAATCACCAAAATGGCGTCTGTGAGTATGTGAGATTGTCTCTTCTATATCCTCCAAATATACAGCTATAATCAAGCCATCATAACCGTTACAGCACTTAATATTTGGTCAAACAGGTGTCCATCACGAAAGCGACAGCTACCACAAAACAAGTAACCACAACCCAAAATGACCAAAAAATGACACAGAAAATGCAGAAACAAATTATATATGTAACAGTGACCACCAAAAATAAATTTACATAAGAAAATCAACACAGATTGGACAAAGATAAAGTCCAGTCAGAAATAAGAGACAAAAATAAAGATACAGAAGTATGTAGAACTGTACCTTGTTGACAGACTTCAGTTCTTGGTCTCTGTCTGTTACATGTACTGTCCTTGCCACTCCACTCCAGCCCCAGAGACTCTGAAAACAGTAAGTCATCATCAGTTAAACTGAACAGTAATTCATCAATCATTCTAACAATCCTGAAAATTTCCTTAACATATACATTGCATTCACTTAACTACTCCACATTTAGAAATACAAAGAACAACAGGTAGGCACTGCACATGTGGCGACACACTATCCCCGGGGAGAGAAACCTGAATTTCACAGAGAAATCTGCTGTGACATAAAGTGGTATAAAATAAAAATAAAAATAATAAAAAATAAAATCTGTAATTTTCTCACCTGAACTGTTGTACTATCATTGGATCTTTTGGCTCCCTCTATGTAGGCAGCTGTGACGTTGTCGGGCCCATACACCTGGACAGGAGCTCTGTTGACAGACAGATTCTATCACATGGCAGCAAAACATTTTCAAAGTGAAATGCAGGCCTGCAGCGACTCAGACAGACAGAAAAGGGCAAAAAGAAACCAGACAGACTTGGTGCAACATAAAGACAAACAGGACAGACAGACAGACAAAGGCAGGCAGAGTGGATGACAGACATGGAAACAATGATATGATAAAATGAAAGGCATAAATTCACTGACCTCCACAAATATAACAACAGCCTAACACAAAGTATCAGCAATACAAGTCAGCAATAATGCAAAAAACATCCCAAAACACAAATAGCAATAAAAGGCAAAAACAATTTTTTAAAAAGAAAATAAACTAAGATTGAACCGCAAGTCAAAAAGAAAAAGACAAAAGTGTTAACAAAAAAGCTTACTTCTTCAGAAACATACCTATGTTGAGGCACAGCAAGTTGTGACGACACTACTGCAACACACTGTCCTCAGCACTTGATTCCAGCTCTGAAAGCAATAAAACATCACGAGGCATACTGTCAATCCTAAAAGTTTTTATTTACATCCACATTTTATCCAATAACATACATCACTTAAAGTGGTCAAGTCAAAGTTTAATTACCATGTACATTATATTCAATAACAAACATTCAAGAACGAAAATACATCACTAAGTTACAGTGACAAAGTCAACTAGCATGTACATTACATTCAATAACACACATTCAGGAACATACATCACTTAAAGTGGCAAAGTTGAAGTTTAACTAGCATCCACATCAAATTCAAAGTGGCAAAGTTACAAATGAAGTCCATAATTATCTCACCTGGACTCGGTTGTACATTCCCGAGACCTGCTTTACCTCATGCAGGCAGGTGTGCCATCAGGTCCATGCACTTTGACAGCAGCTCTGTCAACAGTCTGATTCTATTACCTGGCAGTGAAACATTTTCAACATGAAATGCAGGACCTCAGAAAGCCACAGACAGAAATAAGAACCCAGACAAGCAAGACATTCACAGACAAAACATACAGAATGGCCGGCCATGCACATGACAGACATGTAGACAAATACATAGTGCACACACTGGCATACAAATATATTACAGTAACAAAGACATAACTATTACCCGTGTAACTTACCTGGTGGTGTTGGCATGACCACAGATAGCTAGCTGGTAGACCTTGTTCCTGGTAAAACAGATGTACTCAAAGTTAAAGACAGCACTAAAAAGCACAACACAACATGCTAATAAAGTAGTACAATTACTGTACTCACAGTTAAAAGTAACATGAAGCAAAACTCACTAAAATGAGTTAACAAAATAATGGAACACTTGTACTCACAAGTCAAAAATAGCATATGACAAAATGTATTATAACTTATAATCAAGATAAATAATACATATCCAAATGACCAGCAAAAGCAAAATCAAATAACACAGAAAACACAGTCATTATGAAACAGAAAATTTTTTAAAAGCAAAAAAATCACACATGATAAGTAAGCAGAAACATACCTCTGTGAAAACAGGATGCAGTTTGTTATGACTGTTCCTTGGCAGTTGTTTCCAGCACTACAGATCCTGAAAGCAGTAAATCATCATCTGTCACACTGAAAATGGTTAAAGTTTCATAAGCACAAATTATACATTCACATGGTCACAATACTTTCAAACTGGTGAAGTTTATACTTCACCAAAGTCCTTCCCCCAAAAAGATAGTGTCATGAATACATCTGATAAATCATAAAAAGGCAATTTTTCCATACACAAGAGCATGCTCTAATATGCAACCTTATTTTACCAATATTAATTATTCAACAAACAAAAAAACACCCAAAAAATTATTCAACAAACACTGCTGGACACAGTTGTAGATCATGTGCCCAAGATCTCAAAACCACCAATGAACCTGAGAAAATATCCCACTTTTCAGACTGCACAGTTAATTTATTCAAATCATTCGAGTGACAGAGGACTCCTTTTCTTACCTGTCCTTGGTTCTACTTCATGCTGGTAGGCAGGCTGTCAGTGTTGTGTACTCCTCGAGTAGTTTCTCTGTTAACAAACTGATTTTTCCGCATTGTATTAAACATTTTCAAAATGAATAAACATGCCCCCCTTTCCAGAAAAAAGACAAAAATGGCGAAAGACAGGCAGAAATGGCAGATAACAGACAGACAGAAATGGCAGATAACAGACAGACAGAAATGGCAGATAACAGACAGACAGAAATGGCAGATAACAGACAGACAGAAATGGCAGTGACAGACACACAGATGCAAATAATTCTGCAATGACAGAAAAGTTATACAGAGAAAGGGGGGCAGAATAAAAACAACCTAAAAACTAAAGTATTTAAATAACCTACAGATATGCACAAAGATCAGACAAGACAGAAAGATATTTATTTAAAAAAAAAAAAAAAAGGATTAATCTGTACCTTTTGGCTGAAGTGATGAAAAAGGCCTCTGATGGTGCTGGCCCTGTCTGAAACTGTCCGAACCTCATCTAATTCCTGGTAAAAGAAATCATCATTAAATAAACAAACCAAAAAACACATTCATAATAAGCTGCTGGTCTGGTTTTCAAACCAGAAATGTCATCACTGCTGTGAGAGGCTGAATACAGACCAGCCTGGAAAACAATAAAACTGTTGCCTGCTGTAATGCTCATGTCCTTCTCGAAAATGACCGTCTTGGTCAAGGGACCATGATGATGATGACAACGACGAAGATGACGGCGATGATGATGATGATCATCATCATCATCATCATGGCCATGGGACTTTGATGATGACCATCTTGGTCAATGGACTGATGATGATATTGATGATTATGACGACAATGATGATGATGACCTTCAATCACCTGCAAGACTTCTCCCCGCTTGTTTTGGTTTTATTTATTCTTTGATTGGGGAGTTGTGTACTTGGTTTGCTGGATTTGGGTTTTGGGTGGGGAGTGGAGGGTTGTTCTTTTAGTTTAAGTTTTCTGTTTTATTACTATCTCTTGTAGAAGATTTTTCCTTTATTTGTTTATGATTTTTTGGTTTTGATTTTTTTTTTTTTTTAGGATTACTTGTTTCATTTTATTTTAGTTTATCATGTTTAGTTCAGTTTATGTAATGTTTGGATTTTTTCCATTTCATTTTAATGGGTTATCATTTTATTTGTTTGTTTTAGTTCATCTCACAAGTTTATGGTTTCATCATCTTCTAAGCACCAGTCCAGCTGTTCTAACATCATTCATTCCAAACTTACCACACGACATCTGTATTCAGGCAAATCCCACTGTACTCAAAGCCTGGAGTTGACCTGGAGCTTTATTTACATGCAGGACCAGAACACAGCCACCAGCCGAGGGAGTCCTTGCAGTGCTTGTTTTCTCCCCCCTCCTCCCCCCCAAATCCCCCCCATTTCAATTTTGCATTTTAGTTTTCTCACTTTTTTGTTTCATTGGCTTTGTTTTACTTGTTCCTGTTTTGAAGTGGTTTTTGTTTGGAGTCTTGCACGAATGCTCCATTTGGGATTTTTTTTAGATTTTCAGTTGTTTCCCCATTTTTAATTCATTGTTTGGTTTATTTCTCTTTTTAATTTATACCATTTTTATTTTATTTTGTCTGTCTTTCGCAATGCAAGTGCACTGCACTCCATTCATGTTATCTTAATTTACTTAACTTTGTGTACACTCAACTCACAATTTTTTTTTTTAAAGTGTTGTCTCTGCTGTATCTCAGCCTTGAAAGACCTGAAAATTTGCAACCTTTATGCATCAACTGTACATGCATTGGAATAGAAGTATCACAATTCAACAGTCCAAGACCAGCATACCTTCTGATCCCAAACACCAAATCAAGAAAACCAAGTCTTTGCTAAAGTATTTTTCTATTATCACCTTCTCCATACCTCAACAGAGATCCTAAGAAAGAAATACGTACAGTAAAGATTTCCTGAACTCTGAAGGTCTGTATTGCTGGCACCTTCATCGTAGTGCCCTTGGTGACAAGGTCCATCACAGCCAGCCAGTGTCTGTTAACAGACATAAACATGTGTCACTAACAAGACACTATAAATGCAAAGACAGACAGACAGAGACAGACAGAGAGAGAGAGAGGTTCTGTGTGTTACTACTTTTTAATGTCAAAAGATGGGCATGCTTCTGCAGGTAATTACCTTTGCATCTTCAGCTCACTTGAGTATATGACTTAACCTTGAATTTGGCTGGCAAATTCTGACCATGGTATTGGTGACCCTCGACTCCAAAATCTTGCAGAAAAACTTTGTTTTCATAATACTACGTAAACAAATGAAACTCGATGAAAGTTAAAAGGGCACCTTCAAAAAAAAAAAAAAAAGCATGAAATCTGAAGCCCGAAGATCGTAAATGTTTAGTGTCAGGACAAACTGAAATTCAGCGCTTACTTCCACTCATTATGACCAACGTGAGATTTTCAACTTCTATACCATGAAAAAAGTCAATTAAAAATAATAATTACCTTGTGATACTGTGCGTGCAGATCCTTCCATCTAAGAACTTAAGAAATAGAGACTGTAGCCTAACCACTCAAATTTACTAACTACTCCTTCATCTGGTTTTAACCCCAACATTGAACTCACGCTCACCTGCTAAGTGCCCGCCATGTTACTGACAAAGAGGGGTAACTCTGTGTGTCGTCTCATTATTCGAGCCAAAGGGTTATTTTTCTGCTAAAATGAACTGTTTTTACCTTGAATGTTGCAACAGAATGCGAGCCCAGCCTGTTCTCTCTTTTTTGGGGGAGGGGGGTGCCAGCGATGAAGGTCCCTCACAAGACTGTAAAGGTGGACGAAAAGGGAGTATGGATAATGGAAGAGATAGCAGATGGAAAAGGGGGGGGGGGGGGGGGGGGGCAGAAGAAGGGAGTGGAAGAGCCTAGCTGGGAAGGGGTTGGTTGGTAGGAGGGACATCTACATAAGCCTTGTGTCGATAGAGTCTGCCCATACAATCTCTGTGTCTAGTTGGTTCCAGTTAGACATTGTGCAGAATACGAAGCAGCATCTATACTGTTCTGTTGTGCTGTCTGGAATCATGCAGTCATGGGCCTGTGCCTACTCATTCACTATTCACTCCTCCTTCAGCACTGACACGGTACCAAAAGGGAGGAGAGAGGATGGTGGGGCAGGGGAGGATGGAGTGCCGGCAAGTACATCAGCCATAGGTGACTAGTAGACAAATGATCCCCGTCACTTCCCATGATGAAAGCTGTTTATTTTTTCATCAGAAACTACCTGGAAAGACTTCCTACCCGGACCTAATTGATCAGTCAGTTATAATCATTAACCTGTATCCTTGTTCATTTTGATTTCAGAGGTCTACAGTTCCCAGGTGTGACAGGCCCTTATTTCTCCCTATTAATGATATGCTTAATCTTTAACACATCAACATCGACAGACTAATCACTGTAAGTGATTCATTTAACTCTCTAACTTGTCTAATGGTTGTGTGTGTGTGTGTGTGTGTGTGTGTGTGTGTGTGTGTGTGTGTGTGTGTGTGTGCGTGCGCGCGCGCACTCGTGTGTGTTTGTGTGTGTGTGTGGTGTGTTTGTTTTGTTTTGTTGTTTTTTGTTTTGTTGTTTTTTTGCTTTATCCACTTGGTCTTTTGCCCCTAGTGCAAATTATACGTTGTTAGGCCCAGTAGGAGGGATGTCATTTACAAACGGCCCCTGACCAAACAACAAAAATATGTTGAAATTGTCGAAAAGTCAAAGCAATAATTTTTATAAAATACAATTTATTCTATTGCCATTATTTTGGATGTTGTTTACGCCTTTGTTGATCTTTTGTCCTTGTTGGCCACTTTAGCAGAAGAGTATTTCTTATTGCTGAGGCCTGAATTTCCAGACCTACTATCCCTGTGTTTCCTGGGTTTCCAGAGAGAGAAATTGTATGAAGGGGGTTTTGGGGTCACAGTCTCTTTACACCGTATTGTTGATTAATAAATATACCATGCCATACACCGTCATGTGGAACAATGATGTGGCAATGACAGAAGCATGGTCTTATGGGCTGGTGGATTGTGGTGTCGCATAGGGAGACACCACAGTTGACAGTATTCATTGTATCACAAATAACGAAACAAAGTAACAATATGTAGACAGAAAGCTAACTGTACAACTGAAGCTGACTCAACATGTTTGTACTCACATATCTGACGTCCTTTCATGTTGCTGTTTTAAACTGAACAAAATATCCAATCACATAACACATCTCTGCGTCCTGGCTGTCACCATGTAATCCCGTTCAAGCACAAGTACGTTCCAAAATGTACAGTCTGTTTCTAAACAGTATTTTAGTGATGATCATAAAAGCCAAGACTGAAGCATGCACATTAGCATTTTACCAGTTATGTAGGCCTACACGTGGTGTTTTTGTGTTGTTGCTGTCATTGTCACCCACTTGTCACAAAAATGCCACACAAAGGTATACAGGTGAGAAAAACTGAAAAAAAATGATGAATTCTCCTGATCTAAATCACCTTCACTATCACTGTTCTGACAAATAAGTGCTCTCTCTCTCTCTCTCTCTCTCTCTCTCTCTCTCTCTCTCTCTCTCTCTCTCTCTCTCTCTCTCTCTCTCTCTCTCTCTCTCTCTCTCTCTCTCTCTCCTCTCTCTCAGCTGTGTCGCCAAAACTAATCTGAATCTTCTTCCAACCGTTTTCAGAGTAAGAAAGAGAGACAATGTATGGCACAATTTTGAAGCTTCCTCGTGGGTGTGGGAGAGGAGGGTTAATTTTTTTTGTGTGTGTGGATAAAGTGAGAGAAACCTGTTCTTAGTGACTAGGATAATGAAAAACACACGTGAAGCCAGCAGCCATAGCCAGTCCAGTATATAGGCTACAGGAAACTATTGATAAACAGTATCCCCTTCCTTCCTACAACTTTCCCATGGCTGGAGGGGGAGGGGGGGGGGGGGAAGAAAGTTGAGCTTTCATAAACAGAACCAGGGTCTTATCTGCCCACACTGGACAAGTCAAGCAGGTGCCAGAGAAATCTGCCAACACAATTAGAGGGAGGGGAGGGATACAAACACAGGGTGCCTATCCGCTTTCTGTTGATGTACCACTGACAGAGTAGAGTAATGCAGCCAACCCGCCTAATAATACAGACCTTTTTGCTCCCTGCAAAATTTTCACGTGAGCTCAGGCCCTTGCAGCACTCTCATGCTTGAGTGAAGATACTCAAGTATCTAAATGCAGTTGCTTCATAGAAATGTACTATTTTGGGGGTGGCCCGTGGTGCCGAAGTGGGATGACTTGCTGAGCACTACGGTCCCTAAATCGGAAATCTCCGTTGGGACGTTAATCTAATAACGACAACAACAATCCCCGGATGGCCTGAAAGATCGTAAATAATATTTTATTTTCAGGGACGATAGAGTTCAGAAAATGTGCTGATCAGTTTCAACATGATTTCTGGTTACTTAGGGACCAGATCCGAGAATTTGAAGTTCTTGTACCAGTTAGAGACAAGAGCACACTTAAGAACACCACTCCACCAAGCTGTTGGCTGTTCTTTCTTCCTTCAACTTTTAGGAAGAGGTACATTGGTGGGTTCATTCTGCAGTCACAGGAGTTGAAAGAATAGAAAGTTTAGGAATGCGCGCGCGCGCGCGCGTGTGTGTGTGTGTGAGTGTGTGTGTGTGTGTGTGTGTGTGTGTGTGTGTGTGTGTGTGTGTGTGTGTGTGTGTGTGTGCGCGCGCGTGCGTGCGGACGTGTATGTGTGTGTGTGTGTGTGTGTGTGTGTGTGTGTGTGTGTGTGTGTGTGTGCTTGCATGCGTGCGCACACGGGATAGGCAAGTGGTCAGAACATTGTGCTCCTTATTTGACGACCCGGGTTCGATTCCTGTTCGCGGGATCGGGAAAATTCTTCCTGGAGTTAACATCAGTGCTGACTCCACTCTCCCCCAAAGTCCTAGGATGAGACTATAAACCGACGCCCCGTGTGTGAACACACGCAGAACATCTTGCGCACACGTTAAATCCTGTTCCCCTTTTTGTAAGAGAAGGCCATTGTGTGCTGGTGGGAACAGATGACAGTTACAAAACTGCATACCCACGGGGACTGGAGGTAAAAATTATTCCATTATCCTCGATATAGAAGAATGAATAAATAAATAAATGCACCAACCCACGCACCCACACTCGCTCACACACACATGCACGCGCGCGCGCACACACACTCACACACAGCGTGCATCCCTGCATGCATTGACAATATGGGTAGGACAGGTAAAAAGGTAAAGGTGTCCCATATCCTAACCTATGGTCGCAGGAGAGCGAAGCATCAGAGACCTCAGCTTCTCTAGGGCCCAGCATATTGAGGGCGGCGCCCATTTCCTCTCCTTCGCTGTTGTACCTTCCATGACCCTAGAGAGGGCAGGTACCCATTTACAGCTGGGTGGACTGGGGGACCGTACTGAAGCCAAGGCATCGCAAACGGTCACCCATCCAGTTGGTAACCACGCTCGATGCTGCTTAATTAATTAATCACAGGCCTAGCTAGGCTTAGGCCTAGGCCAGTTGAGTATCTTTGGCCTAGGCCTAGCCTAACCCGTCCCCGGGTAGGATAGGACCCAAGCTAACATGTAGGCTAGGCCTAGGCTAGGCCCGCCTAGGCCTAGGCTAACGGGCCTGGGCCTATAAGGCTAGGCCTATAATAGAGTGATGGCCTAATTTCGCCCAATCCCAACCTGAGTGACCTACTTTAGGAACAATAACAATCTTAAAACTGTGTCATCCTTTCAATATTTGTACATTTATGAAAGAAGAAATACTGTATATAAAATATGCATTCTGTCGAAATGTGGTAACTATCAAAGGAAGCACAGATCTTTCCCCCTAAACTTGTTTCTAGGCCTTAGGCTATCAGAATTAATTTTGGTTGATGCTGGATGTTCCATTCCTAGTTTTATAGTCTCCTAATCTCGTAGGTGAAGGTCAGTTGCAGCAGACACGCTTACAAACTGCTGGAATATTCGCCGATTATCGTGTTTGGTGGGTGTACATGTTGCCTGCTTCAAATCACGATTTCAAGTGTTTTAGAACATGAAATATCCGTGCCATCAATTTAGGTTGATTACACAAATCTGTTTGCATCATTGCACTATTGGTTTTAAATGACGCATCCTATGTAGGATTTTGATCCATGGTTGCTCTGGTTCGGACCTGTTAGGCCTATTACAGCATGTGAACTGAATCATAAGATCTGAAAGACGTAATTGCCAGTATCATAGTTCAAAACTCGTTAGTTGTATGCTATATTATTGATACCACCTATGAATATAGCTGTTTAGAACTAGTATTCAATGAAAATTGCGTGGCAAAGTTTAATATTACCAGGCAATTGTAAACCTTGTCAGTGTACTGTAGCCTACTTGTGCTGCAACTGCAAGGTAAGCATTGTTCGAGGGCTACTTCCAGTGACTAGATCTACACTGACACATTTTTGGGGATAATAAGATGGAGAATAGTTCTTTCTACTACACTAAAATTATAATGCTAAAATGAAGTAAATTATGTGCTTATATTGAATCATTGGTCTTACTCTTAGGGCAGGAACAAACAATACAACTAATACAAGTCAATTCTCCATCTCTCTCTCTCTCTCTCTCTCTCTCTCTCTCTCTCTCTCTCTCTCTCTCTCTCTCTCTCTCTAAATTTGCTCTGTTTTATAACACTTTATATCACAGCAGATAACTACATAAAATTCGGGCTGCTCTTCCCCGGGAGAGCCTGTTGCCACGCCACCCATAATTTTTTCCCCCTTTTATGCAACTGTATTTGTTTCCCTGTCAGAGTGGCTTTTTTCTTCAGAATTTTGCCATGGACAATCCCTTGTTGCCATGCGTTCTTTTACGTGCGCTAAATAATGTGTGAAACACGGGACCTTGGTTTATCGTCTCATTCAAAAGACTAGCACCCAGATCTGAGATCACCACTGACTCATGGTCTAATGGATAGGGGAAAGGTTTGGGCCCAAACGGGATTCAAACCACCACACACTCCGACCTGAACTTTTTGCTTTCTAGGCAGGAGCGTTACCTCTAGACTACTGATAAAATAGATGTGTCACTGTATGTGTGTGTCACTGTGTGTATGTGTGTGTCACTGTGTGTGTTGGGAGAGGAGTGGGGGTGTGTGTTGTAAAATGAGGAAAAACCTTGTGTTGCTACTTGTTAATTTTTTTGTTAAGGATTTTTTTTTTTACAAGTGTTCAGTTGTAAAGATTTACATAATTACATTGAACAGTAATTTTACATTGGCTCAGTAGCTGCAATCAATCAATGCTATTATGGTATATATTCCATTTCAAGGCAACAGCATTGTAAAGAAAAAATAATGCACACAAGTAGGAGAGATTTTCCTATCCTTTCCAACCACTGATCAAAAACTGAACACTCCAAATCCAATGTGAAATGGTCACCGTGACCTGGTCTAAGGAAGCAAAGTAATGAATATCCAAACTGACAAGTTTTAAAATCCTTCTAAACAGAGAATTAAAATTTTTTATGGATCCATTAAATTTAAAGGAAAGAGGGGGGTGTCCAAGTGTCCATACCACCTAATCATGTAGCAGTCAGTTACTAGGACAAGAGAAGGAAGGAGTAATATTACGTGCACATGTATTCATGATTCATAAAATGTTGATTTCTTTTCTGCTTTCCAGAAAAGTAGCCTAGGCCATTCATTGCGCTGATGGGAACATGTAACATTTACAACACTGCATGCACACAAAGACTGGATGTACCTTGGCACTACAATTTACTTCCTGTGTAAAAAAAAAAAAAAAAAAAAAAAAAAGGGCAGGAGTTGCACATTTGCTTTTATTTGAAACCTGACTTTTCTCATCCATTAGACAAGAGTAGACCATGAATCGTTACGTGGTACTGGTAGTCACTCAGCTGTTCTTTTGGTATAATGTTACATATTGTGAGGTCCCATGTGCAGCATACAGTTAGCACATGTAAAGAAACCTACACACAGTAAGAAGGGATTACTAAGGTCCTGTGTGTGAATGCACACAGAATTCTTGCGCACATGATAAAACCTGTTCCATTTTTCCAGAAGAGTAGGCCACTGTGTGCCGGTGGGAATGGATGACAAAATTTACAAAACTGCATACACACGGGGACTGGATGTAAAAAATCATGAGTGCTTATTCCATTATCCTTAAAACAAAAGAAATAAAGGGAATTGCTCCACGTAAAATTGTTGACAAGCCAGGGAAGCCACTCCTGCTCATAGTCATACTCATAGGGAAACAAATGTGCACAGACTTGAAAGATAAAGCTTGCTTTGCAGTTGCACTTGTGGCTACATGACTGTGACATGGAGTCGATTGACAAGGAGACAAAAATATACAATCAGTGCATCAAGGGAGGTAGTTTTTCAACTAATTGTTCAATATGATAAAATGCACTAAGTCCAAATTATTTCTTTTTTTATTTTTTTATTATCACAATATCAGTTTTGATTGTTTACTGTATCAAAACTTCTTCATGTAGAAACTGTCAGTGTCACTGTCAGTCTGCGTAAGTGTGTTTATGTCACCAGACAGTCGTATTTCATTCATCAAAACTTGGATGTCCCTGTGTATATAAGAATCTGTTTTGTTTCATTGCAGGTGTAGAATCTTATCAGTGGGCCAGTGAGGGAGCTGTGGATATAAAAAAAGAAGAAGGATGGACAGAGCCCAGCTGGAGCTGTTGAAACAGTTTGTGCAGATGTGTCGGGCCAATCCTGACATGCTGCATTTGCCAGAGCTGGCCTTCTACAGAGATTACTTGGAATCGTGAGTTGCTGCATATCAAATAGATCTAGAAAATAAAGGGAAGGGTATAGGTTGCAGATAATGAGATATAACTTAAAGTTGTCCAAATGTGAGCAGTGACATGATCTTTATACATTATCATAAAGTTTGATAAAGGCTGACAGTTTTAATCTTTTTAAGTTGATTTATGTGTAGTGATCACACATAAGATTTCAAAATATTTTTTTAACCTTGAAAGGAAAGGTGATATTCTGTGTGTCTGAAACCTCGAAATACATTGGTCAATGCATGGATTTTACTGTTTAGATTTACTTCCATGTTTAAATGGTGAAAGCGGAGTGATGAGCCGAGATTGTTGTCTTTTTGTGTTCTTAATGAATGCAGTACGTGTAGTGACAGACTGACAGACAGACAGACAGACAGACAGACATACACACACACACACACACACACACACACACACACACACACACACACACACACACACACACACACACACACACTCTGACACACACACCACACACGACAACAGTACAAGAATACCAGTCCAAGGGAAGTAATTTCATGACATTGACATGACAAACAAGAAAAAACATCAATGTGAAAGGTTCCCTTTCACTCCTTCCCCAGCTGCATAGAATCACAACAAAACTTTGAAAAAAACATCATTCAATCCAAACAAGTACTTGCCATATGTTGAGAACTGCGACTGGAGAAGAAAAACAATATAAAAAGAAGTGAACAGACAAATTTGATTTCAATGTTCTTTTCCCTGTAAACACTAGTATCTGTGAGCCACTGCACAGGTCTACAAAATGCCATGAATCGGGAGTACACAGTGATCTCCTAAGTCCAAAGTACTGAAAGCTTCAGGAACAAAATAGAAGCATAGATTCTGTGTGTACTTTTACTACTTTACTAGTAGGGGGTTTGTTGTTGTGAAGGAAAAAGAAAAATTTTAAGAATACTTTTTGAAGTAACCAAATAATTAAATATCTCTTCTATTTAGCAAATATTCTCAGTTTAAATAACCACTGCATAAAGGTGGCTGGTATGGATCATATGATATTTATTGTCATCAAATCATCTGCAGTGGTACTGGTATTCTAGTAAATTAATAATGCTCTTTACCTGTAATTCTATAAAAAGTAATTTTTAGAGTATAACTTGTGCACTTTAATTTACTGAATTAGTAAGCAATTCACGTGTGTGTCTTGCAGGCTTGGTGCCAAGTTACCCCCAGCACCAAAACAACAACCAGAGGCTGTAAGTGATACTGTCTTTTCCATTTTCTTAAGCTGTATCTCAGCCTTGGTCTTTTTATGTTATCACATCACATGTTTGTCTTGTACCAAAGGGGATGGTGAGAGGAAGAGGTATTTACTGGCTTTTAAAATATGCTCCGATTTTTATTTTATTGAAAGTGTACTGTTGTGTAAATGTTACCTATCTATGCAAGGGTGGGGAGGGAAGGTTATCTTTTTTTTTTCTTGTTTAAAGATAATCAGAGCAAAAAATGCTGGTAGCTTGAGTAAAAGAGCTATGGAAATTGAGAAACAAACAAACCAAAAAAAGCAGCTTAACGCTATGTGTACATAGCCAGTGCAATCAGAGAATGTGTACTAAAGTTTGTTTTGTGATTTTTTTTCCTATCACTGTGACAAAGTTCTGTTATATCTCCATTGTAACGCTTAATCAACAAACACTAGTGGGTGGTTGCCATTAGCTTTTTCAGCATAAACTGTATCCATTGATACTGTATTGAAATTTTGTTCTAGAAATTTATTCTTGTCATTTTATCTGGGTTTTGTTTTTGGTTTTTTTCCTTTTTCTGTTTTTGTGACTACTCTTTCTGTGACTCCTGACTTCCAAACTCATAAAGATGAGGTTTTTATGTCTTTTAAATGAGAAATGGAAAAGGATCAGGCTGTGATGTGAACTTATTTTTCTGGTATGATGGACAGAAAGAAGAAGCAAAGACAGAAGCCACTCCACCCCCACAACCTGAGGAGGAGGAAGAAGAGGAGGAGGAGGAACTGGTGGAGAGTGATGTTGGTGAGTTTCTGTGGTAGAGGAGAGAAAGGGAAGGGAGAAAGAGCCATTCTGGGAGGGGTGGGGAGGCTGAAACAAAAAAGTGGATGATATAGCTTGGCCATTTAGTACCTTGGGTTCTGTATGAAGTTTTTGCTCCTTTCTTTGTCATCTGTTATGATTTTCAGATGTAGTGTAGTAGATGTTGAATATTATGCACACAGTAGCACCTGGAGAAACCTTGCAAGAGTTGAAATGTTCGGAAGATTCTGTGTTTGGGCATAACGCTTGTCTGGTTCAGTCTGTAAGCTAGAGAACAGAAATAGTAATGTCAGAATCTGTGGGAATAAATCTAATGGCTTGTAACAGAAATTGTTTTTTGATTGCTGTCTCTTTCAGTGGGAATTTTTGTTTGTTTGTTTTTGTTGTTTTTTGTCATCTGGAATTTTTTCTTCGGTGGTAGGTGGTGTGTCTTGGGCAAGTTGAATCTTTGTCTAGGTAGCTGGTTGTATTTTGGGTGTGAGTTGGTTTTGAACATGTGCTAATGTTGGCACATATGTGTTTGGTTTCGTAATCACATCTGATGGACTTCAGGAAAATGGAGTCAGAATCAGTATCAACTCCAAGACAAAAATCCTTCTAAAAGACTACTCAGTGAGGACTCTAGCCATAACTCTCGGTTTTTGTCCAAGTTCAGTGTTCTAACCACAAATTTGTTCAGGCCCTAGTCAAGCCCAGTGGTTGTGACACTGAGCAAGAGGTCATGGTTTTGCAGTAGCTTGGCTATTGAAAATCTTGCAATGTGACCACCTGCATTTTGTACCTGATTAGGGACTGTTTGCCAAGACTTTCACATAATAAACAACAGTCATCTTAAAATACTGGCAAACTGGTGTAAAACCTTTGTCACTGATCCTCTGCAGAGTTGGACAACACAGGCGTGGTGAGTGATGACGATGAGGACATGCCAGAGTATGCTGACCTCAACATGGAGGTGACGGACGACATGATTGATCGGGCCAGCGACAAGAGGAACGAAGCCATGGACGCCATGGCTGAAGGTGAGAAGATATCATTATATCTGGATAGTTTGGGGAAGGGGACATTTTCCTTTCTTTTTCCTTCCCCACTCCCTTGTAATAATGCAAAAATCAAACAAAGCAGTTTTGACCTGTTTAAAGTCTGTCCCGAGCCATAAGGCTCATCAGGCCCATGCTTATCCCGGTTTCTGTGGCGTTAAGCGACTGAGAGTCATAGACTCCCCCCTGGATAGGACGCCAGTCTATCTCAGGGTTAACCCCCAACACAAGGTTGGTACCCCTTTTACACCTGGGTGGGGTGAGAAAATAGCCGTAAAGTGCCTTTTCCAAGGGCACAACGCCATAGCTGAAAGCTGGGATCGAACCCGCAACCTTTAGATTACGAGTCCAACGCCCTAACCACTAGACTACAGCGGCGGCATTGTTTTTTTTTTCCCCCACATATGAGCGTTTGATTACTGCAAAATCTGTCTAATCAAAAAGTTTCATGTTGAACCCCCCTGTGTAACCTTGAAACTGAATTTTGTGTAGGTCACTGGTGAACTGTGTTTTGAAGAGCTTGATAGTATTTTAGGGAAAAGCAGAACAGAATCTGGAGGCTAAACTTAGACAAAACTTTTGATAGAAAAAAGAAAGTATGGTGGGAAAGAACAATATTGATATTCATACAGTAATTTTTGGAAGCTTTTTTTGGTAACATAATCCAGGGCAGATAATTTGATCTGCATTGCCCCTGAGAAGATAGTGTGGTTCATTCAGTCAGAATTAAATGTGCATTGCCTTTTTGGGTGTTTTTTTTCCACATTTATAAGGCATTGTCAGAAAATATTCTGTTTTTGCCTTTTGAGATCTTTGTCCATTGTATGGCACACTGTTTGATTATATTATTCCTATTTGTAAGACAGTGATGGGAGTTATTTTCACTGAAGAATACCATTTGTTTTTTTTTGTGTTATGCTAATCTGTATGGGCTTATAGCATACAAAAATGTGCACATTTTGTAAAACCATGCTAGATACACAAACCTAATGCAACTGTACTTGAAGTATACATGCATGAACAGAGCACTGATACTAGATCCCTGTCAGAGGCTGACGACAGAGAAAGCTGCAGTGTATATTGTCTTGTTGCAGGTCGCTTGGAGGATTCTGTCCAGGCTTTCACTGATGCCATCAAGTGCAACCCCACCTCCGCTCTGCTGTACGCTAAGAGGGCCAGGTGAGTCATTGGACTTCACAGCTAATAATGATTATATTGAAAATATTAATGATCTAATCGTGTAAAGCACAGAATCTTACTTGAGCCACTCATTGCACTGTGCTTAAATCTTTTGCCCATCTCATAAAATCAACAACACAGACAAACATGAAGCTCACTGCTAAGGTATCTAGCCTTCATACCAACTGACTGTCGATTTGATTTGGGTTGAGTGTAGGATGAGAGTTTTAAATTGTGCGATATCTTGCTAGGATGGATATATCGGTGGCCCAATTTTCGAATTATGAGAGATGCTCCATGTATAAACGGCATATGGCAAACCAACTGATACTGAAGAAAGAGATGGAAGGGGCTCCATTAAATATCGTAATAAAACAGTCTGCATGTGTCAAACTTATTAAAAAAGAGAAAAACTATTGAAACGTGTCATGTGAATAAAGCCACAAAAAAAACCCTGAACAACTACAACCAATAAACAAAACAAAACAGTGTATATGGAGCCAATCAAAAGAGGAAAAAGATGGGGATGCCATGAGGAAAGGTGCTGTTTGTTTCAGTGCCTACATGAGGATGAAGAAGCCAAAGAAAGCAATCCATGACTGCACCAAGGCCATAGAGATCAACCCTGACTCCGCCCAGGGCTACAAGTGGAGGGGAAAGGCACACAAGTAAGTCAACTGGAAAGGGAGGGCAAGTTGAATGTTTGCCTTTATTGTTGGTATGTTTTGTGTTTCCTTTCCTTTTCTTTTTTAATTTTTTTAATTTATTTATTATTATTTTTTTTTACATTTTGGTTGCTACATGATTTGTACATGGGATGTAGAATAATCAAGTGATACGAGCTTTGGATCTGTGATCTGATGATTATTGTTGTGGATAGGAGCCTGTATTGAGGTGACAGTTCAAAAGGATTTTTCCCCTTGAGATTATATTTGGTTCTGACTCCATTCCCCAGCAAGTCCTTCGGATAGAGTGAGGTCTCAGCACTCAGAATATGTTGTGCTCAAACTAACCATTTTATATTTATTTGGTCCGTACTTGCTCCACTGAGCGATGTTAGGAATGATACCATCATCATCACCAGCATGCACCTTTTGACCTGGAAGGAGATGGGTTCTGTCAGGGTCAGCTTGCCCAGAATGCTGTGCCTGAAATTTTAAAAAACGAATGAGCTGGTCAGAAAGGGGATAGTTGTGATGATCAAACATCATAACAAATGTGAAAGAAAGAAAGCAGCAGATTAGATGGGAGTTGGATCTCTGATCATTATCTGTACTTACATAATGAGGTGGAAGAAGCCGATTGGATGGGGGATAATGTGTGCTAAATATGTGTGTGTGTGTGTGTGTGCACAGATTGTTGGGTCACTGGGAAGAGGCCTACCATGACCTGACCTTGGCCTGTAAGCTGGACTACGATGATGACGCAAACGCTGCCCTGCATGACGTCACCCCTAATGTGAGTCTCTTCAGCTTTCCGTTATTTCACTGTTCCTACTTAAGTAGCATAATAAGGTTTAGTTTCTAGCTGAAGAATGAAGATATAGCTCAACTGCATAGGGGCTGATTTAGCAAACATACAGAACCTTTGTCTAAGGAAAAAAACTTAAAAACAGATCTTACTTAGCTCTAGTGTTGCATCTTGAGAATGCAGTTGCAGTAAACAACAGGTTGTTTTGGTTGGATTGTTTATTTATTTTTTGAGGGGGTGGTGGTGGTGGTCATTGTCGGTATTCTTTCTATGAAAGAATTTGTTATATATATTATAGCTAGACACACGCCTTTACAGTGAATTTTTTTTTTTAACATGTTTTTACGTAGCCTTTTATCTGTTTGTTGTTCCCCCCCCCCCCCCCCCCCCCCCCCCACGAAACAATTTTGGTTATTTTATACCCAGAATTAACCAAAATCAAGAATGGTCGCAAAAGAATATGTGAGTCTAAAATCATAATCAGAACTTCCTCAGCAAATCGAGGCATGCTGAGTATGGAAGCCTTTATGAAACTAACCCAAGAAGATCATGGCTGTGGGAAATCTTGGGATGTACGTAGCCAAAGCTGCCAGTCCAGAGCAACAGGTTGCCAGAGCAAAGTGCACACTGTGAAAAGGAGGAAGCTTTACTCCTTGTTAATTTTGATGACTGCAGGCAAAGAAAATCATGGAGCACAAGAGGAAGTACGAGCGACAGCACGAGGAACGGGAGCTGAAGCAGAGGATGGACAGGATCCGCAAAGCCAGGGAGGAGTACGAGAAACAGAAACGGGTGAGACACACACACACACGCACAGATGCACACACCATGCATGCACGCACGCACGCACGCACGCAGCACGCACGCACGCACGCACGCACACACACACACACACACACACGCACACAGAGACACACACACACAGAGACACATACACACATACACACACACACACACACCACACACACACACACACACACACACACACACACACACACACACATATCAAGGATGGGCTGTGAAAGACTAAGAAAAAAAAGCATGAAATAATGGCAAGGGGGATAATAGGGGTGTGTGTTCTATCTTGTGACAGTCATGTTCATTTTACATGCAGAAGTTAGGCTGAGAGAGAAAAGATGATGTGTTTTATCTTTATAATTGTCAGCTTCGTGGGTAAATAAAAATGGGGATCGCTTATCTTCTGGTTCTCCATTTTAGTTGTCTTTGCTTTTGTATCTTTAAGAGGGAAAAGGAAAAACAATATGACATTGAAGATGAGGACAGAACAAGATGAAAAAGAAGTCTGATGATGATAGCACTAAGGTGATAATGACTGAGATGACAGTGATGCTGCATTGTAACGATGGGTGGGTTGATGATAGTGATAATGAGTGATGACAGTAATGCTGCATTGTAACTATGGGTGGGTTGATGGTAGTGATAATGAGTGATGACAGTAATGCTGCATTGTAACGATGGGTGGGTTGATGATAGTGATAACATGATAATGACTGACGACAATGATGCTGCATTGTAACGATGGGTGGGTTGACTGTGATCAGGAGCAGAGTGAGGATGCAGGACCCACAGGAGGCTTCCCAGGATTCCCGGGTGCTTTCCCTGGTAAGCAGTCGTCCAGAATGGAGGTGGGAAAAGAGAGTGTAGTGTAGATTTGGTCAGTTGAGAACAGAATTTGTCTGTACCAAAACCGTTATGTCTTTGGCACAAAAGCGCAGTCAGCATGAAAGATGTCGGTGCTATATCTGTGAACCCTTCTGGCACAAAAGAGTGCCAACATGAGAGATGTTTCTGCCGTAATTACCGTGGCACAAACTGGCTGTCAGCATGAGAGGTGTCTGTGCCACAACTCTCATACCTCTGGCACTGAATTTCTCTCAACACAGGAAATGTCTTTACCAAGCCCATGGCTTAAATGAGCATTAAAGAAGATAAGTGTCTTTGCTAAAACTGCCATGGCATAAAAAGCTGTCGTTGGAGACTATGTACCATAAGTGTCTTAGGCTGAAAGGAGTCATTAAACATGAGCAGTGTTTGTACCAGAACTATCATGTCGTAAAATAGCTGTCAGCATGCAAGGTATCTTTGCTATAATGGTCAAAAGCTATGTTCTTTAGATCTTTCAAGAAGAAGAAATGTGGGGACTGAATAACACAAACATAGCAAGCATTGATGTCAGTAAAAATGAAAAGTGATGAGAGGCGAATGAAATGTTTGATTTCCTGCTTGTATATAGACGCAGTCTGTCTGGGCACCACGCTAAATCAGACATATTTGTGGGTTGTCGTTTTTTTTAACCCTTTGCTTGGCACAACGCCCAAAGCGCCCGACCCTGTCCTTGGCAAAACGCCCCAAAGGCCCCGGCGACATGGACCGTCACTTCAGAGCGATCATACATTCGAAATTCCCACCAATCTCGCTTCAAATCTCGTGAATATAGAAGCCACGAGACTGCCCGGGAGACTTCCGCATGTTTATTACAAATGGTGGCGATTGGAGTGAGTTTGTTGCAAGTTTTGGAGGAAAAAATCGCAAATTTTCCCAAGATGGATGCTATCTTCGAACCCAACATGTACGATCGTTTTTACAGCTTCCATGCCGAAAATATGACGCTGTGAGAGTGTTATCTAGCTCAAATATCGATGTAATCGATCCTAGTAGTGTGTGCCTTCTGAGTTTGTTGACTGAAGTGAGAGAGAAGACTTTGACTACGGCGAAGTTCGGACAAAAATCGATCGTCAAATCTAACACGGCCGATATGCGTTTTGAATTCTGCTCTTTAGATTTGGGGAAATTATCGCGGATTTCAAGTTCGGCAATGGTTCAGAACTTGATATATTTTGTTATTTGGTTGCTATTCGGATTTTGATACGGTAAGCGGCTCAAACTTAAACGTTAAGCTGATCGGCGATCATCGGTAAACAAAAATGGCGATCGTCGGAATGTTCGAAGTGTTCGTGCACCATTATCAAAAAACTATAAAACCAACAGTAGGTTGAAAATATACTTTTCTATATTTGTTTTTAATGTTTTAGTTTCTTATTTATCAAAATCCATGCACGCATTCTAAAGTTATTGCAACGCTAAATGTAACACATGCAAACCAATCAATGAAATTTGTGTGTTTAGCATTGATAGTCTAAAAGAAAATAAAAATAATGACAAAAATTGGGTATTAGCATTTCTTATTCATTTCTGCATCTTGCTGTTTTTATTTCATCAAAATCCACCCGACCATTGTAGAGTTATTGCATGTTAAATACATACACCCACTCACAAGCCATCCACCTCCATTTTCTCTGCCCGGCAGGAAGGTGACAAATGATTTTGCTGTGCCCAGCAAAGGGTTAATACTCTTTTTTTTTTAAAAGGGCAAGTTTGGGTCTGTTTTGTTGGGTTTTTTTTTTTTAATTTTTTTTAGGTATCTGACACACACATGCACACACACATGCACACACACACACACACACACACACACACACACACACACACACACACACACACACACAGAGCCAGGGTTTTTATATATTCCATGAAAACAGTGTCTATGTGACTGATGTGTTGATGTGTGTGTGTGTGTGTGTGTGTGTGGAACCTCAGGATCCATGGGAGGCATGCCAGGAATGCCCGACATGAGCACTTTGCTGGGTGACCCCGAACTTCTGGCTGCACTGCAGGTATGTAGGTGCTTGCTGCTTTGTCAGGGCTATAGGTGTGAAACAATGGGATGTGTGCATGTAATGTCTGGGCATTGGGTAGACGTGTGTGTATGATTTATATACTTGTTGAGAGGGGGAAACGAGGAAGGAGATGAGCAAATGTGTGTGGTGTATTGTAGTTTTTGCGTTTCCTTGGGAATTATACACGCAGTGTATGTGTGTCAGTGTCAGTGTGTGTGTGCCTGTGAATGGGATCAGCTGATGCTATATTGATAAAACTATTAATGAAATTATTTTTAACTTTGGAGGAAGCTACGTAATAATAATTACTGTCCATTTCAGAAATGATTTGTTATGTACATGCGTACAAAAAGCATTCGTTTCCTCATTACCTACTTCATTGAAAACATGGAAAAAACGATTCATATCAAATAATCAGTAGATTTGACAGAAATAGTAGTGAGTCATTGCCTGTCCGATTCAAAAACAAAATGTGATAATGACGCACTGTGTTTATTTATTCTTTTATATTGAGGATAATGAAATAGGCACTCTTGTGCTTTTTTTTTTACGTCCAGTCCCCGTGTGTTTCAGCCACCGCTGTAGTCTAGTGGTTAGGGCGTTGGAATCGTAATCTAAAGGTTGCGGGCTTGATCCCAGCTTTCAGCTATGGCGTTGTGCCCTTGGAAAAGGCACTTTACGGCTATTTTCTCACCCCACCCAGGTGTAAAAGGGGTACCAACCTTGTGTTGGGGTTAACCCTGAGATAGACTGGCATCCTATCCAGGGGGGAGTCTATGACTCTCAGTCACTTAACGCCACAGAATCCGGAATAAGCACCGGCCTGATGAGCCTTAGGCTCCAGACAGACTTGAACTAACCCCGTGTGTGTGTGTTGCAGGACCCTGAGGTGTCTGCAGCCTTCCAGGACGTGGCCACGAACCCAGCCAACATCTCCAAGTACCAGAACAACCCCCGCGTGCAGCAGGTCATCAACAAGCTGGCCGCCAAGTTCGGCACCGGAGCCACCGGGGCTGGTGAGGGTCCCGACATCAACCCCCCAGGCTTCAGCTGAAATGGTGCTGGTAGGGGCCGGGGGCTGCTCGCTTTTTCCTGCTGTGTGGTGTGGTGTGTCTGTCGGTGTGTGTGTGTTGAGTTTTTCAGTCTGCTGTCCACAGTTGTTTTTTTTTGTGGTGTACTTTTGTTTGTGTGTTTCTGTCAGTTTTTGTTCATCCTTCTTCAAGGTGTGGAATCACAGTTCAACACTACCCCCTACTTCCTAAGTGTTTTTTTTTTTCAAGGAGTAATTTTGTTTTTGTTGTATAAACATTAAGAATGCTAAATGTATTATGCTCATGGAACTTTATATATATACATGTATCTGTAGTGAGTTTTGTTATTTTCAAAGGGACTTTTCCATCTCAGGTATCGCTGTTCTCAGGGTGAGACATTGGTAATGCCTGATGTGCAAAGTCACACAAAAATATGATCATGTAAGTTGGGTAGGGGGTTATAAAGGTTCCCCTCTCCCCTAACTTACATGATTATATATTTGTAATGTAAAAATTATTATATCTAAAAATATGATAATGTAAGTTAGAGCAGGAAGGGAACCTTTATAACCCTCCCCCTTATCGTATAAAAAATAAAAAATATAAGAAAAATAAAAGCCTTACAACTTAACAATGAAAAGCTATCCAGCAGATTGCTGTGGCTGCATCCACCAATCACCATCTCAAACCAGACAAAACCAGGGAGCAAGACAAGTCAGAGAATCAATCCGGTTGGATGTTGTTGAATCTATTGTATTCCTGGTTAACTGAATATATGTTTAAAATACAATTTGGATGATGTAGCCATAGATATCTTCAGAGGGAATGGGTGTCCATAAGCAGCTGTCACTTGTGCTGAATTCTCTTGGGTAGAGCAGACTATCAGTGGTGTTTCTCATGTGCCAGTGTCTACATCACTTCCCACACACAGATTATCTTACTGTGCTGCTCCACACATGTAGATTGTCTTTGTAATTCATGTGTGTAAAGTGTGTTTGTCACTTTGTAGGAGTAGATTACCTTTGCTTCTTCACGTATATATTTTATCTTTGTCACTGCACCTAAGTAAATTGTTACTTCACATGTATGAATTTTTCTCTGCACGTATATATCTGCTACTTCACTCGCGCTGATTTTCCTTGTCACTTTGTACACGTAAATTATCTGCCACATCATGTTTGTAGAAGAAATCTTTGTCAGTACCCACCTGTATGTTTACGGTCTTTGTCGCTGCACACATATCTATTTTCTTTCTCACATGTGTAGCATAGTCACTTACTTTATGTTGATTTCTTTGCTGGTTCAAGTCTGTGGCAGAGATGTGGAAGAAAATATGCAGCTGTGAAATTTGATATTCACAGAACTTGGGAAAGAAAGTTAAAAAATCATACTGTAAAGAATTCCATTCCCGTTTTGGTCCAGGCCAAAAACTTTTGTCAGTTAGTGATGTGAGCTAAGTATCAAGGCCTTCATTAAAATGCTGTCATCATGCTTTTTGAAATGATGTGTTGAGATTGTCTTCAACCGTGATAAGTTTTTAGCATAACAACAAATATTCTTCACAAAGGAGAACAAATCGTGAATCAAGACTTACGGCTGCCTACATGGCGAGGCAGTTGAGCACAGGCAGAAACACAGACCTCTCATTCCCTGTGTACTTTGCTGTATCACACTGCTTCCCAGCTGTGATGCGTCAGTGCCTATAGGGCTCAAGCTGGAGAACGCCCAACAACTTCTTTCATCTTTTGATGTGTATTGTTGTTAAATGATTGTGTTGGTGGTTGTTTTTCAGGTCCGTGATGGTGTAGAAGAGCTGACATCAGCATCATATGGGGGGTAAAAGAAGCAGCAAAGAGTGTGACATCAACAACAGATGAGGAGGAAATAACTGGAGAGAAAATCGTGGAGGGGAGGAAGGTTTTGGGGAAGAGTGGGGGTGGGGGTTGGTACTAAAAAAAAAAAGGGCTTGCATTATTTGGTTGTTTTTTTTATCTAGTTTTTTGCTCTTTTAATTTTTTTTTTTAATTAGTAGAGATGATTGCATGATGTATAGCCCTATAAACAGACTTCTGCAATGGACTGGAATGACCAAAAATAGTAGCTTATTTTTTTCTTTCTTTTTTATTCCCATCGTTTTTGTCTGTATGGATGAACCCTTTTTAGTTTAATTTCTGTTATGGTTAACGATTGTCATGTACTCTGTGTAGTAGTAGTTGTGTGTGTGTGTGTATGAGGATAAAAGCATATGCTGTGTCTGAAGATGGTCTGTTGGATAATGCGAGCTCTTGCAGTACTGCAGAATCTGGCCCCCTCCCCTGTCAGGAGCCATTCACTATGAATTACTTAGGGGGTTTCTTCAGTCACATTAGAATTAGTGATGATTTGCTGTCTCGTGGAGGGACATTTTGCCTGATGGAATTTTTGCATTTGAATGGGTTTTTTTTGGGTTTTTTGTGGAATATCGGTAGCTTATTTGTTATTAGGCAACTGGTATTGAGGCAGATGTCTGCTGTTTATTGATAAGGTGCAGGGGTGTTAACAAACGTTGAAAGAACGGGCATTACTCGCCATTGCTCCTGGCTTTTCTGTAATGGTGTGTGTTCAGGTCATCAGGTGTAATTATTGTAGTGTCGATATCACCACTTCACCATCTCAAGAAGTAGATTTGGTGATTTTTTTGTTCCTTGGCTAGAACTCCGGGGTTCACAAGAAGTAGATTTCAGTCTTATGATATTAGTAGTGGATTGTTCGTAATTGTGTGGTTTTGCTGTTCACAACTTTGCCATTTCTGAAGACAGTGTTGAAGTGTTCCACAATCGTTCGTAATGAAACAGTGTTGTGCAGCATGGAGAGAAGGAAGAGCCGTGTACAACTCACAAGTCTCCTACCAGCCCTGTACAGGAACAGCAGATCTGTTCCAAGCAAGACATAAAGTTTGGTCCGTCAACACCACCTTTAATACTTTTTAAAAATGGTTTTCACAGAGATAGAGCACAGTGTGCATACAGAGCACCGCATTTCTGTCTTCACATGTGTTGAAGCCAACTTAAAATCAAATAAAAAGCCTCTCATGATCTGTAAGGAAACTACAGGATACAGTCATCAGTGACTGCTTTATCATCAGTGACTACTTTATCACCATCGATGGCTTGGAAACTTAGCAAGAATACTTTCTAGACCTATGATCAGAATTTAGCGATCTATCTGGTTTTCTAATTTCTCTTTTTTTCTGAAGAAATCCAATAGTTTAGGGGAGTAAAAGGTATGATCTGTGTACTTTTACTGTCCTCTTTGTGCCATAGAGTGTTTCAGACACTTTGCATGAAATCTATATCTTTCTGTATTAGATATTCACATGTAGGGGCTGGCTGAAATGTTTTTCAGTATCAACAAATACCCAGGACCACACACAGGAGGTGAATGGCCGAATTTCCTTTTTTGTCCCTCTTGCTACATCTTTTTTGTTATTGTGTGTGGGTTTTTTGTGGTTTTTTAAAATTTTATTTTTTATGGGGTTTTTTGTTGTTGTTCAAATTGGAAATCCGGTCATCTTTTTCTCTTCATGCAGATTAGTATCTTCTTTAGTACATTTTTTTGACATGATGTAAATGATGCTGTTACATTCCTTGCAATGCACATGTGTCACTGGCAATGACAAGACACAGCCCTTATTGGATGACCAGTTCAGACAAGCATGAAATCAAAATATCTACAGTGAATAGTAACATCATGTAGATGATGGAGTAGTGTTGGATACTCTCTGTGTTGAAGCCTGTGTAGTCTGTTTTCACTGTGTCTGACTTTTCAGATCTCTTTGACTGCTGTAGAAACACAGTTGTTTGCTAAAGGGCCTCTGTCAAGAAATGTTTAGTGACAGTAAAAATAGTTTATTTTTAAAATATTGTGTAGGTTACATTTTATTGTTGAAAGTTTGCAAACCATGAAACTTTTTTTTTTTTTAAACTGAAATTAACCACTCTAATGAAACTATTGTAAATGTTGTTGGATTCATATTATATAGGACGTGGTTTAGAGCCTGTAAAAAAAAAGAAGTATTTTTGACAGTATGCAAAATGCAACAAAATCATGACAAATTTGTCTTTGAAAGAAACAAATAACAGAACAAACAGACATGCAAAAAAAAAACCCCCAAACAACACACCAACCTCACCTGCTGAAGTCCAGGTATCCAATATGTTTGTAATTCAACTAAAAATAAAGTTACAAAACCACATAACGTTGCATGATATGAAATTCAGCCATAGCACTGTATAATCTTGTTTCCAAGCAATTTTGGTCCCACCTCACAATTTAAGAACTGAACACAAGAAATCCAAAACAGAAGACTTGTAAACAAAATAAAACCACATGTTTATTACATAACATAGTCTACTCTTAAATCAACCCTTACCAGTTCAGCAGACACAATGATAGTTGTTTCTCAGGTTGTCATTTCAGCAGCATCATTTCCATGGAAATGAATTTATGACAAGTGTCTTTTTCTTCATATTTGGATCATCAAGCATCTGCAGTATTTTTTGTGGTTCTTCACTGATTTACACAATAAAGAATATGCTACCCTATATAAAGGCTTGGTTCAGGTTTATTCATGAAGGAAATAGACCTTTTTTCTTGGATGGGTCCGCCTTTTTTTTTTTTGTTCAAGCTGTTTGAAAATTAAAAACCCAGTGACATATGCGGTCGATCCTCATATGAATGCTGTTAAAGTGGGTTAACATGGAATGTAGGCAGGGAACAGGTTAGAATGGTTTGTTAGACTGTTTTTGTTCAAGCATCAGAATAATGTGATAAAGTGTTAGTGAGTCAAATGTATTAAAGTACAGTAGTTATGAAATATGCTGTATTTGTTTTTGCTTTTGTTGTAGAACTTATTCTCTGTCATTCTTTTATCATCACTAACCGGACATTTTGTTGTTGAGTTTTTAAAGTCCGCGGAGAAGAAATGTTCTGCATTTGAGCCTCTTGTGGTTGTTTCATATGTGTGTGTGTGTTTTTTTGTGATGTGTGTGTGTGTGGTTTAAAATTCTTCAGACTGTGACAATGCCAGTTATACATTTTGTCATATGTGAAAGAATCTAAAAAGAATTCATCAAAGTGATATTAGTATGAATGTTATGTGTTAGGTGTAGATATAATGACATAAAACAAAGCACTCTTTTTTCCAGTGGTGCTGTATTTTCAGGACATAAGATTCACAAGCATGGTCTAACAGCTGTGTTCATGTCATTGGTCATGAAAGTTTGGCCAGATTATATTGAAGCTGGAAAATCAGTCTTATACTTCCTTTTCAGAATGAATTTTTTATTGCTATGGAAGACGAGCATTTGAGAAGGGATTTTTTTGTTGTTGTTGTTGTCTTTATTTTTATTTGCTTTATGAATTCTTGAATATGTACACTACAGCAAGAAGAACCATTCCAAAAAAATCCAGTCACATTACATAAAAAAATGTCACCACTTGTGAACCTCAGAGCTCTAGCAGAGGAAGAAAAAAATTCTTGAACGACGAAAAGAACATCCAAAACCAGTGATTGGTTTGACCTGTTGAGATCATACCATGTTTCAAAAGTGAGACAAAGTGTTCTAAATGAATGGTAGAAGCAAGAGATGGCATCTTGAAGTGACAACCAGAATCAAGGATTGAGAGAGTTCAGATTTGCTGCTCAGAGCTCAAAGATAAAACTGTGTTTAAAGGAATGTGTGTGTGTCTTCTGTTTAGCATTTGTCATTTATTCAGTCTGTGGACTAAACCTATAGCAGTTGTACAGGGGTGCCTCCCCAAAATTATTTTGCATTTGAAATGTTTGCATATTGATGGCTGTAATTTTTTTTTTTTTAATTTGATTGCATTTTAATTGAAATGTCAGGTTTGCTTCATGTATCTGGATGTATCATAGTACCGTTGTTGACTGGACTCAAAATTGTAGTTTTTGGTTGTCCATATTCGTTTGTCTTCATTTGCTTGATTTTAAGGTGTTCATGGTTTGCCATTTCTTTTTTTTTTTCTTTTTTTTTCTGTTGACAGTTCATTGATCCATGTTTGACAGAAGAAAATTTGATATGTAATAGAACAGATTTTCTTATTCATTCATTGCTTTTTTTTTCTTGCTCATTCTTTTTGTTCAGAGTCCTAAAATAAATTATGAATTTGATGATTGTGTACAACTCTGTGTGTGTGTGTGTGTGTGTGTGTGTGTGTGTGTGTGTGTGTGTGTGCATTGAATTGGAAGAAGAGATTTGATTTTCTATTTTCTGCCTACATTTACACACACATGTATGTGCACACACATGCACACATGCTTACACACACACACACACACACACACACACACACACACACAAAACACGTCCTATACACTAGCACACACAGAGATAGCATTATGGATACATTGGTCTGATTCAAGGATGAGACACAAAAAACTCCAGATTTTTGGCTGCTAACAAATTGGAGAAAGTTGACAGATTGCTTAACAGTTGTCAGTTTAGTTTATGGTGTAGAAGTTTGGTTATTAAAAAAAAGAAGTGTTTGCTCCTGGCAAGAGCTGTAAGGCTCACCAATGGTGAGATTTTTGCCTAGGCTACCATTTTTGCCAACCATTACGGTAGCTGTATTCCCTATTAGGGAATGATGTCTAAACAGGACAGCAGTTTGCATGCATGTTTTTTTTTTTTTTTTAATTTCTCATCTGTTCCAGCTGGCATGAAGTGGCCCACTTCTGAAAGGTGGAGCAGGTTTTAATGTGTATGCACATGGTATCTCAGTATTTTCATAGTCTCATCCAAAGGACTTTCGGGAGGTGTTGAGTCAATATTGATGTTAGATTGGGAAAAATCATCATTTTTGTTGTCCTCATCATTTTTGTCATCATCATCATCATCTTTAAATCCGACTAAAGTAAAATACCTGAAATGCAGTTTCAACTTAAGCATGTAGATATCTCATATATACATCCATAACAAAGACTATGTACGATAAAATATTTATTAACAATCAAGTTAACACAGTGGATATTAATAGTCTAGAGGAAACATGCATGCCTAGACAAGCAAGAAGTGAGTATGAAGTCGATCCCTGTTTGAGCCCAAACTTTTCCCTCATCCATTAGACCGTGAGTGGTTGCCTGGGTGTTAGTCTTTTGGATGAGACGACAAACCAAGGTCCTGTATGCCAAATGCATTAAGTACACATAAAGGAACCCAAAACAAAAAGAAAGCTCTCCTTGGCAAAATTTTGTAGTAAAATGCCACTTTGGACACCAGTTTGCATGAAGGATACCGTTTATTACAACAGACGTCGAGGAAAGTTTAAAGAATCTGGTCCACTAAACGAAGTCGAAGTTAATACACTAAAGTTTAGTTAAAGTTAAAAAGTTATAGTCTGTCCCGAGCCTAAGGCTCATCAGGCCCGGTGCTTATCCTGGTTTCTGTGGCGTTAAGCGACTGAGAGTCATAGACTCCCCCCTGGATAGGACACCAGTCTATCACAGGGTTAACCCCCAACACAAGGTTGGTACCCCTTTGTGAGAAAATAGCCGTAAAGTGCCTTTTCCAAGGGCACAACGCCATAGCCGAAAGCTGGGATTGTACCCGCAACCTTTAGATTACGAGTCCAATGCCCTAACCACTAGACTACAGCGGCAGCTACACTATAGTTTAGAATGAAGTTAAACACAGTTGTCACAAAATTGTGGACGAATGTAAGATGTTTTCGTGGAGATCATATTTCCAATACTCATATTTGAGTGCCCTGTTGTAAAGCCTTTTTTACCTACATTTTCAGAGCAGTCCCAGGAAAATGTATTTGAAAATTCAAAGTTATCCTTTGGCATTGCTAGATGTCTACTGCACAGTCCACTTGAATATTTAGCACAAAAACATCAACACATATGCATTCTCTTCGTACTTTCTCCAACTCTGCCCTATCCTTTCTTGAACTTTCACCACACTTTTCACCTTCCTTATCTAATATATATCACTGAGAGTGGACAGATGTCAATTGAAGACAACAACAACATACAGAGGAGAAATACAATGTTGTAAGGACTATTGATTATTAAGACACAAACATACATTCAAAGGTAATTATAAGCCAGGAACAAGACATAATACTTATTTTTATTAGCTTGATCATGTGTGCACGTATCCCCCCCCCCCCCCCCCCCCCCCCCCACACACACACACACACACAGTGTTTCTTGAAATTGATGTGAGGATGAAGGGAGAAAAAGAAAAAGACAAAAGTCTCATTTCAGCCACCTGTTGGAGAAGATTAACTCACAGAACAGACTTAAGTTTTGACTCAGTTCCCCTGCAAGTTTCAGATGAAACTGTAGGCCTAAACTTGACTCCCGGCCTACGCTCCCTCTCCCCAACCCGTCCCTAAACTTACAGCTTTTACGTAATCTTATACATAGGCAGGGGCTAACTCAAACATGTGTGACAAGCATGGCCGTAAACAACATCCCATGACCTTGACCTTTTGATTTTTCTTCGTGCGCGTAGGGAGGCAAAGAGCAAGTTTTGTTTTTTGTTGGGATCTTTGCTTTGCCTCCCTACAAAAGGTTTTCGAAGCAAACAATTTAGATTTTCATTTACTTTGTAGAAACAGACATTCTCTTTATTTTTTTCAAAACCATTAATATTTGGAACTTTTTAATGATCCTTTTTATCTTCGCGGCAGAATATCACTGCCAACCATCTTCAAGAGCTACACGTGTGTGGCGCGACAATTTCGGTAACATTACAAAACAATGGCAGGTAGGTGTTCTGCTAAAAAAATAGAGAATCTGTCACTTGTCTTTCTGCAAATGTACATGGTATAAATTGCATATCATGTACAGTATTTTCATGTCGAGTTTTTGTGTAGAAAAACAGGTTTGTGGCAGAAAGTGTCGTGATTACTGCTAGGGTCGTTGACAGGAGGCTTGGCATCTTTGGCCCTAGGCCTAGGCCTACCCAAGTTTTCGATGGCCACATTTTCGGACGGCCCATAGCCTGTCTGTTGGCAGTCGAGGTACAGCATCGAAAAGTTTACCAGTCTCGTGTAGCCTTTGTCGTGTAGCCTAATCCTGTTCCGCTTTTCGTAAGAGTAGGCCATCGTGTGCCGGTGGGAACAGATGGTTTACAAAATTGCAGACACATGGGGACTGGATGTTAAAAAGCACAAGAGTGCTTATTCCATTATCCTCGATATAAAAGAATAACTCAAATCAAATCAATCAAATATGTCGGTAGTATGCCAAAGCCTAGTCTATGCAGAAAGGTTTTCTAGCCCGTTCTGAAGTGTTGCTTGCCCACCTGTCAAGCTTTTCGCCTTCCTTCCTGAGTTCCCAGCTACAGTAGGTCTATGATACCGCATTACGCAAGGCCAGTGGATCATGTAGGCTAACTTGGCCAAACCATTTGAAGGATTTTTTTCTAGACCGATCCGGAGTAAAGGACTGATATACTGCCAGATGGTTTGGTGGACTTGTTCATGGGTGTTATTGATGTATCTAATGACAATGTGTAGTGATAGATCTGTAGTGCATACACTTTTTACAGCAGTAGGCCTAACACTTGTATCCAGTGTTCTTAAGCCCAAGGTCCACAGCATACAGTAGTAACAGTTTCCAAAGAAGTTCTTAAGATCCAGTCTGTAAGTGTTAGCATCAGTCTATCACTGCATCCATGTCTCGCATGCATGCAGGAAAATCTTTAAGTTACAAGTGTATGTTATGTAGGAGCTTTACTAAAAATTGTTTCGTAGCTCTTGTCTGGATCTAAACCTGCGCTTTTGAAGCAAGGCCTGTCATTTGATTAAGCATAATTTTTCCAAGTGTTAGTCTTTTTCACTGTCAGTGTGCAGGTAAAGTGACTGCTCAGTGACAGTTCATCCTACTGCCTGGAGTCTGTTATTCAGAAATTATGTATCTGCTTACAGGTGTAATTTATTCTGTATTCATAGTGATTTTGAGCTTTACTGACATGATTATTTTAGTAACCTGGGTGTTCTGGTACAGTGATAGTGATGAAGACAGAAGATGCTTTCAATTACAGCAGTCTAGAAATAAAATTTAAAAATGATTAAATACGGTAGCCATACTCCGTCTAAAAAAAGCACATCCTCACTTCTTGAACAACTCGCCCCAAATAAAAAAACATATCATAGCTATTAAAGTATTATACCGAGATAATACTGAAAATGTGTAAACCTCCCCTTTCGGCTTTCCCCTAACCAATCCTTAGGAAATCTGCATGACCTGCAAATCAGCGTTGTTTTTTTTTCAAGAGGGAATTCTGAACCCGCTAACCGCTCCCTAAAAACCGCTCCCTAAAAAACAAAATAGTGGAACCGTTGCTAGTAGCTGTCCATAATTGCTGTGCTTGTGAAATATGTTTAGAACTTAAACATGCATAGTAAACAAACTCCTGATTTGATTGAATTACCAGTACTTAGAATGTTGTTTCTGGCATCTTTTTTTTTTAATTAAAAAGAAAATAAAAACCAACGTACAATGGGATCTGCTTTAATTGAGTTTGAACTGCAGTGATTATAGTTATGAGACTGAGGGGTGTACATATGCCTTTTGGGAATAAAATGCTTACAAAAGTGGTTAAAAAAAAAAAAGGGAGCAAGGGGGAAAAAAACACCGGCTTGAAAAAAAGCTTACTAGGGTGTGAAGCATGGTTGGGTGATTTTTAAAAATGAGTTTTCAAATGAATTAAAGAGTCAGATATTGGATAATGAGATATCTGAAAAAAAGACTTGGTTCTCACTAGGACACCCCCCTACCCAAAAATGCCCCCCCCCCCCCCTCCGTATATATTTTTTAATGTGAAAAAGAAGAGAGAGATTTGGGTCAAGTCCTGATCTCATGCACAGTACTAGCAGGTTTACAGGTTTAAGTATTTGACCCATTAAGACTTTCTTCCCATTGTTGTGGGTTTAATTGCTTTATCTCAATCAGTATCATCATGAAATAGGTCACTTATTGTCTTTGGGTTGACAGTAGACCAGTGGTATCTGGATTGATGATCCTCTTCAGTCTGTGATAAGATCTGACTGTGGAGAGTAGCCAACACTGGCAACAGTATGAAGTTGGTTACTCATCATTGAGTATCTCTGAATAGCCAGACAACTTACTCTAGTTACTTGTCAGAACCATACAAGAATCAACTTTACAACTAACCGGGTTTGAAAACAAACTGATCCTGCAAGTTAGTTATCCAGAGCACTTTGACTTAAGCATGCATAGATGATCATTGATGAAGAACAGGTAGTGTCATAGTGGTATAAGTGTGACGCAGACATAATGAATTTTTACCATCGGTGTTCTGTATGGAAAATAAAATGGGTACAATCTTCATCTAGAGTTTGGTGTAACTAACAAGAACATTGTTGAATGAAGTTCGACTTGATCATGCATCCTGAGCCATAGTAAAATAGTGAGTCCAAATCTGGTAAAGTCTACATGAAGTTTTGTGATCAAGCAGCTATGTATACTTTAAGTAACGAAGAAGTATGCAGGGCCCTTAACTCAGCATATAGGTCATTTTAAAGATCACCTGACCATAAGAAAGACAGCACTAGAATGGTATGTTTATGTGACTGACATGAGCAAGAGCTCTGTCAGATATTATCGTCTGTCCAAGATACAGGAGAAGAGGTGGACAGACACTTCTACCACTGGACAAATGACCAGACCATGTCTTAAGTAACCAACTCAGCCAGATTTGGATTAGTACCTTATGGGTATGGACCATTTCAAGTTACTGTTTTCGTTTCTTCAACACAGCACAAAGATCATGAATTGTTCTTTAGGGGGAAAATAATGACAGGGTTAAAAAAAAAAATGGATAGGGAATGACACATGATGGGTGTCATCATCACAATATTGGTATAGTTATAATTTACATGCACAGATTTTGTTTGTTTTTTCAGAGCTTTTTTTCATTAATTTAAAAAAAATTTAAATTATTATTATTTTTATTTATTTATTTATTTTTTTTTTTTTCAGAGCTGAAGAAAGGCAATGTGGTGATTGAGGGCAAGACGAAGATCGTCTATGAACTGCCGGACTGCCCCGGGCAGGTGTTGCTGCAGTCGAAGGACCGGATCACAGCAGGGGACGGAGCCCGGAGTCATGAGCTGGAGGGCAAAGCGGCCATCTCCACCACCACCACCTGCGCCATCTTTGAACTGCTGAATAAAGCCGGTAAGTGTGCGTGTGTGTGTGCGTGCGTATCTGTTTTTGATAATTGATTCTTATTGTTTTGGGTGATAAATGTTTGTGTTTATCTTTTTTATGTATATATGGCTTGTGACCACGCAAATTCCTCTTTGATAAAGTGCTGGTATTGGCATTGGTATGGATACTGTTTTGTGTGTGTGAGGTAATGGTTGCATACTGTGCTGTGTTATTCTGTGATTTTTATTCCCTATTTTTTATGTATGGCTTGTAACCCACATGAATTTCTCTATTTGCGATAAAATAAATCTTTGAATTGTAAATTGAATTGTGAATTGTAAGCAGCTGTCAATGGGTACCTGCCCTTTTTAGGGTCAGGGAAGGTAAAGAAGCAAGGGAGAGGAGATGGGCACCGCTCTCATTATGCTGCTCCCCCCGAGAGAAGCTGAGGTCTCTGACGCCTCGCTCCCCTACAACCACACAGGTTATGGGACACTTTTACCTTTCACCTTTTTTTCACTGAGTCAGTGATGTTGGAATTGTTCACTGTGGGTGGGGGGGACGGTGTGTACACAGGCCTGAAGACTCACTTCATCAAGAAGGCGACAGACACAGCGTTTGTGGCCCAGCGGTGCGAGATGATCCCCATCGAGTGGGTGACACGCCGCGTGGCCACCGGCTCTTTCCTCAAGCGCCACCCCGGGGTGAAGGAGGGACTGCGCTTCAGTCCACCCAAGCTGGAAACCTTTTTCAAGGTGATTGGGGTGGTCGGTTAGCTGTTGTGTTCGTTTCAGATTGTGTTCCAAGAAAGATTGAATTAATGAATTTTATTTAAAGAGGGTAATGGCATAAGCTAACATGCTTTTTTACAACCAGCCCTCTGGGCCAAGAAGAAAAAAAAAGATGTCAGGATGGTTAACCTCTTTATTGCACTGTTGACGAACAGTGTTCGTCATAGAAACAGTTACCAGCAATGCTCAGTTGACGATCGCTGTTCGTCATGATTCAACACTCACTCTGTTTTGTCCAGCATGTGCCTGAGCAATATATGGTAGCAGCGAAAGGGTTAAGACCTACCTAAAAAAGTAAATCGTATGGTTCTGGGTTCAGTTCCCACCAGCCTTGCCTTTTCTTCCCAGCATGACAAGAAAATTGAACTAAAGGTCAAAGTCCTTCGGATGAAACTAAACCAAGGACCTGTGTGTGAAAGCATGCAGGACATCTTAAGCACATGCTAAGAACTTGTTAGGCCTTTTGAAAGTGTAGGCCATTTTGTGCCATTAGGAAATGCAAATAAATGCAGACGAGAAGGTCATTTCATGCTGGTAGGAAGTGATGGCAAAATTAACTTATGACACAGGTGTCGTGTTTAGACACCATCCCCAAAGTTGGAAAGTGGCTACCTAAATGGTGAGGGAAAAAACGGTCACATAAGCAAAAACTTCAAAATCAGAAACACATGCGATTGTGTGTGTGTGTTTTTGTGTTTGTGTGTGTGTGTGAGAGAGATAGAATGTGAATGATTAAAAAAAAAACACGCATAAATTTGTGCCTACCTCCCCCTCCCTTTTCAATACCCTGCCCTTTGCACTACATAATTCCTCTCTCCCCTCCTCCACACATCCCTACCCCTGCAAGAGAAAACGGCTTCAGTATATTTATTTATTTTCTGTCTGTCTGTGGTCTCCAGGACGACGCCAACAATGACCCCCAGTGGTCGCGGGAGCAGTTGCTGATGGCTCAGCTGACGGTGGGGGGGAAGGTGATCGGCGCTGACGACTACCAGGTGATGGCCCAGAGCACCATCACCGTGTTTGAGATCCTGGAGAAAGCCTGGGGATCTTTGGACTGCAGCCTCATCGACATGAAGATCGAGTTTGGTGTCCTAGCTGGAAGCGGTATGGTGTTTGTGTGTGTGGGTGTGTTTGTGTGCGTGTGTGGGGGGGTTGTTTATGGGTGATTCAGAATATTTATTGCCATTTAAGTCATGCAAACCTCTGTGTGTGTTTTGTGTGGTGTATGTATTTTGTGTGATGTGTGTGTGTGTGCGTGTGCATGCTGTCTTGGGTGTGTCTATATTAATTTATATTGTATATTTTATGTAGGATTATGAAGAGTGCTTGTATTTTCATACTGTAGAAGATGGCTTATCAGCATGGTACACCAAAACTTCATAGACTCTGCCAAGTTGTGTTACTGACTCATCTTTTCAGACAATTATGCAAAATAGCGTGGTTTTCTGTTTGATGTTTGTAGTTTTTCATAGGAACAGAGATGTTTGATGTTACAGAAACACAGGAGAGAGAAAATGAACTCAATATTTTCATGGGTAGCATTGCGATTGGCTTGAATAGGATGAATAAACTAAATATTTTCATGGGTAGCAGTGCGATTGGCTTGAATAGGATGAATAAACTAAAATATTTTCATTGGTATCTGTGTAATTGTCTTATACAGGATGAAATAAACAAAATATTTTCACGGGTAGCTGTGCAATTGGCTTGAATAGGATGAATAAACTAAATATTTTCATGGGTAGCTGTGTGATTGGCCTGCACAGGATGAAGAAACTATTTTACCTGGTTTTCCCCACAGGTGACATCGTGGTGGCGGACGTGATTGACAGCGACTCGTGGCGGTTGTGGCCGGCAGGTGACCGACGCCTGATGAAGGACAAACAGGTGTACAGGGAACTGGAGACCGTCACCGCTGAAGGACTGGAGACGGTCAAACGCAACTTCCAGTGGGTGGCTGAACGAGTCCATGTAGGTACCTGTTGGGGGTGGGGGGGGGGGGGGTTAGAGTGTGTGTATTTATTTATTTATTTAAATTTTATTTATTCTTTTATATCAAGGATAATGGGATAATGTGTGTGTTAAGGGTGTGTGTGTATTTATTTATTTTTATTTATTTATTTAATGTCGAGGATAATGTGTGTGTAAGTGTGTGGGTATGTGTATTTGTGTGTGTGTGGGGGGGTATGTGTGGGTGTGTGGGTATTTGTATGTGTGTGTGTGAGATAGTGCTTGTGTTGTGGTGAAAATGTCAGGTTCATTCTTGGACACTTGAAGACTTGATTGAACTTAAGTCATGTAAACAAGGAAAGAACAGTGTAAAAAAACAACAACAAAAAACCCCCAAAACCCTAGAAAAAAGGGGACAGAACAACATGCATGATTTAAATAAAAAAAAGTTTTGTTAGGTGTTCTCTTTTATTTAGTGTGAGAAGTTATAGAACTTTTGTCCCCAGGCCCTTACTGTGGTGGAATTAACTAAATAATGGAAATTTCTTTTTGTGGGAACAACCTCCGGCCCATATGAACTGTGCTGAAGATAGGGAGGTGGAGAGTTATGTGGGGAGGTGGAGAGTTACGTGGGGAGGTGGAGAGTTATGTGGGGAGGTGGAGAGTTATGTGGGGAGGTGGAGAGTTACGTGGGGAGGTGGAGAGTTATGTGGGGAGGTGGAGAGTTACGTGGGGAGGTGGAGAGTTACGTGGGGAGGTGGAGAGTTACGTGGGGAGGTGGAGAGTTACGTGGGGAGGTGGAGAGTTACGTGGGGAGGTGGAGAGTTTACGTGGGGAGGTGGAGAGTTACGTGGGGAGGTGGAGAGTTACGTGGGGAGGTGGAGAGTTACGTGGGGAGGTGGAGAGTTACGTGGGGAGGTGGAGAGTTACGTGGGGAGGTGGAGAGTTACGTGGGGAGGTGGAGAGTTACGTGGGGAGGTGGAGAGTTACGTGGGGAGGTGGAGAGTTACGTGGGGAGGTGGAGAGTTACGTGGGGAGGTGGAGAGTTACGTGGGGAGGTGGAGAGTTACGTGGGGAGGTGGAGAGTTACGTGGGGAGGTGGAGAGTTACGTGGGGAGGTGGAGAGTTACGTGGGGAGGTGGAGAGTTACGTGGGGAGGTGGAGAGTTACGTGGGGAGGTGGAGAGTTACGTGGGGAGGTGGAGAGTTATGTGGGGAGGTGGAGAGTTATGCCAGCTGGGCAGTGGATGACCCGTGGACTGCTTTGTGTTGCAGCTGCTGTGGACGAAGCCCAAGAGTCGGGTGGTGGTGATCATGGGGTCCTTCTCTGACAAGGCTCACGGGGAGAAGATCCAGAAGGTCTGCAAGGAGTTGGGGGTCCCCTGTGAGCTGCGTGTTGTGTCTGCCCACAAGGCCACGGAGATTGCCCTTGGCATGCTGCACGAGTATGAAGGTCTGGGGTTTTTGTTTTGGGTTTTTTTTATCTTATTATTTTTTATGGTCTGGTCAATTTTATTTTATTTTATTTTTTATGAAGGTCTGGTCTTGTTTTATTTTTTTAAAATATTTTTCATGAAGGTCTGGTCTTATTTTTATTTTTTTTATATTTTTCTTTTATGAAGGTCTGGTCTTATTTTGTTGTTATTGTCATTTTGTTGTGTTTTGGGAAGGGGTAGGAGTGGAAGTGGTTTTTATATATGTTTGTGTGTGGAAGAGGTTTTGGTTGGGAGATATTGTTACACTTTGTGTGGCGTGTGTGTGTGTGTGACTAGTACAGCTTAAAACATCTATCTTTGTGGGCCTATCCAGGGTCGAATGCAGAGTGTTGTTTGGTAATTCCGCTCTTTGTTCATGGTTGCAGAGAGTAGCCAACATGGAGTAGCGACAGAGAGTACAAAATTCAGTTGGTTTTTTCATGCTAGTCAAAGCTCAAATATTAAAGTGAGAGCTTCAATCTTTCGATATATACTAACCCAGCATGTTATTCATAAGTTGAGAAAATTTCATTTTCTTACTGTGTTTTGTATTTTTATTTTTTATTTTTTTTTTTACTAACCATTAGAAATGGGCCATCTGTGGGGAAAAGCAGTCCTGAGTGAGTTAAGATAATTTATGAAACAATAAAAATGAAAGTAAACACATTAATTAGTAGATGTATAGATTTTTTTTTTTATTTGTCAATTATAGATTTGGTATAAATCCATTTCGGCACAAATTTGCATGCTTTTATTTTTACAGTTACATAGAACTTGGGTAAAATTGATAGTGAATTTTATTATGTAGAGTATTGTTTTAGATCATAAGAAAAGAGTGTTTATGGGTAAAATGTGTTTATAGGGTTGCGCAGGAGTGAAATATATGCTCCAATTTCCGGTGCATTTAGGGTACCTCATTTCTGGGTGTTATCTTTTTTCAGGGGAGGGAATTCCCACCGTGTTCATCGCCATTGCGGGTCGCAGCAACGGTCTGGGTCCTGTGCTGTCCGGCAATGCCACCTGGCCGGTGATCAACTGCCCACCTGTGACACCTGACTGGGGAGCACAGGACATCTGGTCCTCCCTCAGAATGCCCTCAGGTCAGAGGCCTTGAGAATGCTTGTGAAATTTGAAGAAATTGAGAATTTTTCATTTCTTACAGTTCATGAAGTTAGGGGGCAGGATAGCTCAGTGGTTAGAGTGCTTGCTTTTCCCCAGTCAAGTTAAGCAGCGTTGAGTGTGGTTACCAGTTGGATGGGTGACCGTTTGCATGCCTTAGCTTCAGTACAGTTCACCCAGCTGTAAATGGGTACCTGCCCTCTTTAGGGTCAGGGAAGGTAAAGCAGTGAGGGAGAGGAGATGGGCACTGCCCTCAATATGCTGGCCCCTAGAGAAGCTGAGGTCTCTGATGCCTCGCTCGCCTATGACCGCCTAGGTTATGGGATACCTTTACCTTTTTTACCTTTATTACAGTTCATGAAAGTGGAGCTGTAGGCAGCAAAAATGTATTTAAAAAAAAGAAAGAAAGGCTTATGGAATGAGCAGACATTTTAACAAGGAATGGAATGTGTTCCTCTGAAATGAAAAGAAAATGCATCATGGTTCTATACTTTAGGGACCTTTTTCAAACGAAGATGTTAAAAAAAATTTATAGGGAGAATGGATGACATCACTAATGAGCATGAATGGTATGATGACATCCTGAAGGCTTCAGCAATCAGATGAGCAATACTACAACATAAATTAAAAAATCTGTCCATGCCCTGTTTTTCAGGTGTGGGGTGCAGCACGGTGATGTACCCTGAGGCAGCGGCCCTGCAAGCGGCTCAGATCCTGTCCCTGACCGACCACGTCATCTGGAGCAAGATCCGTGCCCGCCGCCTGTCCACTCTGATTGGCTTGGTGCACCATGACCAAGAAGTGCGCAACGACAAGTAGTGAGAGTTGGCCGAGGGTGCTAACGCTGGAGTAAGTGGGATTGCATGGGAAAGAAAAAGGAAGGTACATGGATTACATGACCTCTGCTTGTTGGATACATGACCTTTGCTTGTTGGTTGATTTCTGTGTTGACTTAAGATCATGGAGTTAAGTTTTAATCTTTTATTGTTTGTTTATTTTTGTTTGTTTGATTTTTGTGGTTTTGCAAATTTTTTCTTTTAAGGTTTTGTAAATGGGAAGATGAAGGAAGTTGAATTCATTTACTTTCAGCAGCTATGTTTATTCAGTTCTAACCTTTTCTCTGTGTTTGATGCTTTTGTTGGTTTTATTTGTTTTGATGATAGTTGCAGGATGTTTATCTTTTTTGTTGTTGTATACTTATGGTATTTTTAATGTTCAATACTGTTTTGATTTTGTTGTATTTCATTCTTTTGTTGGTTTTTTTGAACATGTTAGACAGCACAGTTATATTCTGTTACACATTTTTTCTGTTGCGACTGGTTTTTATTTGTAGAAAGAAAAAAAGTACAATTGTTTTTTACTTCTGATTTACAATGTTGTTCCTAAAGCATATACACTATAGACATACAATATTCCATATTTGTGGGTGCACTGCATTTATATCTGTTATATCTTTGCTGTAATTTGCACCCTCTTTTCTTGCTCTTTTCTCGCAATTTCTTTTCCCATAATACACATTCTCACCCCACCCACTCTCACTTATTGCCCTTCCTCCAGCCCCCATTTTCATGGGGTATGAAAGAACCAAAAGTATTGCAAACATGTTGCTGTTTCATATTCACAGCAGATAGATAAAATTTTGTGAAATGAACAGTTATGTAAATGGATAGTCTCTTTTTTTTTGTTTTTTTATCTATCCAATCTGATTAACAATGTTGTCTTGTGTATTACTGTAGAATTATCTTGATATTGTATGAATATATTCATGTAAGTTTGAGAGAATAAGTGAACTTTGCAATTGGTCAGAACAAGCAAATTCTTGCAAGAGATTTTACTGTGTCTTTGGCTTCAGTGAATGCGTTTTTGGTGAAGGATGTATGACATTTAATTTGAACCCAAGTTTATATGGTAGGCTCAAATTGTTCAAAAGTTATCTATGAATTTTCACTTTTCCCCCGGTTACTGAGATCTCTAAATTCTTGATGCCATATTATATTTGCAGACATCATGCAAGTGCCTTCAATTTCCATGTCTTATTTTTTTCACGTAGTTTTGATTTTTTTTCCCAGTGAGAGATTAATGGGAAGGGAGTTGTGATTTAGTTGTGGGTTTAGTTTTCTTTTATGTGATCAAAATGTCTCTGGAGAGATAATGTAAGAATCCTTCATCCATTATTTGTGTCTCTTTAAACAAAATTTGTGTTCGGTTATCAGCATTTGTGAATGAAAAATATATAACTATAAATCAGCTGAGATTAGTCATGCATGGGTGACATCTATGATGCGCACTGCATACATGTTATGTATTATGTACTGCATACATGTTATATATTATGTACTGTATCCCATATACCATAAATCCTGTATGTGTAGTGAAGAAAATTTTTCTTGATAAGTGGCTACTAGAAAAAAGTGTGCTCATTATGTTGTGTTTTGCATCAATCTCATGAGAGATTTGCATCCATTTTTCAGATTGATTACCATCTGTGGCAGGTAGCTATCTGGTCAGCAATCATTTTAATTATCACACCATCCAGTTGATGGCACATTGTCATTCCTGCTTCCTCCTTTCAAAATAGCTGATAGTTATATTTATCACATCATACCTGACAAAGACCAGAGTTTGAACTGTCTGTGTGAGAGACAAAATCACCATAATCGGCTTCATTTTAGCTGTTTTCAGATGTTTGTAATGTTCCATCCATCTTTGTGTGTCTGTCGTATTGAGCGTTGTGTTCATGATCCTGGTCTCTGAGGCAGCAGAAAATCAAACTGGACAATTGGTCAGAATGGTGTGCAAAAGGTAGTTGGCTGGTGCTTTGTCGCTTTAGATTTTGTTTTTATTTTTTGACTCGAACAATTGTGCTGAAATCCCTAATCACTTATTATTGCTTTTCAGCCCGTAGTCAGGTGTTTGCATTTGATTTGTTATCATTATATATAAACAGAGATGATGATGTCAGACTGATATTAATGTTCCTGCAATGTGTTCAGAATTTGTGTAATGAGAACTTAGAGTAGGAAAATCTAGCTATAGAGATGCATGGATGTGTTTTTGAGGTATTGAGGTATATTTGTTCAGCTGTTTTCATTAATGGTGCATACTGACGTTGCTTTGATATTTTCTGCTAAAAGATTTTTTTTTCTGTCTCAAAAATCATGATGTAGTATTTTTCAGAAACACAAAACGTGTTTATTTCAGTAAGCTCATGATGATGTGAATGTGTTTTTCAGAATATTTAATCAGAGAGTGCTCTTTCAAAGGAAAAAACTATTGTAAGCTTTATTTTTGTTTGTTTTGAATTTATATATTGAGCTTCTGTTTTTCTTTCAATCTATATCTGAACAAAAATGTTATAGTTTATAAAAAATAAATCATGGATAAAAAAAAAAGAAAAAAGAATGCGTTATCCGTATCTTTGTGTAGCCGGTAGTACCTCTTCTTCAATGAACTCTGAGACAGCCACTTTTGTGTCGTGAACAAAAATGCGATGCACTGTCGTTAAGCACCTGACAAGTCATGCCCATGGCATCTGGTTTTGGCATGACAGAAGCTGCTGACCGCTTAGACAAAAAATACCAACAGCAGAAGTTAGCTGTTGAACTTGTTACAAGTGATAACATAGTGAAAAATAAAGCTGTAAGATGCATCGCTAATTGCTACTATGGAGGACCTAAAATGAATCTTGGTTAACATTGTTAAACTATAGAACTGGCACAAGTACTATCAAATTATGGACTGGATGTCAGATGTCCTTTCTGCATTGTTAACTGTATCACTGTGTGCCCTTTATCAACTATTTCCCTTTTTTTTTTAAACACCTTTTTTTTTTTTGTAATCTTAGATCAAGCAAAATGGCTGACATCTTCAGCACAGCTTTATTGCCCTAAGGATAAATTACTCTGTGGTTGGGACATCGTGTCACACACAAAATGGAAAAGGTTGATATACGAGTGAAAAGATTGATTTTGATGACAGATCAGCTTGATTTTGTTTGATGTTTCACTGTGAGTTAACATGGTAGCAGCCCTGATTATCACCTTTCAAGGACTTGGGCTACAACACATCAAACAGAACTTGCAGCATCATGGTTAAACTCTGTGTCCCAGATATTGTTTCAGGGTTTGTACATCATTTACATATATATCACCCCTGAAATCAGAAAGCAGTTAACAGCAATCCAACACATTTTCACTCATATGAGAGGCAATAGTTGCTGCCTGAAGTGAATGTTTGATGAAGAAGAAGAATGCACCTCCCTTACTGGTAAGATTGACAAAACTGCATGCACACAGGGACTGAATGTAAAAAAAGCAAATGAGTGCTTATTCCAATATCCTCGATATAAAAGAATAAATAAATGGGTAGAAATGCTTGCATATGCAAAAATCTCACCATTGGTTAACCCCAGAGCTCTAGCTGAGGAACAAATAGAGGAAAAAATCCCAAAACATAATTTCCAGATCTTTCTTTAATGATAACAGTAGGTAATTATTTTCAAAGACAAGACTTAAACTTTGAATTGCAACCATCAGCATTAGACTGAGGTTCCCATTTCTTGAACAAAGATTCCGCTGTTATCAGTGTAGAGCTGACATGAAGAGTTTGTGAAAGAGATGCCTCTTTCAAAGCTGATGCAGCAGACCTGAACAGTAGTTGGGTCGGACACATTTTTGTCTGGCCATGTTTAGTGCAGAAAGTTTCCTTCGTTTGCAGACCCCTAGAAAAATTAAAGTTGAGCTTTACTTCCAGACGCCTGGAAAAATTACAGTAGAACAACATGAGCCATTATTCTAAACCCTGAAAACATAGCATTTGTGGATTTTAGTGAGTTTGGGAACTTAGCAACACTGTGTTCTGATTTTTTCTCATATGTGTTATTCAGCCAGTACAGAATCTCACAGGCTGGAGACTGCATTGAGACAAGCATGCCAGTCAAACACAGAGTAGGTCCAAAACTGATTTATTTTGGCCAAAAAAAGCCCATTCAGTCCAGTGCGTTTTCACACATTTACCACAACAACGAAGCAGGCAGAGCACATAAACACATCAGCATATTATGCTTTTGAAAAGTCCACTTTGTACTTTCCACAATGTAAACCAAGAGAAATGGAAGATGTTTGTAAAGCATGTATACGGACACAGTAAATTGATATCAAAATTAAAAAACCAGTATCAAAATAATACATTGAAGGCAGTTTAAAACGACAAATGCTTCATGTCACCATATGAATAAAAAATGAGACCAAGCTTGTTTGGATGATTTTTTATCTGATGATTTTGGCATTCAGCAAAAGTTTCCCCCTGCTTCTAGGAGTATAGGTGGATATGTCTGATTATTGCTTTGCTGTCTGTTTATCCTCTGCTACTCACTGAGGTTTGAGGAACAAAATGTAAGCAGCTTATCCACCCAGTGATCTAACCTAGCTTTTCAGCAGTGAAGTTTGGGCTGTCTGTCTTACTTCAGTTGTCCTACCTACAACACTTGTCACCTAAACCTGCATGCTTGTCCTATGATTGTTTAACTGTCCGGGGTTTTCCTCCCTGTCTTGTCTATTCAACTATTATGTAATCATCTACATCAGCACTGCTCGATCACAATTGCAATGATTATCTGATCATAGTAGACAAGGTCATATTTACAAATACTTTAATAAAACAGATTTAATGCTGATAGATGCTGTGGTTGCATTTGTACAGGGAAAAAAATGAGAAAAAATGCATAGAAAACTTAAGACCAAAAGGCCACAAGAAAATAAAAATTTTAAAGAAAAAAAACTGAGCAGCAGAACAGAAAAAGCAAAAGGCAGATGATATAAAGACACTGTGCACAATATTCATATAGACACTATACAATGTTCACAATGCCAAATGCTGAACAATATGAGCATTATGTATGGAATGAAAACCTTATTTGTGCAGTATTCTAATACGATCACAACTAAGTCCAGTTCTTTTTTTGTTGTCATGGTCACTTAGTTTTAGAAGTATGATCATGATGATTATCATGGTGAACCATCTGAAGAGAGAATACTGACAAAAATAGCTCAACAGTTACACAGTCATTGCAGCTCAAAAGTTTCACAGTGATTGTAATTCATGATGATAGCTTTTCTCCTGCCTTGAAATCGAAGAAAAGCAAAAAATGGCATTGAGAAATGGCAATTACAAATTTTATATCAAAACAATGGTTTGAAAAAAGAGAAAAATCACATGTACATGATAAGCAGTGCAAGTCCACTGTGTTGTTGGACAGATTCACATACATGAACATCTATGGCAAAACGGAAGCAAGATGAAGTTAAGTACAAGGTTGCCTCTGGCTGGTTGCTTCCTATGTACCAACCAGAAGATGTCACTTCAGTTGTTCAGATGAAACAGATCGTATCATCATGCTTACAGTCACATGTCAATACCTACAGACAGAACAGAGTTGCCCCAAGTTAAAAAAAAAATCCTTTGTAAAATGTACCCACAGACAAACTGAAACACATGGGAAGAAGGGTGGCACCCCAAAATAGGGTAGGGCAGTATCATAGAAGACAAAGGGAAAACAAGCCAATAGATCCTCACTGACATAGTCACAAACTTGCACAAAAGAAGGTTTTTTTTCCAAGAGTAGATGCATGTAATAAATTACAATGGAGAAACATACCACAAAGTTGTATAAACACAGACTGCGGATGTTAAAAAGACAAACAAAACAAAACAACAACAAAACCATGTCACAAAATGGCATAGATGTTGAAGATCACAGAGGGATGAAACGACAACAAAAGCAATGATTACAAAGTTCACAATGACGAGCACAGGTCAGTATGCCCCTTGCAATACAAAACTTTATCCTTTGGAAATCTCTGCCATTCACTTTTTTTGTATCAGTCAACAGTTTGAGGACTTTACAAATGTATACATGTTGAATATAATAATTATATATACACCATTTAAATACAACACTGAGATTTTTCCCCACAAAAATATTACAGATTTTTTTTTAATCAGTTCAAATCTTCCTTATACTATGTCTTGTCCTTAAGTTTCAATTTGTCCCCGTGTGGCTGAAAACCTTCTAGCTTTTGCATTGCCCACTTATGATCACTGTGACATCTGCATCCACTGAAGGCCTACTTTGTTTTAAAACAATCTCATTACCCCACAATAGGCCTACCCCAGGTTCCGTTCTGTATTCACCCCACCCCCTTTTATTCTTTTTTCCCTCCTCTTCAAAATATCACCTTGACTTTCCAAAAGGGATAATCATGGTGACGGGATAACGACCTGTTTTCAGCACCCATGCAAAGTCTATAGAGTGTGATGTACCATGATTGATCCATAGTTAAGTTAAAGTCTTCCCGAGCTAAGCTCATCAGGCCGGCTTACCGGTTCTGTGCGCTAAGCGACTGAAGTCAAGACCCCCCCTGATGACGCCAGTCTATCGCAGGTTAACCCCCCAACACAATGGTACCCCTTTACACTGGGTGGTAGAATAGCCGTAAAGTGCCTTTCCAAGGCACAACGCCATAGCGACACTGGATCGAACCCGCAACTTAGATTACGATCTAACCCCTAACCACTCGACTACCGCGGCGGCTGATTGATCCATAGTTTTAAATACTCAACTTGTAGATAATATGACTTCAACACAGAACAGCTCCATCCGTTCTACGAAAAGCAAGCCCACCACGTACATGGCTTCGGGTTAAAAAGAATTCTAAAAGAAAGGTAACATTTGTTGTAACAACAACAAAAACAAGAAGAAAAAGATAATTTGACCTATTCAACATGTCAACATTGATTAAGTACCAATACATGGTGCATTATGGGCAATTCAAACATGGCTTTTAGATTGTAACACGTCACTGTGGAAGCTGAAAACGTCATGTGGATGGTCAGAGGCTGAACCACCACGAACCTAACCATGATGAAATTCTAGCATTAGAGTAAAGCAAAAGGGTGTGATAACATAAAAAAAATGTAGAATAAATATACAACTTCTATGAAAAGATAAGCTTGTCTCGTCAATCTCCTTGAAAAAGGTCATATAACATTATGGTTCAGAATGTCCGTAATGACAGTACAAAAAAAGGAGAAAATCAGACAGTAACGCGAATGGCAGATGACAAATCTTTCCTTACATGAGCTCTGACATCAGATGACTTGATGTTTTGTTCCTTAATTTCAGACAAAATGGACATTCAAGCCTGCATCAACTTGTTCTGATTAAACGGTCATTTCAAGACAGCAAACATTATTTCTGACATGCCACAAACTTCCAACACTCTTTTGGCTATCTAATCTATCACAAACAAAAATACGTAATGTACATCATTCATAATACAGAGAGTGATTCTACACCAGCGTGGTGTCAATGAGAAGGTTGGACAAGACTAGATATACACACGCTTCTGAAGAAAATCATTGACACCAGACTTACAACATTTATTTGGTCCTTTTTTAAAACAATAATATTGACCAATAGTATGTTAAAACATATCTACAAATGCCTGCAAGCTGGCATACTCGCACGCATTATCTCTGTCACAATGTGAAAATGAAAATTGCAGTAGGTGGATCCTCATCTACAGCTCTAGGATTGTCAGACTTGCCCTTCTTCTGTTTGTGAAATGTTGATTGATGGAAGCTGGAAGACCGTGTGTGCAGTGTGCAATGGGGCACAATTTATGACAAAATTCTATCGAACTAAATTCGTATTGCGTGGCTCCAATGAGACACTGTTAGTTTGGTACACCAATGAAATTTAGATACATTCTGAATGAAGCAATGGCGCAAGCACACCCTCAGTCTATTCCAGGTGTAAGGGAAAGGTTGACCCACACTCACGGCGTACAGGAAAGGTTAAATCAATATGCCATGTACCATGATTCTGGGTTCTGTTCTCAGGTGAAAAGAATGTGAAGCATATGATGGGCACATATCAACCCCTCGGCTACTGATGCTACTGTTCCATTGAGCAATGCAAACACAACCGTTACACAGCATGACTACAGAGATCAAATATTCGTCATACTTACTTCCCAATGCAGTGGAGCTTGAGATCTGTTGAGTCAAAGTCGAAATGAAATTTCACAAATAAGAAAAAAACCCTCAAAATGTAATTGGCTACCTGACTGATAGAGTCAACCGCTGTCAAAAGTGACAGTTGAAATAGACAGCTGATCAAAATGGCCCACACTTTTGTCAGAGAGCTGCTGGAAAAAAGGGAAGCATCTTTGTGTGTTTGTAATCCTCCCCATTGACTTCCTCAGGCGTAAAGAGAAGTGAAGTCAATAACTGTTGTGGAACACCCGGCACAAACAGATTGGAAAGGCAGCAGTTTGTACAGTCATGCTCGATTTCAATATGCACCATCAGAGAGGATCTCACTAACTTGAATCTGCAAAAACTGATAAGAATTAGAAATCTAAAAATGTAGTCTTTTCTTTATCTTTTTTCCCAAACAAATTTAATCCGTCGAGTACAAATTGTAAGCAGTCTGTACCTGGACAACGATGGGTTCTGCCACGGTCAAGTTGCCTAAGAGAAATGGCCTGAAGAATTCAGTGCAGTGTAATGTGTTCTAAATACTCCCATGGGATCAAGGAGGCAAAGAAGAAAGAGAAAAAGGCACCAGAACAAGCACCGCCAAGTGTTTCTACATAATCTTGTTTGAGCAGTGTTTTGAAAGAGAATCCAAGACCTGCACCATACAGACATTCCTTCCTTCCTCTCTCTCTCTCTCTCTCTCTCTCTCTCTCTCTCTCTCTCTCTCTCTCTCTCTCTCTCTCTCTCTTGTCTCTCTCTCTCTGTCTCTCTCTGTCTCTCTGCTTACTTCACTCTGTCTACCCTTGAAATAAAGATATTCATTCTCTCTGTCTCTCTTCCTGTCTCTCTCTGTCCTCTACTCCACCACACACACACACACACACACACACACACACACACACACACACACACACACACACACACACACACACACACACACACACACTTTGTTTTATCTTAGAAACAGACTCTCCAGTTTTCCCTTGTGGTAAACAAATCTTTTTGATTAGACTCTTGGTTCCTTAAAACACACACACTTTTAAATTGATTTCTCCCCAAAGTCAGACTGTGGCCACATTAGCGGTGGGCAAAAACGGTCGCACACACAAAATATCACCATTGGCGAACCTTGGAACTCTAGCCAAGGAACGGAAAAAAATGGATTTCTATACTGAATACTATTTCAAAGCATTTTTAACCGATGTACTTTCATACACTGACAGATTCTGTTTAACAATGATCTTTCTCTCTAGTGCATAGATCCATTTTGATACAGCAATCTTTTCTGTTAAATTGTACAAGAGAATTCCCAATACTGGCCATAGTTTATAGCTACAAATGGGTTGGAATTAGCATCTGCAATACTGCAATGTAATGGGGGAAATTAAATAAGTATGTGCACATAGTGTCCCCCCTCAAGTTTATGGACAGACAATCTTCCTCAAACACGTTGAATTACGAAGGATAACTAGAGTCAATGTTAATTTTTTTTTACCCATCAAAAAATTGTGAGCAATCTGTTCCAACTTAGTTTTGACAGAATGAGAAAGGGTTGTATGAATACTGCACAATGAATACTGTACAATGTCATGCTATTCTATGGAGGAATAAAATTCACAACAATGCCAAGGAATGGTTCATCAACATCATACACATTCTGTTCACAAACAGAAACAACATCTAATTATTGCGTGGAGAACATTTCTCCCAAATGGTCAGTGTCTGCCTGACTGCCGCATCACCCCCCAAAAAAGAACCAAGCCAGCATCAAAGTGTGTGTCCAGAAACATCACTAAGTTAAACCAGGTGACCCTGGCTTGGGATCTCATCTGAAATGTCAAGAATATTTTGATTGCCAAATTCAGTGTCATAAAACTGATCTCACGTAGTATAACGGCTAACTCCACGCCAGTTTTGTTTCTGTTGGCTTTTGTTTACTGCCAGCTGGGATAGAGAGTGAAAGAAAAAAAAAGAAGTAATTCAGAAGTTACGATGGAGAAATTGGGGAGGGGGGGGGGTTAAGATCTAGAGAAAAAGTATCTCTGTGGTATGAAATTTTCATTCCAGCTTGGCAGAAAACAAAGTTAGATGGACTTAGCACTTGGCAAAAGTGACTACTTAACAGCACTGTTCAGGAGATTGTCTTTTCGTGCTGCTTTCCCATCCTCATCATGTTGCTGTATTTCTGGTGGTCTGACTTTTAAAAGATTTCATCCTCCTCTGATTCGTCAGCGCCGCGGGGTGGAGGGTGAGGGGGGCATTTCCGCGACCTTGAAAGTAGCGTGACCCCTTGTCCAGAGCAGTGGTCTGAAAACACAAGGGAAGAATTAGTCACCAGGGGTTCGTTTTTGTTCTTCTCCAAAATGTTACTGGCAGTCTGTGACAGAGTGAGGTACAAATAAGGATTTTCTTTTTGTCATTGGAAAACGATTTCAATGTGGGTTTCAGACAGTTGAAAAGAGAGGTGCAGAACATTCTGGAGATGTCTCAACCTGCACAATTAACCCTTTAGTAAAGGAAAGAAAAAAACCAAACCCAGTGCACATAAACAAGCTGAAACTAAACGTTACTGCTTAAATTTGAAATACTGTTGATTGGTTTCCTCTAATTTGGATGATGATTGTAGACCTGCAAAAAGTCTACGTGGAATACTCCAAATCAACACTTTACTGGCGACTCTACATTGGAGAAGGGTGATGGGTGAAGGGTAGCAGTTGGGAGAGTGAGGGTGGAAGAATCTGGGCAGCTGTGTATAATATTTCGTGTGTTAGTACTTTTGTTCAGTAACTACATAAGTTTTGTTTTCAAGCGCTTAGAACTTTCGTAAGAGGGATAAAGTGCAGAAAACATCCTTACTTACTTTTCCTATGTCAGTGGAACCAAGAAAAAGAAAGAATACAGTACAGAATGCTGGAGTGGACTAGGTGTTGATCTAATGTATTGATCAAGTCTGAAGTTTCACGATCAAATTTGAAACTCTATGTTCAAGTCTGAAAAATCAGTCTGTGATGTTACTTTGCATATATTTTCCTGTGTTAGGGGTGGCATGTATATGCTTCAAAGAGTTCACATGTTTACACGAGCCAGAGTGCCTGCGTATGATTGTGTGTTTTCATAAACAATCCTTAAAAAAATATGACTACAATGAACATGACAAAACTAAGGCTCTTACAACGTTAACTATCCTTGCCCACTATTTACCAATAGAATTTTGTTGCAGGGATCGCCTAGGTGTAATAAATGTTTCTGTTCTAAACAGACATCTCTTTTGACCTACGTTTGGCTGGGAAAGCAAAGGAACGAAAGCGCGAAACAAAAGGGAGACAACTCACGGTGATGAGGCGGACACTAGCAGGTCCAGGTTTCCTGTTGGCCCTGAAGGGGGCGCCAGTCTGCAGCTGTTTGGACACATTCTCCTGCAGGTCCTCCTCCCCGCCCGCCTCCTCCTGGTCACACAGCAAATAATGATAATTATTATTTTTTCAATATTTATTCTTTTATATCGATGATAATGGAATAAGCACTCATGTGCTTTTTTATTTTTTACATCCAGTCTCCGTGTGTATGCAGTTTTGTAAATCTTGTCATCTATTCCCACCGGCACACAATGACCTACTTTTACGAAAAGCGGAACAGGATTCAATGTGTGCACAAGATGTTCTTCTTGCGTTTGCACACAGGCCTTCGGTTTAGAGTCTCATCCGGAAGACTTTAAGGTCATGAACATGGCCTTCTGATAACACAGCAAATAATGAAGGTCATGGGCATGACCTGATAAAACAAATTGGAAGAGTAGGCCATTGCACGCAAATGGGATTGGTTGACAAAATTAAAAAAAAAAAACGCATCACGCCAAAGTCGGATGCGCTGGGCCTGACTTGTCAGGCGTTTAACGGCAGTGCAACACATTTCGCTCATATGTACATGCAACAATAGTGCTTTTATCGTCGACGTTAGAAGAAGAAAAACACATGCACACTAACTGGCCTCGTTTTTAGCTATAAACCCTGAAGTCGGAATGCAGCTCCCTTTAAAAGGCGGTTTTCAAAAAAGGTCGTACTGCAAAATATCACCATTGGTGAACCTGGCGCCGAGGACCAAAAAAGTGTATAGTAAAGGTTCTTTTCAAATACTTTGATACATGAAAATAAGAAAGAAAAATGTGTATATCAAAAGTTCTTTTGAAATACTTTGACATATGAAAATAAGAGAGAAAAACAAATGCGCAAGACTCACAGCCACCCAGGGGTGTTGCAGAATTTCTGCAGCGGACAGTCTGTTCTGTGAATCCACTTCCAACATGCCCAGAATTAGGTCCTGAAACATAGCAATGATGATCGTCATGAATAACCATTTAAGGACAGATCATCTCTGGATTCTTTAGGGCCACCCTCCACAGAGTACCTAAAAAATGAAGTAATTAGACAGAGACAGACAGCAGGCAGACAGACCGGCAGACAGACGGGGACACACACACACACACACACACACACACACACACACACACACACACACACACACACACACACACACCACACACACACACACACACGCACACACATATTATACACACACACACACACACACACACACACACACACACACACACACACACACACACACACACACACACAAAAAATACATATATATGTATATATGGCCAAGAACAACAACTACAAATTTTGATGATGATGATGATGATGATGATGATGATGATGATGATGATGATGAGAACTATGGTGATGATGGGTATAATGAAAAGAAACTGAAATTTTGAATAAGTCACCTAAAATGATCGAAAATTACACGCACGCACACGAACCCCCCCCCCCCCCCCCCCCCGTCACACACACAGAGGGATATAACACACCTTAGCAGCGTCGGAGACATGGTCCCAGAAAGGTGAGGGGAAGTCTACCTGTCCCTGCATGATCAGGTCAAACAACTCGTCCTGGTTGTCTGTCGGACTGCAAACAAACAGAAATTACTCTAATTGTTTTCCTTACATAAACAACTGAAGAAAGCATCACAAGCAAAGACCAGAAATATTTCATGAAAAACTTTGAAAAGTCAGTTGTTGCAACCTACACATTTACAAATACAGAATAACTCAGTGGTCGGAGCACTCGCTTTCCCCAATCTAAGGCTAAGCAGCATCAAGCGTGGTTACCAATTGTATAGGTGACCGTTTGCGCGCCTTGGCTTCAGTAAATCCCCCAGTCCACCCAGCTGTAAATGGGTACCTGGAGATGTGCGTCGCCCTGAATATGCTGGCCCCTAGAGAAGCTGAGGTTTCTGATGCCTCGCTCCCCTGTGACCGACCCCATAGGTTATGGGACACCTTTTACCTTCTTGACGGTGGTCTTTTGGCTTCTTTGTATGTGACTGTGTAGGGCAATGACAAATATGCTTAAACCTGTTTTATCATTCATATTTTCTTTTTCAGATATCCCACTGTACACAATTCATTTAGAAAAAAAATCAAATAATAAAACTATTACACCATATCTGCCAAGAAATGTACTCACTTATTCTTTGACACACAAACTAACCCATTCATGCTCTTTAGCTTAATTTATTTGACGCGCGCGCTGCGTGCGT
>CM060321.1:61595454-61597954 GCA_030674155.1 Stramonita haemastoma | reverse complement strand
TTTTTTTTTCTTTTTCTTTTTTCTTTTTCTGCTATCTCTCTCTCTCTCTCTCTGTCTGTCTGTCTGTTTGTCTGTCTGTCTGTCTGTCTGTCTGTCTGTCTGTCTGTCTGTCTGTCTGTCCGTCCGTCCGTCCGTCTGTCTGTCTGTCTTACTATATCTTTTGTCTTTCTTAGACTGTTCTTATCATTTATCTTCCAGGCTCTCTTTCTTTCTTTTCCTTCCTTTTTTTCTTATTCCTTGCCCCCCCCCCCCCCCCCCCCCCCCAACATGTTTTATTTTTTCTTATTTTGTATTGCATCTTTCCTTTTACGTTTTCCATCTTTCATACTCTTCTCTCTTTTATCTTCCCTTTCTTTTTTTTGTTGTTCTTTCTTTATTGCTTCCTTTCTTTCTGCATGGCTATCCAGATGTTCTTTCTAGAGCTTCTCGTCAGACGTATGGTTTTATTCTGGTCGTCCATCGCGTGCGTGTGTGTGCGTGTGTGCATGCGTGCGTGTGTGTGTACGTGTATGCGTGCATGCATGTGTGTGTGCGTGTGTACGCGTGTGTGCGTGCGTGCGTGCGTGCGTGTGCGTGTGCGTGTGTGTGTGTGGCATGTCTGTGTGTACGTGCGCGCATGTGTGTGTGCGTGTCCGCGAGTGCTGTGCATGGTTTCGTGTTGTTAAATGTGAGGGAACACACGCGTTTCATATTGTGTGCAGAACTACAAAATCAATACCAAAAGACTGATCTCATATTTGGCTGTGCGAGGCTGCCAGACCGCTCGACCTTTCTGCTGTCTTGATGATGATGATGATGATGATGATGATGATGATGATGATGATGATGATGATGATGATGATGACGACGACGACGACGGTGACGACGGCGACGATGACAATTACTACTACTACTATACTGCTGCTGCTGCTACTGCTTCTACTACTACTACTACTACTACTACTACTACTACTACTACTACTACTACTACTGCTGCTGCTGCTGCTGCTGCTGCTGCTGCTGCTGCTGCTGCTGCTGCTGCTGCTCCTATTTGTATGATTTTAATTGCCGTTGTCATCATCATCATATTTAGCCGTGCAAGATTGACAGTCTTCTTGGTCGGCCTGTGATCATCATTGTCGGCGTCGTCATCACCATCGTCGACCTCATGATCAATACTAGTATCATCACCATTATGATGAGTAGTAGTAGAAGTAGTAGTAGTAGTAGTAGTAGTAGTAGTAGTAGTAGTAGTAGTAGTAGTAGTAGTAGTAGTAGTAGTAGTAGTAGTAGCAGCAGCAGTATCATCGTCATCATCATCGTCGTCGTCGTCGTCCTCCTCCTCATTATTGTATTGTTGTTCTTACTCTTGTCATCATCATTATGACGATTATTGTTGTTATTACTTTAAAACAAAATAATACCTTTATTGTCCGTGTTTTCCTTTTGTTGCAACAGGGGCGACATTGAGTCAAGGAAGGAAGAAGGAGGGAGGAGGGGGGAGGGTGCGGGGGAGGGGAGGGGGTGGATGGCGTCACACTTCTGTTCAACCTGATGACCAGGGGGAGGAGGGGGGGGGGGCGTGAGGGCTGGTGGTGGAGGCATGAGAAAGAAAAGCATAGACAGTGACGAGGACAAATAATTATTTTGATGAAAATTTGTTATTTATCTTTTTCTTTTGAAGACCAGAACAGACACAGAAGAGAGGGGGGGAGGAAGAGAGGGGGACAGGGAGAGAGGGGGAGGAGAGAGGGAGGGAGGGAGAGAGAGAGGAGAGGAGAGGGAGGAGGGGGAGAGGAGAGAGAGAGAGAGAGAGAGAGAGAGAGAGAGAGAGAGAGAGAGAGAGAGAGAGAGAGAGAGAGAGAGAGGAGAGAGAGAGAGACGAAGGAGCAGAGACAGACAGACAGACAGAAGACAGACAGACAGAGACAGGACAGACAGAGGAATGGTGTCTTCTTTGTGTCTGTTTATTTATAATGGGGCTTTGTACCTTCTGTCTAGTTCTATCAGTCTGCTGTTGTTGCCTCTGAACTAGTATTCTGCACTCGGCATACGGACATCTGAGCTAAAGTGCATCATAATGAACAGAGAGTGTGACTTTAGCTGCAGAAGTGTAACGCCATTACTTGCGTGCATGCATATATATATATATATATATATATATATATATATATATATATATATATATATATCTAAAGCAGAAAAAATGCTTGCATACATACATACACGAACACAGGCGCGTAAGCGCAAGCGCGTGCACACACACACACACACACACACACACACACACACACACACACACACACACACGCAGGCACGCGCGCACACACACACGCACACACATACACACACACGCACACGCACGCACACACGCGCGCGCGTGCACACACACACTTGGGCATTTAAAAAAACCCTGTTAGCACAGATCCTTCGGCATAAAAGTAAAGACTCGTCCCGTGATCTCACATATAGACACTTATTGCTCATTATCTGTACAGGACATAACACATAGACATATTGA
>CM060321.1:61582954-61590454 GCA_030674155.1 Stramonita haemastoma | reverse complement strand
ACAGACAGATACCAAGACACACACACACACACACACACACACACACACACACACACACACACACACACACACACACACACACCACACCCCCACACCTTGACGAGGTCCATGACGAGGTAGAGTGCTTCAGGCTTGTCCAGGTCCTCCACCAGCTGCACGATGTTGGGATGCTTCAGCCTCCTCAGGATGCTCACCTCACTGGCCACCGCCTCCTCCTGCAATAACGGGCAAAATAATATCTCATTATAGAGGATGTTTTTCCTCTGGAGTTCACATCTACGTGGCAAGCAATCTCCTTCAAGAGGATTTTTTCCCCCTCAATTTCCTTCAAGAGCATTTTTCCTCCGGAGTTCACATCTCTACCGCCTCCTCCAGCAATACGGGGCAAACTGTCTCTTTCAAGAGGATATTTTCCTCTGGAGTTAACATCTCTACCGCAAAAAACCCCCCCAAACCCCATCTCTACTGCCTCCACCTGCAATACGGGGCAAATTCTCTCCTTCAAGAGGATTATTCCTCTGGAGTTTAACATCTACATGGCAAACTCTCTCCTTCAAGAGGATTTTCTCTCTCTCTGGAGTTATCATTTACATGGCAAACAATCTCCTTCAAGAGGATTTTTTCCTCTGGAGTTAACGTCAGTGCCGACTCCACTCCCTCCAAAAGTCGGTCGGATGAGACAATAAACCGAGGTCCCGTGTGTGAACGCACACAGAACATCTTGCCCACACGTTAAAACCCGTTCCGTTTTTTGTGAAGAGTAAGCCATTGTGTGCCCATGGGAATGGGTGACAAAATTTACAAAACTAGCCTACATGGACACGGGGACTGGATGTAAAAAAGCACATTTGTGGCGCTCCACCACGAAATGAGTCGCTTAGCACATTACCCAATTTTGCGCTAGGAGCCTTTAAAGGCAGGTGGGGGTCAAGTTGTCAATTTTGTGATTTTGATTGATTATTAAACTAGGTCTGTTTATTTATCTTATAATGAAATATCAAGGTATTAGTTTTATTCCTTTTGCTTTTAAATGTGTTTTGAAAATACCAAAGCACTCATTCTGACAACCTGTTACTAAAATAAACTTGCCCGTTTCTCATTTTGTCACATCCTACAGTCTATCATTTCAATTTGTAATAATGTTGCACAGAATTGTCCGATTTTCGATCTGTTTTTTGTATTTGATAGCCACTTTATTGCACATTAATAACATGTCAATAACTAAAAATTGACCTCATGTGCACTCCGTCTCATTATGTGGTGGAGCGTCACATTTGTGCTTATTCCATTACCCTCGAAATAAAAGAATAAAAAACCAGAAAAACGATACAATGAAATGCAATGGAAACAAAACTATTATGACACAGGCCTATGCAAGACTGTGGCAATTCGCACTGAACAGTGTGGTACAACACAAGTCACAATGATAATATTGAGAATGATTAAAAAAAAAGTACACGAAAATTTATAAGAAAAATATTGGGAAGTGTGAGCTTTCTCTCTGTACTTACTTTGTCCTAGCTTCTTAGAATTAAAAAAAATCTCTGGAAAAGACACGAACAGATCATCTAGAAAGAAAATAAGCCAGAAAGATATTAAGGGAAAAAGACAATCTGTATTACGAAATCCTTGACACAAAATTTCTAGGAAAATAGAGGCATTCTCTTGTGCAAAACTTCCAGATAAAACTGTACAACTGATGTCAGTAAGAACAGAGGCATTTTCAGTACAACATTTCTACAAAAATGTACAAAGAATGTCGGTAAGGACAAAGCCATTTTCAAGAACAAAAATTCCATTAAAAATGGAGATACAATTTCGGTAAGTATAGAGGCATCTCAGTACAAAATTTCTATTAAAAATTGATACAGGAAAATATTGATGATAAAAACAGAGATATTTCACAGAACGAAATTTCCAGAAAAAATGTACAAAAATAACGATTAAGGCAGAGGCATTTTTAGCACAAAATTTCCAGAAAAATGTAGCAAAATTAGCGGCAAAGACACAGGACCGTTAGTCTCTTCTCCACAGAACCGACTGCACTCACCTTTCCTTTACACTTGGCCTTGTCAATTATCTTCAGAGCGAAATGTCTCCCTGTGCTCCTGTCAACACACACAGGTCATGTTTCTTCCCTGAAAAGGTCACTCAATGATGGACAAACACTCTCCCTCTCTCCCACATACATATTCGCCATCTCATCAGATTGCATATACACATCGTGCCATACATCGTGCAATAACAAGAATGCCAGATAAACAGTAATTCTATCCTACTGTCATTCGGCCCAGCATCAGTGATACCCGCTTTAATGATTTAGCGGAGGGGGTGGGGTGGCTTGGTGCGAGGATGGAAATAACTACCCCGGGAGACTGTAAGTGGTGAGGACACGCAACAGGTTATTATCTAACGCTGCACTATACCACCATATCAACACTGTATTGAAATGGGCAATGAAAATGGCATGTACGTGTGATGCGTCTGGCACTGGTATCAGCATCGTTTGCCTCGTGAGTGCGATGATGCCACTGAAACTATTCAGGGACCCGTTGTATATTTATTTATTTATTTATTCTTTTATATTTATTCTTTTATATCGAGGATAATGGAATAAGCACTCATGTGGGTTTTTTTTACATCCAGTCCCCGTGTGTATGCAGTTTTGTTAATCTTGTCATCCGTTCCCACCGACACACAACGGCCTACCCTTACGAAAAGCGGAACAGGATTTAACGTGTGCGCAAATTGTTTGCCTTGTGAGTGCGGTGATCTGCCAATGAAGCAATTCAGGAACCCCTTGTAAAAACTATGTATGTTAAGGCAAAGAGCGTGATACTATGATACATTCATGCAAGGAATGTGAAATGCGTATTGAGATCTACAAACATATCATTCAAATTATCTTTGTCATGCCATCCCTTTGTGGATATGAAGGATTGCGCTAAATATCAAGAAACAAAACCATAACGGAGCAGCTTTAGTTGATATGTACCATTCAGTCACAATATTTCAGCAACAAAACATTAGGATAAAATGGTAATTCATTTTCCGCTTATCTGTTTTGACTTCATGGAAATTTCATGGAACATTTTCAAACATACAATTACTACCCCTCCGTGACCTGTGCCCATCCTGAATATTGAGATACAAGCAACCAGTCAATCAACCAAACAATGAATCAGTCAGTCAATCCATCTACCCATCCCTCCATTCACCCCCCACTCTCTCTCTGTTTCTGTCTCTCTCTCTCTCTTTATCTGTCTCTGTCTGTCTGTCTGTCTGTCTGTCTATCTCTCTCTGTGTCTCTGTTTCTCTCTATCTCTCTCTGTGTCTCTGTCTGTGTCTCTGTCTCTCATAACTTGATATTTCCCTCTCAATTTCCCGACATCTACGATAGCAACAAAACAAAAAGAATAACTCAACCGATCGATCGATCAATCAATCAATTCAGCCAGCCATCCATTCACCAATCGATCAATCAATAAAAAAATCAATCAATAAATCAAGCAATAAACAAATCCACCCATCATCAATCAATCAATCAATCAATCAATCAATCAATCATCAATCGATAATCAATAAACAAATCAATCCATCCATCAATCGATCTATTAATCAATCAAGCAGGCAAGCAATAAATCCATCCATCCATCCATCCATCCAACCATTATTAATTAAGACTCCATCCTCCACACTCCCATGCAGCACAACTTACTTGTCGACGCACTCTCTGACCAGAGCGAAGTTGCCCTCCCCAATGACCTGACCGATCTCATAGCGCTCCTGAAAGCTCAGCGGTATGCCTGAGGGCTCATCATCTGCAACAGGCAGTCAACAACACTAGCTGCTAGCTGTCAAACCTGTTTGTTTATTTATTCATCTATTTATTTATTTATTCATTCATTCATTCATTCATTCATTCATTCATTCATTCATTCATTCATTCATTCATTTATTTATGCATTCCGCGGGAGAGGAGATGGGCGCCGCCCTCAATATGCTGGCCCCCTAGAGAAGCTGAGGTCTCTGATGCCTCGCTCCCTTACGACCACATAGGTTATAGAACACCTTTACCTTTTAAAGGGCAGTGTTGTAAAAGCAGTGAGAAGAGAAGCAGGGATCGGTGGGGGGTGGGGTGGGGTATGCTAGAAAAGAAAATAAACACATCGATTGCCTGTAGATAACGACATGCCTTGAACGCGTGAAATCGCAGGTTCGATCCCCGTTTGGACACACACTTTTCCCCCATCCATCAGACCTTCAGTGCTGGTCTAGGTGCAAGTATTTTGGATGGGACCATAAATCACGGCTAGGTGAGCAAGGCACGTCTAGCGCACGTCAAAGAACCCATGGCAACATGAGAGTTATCCCTGGCAAAACTGTGGAGAGAAAAAAGTTACCCTCCTCGAGGAAGAAATACACTTGTAAACAGGAAAGTGGTATAAAGAATGGGTGGCGCTGCTGTTGTGGCGACGCGCTCTGCCTGGGGATAGCAGCCCGAATTTCACACAGAGAAATATGCCGTGACTGAAATTCGTATGCAAACGATACTAGTCTTCTGCCTAAATAAGTAAGATCTAACTAAATGTCTCGTAAATTTTCATATTCCATATCAGGCTACAGTGTCACAGAATAGAGGAGTCTCTGTCAGTTTTCTGTCACAAAACTAGCAAAGTATAACATTACTTTTGCTAAACACTGCAAAATCAAGCTAACCACATACCAGAGTTTTCCCCTCATTTTGTATAAAACTGTAGTCAGAGGAGAAGATATGGTCCTTACCAGCTTTTAGTCCCTCACTGCATACGGAAGGGGGAGAACTGCTGCCGTTTGCCTGCTGATATTTGGGCTGAAACACACACACGTACACACACACACACACACACACACACACACACACACACACACACACCACACGCACACGCACGCACACACACACGCACGCACGCGCACACACGCACGCACGCACACACACACACACACACACAGCAGATTATGACAACGTCTTGCAGATGTTTATAAATCTGCCGAGAGTAGGGGCTATGGTGTCCATGGTATTTAAGCTGAGACATACATAATATCGAGCGTGGTTACCAGTTGGATAGATGGCCATTTGCGCGCCTTGGCTTCAGTACAGTTCCCCCAGTTCACACAGCTGTAAATGGGTACCTGACCTCTTCAGGGTCAGGGAAGGTAAAGCATCGAGGGAGAGGAGATGGGCGCCGCCCTCAATATGCTGGCCCCTAGAGAAGCTGAGGTCTCTGATGGCTTGCTCCCCTACGACCGCTTAGGTTATTGGACACCTTTACCTTTTATACATAATATCGTTCAAGTACAACGTGTCGTCGTGGTCCAATCCCGCCTGTCGTACTGTCGCCCAAGGTACACAGCGACGAGCGCAATTATCACAAAATTAAAGCATCAAATGCTCTTACACATTTAACACAACTGAGAAGAAAATCAACAAACAAAAAACAGAACAATAAAAAAAACCACCCTCAAAACAAACAATACCAGGGTCAATCCATATCAAAACACTGTAACTTACCGCGGAGACGGCTCTGAATTTGCGTGGAGACTTGGGCGAGAGACCAGACTTGGGTGACTCGGTGCCTGAGAATCAGACAAACAAAAGACATAAATAAAACACTCCACTAAATCCACCACAGACATGGATAAAACTGATCTTGCACAAACTGACTTAGACCAGTGGTTAGAGCCTTGGTTTGAATAAAACATTCAGGTCATTGGTTCGAACCCCAAGAAAACAGCTCTCTCTCTCTCTCTCTCTCTCTCTCTCTCTCTCTCTCTCTCTCTCTCTCTCCTCTCTCTCTCTCTCTCTCTCTCTCTCTCTCTCTCTCTGTGAGTGTGTGCGTGCGTGCGTGTGTGTATGCTAGGGCGTGCATGTGGGTGTGTGAGCGCATGTGCGTGCGTGCATGCCTGTGTGATATATATATATATATATGTATGTATGTATGTATGTATGTATGTATGTATGTATGTATGTATGTATGTATGTATGTATGTATGTATGTAGTATGTATGTATTATATATATATATATATATATATATATATATATATATAAAGAGACAGAGAGAGAGAGAAGAGGGGGGGGGGGGGGTGCGGGGGGGAGTTCTTTTTTTGTTTTTATCAATTATTTTACATAGCGACACACAGCACTCAGCTCCCAAGAAAGGCTTTCAAGAAAGACATCACAGTCATCAAAAAGTCTGCAATAATAATTAAAAAAACCCACAACAACAGCAAACCCTTTACTGTTCAATGGTTATCGTGACATCAGTCACTGGAGTGTTGAGAACAGGTCTTTAGCTCTAGCCTTGTTTTTCCACCTCTCCCAGATACCACCATGAGTCAGCTATAGATAAGGGTATTGATGGGAGGACACCAAGATATATGATCATATATGTACTGACTAATAAAAATGGATAAAATTTTTCGCTAAAAGCAATCACATTTCGACCAATAACGCAGCAAAAGGTTCACCATCTTGTACTACCGAGGTACATTAACTAAAATTATGCGAAAGAAGCGATGAAGAAAATGGCTCGTTTGAACAAATGGAGTTCTTCTTTGCCGTTACAATGCAAGGAAAGATAAAAGAGCTCGATAGTATAAAAGTGTCTGTAAAAAGTAAGAGGTATAAAAGAAGCACAGTGCATGAATCAAAAAGCTGTTCAGTCAAGCAAGGGATTAGGACTATAATTTGTTATAGCTGTTGTTGTTGTACGTTTCCCAAGCTAAACCAGAATCACCCAGAGGTCACCCAGAATGTGCCCTCTGTTTCACTCAATCCGCCTGGGAATCACAGTGAGGCCACAAATACACACTGGGTGAGAAGTTTGCGTGTATGACTGTTTATAGGTACCTCACCCCGTGGGCAGTCAAACTCCGACTTGGACTTTGTTCACTTTAGATAAAAGTTTAAACTGTTATGCTATAAGCTCTTCATGGGTGAAAACAATACGAACATGACATCATAAAGTATAACACCACTGATCAGGCCTTGGCACTTTGCACACATCAATAACTGACAATGCTTTTGGCTTGGGCTAAACTACTATAGGACTTCAAGAAACGTATGTCCCTTTTTGACCATGAACCGCATACACACGGGGACTGGGTGTAAAAAAGCGCATGGGTGCTTATTCCATTCATCGTCGATATAAATAAATAAAAACCACACACGCACACACACACACACACACACACACACACACACACACACACACACACACACACACACACACACACACACACACACACACACACACAGACACACAGACACACAGACACACACACACCATTACGAGTGGACTCTCGTGTTGTGGGAGCAGAACGTCGGGCAGTCTTGGGAGAGCGTAACGTCACACGGTCACGTGGCTTCCCTGATGCCGCACGGTAGGCACTCACGTGACGTACCTCTGTGACATCACAACAGGATTTCTGACGTCATTGTACAGGAGATTTAAGTATG
>CM060321.1:61570454-61575454 GCA_030674155.1 Stramonita haemastoma | reverse complement strand
AGAAAACATATCCAACACAGGCTTTTACGCCAGCCCTCTATGAGAATCCAGCGGGGATCTTATCACAAAATGTCATTCTTATCCCAAGGGTCACCTACGCAAGTTCCCCACAACAAGAATCGCCAGACAAGCCTGATCTCTGACTGGCTTTAGCACACCAGAAAAACCGAGGACGATCACAATAAAGAGCAGTGTCAGACATTGGAGAGAGCCAGTTCTGCCCCAAGGTGTAATGCTATTCGCCCAGCGTTTCGCAAAGTTTCATGTTTCTGATCTATTCTGCCATTTTACAGAGATACACAACTTTTTAAAAAAGCTATATTTAGTCTAGAGGGAGAATTTGACACTTTGCTAAACATAATTATTTGGGATATTGAGGTTTTTAAAAAGCATGATTATCTGTATTGTGTCATGGTCGTGTGATGTATGTTGCAAAATAGGATGAAGTTATTGCGTTTTGCCGTGTGGAGGATGATTTGTCTCACTAACAAAAGAACCAAACAGTAAATTCAATGGTCCACCTTGGCTTCTTTATGTCTTTGCCTGAATAGGATGCTGGAATGTCTGTCAACATCATGGAGTCTGAAAGTTAATGTGGTAAAACGTCAAGTAAAAGTGTCTCCCGGATGTAATGTTTATGTTTAGGTCAATTTCAGTTTTTTTCCTTCTCTCCAGCAACTATCACCACACATGCTAAGAAACCTTCTTTGCAGATGCTTCACCCCTCAACCCCCCCCCCCCCCCCCCCCTTGCCCAACTCCCAACCCTACCCCTCAAACAAATCCCCCATGAAATCATTAAGTACAGCTGGGATTTGAACGTGCGACCTCAGGATCATTAGGGTTAGAAGTCTATCCCGCCATTCCCTGACATATTTTATTTATCAATTAATGCAACCAGTCCCGCAGGACCGCAGGGCTTTCCATGGGTTTCCCCTGTGTGAAGCAGTCTCTATGAGTCATGCCCCTCTCTCTCTCTTATCAGAGGTTGTATCACAAACTGTTTTCTCATACGTCAAATCTGTCTGTCCCCTGTTTCATGAATACAGTAAACAGTTCATTTTTTTTGTCTTTTTGTCCTTATTTTCGGGGGAGGGGTGGTGTGGTGTGGTGGTTGCTTTCCCAAGGTTTTAAAAGGGACAATATTGCCTGTATTGTGCTCTGGTTGTGTGATGTATATTGAGCCATCAAAACCTAGACAGTGTGTTAAGTTTTTTTCCTTTTATATACATTTTTTTTTTATCTTGTATGAAATGACGAATCATTGTCAGATATCCAAAACACAGACACACACAGGCACACACACATAATTCCATTATCCTCGATGTGAAATAATAAATATATAGATAACACACACACACACACACACACACACACACACACACACACACACACACCACACAGACACAGACACAGACACAGACACACACACACACACACACACACACACGCGCGCGCGCGCGCGACATAACGTTAAAAAAAGGCCTAGAAGAGAAGTCAATGACCGACCTCCTCATACCCGCCTCCACCCCCCCAATGTGCGGGGACCCCCCCCCCCCCCCTCCCAATGTGCGGACCCCCCCTGGCACACACACACGCGCGCGCGCGCGCACGCACACACACACATACATATACACACATACAAACACACGCGCGCACAGACAGACACACAAAACACACACACACAAACACACAAGCACGCACACACACAAACACACACACACAACACACACACACACAGAGTCACACACACACACACACACACACACACACACACACACACACACACACACCACACACACACACACACACACACACACACACACACCACACACACGTAACCCCCCCCAACACACACACAACACACAACACACACACCCTCCCACCACACACACACAACACCATTATCATCATAAAAAGGGGCTAGGAAGGAAGGTCAAAAAGTTGATCCACAACCCAAAGCCGCCATTATCAACGCCTATTCTCTTCCACCAATCGATGAGGGAACGACTGGCCTTGGCTGGACAGAGCTGAATACAAAAATATATATCACCCCCTTTTTTTTTTCGTCCATCCCTTCATTTCTCCCTTTCTTCTTCTTCACTGCCCCTCCTCCGCCTCGCAAGACCCTCTAAAAGTTCCCAGAACAAAAAAGAGATAGAGAAGAGAGCGTGGGTGGGGAGAGGGGGGAGGTGGGGATGGAAGGAGGGGGGGGGGGGGCTAAAGGAGAAGGCTGGTGGTGACGGCGGCGTAGGTGATAACAAAGCTAAGTAACATTAAAAAAAAATTTAAGACAGAAAAAGAGAAAAAAAAAGAAAAATGTAAAGGCGTTGTCTAAGTAAGGAATGAAAAATAGAAGAAAAATGTCAAAGAAAAAAAAGAGAAAAGTATAGGAAGTTGTCTTATCAAAAAATGGAACACATAAAACAGCTGTTTAAATTTTAAAAAAGAAGAAAACTATAAGAAAGCTGTCTCAGTAAAAAAAAAAAAAAGAGTTCCCTTCTGGAAATGCACCTGAATTAATCAATCTTTTCTGACGTTAAGAAAAATCGATAACCTTTTGTCATCTTTGGCATTTGCAAAATCAGCTCAGTCAGCGCAGGAACACACGTCAATACTGCTGGATCGATTAATGGGAAAACTGGTTTGGAATCAAGTTTTTTGCCTGAAAATAAATCAAGGAATCAAAGTCTTAAAAATGAAAATAATGCATATGTACCGTGTGAACAGTCAGCAGAGAAGTGTACGTAGGATAACATACTTCAGACAAAAAAACTCCACGAATTATTAACAATAAAATCATTTATATCTGGGAAAAGAAAACACTAATTATTTTGCTTTTATATCATTATTCATTATTTCAATAGCAACCTCAGACAACTCAGTACACTCAATTTGCCATCGGCAAAAATGTAAGCTTACAACATTCCTAAATCCACCTCATATTTAGAATGTCTTTTGCTTCTGGAGCAGTGACTGTCAGTTCTCACAAACTTATCCTCTTTAGTTTGCAAAAAATTCCTGATTATCTTTATTGTTTTGTCAAACTTGAGTCTGTACTCAACGCTCAACGATAATACAGAATAAAATACGATTATCCCAATATGAAAAACACTACTAAACAAACGAGACAGATACATTTTAAATCGCACCATCTCATCTCATACACCGTAGTCTCGTCGACTGTCGGAGCATCATGAATGATTCGACAACCAGCCCTCTTCATCTTCCCATCCTGTTTTAAATGCGCCACACCACAGTCATTGAGTGTGTCTCTTCTCCTGGTTTTTCTGGTGGAATCAGCCTTAGGCTTAAATGTTCTTGTTCAATTCAGTCTTAATGTCGACACCCAGTTTTGTGAAGTATTCGCTGAGGATATTCATCCTAGGTTACAGATTCAGAGAGAGAGAAGGTGGGATGAAGCCGCCCCGTTTTCCTAATGACCTTCTTTGCTGCGTTATCTTACTCTACTTGAATTACAAAGATTCCCTAAAATGTCTAGGTCTTTTTTCACTTGTACTTAATACCTTATACCCATAAAATAATCTTCACATGGATGTTGAAAACTGGGAGAACGGAACTGGAAATAATTTCTTCTATATATTAATACTCTGTGGGTCAGTCAGAGTGATTTCCCCCTTAATGTTCAAAGGCCAAGCAACACGTAAATTAAAATCTCTGACTGTGACACTGGAAAAAATTTCCAGTGTCACAGTCAAGAGATTATACTTTGTACAGCCTCTTCGTCACAGTGTCCAGCAATGAACTAGCTTCCTGATTTACTTTTTGCATCAATCATTGTTCAAGTTCTATAACTATTATTTTTATGTCTCTATTCAGGAGGGTATTTTCAGAAGATGATGCGGAATGAATGCAGCTGATTCATCAGTCAAGAGATGGCGTCATGCGTCTTCTTTTTCTGAGTCATGAATCGTCAAAAGATATAAACAACTTCTTTTTTCTGTTGCTCTCTTCCTTTCCCACACCCCTCCATCGCCCCTGCCTCCCCTCTTCCGCTCACTGCCTCCCTCCCCCTGCACCCCCTTCTCTTCCTCCCCTGTCTCCCTCCTTTGTGCTTACTCACACCTATCTTCTTTCAGTCTCCCTACTTCTCCCCTGCCCAATTCTTTCCCCTCTCCACTGGGCGATCCCTTGCCCTTTACCCTTCCCCATCTCTCAATAGTCCCCCCTTTTCCTATTTCTGCCACTTACACCTTTCCCCTCCCTATGATTATTTAGTTTTCTTCCGTTCCTGCTCTTTCTCTCCTGTTGTTTGAGTCCCTGTTATGTTCTGACAGCTCTGGTAGGCCTTTTGCGGTCATTGAACTTGAGAAAGCTCGAAACTGAGATGTTCTTTTCAAGGCTAACATTTGTGCAGACTCTGGATTTCCACCAGTTTTTTTCCATGAGATTGTAGACCAATGTCTTGTGAGAGTACATGCATAAACAATTTTTGCATTAGTGTATATCAAATTCTATTCAACATATCAAAGTAGAGGAGGATGGTAGGAATGGACAATATGAAGTTTAGAGAAAAAGAACTATGTCCACCACTCTTCTTCTCTCCTTCGCTTTACACTGTCAGAAGTGTCTGGGAAAAATAATGGCATGTCTTTTCCATCTCCTCTCCTGGGCCCTACAGCTTGGTTTGCAGGGTTATTTCCATCCGCCACACAATCTTCCTCAGGTCGCTGTTTAGTGTGTACCTTTGAAGGATGAGATTTCCGGTCCGGTTTTCTTTACCCCAGAAACACAGGGGACAGGGAACTAGTTTCAGCTTTGGTCCACTGCTTCCGTTCTTAGACATAATAATAATAATAATACATGGAATTTGTATAGCGCTATATCTTGCAAAAACAAATCAAAGCGCTTGCATTCAACCTACACGACGCACAATCAGCAACTATTTACAGTTTTGACAAATTCGAATGTACACACACACACATCTCAGAAAGCAGAATGTGGCTACCTTATTTGTAGATTAAAAATGGTTCCATATGC
>CM060321.1:61547954-61565454 GCA_030674155.1 Stramonita haemastoma | reverse complement strand
GTAATGATGAGACAGGGTAAGGGTAGGAACACCAATTTCGTAATATAAGTGTCTCATTAATTTTATGTGTGCAATGCTACTTGTGTTAGTACTCAAAGGCCAAAGCGGGGTTATAGATTGGATTGGTGCGTGCTGGAAAGCTAAAGACTGGCGGCACCGCCAAAGCAGTCAGCAGTATCAAAGGCTTTGGCAAAATCGGACAGTTTTATGACTGGTAATGTAAACCCGCAAAGACCTGCGACAGCAGTGTCTGAAACATTGCCCGTCCTTCCTGCTGCTTTGACTGCTCTGATGGAAGAGATCGCTGGTGTACACAGAGGAAATGAAAAGGGACTTCTGTGGTTTCACTTCTCTGTGTGTGTGGGGTGGGTTGTCCCTGTGTCTGTTCTAGAGGCTATTATTCTGCTTTGTGGTCTTCTCTCTCTCTCTCTCTCCTCTCTCTCTTCTCTCTCTCTCCTCTCTCTCTCTCTCTCTCTCTCTCTCTCTCTTCCTTTCTTTCTTGCACTTTTTTTTTTGTGTTGCTTGTGTCGTGGTGTTGTGTGGTGTGTGGGGTTGTGTGTCGTGGTTGTGTGTTGTGTGTGTGTGGTGTGTGTGTAGTGTGTGTGTTGCGTCGTGCGCTGCACTGCTCACTTTACTTGCTGTCTGTTTCGATGACGTCGTGCGAATGCATATGTTGGTGTATTGTCTTGATGAGTGTGTGCGTGTCGTGCGATGAACATGCACATTCTCACTTTTATTGTGGTTGGTCTTCAAGCTCGAGAACTGATTAATATTTGATGCGCTGTATGAACTGAATTGTGAATGACAAGATGACTTGTAGATGGTGGTTGAAGCTGTGAGGTGGGGGGGAGGAGTGATGGAGTTAGTTGGGGATTGGGACTTAAGTTATAAGGGGGTTTTTTATTTGGGGTGGACCATTTTTGTTTAGTTTTTGAGTTTTTTGCTCTTAGGCTGTCTTTTCCTTTCGACTTTCGACTAGATATTTCAAACACACACACACACACAACAACACACACACACGCGCGCGCGCACCACACACACACACACATATATATATATATATATATATGTATATATGTATATATATGTGTATATATATACACACACATACTTATATATATATATGTATATGTATATATATACTATATATTATCTATATATGTATGTATTATGTATTATTATTATGTATCTATCTATCTTCTGATCTGATCTTCTATCTGTCTGTCTGTCTGTCTGTCTGTCTGTCTGTCTATCTATCTATTATCTATCTATCTATCTATCTATCTATCTATCTATCTATCTATCTATCTATTATCTATCTATTATTGATTGTCAAGTTTGAGCCAGCCAATATGGAACTTTGCTGGTAAAACCGCAACGGTCATTGAAGTAGTTTACTGATACCATTCCACAACCATCCTATTCCGTTTCTCTAAGCCAGACTCCCCCCAAAAAACAAAAAACAAAAAAAAAAAAATCGAGACTAATCTCTGAAAGGTTTTAACTGCGCGTTTACTGTTGCTATGCCGACCGACTGGGTTGCTGTCAGTGTTTCCGGGTCACAGTTGTAAATTAGCAGATTGGTCTCTTGGGAACTGTGCATGTGGTGATGTTGGTTTGACAGATCGCTTACTGAAATGATGGCGCCAGTGCGCGTATAAAACTGCCAGACAGATGCAAACATGCTCCACAACACACACATAAATACACACACACACACACACACCACAACACACACACACACACACACACACACACACACACACACACACACACCACTACAAAACACGTCCTCAAACTATAAACCACTCATCCAGAATTCCCAGTGTGGGTTTGTGCACAACTGTGTGACCTGTGTGAGGAAACACTACAGGAGAAAGCTGCCACACAGGGAGGGAATACTGATAAAACTCCCTCATGAATGTTCGTAGGGTGAATCGTGTCAGAGGGGCTAGTGTTTGGACTGTTGACTGTGTAGACAGACCCCTTGGTTTGGTGCCAAACACCTGACAAACCTCAGGACAAGCTTGTCACCTGAGTGACGTCTTGTCATTGTCACCAAAAGGTACCCACTGTCCAGTTTTGACGTGGGGGGTGAGGTACCGTTGGAGGTTTGTTGTTGACACGGGGGTGTAGGGCTGGTTTGGTTTTGTAGAGTATGGTGTGGTATAGAGATAGGTTTGGTTTTGTAGAGTATGGTGTGTATAGAGATAGGTTTGGTTTTGTAGTGTGTATGGTGTGGTTTAGAGATTAGGTTTGGTTTTGTAGAGTATGGTGTGGTATAGAGATAGGTTTGGTTTTGTAGAGTATGGTGTGGTAAGAGATGAGTTTGGTTTTGTAGAGTATGGTGTGGTATAGAGATAGGTTTGGTTTTGTAGAGTATGTTGTGTAAGATGGTTTAGTTTGAGAGTAGTTATAGGATGGTTGGTTTGTAGAGTATGGTGTGGTATAGAGAATGGTTTGGTTTGTAGAGTATGGTGTGGTATAGAGATAGGTTTGGTTTTGTAGAGTATGGTGTGGTAATAGAGATATTGGTTTTGTAAGTAGTGTGTATAGAGATAGGTTGGTGTTTAGGTAGGGTGGTATAGAGATAGGTTTGTTGTAAGTATGGTGATGAGATGTTTGGTTTTGTAGGTATGGTGGTGAGAATATGGTTTTGTAGGTATGGTGGTATAAGATAGTTGGTGTTTAGAGTATGTGTGGTATGAGGGTTTGTTTGTAGGTATGGGTGTAAGAGAAATGGTTTGTAGAGTATGTGGGTATAGAGTAGTGTTTGTGAGTATGTGTGGTAGAGATGATGTTTTGTAATTGGTTGGTATGATGTTTGGTGTTGTAAGTAAGATTTGGTATAAAGAGTAGTTTGTTTTGAAGAGTAAGCTTATGATGGTGGTTGTTTGATTGTGTTGAGTCCCAGCAAAGTTATCCGAATTAAAGACGTTACTATCAACAAACGTTCATCATTATCAGCAGGGTATGGTGTGGAGAACGGTTTGGTTTTTGTAAAGCATGGTACCATAGAGTAACGTAGGGTACAGCTGAGTACAATGGGACAGGACAAGTATGGTAAGACACAGAAGGGTATACCCTAGTGGGATAGGCCTGTGCAATCTTGACATCCCCTCCCTGTCTACGATATTCCCTTCGATTTTTAGTTATTTTCTTTAAAATTCATGACTGTACAAGTATGACATTTCTTCAACAGTGATGATTTATGAGACTTAAATTGACTACAGGCAGCCATAATAAGGCCTGTATGGTTGACTGGGCTGGAAGCAGCGTGAACTTCATGGAATCGACTTTCATTCATGTTCCGCATGATTGATCGGTAGGGCTGAAACCCTGTTATCAACAGATCAATTGACGTAATCCGAGTCTCGTGAATGCCTCGACACGGGGATCACAATGGGGAACTCTGTAAGGGCTTATATTCAGTATAGTCTACAAGAGTGCCACTTTCCAGAAACTGTGAAACTTAATACTTCAACAGTTTTTCTTTCTTTTCTCTTTCTTTCTTTCTTTATTTCTTTTCTTTCTTTCTCTTTCTTTCTTTTCTTCTTCTTTCTTCTTTTTTTTTTTTTTAAAAAAAAGATTTGGTCTGTTCTGTTTTGTTTTCCTGTTCTTTTATTACTGTTTTTTCTGCTGTGCATTCTCAAGTTTTCAATGTCTTTCTTTCCTTTTTTAAATTTTTTTTCTTTTCTTTTCTCCAGCCGCCCCCTCCCCCTCTATTTTTTGTAATGAAATCAATTCTTTTCGTGATAGTCAGTGATGCTTAAACCTCTCACTTCAGTGGCTATGCATCACATTCAGAAGGGTTGGGTGGGTGTATCAATATGTACATATGCCTGTGTGTGTGTGTGCGTGTGTGTGTACGTGCATGCATGTGTCGCGCGTGCGTGTGTGTGTGCGTGCGTGTGGGGTGCTGTGGGCGCGCGCGCGTGTGTGTGTGCACGGCGTATGTGTGTGTGTGTTTGTGTGATGGTGCCCGCCTGCGCGCGCGAAGTGTGCACATTCCTGTGTGACTGTATGTGCCCACATTCTTGTGTGTGGATTTGTTTGTTTTGTTTTGTTTAATGTCCTTCACTACTTGGTGATATAGACACACCCGCATTCTCTCTCTCTCTCTCTCTCTCTCTCTCTCTCTCTCCTCTTCATCTCTCTCTCTCTCTCTCCTCTCTCTCTCTCTCTCTCTCAGATATATATATATATATATATATATATATATATATATATATATTATTTATATATATCTTATATATATTTATATATTTGTATATATCTATATAACTACAGAAGAGATCTTACTGTGGGAAGAATATATAACCTCATGCAACTGATGTTTATGAACTGCTAGGGTCATACAAAAATCTTGAACGTGGCATATCTTTTTAATATCTAATCCGTTCCTTTAAAAGGTCATAAGAATTGGGCAATCAAACATAAGTGGGTTGGATTTGAAAGGGATGAGAACAGCAACATGACACGTTTTTAGAATATTTGGTATTCCATGCATTCAACCCCAATTTATACATTATTTAAATTTTGATTTTGTGTGTGGATACCTGCATGTGCATATGAATTTTTTTGTGCACACAAAAAAAGATTCAAACTCTGATACATGTCTTCAGGTAAGCCAAAATTGGAACCACAATCTCAAAAACTGTAGAATAACAAAAAAATCACGCGTTCTGGCTAATCAATGTTAGAACCGTATGCTGTCTCTTGTGTCTTTCAGGATTAACTTCTTAATCTCGACTAATCTTAATCACTGATAAGAGGGTGGGGTTTTTCAGTTTGTAGTTAGTTTGCAGTTTGGTGTAAACAGGATAATTCCGAATACAAGCCTACACCAGTAACTTTATCTGTGACTTGCTTCATACTGTTTGTTGTATTCAATTTTCTCGGTTGAAATCAGTAGTTAGATGGTCATTTGTTCGGCTAACATGATGTTCTGATTCTCGGTCACTCACCATATTTTTTTTTAGATGTGTTCATTGTTGTTACTTATTTCCCCTATGGGGACGCCAGGGGCCTGTCAGTATAGAAAGCATCCCCACCTTCAAATTCTGTGCTATAATTCCCTCTTTTCTATTCTCTCTTTGTTTTTGCCGTGTTCTCTATCTTCCTGTCACCCCTTCTTGCTTGGACCACTAATTCGGACCATCAACTTGGACAATGAACTTGGACCACTAATTTGGACTACTAACTTGGACAATTATAACTTTGACCACTAATTTGGACCACAACTTGGACAATATACTTGGAACCACTAATTTGGACCACTAACTTGGGCCACTAATGTGTGTGATATCTGAGCAGAGGAGGGTGATCACCCCAGGAGGATAGGACGAGGGTTGGACTTCTGCTGTGAAAGGTTTGTCAAAGGCTTGACATCGTCACTGCACTGGTATTGTTATTGATACATACTTCCTTGTCCTTGCCCCACCCCCCCTCTGTCTGTCTGTCTTCGTCCTCTAGTCTTCCCTCTATCTTCTCTCTCTCCCTCTCTCTCTCCCCCCCCCTCTCTCTCTCTTCTCTTCCCTCTTTCTCCTCTCCCCTCTCCCCCCCTACCACAAACCCCTTTTGCACGGAGGGAGAAAATGAAACTAATACAACCTTGATTGGTGTGTGCTTGGCCATATGAAGTTTGGGATCGAGACAGCACGTGCAATTAACCCTTGATCGATCACATTATCGATGAAATTCTGACTGAGAACGAGGGAAAATTTGTTTTTGTTTGCTTGCTTGTTAGCTCTTAGTCTTAGTTACCATAGCGGTGAATCAGAGAGACGACAACGACTTATAAGCTAGAATACTGGTTTATATGTGAATAAAAACTGTTCAATAGTAACAGAAATAAGAATTGTTTAATCATTTATGATAAAACAACTTTCTTCTCAAAAGCTCGTGTTTGTACGTGATTGTGAAGGACAGTTTCTCGAAAACATTAAACTACAACCACGTCCAAAATAAAAAACAGTGAATATGAAGAAATGGGTAGGGAGAGCGAGGGGGGAAAGGGGGAAGAAAGAGAAAGAAGGGGAAGAGAGAGAGAGAGAGAGAGAGAGAGAGAGAGAGAGAGAGAGAGAGAGAGAGAGAGAGAGAGAGAGAGAGAGAGAGAGAGAGAGAGAGAGAAGATTTGTTTGATCTTAATTAGTATCTGAGTTCTTATGTCAGCAATCAAAATGATTCTGATTTTTATATTTTAACACACATCAGTACGCACGCAGCACACACACACAACACACATCACACACACGCACGCACGCACCACATACACAACCATCACCGCCACCACACAACACACACGCCTACACCACATCAAAACACAACCTCACGCCACCCATCAAAACAAAAAACACACAAACACACCACATTACGATTGATTGACTGATGAACATTCACACAACACATCACCGCACACACTCACACACATCACAACCACACACAAGCCACCCACACACACACATACAAACCACACCACCCACACACACCACCAAACCACTATCACCATCAACACGCTCACACCTCCCCCCCCCCTCCCCCCACCCCACGCAACACACACTACACACCAACACCACAACACACAACACAAAACCATCCACCCCACCCCCCCCACACCCCAACACCCCCTCCCCCCTACACACACCCAACCACCCCCATCCACAAACACCCACACAACACACCCCACCCCCCCCCATCCCCCCCCCCCCACACCCACTCACCTGTCGACCATCCACAGTGTACACCCTCCTCACAGCCCCGCTGTCCAGTTTGATGGCCTCCGTGATGTCCGTCAGCACCTGGTCAAAGCTGTGCGCCGTTTTCCGGTTCAGCAGCACGCGCACCGCCTTCCGGGGCTTGGACCGTTCCGGATGACCGTGATCAACTTGGGCCGGATAAAGTCACGGATCTCGTCGTCCATGCGCTCTCTGGAAGCGGAGCGGGCCGTCTCGTTGCCGGTGCCGTTGGTCCCGGTGGGTAAAGCTTCCCGGGACGCCGCGCGGCGGTTGTGGTTCCAGTTCGGGCTGCTGCACGCCCGCGTGTAGTCCATGCGGCGGAAGATGTCCGTGGAGGCGCAGACGTAGCTCTCGCCCTCCTCCAGCTCCTCCAGAGCCGTGATCTTCTTCGACCCGTCCACTGTGAACATGTGGCGGACCCCCTGCGGCATCGCGTTCTTGTCGCACACCGCCGAGGACGTCAGCTCCGCCATCAGAGACTCGAAGGTGCGGAATCGTTCTGGACTGACGGCGTAGACCATGCCCTTGAAAAAGCGGTCGCCGTTGCGGTAGAAGCGGACCTTCTTGGCTCTTTGCCCTCCGACATTTTGAGCAGGCTGGTTCGGATCACGCTCCCGTGATCGCTGTGGGAGGTCGGTGACCGGCGCCCCGAGCGCGGCGTGCGCGACAGGCGGTGGTCGTCGAAGTGTTCGTGGAAGCTGCTCTCGCCCATGGTTTGGAAGACCCTGTTGAGAGAGAGGAACTGTGAGAGCGGGAGTAGGCTTCCAGGAGCACGTCAAAGGGGGTGATGGGGGACAGAGGGACAGACCCTTGTCTTTTCAGCATCGGTGACGTCATGATGAACTGCTTACGTGTCAGTCTGCTTGGATGAAATATATGACTGAGAATAAGTCCGAGTTATGTAAAATTCTTAAAGAAGTTTATTTTTTTGTTGGTGGTGGTGACACAAATGAACCTTGTGTAGATTTTTACTGACTTAAGACTAAATCTTTCATGGAAAAAAAGATGATTTGCGATCTATAACACAATGGGGAAATGCACACCGGTTAAAACCAAAGACACCAGTCTGGTATAAGTTCTCTAAGTCACGAAGAAATCAGATTTTTATTTCCTGAGCATCCCTGCAAACAAATAATTATAACGTTGATTCGGGTATCGTCTGATCAACAGTTGCAGTTTATCTTATATTTAATCTATATTAAAGACGAGTCACAACGAATATGATTTGTTTTCCTTTTAACTTGAGTGCAAAAGTCATCAAACCGAAAAAAGTATTATTTTTGCCCACAAAAAAACTATAGCCACGGATTATGTCTTTTCCCTAGAATTAAAACAGACAGAAAAATCAGTGTAAAAGCTGGTAAAGAGACTTTTCAATGTTCTAAAGCAACAAATTCGGCAAGTGATATAAATTCTCTTGATGTAACCAAAGAGAAAGCCAAAAGACTTGCCAAGTTCAGTTTATTTTCTATCGCATAAACGCAACTTCAAAACACGAGGAAGTACGTCCACGCAAGGCTGTTTCTCAGTCGATGTTTCTACAAGGCTTGGCCTCGGGTATAAAAAGCATCTTTCCACATTCCAAGAGCCCGTTTGAATCTCGTGGGAACAGCACTGAGTCATCCAGCCCTTGGCCCAATCACCCACCCTTTCGGAATCTTCCTCACTGATCGATGAAACAAGCGCCCTTTACGCAGACAGTTATCGGGGGGAAGCCCACACTGACGTGGCTGTTAGCTGGGAGGGGGAGCAGTTCAACGGATCATCATCAGAAGAAGTCTTCTGTGAAGACAGACCTGCTACTCTGCCAGCAATTTTACTGTCCGGGCTTTTTATTAGAACCAAGGGGCACAGAGAATTTGTTTCCTGGTGATAGGGGCAAGGGGAATTCGTCAATACAGACAGACACTCTGCGTGTTGCACGAGCTGATGAGTCACAGGGGAACCCCTAATACCCTTCCAGTTTTGTGCGTCACTGCTTTATTGCAACATCACTTTTATGGGTGATGTCATTCTATACGTCACTGCTCACTAATGACGTTTCGATGATGTCATTCAGTCCTGACGCATGTCACTCTGTCGTCATCTTATGCGTCATCACTTCAAGCAAACGTATTGATTAAAGGATAACTATTTTGAAATGAGCAGTTTTAATTTTCTACCTCTTATGTATTTTGGGGGATTTTTTTTTTACACGCCAAAACATTCACTACGGCAATATCAGACCACAGAGATCTTAATCAGCAACAGTTGTGAGATAAACAAAAAGCCTTTTGTTGTTGTTGTTGTTGATACTTTGAAATATCACGATGACCTATCAAAGTAGCCTTCGTGCTTCAGTACAGTGACGGCACTTGTCAGCTTAAAAACCTTTCACTGGGCACTCCACGTTGACACAGCACTGCCTGTTTGACCCAAACTGCATGCTCTAGAACACGCTGACACGAACGGTACGGTTCGATCGATCATTAACGGACTGAAAACACCCTGTCCCCCAACACTTGACACTGAAGGAGGTTGACGTTACGCCCTCGACAAATCTCAGATTACTCTGTCCATGAAGCTAGTGTCAGTTATGTTCAGGAAGTAGAACTCGGTTTAGGAGTCAGGTTTCCCTTGCATGCACTTCCAATGTTTCTGTAATTTAGCCAAACACTTGGCCGCTAATGAAGAACAAAATACGAACGACAAACACTGTACACCTACTGGCTTCTCTCAACGATTCTGTTACTGTATCAAGTTATTTTCAATCGTCTAACAGCGACATATCGGATACCAACAACGGTGACTAAAATGGTCTGAATCAAAGTGACCAAGTCTTTTACTCACAGAGCACAGACCATTCAGTAAGACAGGCTGCGAGCTGATGTATGACCTAAGAGTATTACTGTCCTGAAAAACCCAAGCCACCTGGAGACGTTTCCTCTTTCACAGAATTCACACACAGTAACCAAAACTATGCACACACTCTGATCACCGATGTCAATACTCCGCTCTAAAATCACAAACACAAACGGTCACGGCGTAATGATTGGAAATTACCCAAACCTTCCATACATGAGTATTCTGACAACACAATAGACTTCTGGCAGGACTACACTGACTTGTGTGAACCCCACATGCACAGCCAACGTCATCGCAGAGCAAATCAGCGGTATTTGAAGCACCAAAACATATATCAACTATTTCAACTCGCTAAAACCACCGACTGTGTTCTGAAGGTGTACTACCGCAAAAGGACTGGGCCTGTAAACAGCTGACAGTCAGTCATCAAGGCGCCTCTCCGACCCCACCTTGAGAGTGGGGAACAAAGGAAGAGAATCGTGGTTACACACTACTTCAGACCATTCTTTTCAATGGTTCTGCCACTTGTTGAAACATCGCACCGCCACTCTCAGACCGTCTGTGTGCTAGCAGCCAATTGGCGGTATTGTCATCGGAAACATCAGCAAACATGTGACACAGGCAGGCTGTGTCAGTGTGGAACGTTGTCTGTCAGACCCAAACTCTCACACACCACAGGCGACGACCCGGTCCTTCGAGTCAAACCTCTACCTTTAACCAGTTACCATCGACAACCCTATGTGTTCAACCTGTTCAATATCTGAAGCGGGATTAACCTATATCCTATGCGGATTAACACGTACACCTTGACTTCTGTGAATCCACGCTGACGCCACAGCCATCAAAGACCCCAGATCTTCTGCACACTCCAATTTAACCACGGAATCACACCGTTCTGGGACTGTAGTCCCTTTCATGGCAGACCCAGAAGATGGCGGCGAACTTTGATGTTGTTGCCTTCAGCCAAGGTGTCTAACGGTCGGGGCTGAGCAGACGGTAAACCATGCGGTATTAGTGACTTCATGCCCCCGTGGCCATTACCATCACGCCGTCGTCAGGGTGTTTCAGTAACGACTTCACAGGCGCATGGTGAAGCCATGTTGGCCAACAACACATCAACATTCTTTGTTCCTTAATGCCTCTTCACTATGTTGAAAAGAATGAAGAGAAGAAAAAAAGCTAAATCTCTTCCTCTTGAATAAACAGCGAGGAAAAAGGCTCTGATGTCTAGGAAACGAGTACTTCATGATAAATAGTTAAACTAAATCCCATTACAAGTTAATTTGATTTCATCTACTAATTAAGGGTATCTACAAAGACTTAAAAGGAGTGAAGAAGCTACAGCCAAAACCACTGTGACAGACCATCAAAGAAGCTAGATACTGACTGAACATGTTGTTGTTGTTGTCGTTGTTGACATTACATTATGGTCCCTGCGAACTGACTGAACATCTTAGTGAGTTTGTTTGATCCTGACAAACAGCAGTTATATAAAGTTTATTTAGAAAAAAGTCCCAGTTGGATTAACTATTTCTTTTCCTGATTAAAAGTTATCAAATGTTCTCTGGATTTAGCTGAAAGCTGAAAAGGTTGGCCTAAAAGATATTGATAAAGCCAGAGGACAGCGCCCTTACTTTTTTCTTTCCTTCGTTCTTTTCTCCCCATCCTTTTGTTTCTTTTCGTCGGCTTAACTGTTGATACCACTGCAAAGATCAAGTCGATGATTCCAGTGGTTTTGAGAGATTTATCTATGTAAACCTTTCCAGCGGGCTACTGATAAGCTAGAACAATGTGCTCCTCTTTCTTTTAATCATACATCTTATCTTTTCTGTTCTCTTTCTACAGGTCGAATGTTCCCATCCACTGCTGTGTTCAGATCGACGGAATAACGCTTACGGGCGATCAGAGAGATGACATCTTATCTCCAGTCTCATACATTACCATCGGAATCACAGCAATGAATATGGCTGCGCGCGCGCGGTGTGGGTGTGGTGTGTGTGTGTGTGTGTGTGTGTGTGTGTGTGTGTGTGTGTGTGGGAGGGGGGGGGGGGCTATTCAGAACAAGTTTCCAAAGTTTTGAACCATGATCTGTTTCTGCTTTAACTCTGCCTCTCTGTCTGTCTGTCTGCTCTGTCTGTCACTTTGTCTGTCTGTCTATCTGTCTCCCTCGCTCACTCTTTCTCATAAGGATGAAGGAGGGAAGCAAAGACAGCACCAAAGAGGAAACTTGTATGCACACTGTGTTGCACATAACTTATTGCACAGAGATGACGGCGGGTGAAGATGGACAAAGATTCTGAAAGTATCGGAATGAGTCACGGCGCTAACTCCGCGCCTTCTGGAAATTCCGTGCTAAAAACTTCGATCTCTAAGCCACATTTCATTGCGCTTTTCTATGTATTGCCGTCTATTTTTCGCTTAGTGTCTCCTGTACTGATCCTTTTGTCTGTGTGTGTTGTGCTTAATAATGATCCCTGAGATTTGATAACTGGGCACTTTCACAACTGCTTGAGGGAGGGAGGAAAAGGGGCACATAGTATACAAAAATGCTCATAGTGTGTGTGTGTGTGTGTGTGTGTTGTGTGTGTGTGTGTGCTGTGTGGGGTTTGGTGTGTGGTGTGCTGTGCTGTGGTGTTGTGTGTGTGGTGGTGGGTGGTGTGTGTGTGTGGTGTGTGTGTGTGTGTGAGAGAGAGAGAGAGAGAGAGAGAGAGAGAGAGAGAGAGAGAGAGAGAGAGAGAGAGAGAGAGAGAGAGAGAGAGAGAGAGAGAGAGAGAGAGAGAGATGTGTATGCCCATTTTGTTCGAAATAATGTTTATGAGAGTGTATAAGTATTTTTTTTTCTTTTTCTGTTCCCTCCCCTTCCCATTAAACACCGGAATTGTATGACTAGGGCCTATGTGATCATGAAATTGTCAGCCTTGATAATTATGATCAAGGTGGTTAGGTGGGCTGTATTATACAAAAACAATGATCAACATAATAATGTGATTTTGTATGTCTGGAACGTCTTTAACCATTCGAATGTACTGTCACGCGCCTGTGAGTGTCAGATTTCTGCAGAAATCCTTACAACCGCTTCCGACTACCGTGGATGATAATCCGTTTGCGACACTGGCGGGTAGGTTACGGCAGCCCACCTGTCCGCTGCCACCCGTAAAACAGGGCAGTCAGGCGGAACATTTTTCCCTTCAGGTCACAACGTCGAGTTCACGGTTGAGAGAACGACCTTGTGAATGCTTCGTGCAGCAGCAGTGAAACAGTCGAAAGCAGGTACACTTTCTTGTGAATATATGATTCGCATACTGCCTGAACAGTGCCAGACTAACTCTGCCAATGTTTAAAAAATAACAATGATAAAAAAATAATTGAACAAATAAAATAAGATAAAAACCTCCGCCAATGTTCTCATTCAGCTTCGTCACAAAATTTTGTTTAAAAACAAACAACAAACGTTCGGTCGTTTAGTATTCCTGGTGTTACCGAGCGGCATAGAAACTGAGAAATCCGCGGTTTTAGACTCCCCCCCCCCCCCCCCCCCCCACCCCCTCCCTGCCTTCTCTTGATCTTGAGAGGTGAAATACGAGTTCCATAAGTGGATCAGACGATAAACTCAACGAAAAAACTACGTTCCCTTCTGTAGCATACGTTAACTGCACGTTTAAAATACGGTGGCAGCAGTTAATCCTCGTAAAGATTTTGCAATAACAATATATTGCTCAACTGATAAAATATGTCTGATCTCTTTCTTTCCCTTCCTGTTTTCATTGTTTGGTTTAAACAAATGTTGCTTCTGGGCAAATTTCTGTACGTGGTCTGTAGCAGCAGTAAACTTAGAATGGAATGCTTCACTTTTGTTCATTATTCAGATCACAATAATACCACACACAGACACAGGCACACAGACACACACATGCACACACAGACACAGACAGACAGACAGACAGACAGAAACACACACACACACACACACACACACACACACACACACACACACATACACACAACACACACACACACACAAACACGGACGCACACACGCACGCACGCACGCATATCTCTTTAAAAAAAAAAACACGTCACAAACAGGTTACCTTAATTGCGGTCTTTGCTTGTGTGTGTGTGGTGTTGTGTGTGTGTGTGTGTGTGTGTGTGTGTGTGTGTGTGTGTGTGTGTGTGTGTGTGTGTGTGTGTGTGTGTGTGTGTGTGCTTCTGTGTGTGTGTATGTGCGTGTGTGTGTGTTACTTCGGACAATGGAATGGGTTACACAGGGTAGAGGCTTCTAAGGTATAAACAAGACACCAATTAGCTATCAAAAGTTACCCTAGCCTTAAAACTTGGCATGAGAAGAAAATCTATATGTAACCCCCACGAATTTGAAGGTACAACCCAGGGAGAGTCGCACAAATTAACGAAGAGAATTCTGCCGTGACTGTAAATGGTACACAATACAGTGCAATACAATACAGTATAATACAATTGTACAATATAGCACCATACAGTACAACACAACACGATGCTTTTGCCACAGTTCCATGCCCTCAGTCTTCCTTTTCCAAATCACGAGAGGGGTTGTAATCTATGAATGGGTGTCTACATACGAAATCAATAGAAATCAGAGACGAACGCTACAGTAAAGACGTGGCAATGGTCATGCAGAATCAGAAATAAATACACTGGCACTAAGTAAGTCTCCTCACTTTAGATACACGTCACCAGCTTTCTCCAGCAAGTGCCCAACCGCACGGATTTACACAAAACGCTGGCGAAGCTCTCAACACAAACTGCTACTTGTGATATCGAGATAATTGTTTCGTGATTTTATTGTTAAGTCCAAATATTCAGTTCTTTTTGCATCCTATGAAAACTATGTCTACCACGAAAATCCGACTGACTCTTCCAGATTTTGTCTTATCTGATTTTTGTAAAAAAAAATTGTCATGCAGGCACATGTGTATGCATTTATTCATAAACATGCATGTTCAAAAAATCATGCAGACATCCTCTTCTTCATCGTCGAACGTTCAGACAGCAACTACTGTTGTCTCTCATAATTATGAGCAAAAATGCGTTGCACTGCTGTTAAGTGCCTAATGAGTCAGGCCCAGCACATCCAACTTCGGTGTGGAAGGGACTTGTTATCTTTTAAGTCTTTCTGAAAAAAGACAGGAGAATGGACCCACAAGTTAGAAAATAGACGAGAAAGGAGGAGACATAAAGAAAAAGAACAAGGCAGAAGCAAAAGAGAGGGGTTACAAAAAAGAGGGAATTCCTAGCACATAGTTTCTAGAAGGTGGAGATGCTATCTATACTAACAATCCCCAGCACCCCCTCGGGGTAGTCAGTATATGATACGTGCACTTTCTTGGACAGCTCATACCACGTACGAACTGCCAGCACTATGGCAGTATAGAATACCTATTTGAAAGACCAAAACGGAGTAGATCCCTGCTAAAAGTTTATATTTTGGCAAAGAAGTGCAGTTAGCATCGCAAAACAGATCATTCGGCACGAAACAACACAAACAGCTTTACTACATAGACAGCTCGGTACGAACTGGAGCAGACAGTGCTGTTGGATAAGCTATTTGGTCATATTCGTGCAGACAGTCTCAGCAAATTGTAACAATTTATTCGGTGTGATTTCGTACAGATAGCCTTGTAACTAGACCATTCGGTGTGAATTCGTACAGATAGCCTTGTCACTTGACCATTCGGTTTGTTCTCGTGCAGATATTGCATCGGCTGTCAGTCAAAGACAGAAGGCGGTGCCTGGTGAAGAATTAATTAAGAGGATCAGACGGTAACCGCTCGGCGGGGAATTATGAACCGAGCACTGCAGAGAATGAACAGAGAAATAGCAAAGGCCGGCCGGGCTTGAAATGTCATGCAGCTTGTCAGAACGAAGTAAGCCCTGGCTTTGTTCCCAAGAATTTCTCACGTTGCGCTGGATATGACTGAGATTTTTCTTTATCTATATTTTATTTATTTATACCCTTTTTATGTCACAGCAGATTTCTCTGCGTGAAATTCGGCCTGCTCTCCTCGGGGAGAGTGCGTCGGCACAAGTGCAGCGCCTACCCATTTTTTTCCTTTTTCCTGTGTGTAATTGTATTTGTTTCCCTATTAGAGTGGCTTTTTTCTACATAATTTTGCCAGGGACAACCCTCTTGTTGCCGTGTGTTCTTTTACGTGCGCTAAATAATGATGGGTAACACACGGGACTTCGATTTATGTCTCAACCGGAAGACTAGCACCCAGACCACCACTCATGATCAAATGGATGGGGCAAAAGTTTTGGGACCCAAACGGGATTCGAACCACCGCACATTCCTGTAATCCATTCCACCACCGGCCAGAACTGGCCTACTCTTCTGCGATATCATTTGTGGTTAAACATCAACCTAACAACCTTCAGGGCCATCTTTAATCGTGTGCAATAGTAAAAAAAAAAAAAAAAAAAAAAAAAAAAAAAAAAAGGTCATTAGACAGATCATGAAAATAAGAGTGGATTAACATTTGCTTTTAGGTGTTATATCCTGATTACATGCTTCAACTACTTTATCAATGGTCAAACCCTGACCATTCAACAAGTGGAAAGTCCACTACACGGCAGTGGCTCTACCGTGAAAGAGCGAATGGTGCTGTTTTGAGAGTTGCCATGATCTTCACTGATAAGAGGACTGTGACCTCTGCAGTCAGTGATTATACTGACATACGGTTATGTAGGAATTACACTGTTAATATTTAGCACAGCCAAAGGACTTTCAACAGTCTACAGACATTGTTAATATCATGAACAGATTGAAAAGAGTACCAACAGTGTTAAGCCTTCGAGCAAGAACAAAAAGGGGTACATCTTCACCATTTGCGAACGTCTGTTATCATCTTAAGCAGCAGTAACTGTGGTAACACCAGCAACAAATAGAATACAAGAGTTATCTCTTTCAAAATTTTGTAGAAAAAGTCAAATTAGTAGGGGGGGGGGGGGGTGCAAAATCAGATAGGAAAAATAAAAGTAAAAATTAGTGGCGCTGTACTTGTGGCTACGCACTCTCTCCAAGGAGAACAGCCCATATTTGATGCAGATAAACCTGCTTTGGCTAAAAGTTGTCTATAATGCAATACGATACAACACAATATAATATAATAAAATGCAGTTCGAAAAGTAGAAGAACAAGAACAACAAAAACAACAAGAAGAATGATAACAGTAACCATCATAATCATTATTCTCATCACCTAAGTCGTTAAGACCACACTTATCGGTATAGTCAAACACACAGGGAGCCGACACACCCTAGCGCTCACGTTAATGAAACACTGGCGTCAACACAGAGGGAATTAACAGCGTTCTACTACATCAATACAAAGCAAAGTAATCGCACTTTACAGCAAAGCACATAAATACATATTTCACGCATGATCAACTTACCTCCTGAACGGTCACAGACTAAGGCTTGGCACCCGGAATGGCAACAGAAAGCGGGTAGAATGAGAATCCAGTGACACCAGGCACCCGCTACCACAACGGGTCGATGAGTGTGACAGGTAATTAGTGTGTACGAAGTCACTTCGCAGAAACTCCCAAGGCCACGCCAAAAAAGAAAATACCAAACAGCAAAGCAGGAAAAAAAAAACCCTCACGTAATTCAAATAAAAAAAAGTTATTGAACACTCAAATACACGGGAACAGACGTTAAGAATCGATGCTAGCGTGGTGCTCCCAAGTTCAGTCTTCACGTAGAATTCCGTGACTTTTTTTTTTCAATCTCCTGGCAGTGGCAAGAATTCCGCCGGTTGCTGAGAAGCAGACGGCAAAACACGTCTTCCTTCCAGACACGAAGCTGCGTGAACCGCCGAAAACGATCGCTTCTCCGTGACAAGTCGACCTTTCTATTATCGGAGTGAGTCAATACTTTTT
>CM060321.1:61535454-61537954 GCA_030674155.1 Stramonita haemastoma | reverse complement strand
AGTCCCATGCAGCGTGGTAGCTCGCCATTTTTTGTTGAACAAATAAATCATATGGATGTATGTTTTCCTGTTCATATGGGCCGACGGCTAAAAAATGATAAGCCCTGAGCCTGATAATGAGATAATGGTAATAATTGTAAAAAAAAATAATAATAAATAATGAGAAGAAGACAGAAGACAGAACAACAACAACAACAAGGAAAGGAAAATAACAACAAGAAGAACAAGAGCATGAAGAAGAACATCACATCATCATCATCATCATCATCATCATTCAGTATTTACTACCTTTACTATTACACTAATGTGTGTAACTATTATTTCATGACTAAGTTCTTGTTATCATAATTACAATGTATCATTATTATTATAACACCACCATCACCGTCTTACCACTTAATAACTATTACACACACGGCGCGCGCGCACGCACGCACACACGCCTCTTTTCTTTAATTAATGAACTGACTTGCCGACCAACAAGAGCAAACAAGCGGACGGAGCAGTCGATCATTTGCTGATGTAATATTTGCCAGTTTGCCAGATATTGAACTGCTGTTGGTATTAGCTGAAGAGAGAGAGAGAGAGAGAGAGAGAGAGAGAGAGAGAGAGAGAGAGAGAGAGAGAGAGAGAGAGGAGAGAGAGAGAGAGAGAGAGAGAAAACTCGAATTCGAGTATGATTTATTCACAAAAAGGCCATTGGCCCATACATGAAGGGGTTGCCAAACTGCTCAGTATTTTGGTGTGGGATAAAGACAACAACAAAAAATATTGTATAACAAAAAGTCAGTTACAAAAATATAACTTAAGATAACAAAACAGAGAGAGAGAGAGAGAGAGAGAGAGAGAGAGAGAGAGAGAGAGAGAGAGAGAGAGAGAGAGAGAGAGAGAGAGAGAGAGAGAGAGAAGGCAAGGCAAGGCAAGGCAAGGCAAGGCAAAGTCTTTATTCGAGGATAAAGATAAGCACTCGTGTGCTTTTTACATCAGTCCCGCCTTTTCAGGGATACTCAAGTTGAAATAGAGAGAGAGAGAGAGAGAGGAGAGAGAGAGACGAGGAGGAGGAGGAGAGACGAGGAGAGAGAGAGACAGAGAAGACAGACAGACAGACAGACAGACAGAAGAGAAGACAGAAAACTATGACAAATGTTACTACTATTTATAGCTTCAGAGGCTATTCAGCGACTAATTTTCTTTCTTTTTTTTTCTTTAAGAAAAAAGTTTAAGCCTTGTACAAAAACAATCGTGACGCAAATGCTCGACTTAGAAATCACGTCAACACGGTTTCTCTTTGACTTCCTAAGGCACTTGGAGAAGGAAACATAGTGTTCAATCATGTGCGTGTGTGTGTGTGTGTGTGTGCGCGCGCGCGGTGTGTGTGTGAAAGAGAGAGAGAGAGAGAGAGAGAGAGAGAGAGAGAGGAGAGAGAGAGAGAGAGAGAGAGAGAGAGAGGAGAGAGAGAGAGAGAGAGAGAGAAACTGGCGCATATGATTGCAAAAAAGACTTCACCCGACCACAGTTTATTGCAGTTCTGAACCACACAACATAAACGCTGGACATAATGTGTATCTATGCCACAGGCCATATTTAGCCTATTCTACAAAAAGCGGACCAGGCTGTATCGCAATTGCAAGATGTTATGGTGTTTTCACACACCAGAACTTACTTTAGAGGTGGGGTTTTTTTCCTTTGTTTTTGTTGTTGTTTTGTTTTTGTTTTCGTTTGTTGTTGTTTTTGTTCTTTTTTTTTTTTCATTCCTTGGCTAAACTCAATGTTCATTAAATGGTGAGGATTTTGCGTATGCGACCGTTTTTTTAGCCGCCTTCTGATTCGCGGATGCTTAGTTTACGTTTGAAGGACTCTCAGGGAGAGTGAAGTCGGCCCGATGTTAACTCTAGAGTCCCCCCAAAAAAAAACACAACACCAACCAACAGACTGTTTTTGGAGGTTACACTCCTGCTTTAGAAAAACGCACTTTTCCTTCTGTTTTTCTAAATGACTCCTTATTGTCATACCGCATCTAAAGTATCAAGATTTAACCACAAAAATAAAAACCACACTTTTTGTGAAAGACTAGCCTCTGACTCAAAACGCATGTGATTTTGCACACATTTGGTAGGCTTTAATTTTTTTTCAGCAAACACTATACCCCCTCAGTCCTTTGTTGTCTGCTGGCTTCCTAACCGCAAATATGCATGCACGGGGTCACTGCTGTAGGAACACAAGCAATCCTCATCTGATGATCATTTCCAACTTTCTCGTGACTACCTGGAGTTGCTCTATGTCCTCAATCCCCAAAACAAGTGCACAGTCAATTTTTTCATACTTTCAAAAAATCTGTGAAAATCAACAAAAAAAATTCCCCCCTACCTGTACTCTATAGAAGATACTACATGACCCAAAAGCTAATACAAGAGCTGCAACCTGTATAACAGAGACTCGAACCCTGCTATCAGTGACTGTCTGACGGAGAGGTGGACCCAGGTTCCAAACCACTCGGCCA
>CM060321.1:61482954-61525454 GCA_030674155.1 Stramonita haemastoma | reverse complement strand
CTGATTCAGTGGCCCTGTTACCCTAGCCTCATGGTGACGAATATCAATTTAATTTTCTGCCTCCCTCTTATGCTGATGGCGAATTTGTGTTAAAATAATCGGGGTCGCAGTGGACTGTGCTTTAAAATATCATGCTGAGATTGTCTTCAGCCATGAAAAGTTTTGAAGTCTTTGCATCATTATCACCTGAATTCTGCTTCTGAGGAGGAAAAATATCCTCTGATGTTGGAGTATGCTGCCTATTTATGGCAAGGTACATGAAAAAAACAGTCACACACCTCTCCTTCAGTGTGTACTTTCCTTCTTACAATGATTCCTAAGTAGGATGAGTGAGTCCAAGTGCATATTCTTAGGCAATTCCCAGAGTGTTAAGCTGGGGAACACCCCAAAGCAGCAACAAGACTGAACAAAGAAACAGCTCCCTGTGGACTTCCGACCTTGAGGATGAGACATAACAAACCTGGGTATGGCTGTGAGATTGAAACGAACTGCATAGGAACAGCAGGGGCAGGAACATCACAGAAGATGAGGCAGCAAAAAAAAAAGAAAAAAAAAGAAGAGAAATAAACAATTCCATGTTGAGATGCAGTCTACCTCTTCTCTTATGTCACGCATGCCTCCACACCATCTCACACAGACATTGTAAAGCCAAAAATCTGTTTTCCAAATGAAATGAAAACTTTTAATTGCAGCAGAAGACAGTCTTACCTCAACATTGGGATTCAGACTCTCCTCACGAAGATCACTTTTAATCATGTTTCATTTTGTTTGTCCACATTCAGATCATAAATAAAATATCTTTCCATGACCATACATAGATTTAAATCAATAATTTACAAAGGAAATGAAGAATGGAGAATACATAAAAAAGGATGATACAGTTCTAGTATTGAAAACATTTCACACAATCTGCTGTGGTATAGGTTCTTGTTTTTATTTATAAGTTTTTCAAAGCTATAGATCTAACTACAAACATTTACACAGATAACACCACACACACACAAAAGCCTGCAACCAAACTTTATGAGGAAATATAAAAGCAGCTCATTCTGGTTACGTAGCTGAGCCATTAAATGGAGAAAAAAAGCCAACATTACAACTAATAAAGGAAGAACAAAACATACAAGATCAGAGACATGGAAAACGTCAAGACATTGACAACCTAAGTAGACATGTACCCTACTTATAAAAAAAAGATGGAAGGAAATACCATGAGTGAGTGTGTTTAAAATTTCTTTTTATTCTTTTATTTTGAGGATAATGGAATGAGCACACATGTTTTTTTTTTACATCCAGTCCCCATGTGTATGCAGTTTGGTAAATTTTGTCATCTGTTCCCACTGGCACACAGTGGCCTACTCTTCCGAAAAGCGGAACAGGATTTAATGTGTATGTCTGAGAGAGAGAGAGAGAGAGAGAGAGAGAGAGAGAGAGAGAGAGAGAGAGAGAGAGAGAGAGAGAGAGAAAGACAGACAGACAGAGAGACAGAGAAAACAAGACTTGAATGAATATCACCTTCACTAGGTGTTTTCTGTTTTTAGGAAAATGAGCTGGAACAGAGAAAGGGAGGAGGTGGAGAGGAGTGGGCAGGTACAGACAGGTACATACCTTCCACCATTAAATCACTCCAGTTCTCACACCAAGTCTGGACATTCACACTTCTGCAAGGTGTTAACTGAACACTAATCTTCTTCAGGCAAGGTCATTCTCACCTGCTTTTGTGTGTGTGCGTGCGCTAGCCGAGTGGTTATGTCACAGGCTTCCAATCCAAACAGTCCACACATCAAGTGTTCAGATCTCTGTGGTGCTTGATGGGTTAAGGGTAGGATTTTTTTTTTATTACCTTATACTATGTAGGTAATTAAAGGTGTCCCATAACCTACTATATGGTTGTAGGGGAGCAAGGCATCTCAGACCTCAGCTTCTCTAGGGGCCAGCTATATTGAGGGCGGCGTCCATCTCCTCTCCCTTGATGCTTTACCTTCCCTGACCCTAAAGAGGCCAGGTGCCCATTCACAGCTGGGTGAACAGGGGGAACTGTACTGAAGCTAAGGCATGCGATTGGTCACCCATCCAACTGGTATCCATGCTCGATGCTGCTTAACCTTAGCTTGGGGAAAGTGAGTGCTCTGACCACTGAGCTATCCCATCCCCTGATGATCTTATAGATCAGCTTATATGCAGACCTGTAACAGTGTCAGTGCCTGACTCGCCTCCATGTGTTAAGCATGTAGAAGTATGCATGGTTAAAGGATAGTCATTTTTCAATGTCAGTGTTTTCAGGGGGATGTGGAAACCTCAAATACATCCACTGTGAACCTGAAACTTGCTCAACACATTTGGTTAGGGGCTAATCAACCATGTGGTCAGCAGATTTCTTGGCTGATATGAATTACCATGCATGGAATGTTTCGCAAACATGGACGTACCTCTTTCAGTATTTGGGAAAACTAGAAAATGAAATGTCAACTCTATCCTTCAACTTTTCTCAGCCTGCTAAAATCAAAGAGTTAACACCAAGAAAGAAATTGGTTCTGTTTATTTCTTGAAATCAACTGAAGAATGACACTGTCCATATGAAAACACACACACACACACTGAGAACATTAAGTGACAGAGTGCCTTAATCATTTTCTTCCTCAAGGCCATGATGCCAGCCACTCCACTCCATCCCTGATCCCCAGGTTACAAAAAGCGTATAAAAAATGGTAGTGAACACTTCAACGTACACATAAAACCATGGGAAAAATGCCAGAGGGGCAAATAACACTGCTGAATGGACATCTTGCACCCACCCCAGTGTCTGCAATATCACTATCCGGTTGCCAGATGAAAATACAGGAAAAATGTTTTTTAACCTATGAAAAAAATATTTGCAGGATTTGCTAAAAACAAAACAAAAAGGCAGGATAATGGACTGAAAAGGCAGAGAAGAGAGAGAGAGAAGAGAGAGAGAGAGAGAGAGAGAGGAGAGAGAGAGAGAGAGAGAGAGAGAGAGAGAGAGGAGAGAGAGTAGAGAGAGAGAGAGAGAGAGAGAGAGAGAGAGAGAGAGAGAGAGAGAGAGAGAGAGAGAGAGAGAGAGAGAGAGAGAGAGGAGAGAGAGAGAGAGAGAGAGAGAGAGAGAGAGAGAGAGAGAGAGAGAGAGAGAGAGAGAGAGAGAGAGAGAGAGAGAGAGAGAGAGAGAGAGAGAGAGAGAGAGAGAGAGAGAGAGAGAGAGAGAGTTGTGGGGCGATTTCTAGCACAGATTTTCCAGAAGGTGGAGATGCTATTTAAACTTAAAAAGCCAGCCCCTAGGATCCCCAAGATGGAATAGAAAAACTTCTGAAATTTGCATATAAAAATTAAACTTATTTGTGCAACATTGAAAACAAATATATTACTATTATTTTCCTTATCATTTTCCTTCAATATCTTCCCTGTTACAACAAGAAATACTTTTTTTTTTTTAGACTGATATGTCAACTGAAGCTACTCTCATCATGCCTTTATTAGGAAAGCTGCCTTTCTCTAGTACACTTTCTTCTTTTTCTTGTCAAACTTATTTTCTTGCCAAGGGGGACTGCAGCAAAATGATTTATAGATAAACTGATAATTCCCATCCGAAAATGGCAGAAATGTGAAAAATGATTCATGTAGCAGATGGTTAGCAAGCAGGACAAGTTTATACGAGCTTACACACACAAAAATATAAGCACAAATCATAAAAAAAGGGAGAAGCGGAGGTATCGGCCTTAAAAATCTTACAAAATGGTAAGTATAACATTTTACAACACAGAAAAATTCTTTCCCCTTATAGCATGCATCAGCCAAAAATAATCATATTAGCTGCCAGGGTCACTGATTTACTACTCTGTTGTAAGTTAAAAGAAAAAAAAAAAAAAGCTATGAACTAAAACCCCATACATAGTACACAATAATAACCAATAATGAATATCAAGTACACAGCATTTTGTTACACAGGTTTCAACTTATGACTTCTTTTTGGTTTTTGTTTTACATCTGATAATGTCTTAGACTCATCATCTTACAACACATGATGTTATGACATGTACAGTAGTCTTTCATAGGACAGTGAAAAGAGCAAGGCTTGGTAAAGGAGCTCACAGGTAATTAAAAAAAACAAAAAAACCCCAAAACAAAAGCACAAATCAGCTAACCATCATCATTTTACTAACCAAGGAATTAACAAAAAATGTTTGCCGACTGTTGTTATCAGAGAAGCCAAAGTAATAAAATGCCATAATTGTAACAACAAACAATCACAAAGCTTTTCAACCTCTCAGCAGTGGGGACAGGAGGGGAAGGAGGGTGGTGAAAACGGCAACGAAGATAAACACACGACACTTGGATGTTGAAAACAATTAGCACACAGATCAAAGGCTGCACCAGTTCCACATGCTGTGGTATCTGAAGCCAAAATGCACATCTATGCTGCAAGGGACAACAGATCCAAAGACTCATGAGGAAGTAGCATACCCATACCCAGGAGGGACACACAAATACCCAATCAACATGGATAGTTTTCAACAATCTGGACTACCACGAGCCATGAAATGTCAGAGTCGGTTTAAATACATTTCCCTGCACACCAACTGGGAATTTATCACATACGTAATACATAGATCTGTCCATGGAGACCTGTCACTGGGTAGGCAAAGAGGGTGGCAGGGGAGTAGTTATGGGTGGGGTGGGGTGGGGTGGTGGAAGGTGCATGAAGAAATTGTGAAAATGGCAGTCTTTTCAATGCTATCTGCATTGTTACCTTTTCGGTGTGAAATAAACCAATTCACTGACGTTGCTTAAGAACCCAACCAAAGCCACATCACGGTTATTAGGGCTGTCACGGTGACCCAGCAAATTTTAGTGACTGAATTTGTCAAATATTTCAATCATATCAATCAAACATATAACCTTGTCTGATTTTATTTTATTATTATTTTTTTTTATATTATAAAATCTTCAAAAGAAAAGTCTATTGATCAATTTCTTAGGCAGGGAATGTCAGCCACTCTGTTCCACTCCGTTTCTAATCATCCCCAATTAAAAAAAAATATTGAAAAGATAGTAAATGCATTACTGAATGGACAGTCGATGGCTAACAGCCATGGCAATACCCATCTACTTGTCAGACCTGAATGTACTAGACCTAACAGAAAACATGCAATCATAGCACTCACAACAGACACACAAACTTGAGACTGGAGGCCGGTACAACACACCAAGCTTGAGAGTGACAACAGTAGGAAGGTCAGAATGAGTGGTGGTGGTGGTGGTGGTTGGGGGGGCAGCTGTACTGGCAAATATCACAGAAGCTGACATAAAAAGAAAAAAAAATCCAAAAACAAACCCCCCAACCAAAAAACCTTCACCATAAAACCTCCAAAACAAAGCTCCGCCTACTCCCCCCAAAAACAAACAAACAAACAAACCCCTAAACAAAGTCAGGTGTGAATATGTGTGTGAAAGTCCCTACATGTACAGAATGTGACATTATATATGTGTGTATGTAGGCCCTATCTGGAAGATATTGTCACTAAGAAGAATAAAAAGAAAGAACCACCCCACCCCCCTCCCCTTAGAAAACTGACAGTGGCCTGGAAAAAACTGACCAAGTATCATAATCTTCACCAATGTATGCACGGTCCTTAAAACTATCAGTGAATAGTGCCAATATTTTCTTCTGACCAGATCATGCCTAAAGGTTCCCCTGTGTAGAAAGTAAGAGCCTGTGAGCTTGATGATACCTAAAGCTGCACTTTTCCCCATCCACTACACTATCAGTAGTCATCTGAACAAGATCATAAACCATGGTCCTGAGTGCAACAATGCTTAAGGCATGTTGAAGAAACTTGAGCAACAGCACATTTTTATCCCAGGTAATGTTCTGTGGGGGAAGAAAAAGAAGCCTTAAATTGCTTTCAATGGAAACAATACATAAGCAGTGAGGAAAACTGTTATTCTCTAGATGGAAGCCATTTTGAAGTGGCAATGTGCTCTCTCTCTCTCTCCAAGTAAAACAGCCTGACTTTCAAACAGATCTATGTGCCATGACAGTAAGTGGTATACAACTGAACATGCAATAATATATCTTTTGAATCATCTGCAACTTTTTCCCCATGTCTAAAAACTGAGGGGCAGACATCAAACAAGGAGGATTCTCAAACATGATCACATGCATTAACTGGTTAAGAAAATAAACCTAGCATATGCCTCAGATATAAGCTTACTAAAACCACTTTTTTCATATGCAAATACCCCTTCTCCCCAAATTTTTTTGTTTTAAACTGACACCACGGAGATATTGCACACACTATGCAAAAAAAAAGAAGCTAATGAGCTGTTCACATACTCTTAGCACCAACTATGGGGGAACAAAATAAAACTGCTCAAATCTGTAGGGTCAACAAAGTGAACTACACACACATGACTGAGAAACAACAACAAACCCCCCCCCCAACCAAATAACCCCCCAAACAAACAAAAAACCAAAGAAAAAATCAAAAAGAGGAAATATATAGAAAATTTATGATCGATGGAGATAATCATTTATTAAGTAAACTAAAAAAGTTTCACCATTTCTCTCGCACACAACCCCAATCAAAATGGCCTGGTAGATTCTGTAACATCCCCAGCTAGTGATAAAATCATGAAGAAAATGACAGTGCATGCTCGCACACATTCACAGAGTCTAGTTTTTCCCTATCAAAAAAGGCACAGCTTGAAGACTGAAGCTCCCTGTGGTTGTTCCATAGCAGTTTTCTGAACTAACTACAATCACATCATATCATCCAAATCCATTCCACCTTACATTGATTTGCCTGTAGTCATCCCTCTCATCATAGCAGCACTGTCTGACCTCCTATCTCCTAATGTAGACACAGCATTCACAAAGCTGAGAGACAGCACATGCCACTGTCATCTACAGCGGTACACAGATATTGGAATAGAATAACTTGAGCTGTGGTGAAGAGCACAACCAGATTTCACTCCAGTGTTGACACAATGGCCAGGCCCCACTCAGTGCTCTAAGGCAGTGTACGACGCAAGACAACACTTCACATCGCTGCAGCACCATCTACACAGCAACCACAATACTCATGGCTGAAACCCTCACAATCTCAGCATTCACAAAGAGGGCAGCAAGTCAGTTACGTGCACACACTTCACCCAGACAACTGTGCGATTCTGAACCACCACCACCACTACACATACCCCCCCCCCAACCCTGAAATGCTTCCACAACAAACCCTGGTATTCACAGAAGTGCTTGGTACAGACTACTACCTACATTCAGAGCCGACTACTCTATCCTTGCATCCTATCCTCAGCTGACATCGGCGTTTGTCTCCTCATTGCCTTGTGGCACAGAGCCATACAGGGAGGTGACAGAGGAGATGACCAGCCCTAGGTCATTGTCGGAGGCCATGGCAGGGTTCAAACTACTCCCTCCATCCTCGCTGGGGTCAGCGACAGCTCTCAGGGGCACCCCAGCTGCCGGAGCAGGCGACTGTCCCCCATCCACGTCCATCAGCACAGCCTCCTGCTCCTCATGGCAGGCGAGGCTTTCTACTCCCTCTCCATCCACCTCGTCAGCCCCCTCACTGTCGTGGGCGTGCGGTGAGGAGGGGTAAGTGGTGACGGCACCGATGACCTCTGCACATCTGGCTGGCCTACCCCTCCCTGCACCTCTGCCCTCCCCACCACTCTTTTCCCACGTGGTTCGTGACCCCTTGACCTCATCCCTGTTGTTCCACTGAAATGATGCCCCCCGCCTGCCCCACGCTTGCCCTGAAGATCCCGGAATGCTCTCGGGATTCTCCTCGCTGCACTCCACCAATGGGGTGTGGCTGTCCTCGCTGTCTCTGTCACCATCACTTCGGGCAGCCTGACCTGGACTACTGGTCAAGTCCAGCAGTTGTGAGGGAGCGAGGTTGCGGAGGGTGTTACGAACTCGAGGATCGGAGGATGAAATGACACGTTCCAGTTCCCTCTCAAAGGTCCACTGTGGGATTCCCCGTTTCAGCAGCTTGTCTGTAACAAACAGTGAGGATTGACAATGAAATGATGTATCATCTGTGACACCACACAGTGAGGATTGACAATGCAATTTTGTATCGTCTGTGACACCACACAGTGAGGAATTGACAATGCAATAATGTATCATCTGTGACACCACACTGAGGATTGACAATGCAATAATGTATCATCTGTGACACCACACAGTGAGGATTGACAATGCAATAATGTATCATCTGTGACACCACACAGTGAGGATTAACAATGCAATAATGTATCATCTGTGACACCACACAGTGAGGATTGACAATGCAATAATGTATCATCTGTGACACCACACAGTGAGGATTGACAATGCAATAATGTACCATCTGTGACACCACACAGTGAGGATTGACAATGCAATAATGTATCACGTGAGGATTGACAATGCAATAACGTATCATCTGTGACACGACTCAGTGAGGACTGACAATGCAATAATGTATCATCTGTGAACCACACAGTGAGGATTGACAATGCAATAATGTACCATCTGTGACACCACACAATAACGCTGCATCGACTGCCATAATGTATAGAATATCTGCACCACCAGTTAACAATGTATCAGTCACTGTCACACACAAAGTGAGGATGATAAAATAGTTGAAAGCTAACACTGTACTACTTGTAACAGAATGTGGAAAGCCTTTTCACTTATGCTGTGGTAAAGAGTTACAGCAGCCTTGATGCCACAAATGCTGTGGTATAGCTTTAGCCAAGTTTGAAGGGAAACTACTCATGCAGTTAGATCCCTTGGCATGCAGTTGCTTTCCTAAACTGTGGACTAATCTTGGTGCTGTGTTTCAAAAATTGGATAATATATTATACCTTTGGCAAAGCAGGGCATTCTTTTTTAAAGAAGGATCATTGGTTTTCCAGTGCATATGAGAACTTAAGTTCAAAACAGATTCTCAAGGATGCGAAAACTTTAACTGTGTGTAAAATCAGCCATTTTCAGCCATGTGTGGTTCAGCTGTCAGATACTAATACCATGTCAAGACATTAATAAAGCATGGTTAAGTGTCAAACCCTTCTTTTGTTTTTTGATTTAGCTGACTTGATACAAAATACACAAAGATATATTATCTATCTATCTATCTATCTATCTATCTATCTATCTATCTATCTATCTATACTGAAAAAAAAACTGAAATATGTCTGGTTTTATCAATTTTATGTTTGCTGAATCAAAAAAAGAAAGAAAAAAAGGAACAGATCAAGCAGGACGTTCCAGAATAGCTATCACAAAACTTTTGTAGCAACTCTAGTCAGTAAAAATTCCAATCACTTCACTCCCTCATCACCCACCCACCCACATATTTACATTCACAAATTCTCAGTGAGAGTAATTTTCCTGGTTTTACACCCTGATGATCCGAAAGAACCTGATTAAATCTCTGCACCAGCGGTGAAACAGGGTTAACATTATCCAACTGACCCTTGAAGATGAACAGACAACACTGCAGAATGCACAGGGAAGCCAGCTGCACACACACACCCTGCCAGGCTTTCGGCACACAAATGGCACAATGGAGGGAGGAATTCTGTGAACTACTCTTCAGCACAGCACTCCAATTACTTGTAATGGAGATCAGGAAAAAGACAAAAGGTAAGAAAAAAAGATGAGAATGAGAAGAAAAAAAAAAAAAGAGGACAAGACAAATAAACAAAACAAAACAACCCAACAACTGTGTCAATGATTCAGATAAACAATCTACCCAAAAAGCAAATAAAGAAAAAGTTAAAAACAAATTACCCTTCAGATTTTGGAGCTGTTCCAGCAGCCCATGGTGCTCTTGTTCCATTTTCTTCTTCAGCTTCTCTTGGTCCTTCAGGACTTTTTCATGGAAGCGGATTAAATTGACCCCCTGTCAAACACACACACACACGCACACTTTCAATGAAAAACGGGGGTCCTATCAACAGTATCATACTTATGTGCGCGCAGTGCGCACGCACACACACACACACTTTCAAAGCTAGACAGCCTGTCATCACAAACACATATAACCCCCACAGGGAACAAGATTTTCTCTCTCTCTCACTCACACACTATGACCGATAGCCTGACATACACACAGACATCTCCAACAATACAACCAACAGCCTCTTTGTCATTAACACCCAGACTGAATGATTAACTGACATTCTATTATGCCCCCTTACATCCCTCCTCCCCCCCTTCCCCCATATCATCTCTCTCACACTCACAATCCCCCCTACCCCCCCCCCCCCCCATGATAAACAGATGACATCACAAGCACAAACACAATTTAAATGACAGACAACCCTCACACATACCTCCAGCTAGTATAAAGCAATGGTCTGTCACTTAGATCCCACCCTAGCCAACACACTCACACACAAAACCACTCACACACACAGAGACACACACAGAGACAAACACACACACACACACAGACAAAGACAACACACACAACACAGACACAGACACACACAGAGACAAAGACAACACACAGAGACAAATACACACACACACACAGAGTAGGAAAACACACACCTTCTTCATGAGTTTGGGCTGGGAGATTGTCAAGGGCAGGGAGGCATCCCCCTGGTTCAAGACATCCTTCAGATGAAGGAACCCCTCTTTCATTGCATCGCGCCGTTTCCGCTCCCTGAAGCACAGGTATAAATCAGTGTCACACATGTACATCACTATCACAGCTGAAGCACAGGTATCAGTGTCACACATGTACATCACTATCACAGCTGAAGCACAGGTATCAGTGCCACACATGTACATTACTATCACAGCTGAAGCACAGGTATCAATCAGTGCCACACATGTACATCACTATCACAGCTGAAGCACAGGTATCAATCAGTGTCACACATGTACATTACTATCACAGCTGAAGCACAGGTATCAATCAGTGCCACACATGTACATTACTATCACACCTGAAGCACAGGTATAAATCAGTGCCACACATGTACATCACTATCACACCTGAAGCACAGGAATCAGTGCCACACATACATCACTATCACACGTCACAAATAAATCACATATAGTAATCATAGCTGTCGACCTTTGAGAATCCAAAAATGGAATTTAGTGAATCAACACATACACACACACCCTAAAATTTTCTCTACGGATTTGAACTGATCCTCAAAAATGGTCCTGGAGACGGCCAAAAGTGCAGAAGATTCCCAGGTCTGATAATGAAGAAGGTAAAAAAGTAAAGGTGTCACATAACCTGTGTGGTTGTAGGGGAGCAAGGCGTCAGAGACCTCAGCTTCTCTAGGGGCCAGCATGTTGAGGGCGGCGCCCATCTCCTCTCCCTCGCTGCTTTACCTTCCCTGATCCTAAAGAGGGCTAGAACCCATTTACAGCTGGGTGAACTGGGGGACTGTACTGAAGCCAAGGCGCTCAAACAGTCACTCATCCAATTGGCAACCTGGTTCGACACTGCTTAACCTTGGCTGGGGGAAAGCGAGCGCTCTGACCACTGAGCTATACCGTCCCCTTGATAATGAAGATATAACTTAAGAGGCACACAAGTATCAGCGACTGATGATTCTCAACTTTTTTTTTTTTTTTTAAACATAATTACTGCCAACATTTGACAAGCTTCACCATGAGTAAAAACATAAGGGGAACATTGTTTAACATAAGTGGTACAGTCACAAGACCACACAGATGGACACATGTATGCAAGTTCTGATTTAAGATATCACTTGTGATTTCTAAGGACACAACAAAGTATGCAAGGACATATAATATCACTTGTGATTTCTAAGGACACAACAAAGTATGCAAGGACATATCACTTGTGATTTCTAAGGACACAACAAAGTATGCAAGGACATATCACTTGTGATTTTTAAGGACACAACAAAGTATGCAAGGACATATCACTTGTGATTTCTAAGGACACAACAAAGTATGCAAGGACATATCACTTGTGATTTCTAAGGACACAACAAAGTATGCAAGGACATATCACTTGTGATTTCTAAGGACACAACGTCTGCAAGGACATATCGCTTGCGATTTCTAAGGACACAACAAAGTATGCAGCAAATGCAAAGAATGAAGGTGCACTTACATGACCTTTTTCGCATGTAGGCTCTTTTTCTTCAGTACTTCCGTCAGCTTCGGGTCCGTCTGCACAAAAATATTATATATATGAAGATTGAAGGCACAGAAACTGCTCTGTGCATTGAATTTACTTTTCATCATTTTCAATGTAACGATGACTGTGTATGTCTCTATTTACCTCTATTATCTATGTTGCCAGGTTCAAGGTTCAACAATGAGGGGGTGTAGATATGGGGGAAAGGGGAAATGGTAGGATGCCTTCAGGCACTCCACAACTCAAACCGTATTGATGTGAGGCCACACAATTTATTAATGTGGTAACACAATTTATTGTTTCATTTACCACAACATAAAAACGCCAACACACACACACACCTGAAACAAAACAGAGAATTTAGGTAGGTAACTTAACTATAGTATCCACATTTAACATGGTACATAACTCAAAGGCACACATAGCAAATACTATTGTCGTCTAGCCAAATGTAAGAAAACCAAACTCCTTTCATCACTCACACTTAAGATACCAAGTTAATCCTAGGAAACCAATAGAGAGTATACAATTGTAAATCAAACAATCCAAATATTACAATTAACCAGGAAAACCCTTTCCTCAGTACTCTTCAACTGACATTATCCTAATAATGTCCTACATAACTTATGCTAAGATCTCTTTCACAACATTGGTTCCTATCAAACCCATGGATATTGTAGCAAGAGAGAGAGAGAGAGAGAGAGAGAGAGAGAGAGAGAGAGAGAGAGAGAGAGAGAGAGAGAGAGAGAGACAGAGAGAGAGACAGAGAGAGAGACAGAGAGAGAGAGGGTAAGGAAGAGATCGACCTGCATAATCTAGTGTCACAAAAATCATACAAAATTAGTAGCTTTCCAGGCAAATGACTGACCATAGTCACACATGGTTGCTGAAACACCCCTAGTACAATAGTAGGGCAATTCTTTAAGGACAAAGTTAGCCCTTTACTTTCACACAATAGACTAACCAGTCTAACATCAGTTTCCAACTCATTGTCATCTGTTTCACTGAAACTATGTCATAGTAGTTTAACCCAACAACTTTGTCACTAGTCTACATTAATTTACCTGTGATCACCGCGATTTATAAACTTTGTCTCAGAATAACATAAAATCAAATGATTAGTTACTCTCAAAATTCCACTGTTAGACCAACATCCAACTATAGAATAAATCCAAGATCACACACTTAAATAGTAAAAGTCTTATGATTTTAGCCAACTTCCATGTGTAAAACAACTTTACACATTTTCACCAAACCAAATCAACAAACATCCAACTGTAGAATAAATCCGAGATCACACAGGTAAATAGTAAAAGTCTTATGATTTTAGCCAACTTCCATGTGTAAAACAGCTACACACACTCTCACTGAACCAAATCAATCATTAAATTCAGTTAGTATAGGCAAATAGAATTTATCAAATCTGCTTTTACCTTGATGAAACTAACAACTACTATCAAAAAGAAAAATGTTTCCCTTACAGCTCAACCAGAAAAACAAAACTGTAGTCTCTGTCTACAGCCCAAACAGTTGTATTAAACCCTCTGAAATGCTGTTGCAGGGAAAGGCTGAGTGACTGCCAGTTCCCCTTATTTACATCACTTCTTATTCTCCCTAAACCAATCAATTCAAATAGAAACATCCAGAAGGGTACCAGCTGATTCTGGCCTAAACCAATCAACTCAACATAGAAATATCCAGATGAAACAAGTCATCAAAGAATTTCAAACCATACTACAATACTTGTTGAAGACTAGACTATCTGGGGCAAGCTCTTCTAAGGTGTTAATCACATGACTGTCTCAAGTGGGCAAAGCACACTTGCTATCTTTCTGAGGACCCTAAGCCTACAACAATGACTGACACAAAAGATCCTTACTGCAGACCTAGCTGACAAAGGCAATGAGAGACTAAAGTCCAGCCACCAGCCCTGGGGCTATAGGCCACCAGGTTTTTAATTAGCTAAACTCTCTGAGCCCCTGGAGATACTAGCCACTTAAGGAATGGACCTTTCTTTTCTTCAAAGAAAACCTCAAGTACATTAACAAAAGAAAAGTCCAGACGAGAATTACAGGTACCCAATACCTTGTACCAGCCACCTGTATCACAATCTCCTGGAATTCACCAGAGAGAAGGGGTACAGTCACCATAGTAACCATAGCTCCCCACCTGCCTATTGAGATAGGCGAGCTTGGCGAAAGCTCCTGAAGTTTGCACTCAACATCAATACTTTGAAGTGGACACCTAGCAAGCCTTTCCTCTAACCAGGACCACCCTGGTAAGGTCCTAACAATGCCCTAAGGTCCACACAAAAGAACCTCACTGCAGGCCCAGCTGAGGCCAATGTAATGACAAAAGATCTATCCCCCCTCCAACTCTCTGGCTGTGGGCCTTGGTGTCAAGAGTTTGTCAAGCCCCTCGCCCTACACCTATGGAAACATTTCAACACTAAGGTGAGAAAAGACAGAGACTGAAACCACACACTACATCAACACTCTTCCATACAAGGGGGAAAGGGGGGTGGGGGGAGAGGGGGTTGTCTACAGTGCACACTATAACATCTATTTACACTATTTTGCACAGATTATATATATGTATACGTGTATGTATCATCTAATATCCCTTTAAGTGAACAGACATAAAATCAAAGACACACATAATATATATATGTATACATGCAAATAAGGAAAAAAGAATGTTCCTATGTGCATGCTTGCACATACATTTATAAACACACAGAAGGGCAACAGCAATAGTCATCTGTGACCCTCCCTCACAAAATGAGTCGATTGCACCTCACCCATTTTCTGCTATGATCCATTTTACTTTCAGCCAGGTGGGGGTCAGGTTGTTGAATTTGAAATTATGACTGATTAGAAAACTATAAGCTTTCTTCTGCCTTGTACTTAGGTATTACTTAAGGTGTCATTTGTTTCGCTTTGCTTTTAAAAAAAAAAAAAAGTTAAAAAACACCAAACCCCTTATCCTGACCACCTATGACAAAGCAAAATTTGTCAATTTCTCATTTTCAGATTTTGTCACTTCCTAGAGTCTAGCATTTCAATTTGTAAAGTATTTTCATATAATTATCTGACTTTCAATCTGTTTTCTTTATTTTATAGCTTTTACTTATTCATCTATTGCAAATTAATACCTCATTAGCAAAAAAAAAAAAGACTTTCAGTACAATATGACTCATTAAGTGATGGAGAGTTACATACATGCATTCTATAGAAATTGAAATTTTAACCAGTTCACTGCCTATAACCATAGCCCATCAGCTTATTTATTTATTTATTTTTTTTTAACAAGTTCTTGTCTGGTCCAAACATGAAAAGTGAAAATAGTATTCTCACACAGCTACAAGAACTTGAAGGTATTAGCCATTCTAAATTAGAAATGGAATCCCTCTACATCACAGGCAACATCATTTATTTTTTCATGCAAGTCAGTAACTGGCCAACTTTGCATGCGTCTACAATGAGTGCAATGTGGCAAGATCAAGATGATTCTCAGCCTTTCTGCTTTGACAGTCATTCAGCGTCCACTTCAAAGAAAAATTACATCACTTTGCCAGCACTATATACGATTTTTATGATATGGAAGGAAGGAGATGATCATTTTTGTGAGGATTCACTTGAAAATGACAATGATTATGATAGTGATAGAGATGTGCAGCACTTGCTGGATGCTACGTAACAGACAAACTTTTCAGCATACCAGCGTAGTCATGATAGTGACAGTAACAGTCTACTCACAGTTCCCACGATAGCTAAAGTCTGTCAAGGCCTGAGGCAGTAGGAAATAGGGTGTGTGTGTGTGTGTGTGTGTGTGTGTGTGTGTGTGTGTGTGTGTGTGTGTGTGTGTGTGTGTGTGTGCGTGCGTGCGTGCGTGTGTGTGTGGCGCGTGCATGCATGAGGAAGTAGGAAATAGGGGTGTGTGTGTGTGTGTGTGTGTGTGTGTGTGTGTGTGTGTGTGTGTGTGTGTGTGTGTGTGTGTGCGCGCGCGGGTGAGTGTGTGTGTGTGTGTGCGCGCGCGCGTGTGAGTGTGTGCGTGCATAGGTAGCGGAAGAAGTGTGGTGAAGAGAAGGAGATCAGAGTGAGCACAGAGGGGTGTGGCCAAGTCAGCAGGGCCAGAAAAGCTGATGACTATTTACAACTGCATTATACTGAAATATATACAAGTGCATTTGATCAAATTTCTAAAGACGATTCCCAAAGAGTGTATTCTCCCTCTTTAATGTGGTTTGTCTTTTGTATCTTGGCCAAGAAATTTGCTTTAGTGTCGGGCAAAAATGTGTATGAATTATAATTTCTTATTAGGCATGTTATGTAATCTGAACGAATATTCAGATCACTCCTTCATTTTCCATTGAAATAATTAAAAAAAAAAGACACTTGTTTCTCCATCTCAAATAGTTTTCATGCCAGCATTTTTTTTGTTAATATTTCTGAAACACTAAAAATCCCAAGCACTGGGAAGTGAACTGGTTAACAATAACAAAACATAAACACACAAAAAAGCATACAATATTTTCATGCAAGCAAGTCACTGTGTGCACACTCTCCACACAAGTTAGTTGAAGTTTATGAATAAAAAAAAAAAAGAAAGGAGGGCAACTTCTTTTGCATAAAAAATATTAATGGATCCATGTTTTGTAATGAACCTGTACTGTGACACCTGTCAACTTTTACCTGTATTTAAAACATGTACTTACAGATATTTTCTTCTTTTCTTTTTCAGGGATGGGTTTTTTCGCTTTCAAAGATTTCGGCTTTTTTGCAGAGAGCACTACCTGTTTTAAGTATGCACATCAGAACCAGGATATTACAACACAACACCAATGGTTATAAAACCAAACCAAACCTAACAAAAATACCACCAACATTTTTTTTTTTGGCCACCAATATAACATGTATTCATTTATTTGAATTATAATTTCTAATTAGGCATGTTATGTAATCTGAACGAATATTCCGACCGCTCATTCATTTTCCATTGAAGTAAAAAAATATGACACTTGTTTTTCCATCTCAAATTTGTTTTTATGCCAGCATTTTTTTTTTTTTTTTGTTAATTAAAATTAATACTTCTGAGACACTAAAAATCTGTTGACACCTGTCAACTTTTACCTGTATTTAAAACATGTACTTACAGATATTTTCTTCTTTTCTTTTTCAGGGATGGGTTTTTTCACTTTCAAAGATTTCAGCTTTTTATTTTTTGCATCAGATTGCACTACCTGTTCTAAGTATGCACATCAGAACCATGTTATTACAACACAACAACATCAATGGTTAGAAAAGCAAACCAAACAAAAATGCCACCAATACATCAAATATATAACATACATTCAATTATAATATAAATACACACTAACAATTTGACAGTACTTTTTCCCCTCAAGGAAAGCACTATAGAGGTCCCCAATTAAAAAAAAAAAGTAAAAAAGAAATAGTTTATCTTCTGACTTAATTTGGTAAAAGAAATAGTTTATCTTCTGACTTAAAATGGTAAAAGAAATAGTTTATCTTCTGACTTAAAATGGTAAAAGAAATAGTTTATCTTCTGACTTAAAATGGTAAAAGAAATAGTTTATCTTCTGACTTAAAATGGTAAAAGAAATAGTTTATCTTCTGACTTAAAATGGTAAAAGAAATAGTTTATCTTCTGACTTAAAATGGTAAAAGAAATAGTTTATCTTCTGACTTAAAATGGTAAAAGAAATAGTTTATCTTCTGACTTAAAATGGTAAAAGAAATAGTTTATCTTCTGACTTAAAATGGTAAAAGAAATAGTTTATCTTCTGACTTCATACACACTGAAACCAAAAAAAAGCTTATCGATACTCGCAAGCATTATTCACAGTTATCCCATGAACTGCCTTGAAAATTGTTCTTCCTATGGAAAAAAATTTCAGGATGTGGATTAAAATCTAATATAAAGGAGATTTTTTTCCCACATGAAAAATGTACTATTAATTTACAATACACATAAAAGCCATTTTATTCTGATTTAATAAAAATCAAGAATCAGACACAGAAAGCATTTCCGCAAAACCTGAGACAAGACCCAAGTTTCAGAATGGCACACACATCAGGCCACGTGATACAACAACACACACACACAACAACGAAAGAGCCCCCCACTGGAAGAACATTGTGTAAGCTATTAACATTACACAGGGGTAGGGCACACATACCTCACTGTTTGGTGTGGGGTAATCAATGCCAGCATCAGATCCCTCTTCCTGCAACATACACTGATTGACCTCACTTCTCTGTTTCTGTCACATTAGCAAGGAAAAAAGATGATAAAAAAAAGGGGGAAACCCCCCAAACCAAAAACAAAAAGCATGCAACAACATAACCAAAGAAAAACAAAGTCTAAATGAAAAATCCTATAGGAAATCCAAAACAAAATTAAGACACTACAACTGCTACCACAACCAGGTAGTCAACAAAGAAAGACACAGCTGTTAAAACACTGAAGTAGTGTGTGTGTGTGTGTGTGTGTGTGTGTGTGTGTGTGTGTGTGTGTGTGTGTGTGTGTGTGTGTGTGTGTGTGTGCTGTGTGTGTCACTCTGTGTGTGTGTGTGTGTGTGGTCAAAATTTTATTTTGAGATGGTACATTGGGTAAGCATCGATTTGCTTTTTGTCATCAAGCTATCTATCTAAAGAAAAAACATAAAACAAACAGACAAAAAAAAAAAAAAACCCAAAACCCCCCCCCCCCCCCAAAAAAAAACACCCCACAAACAACCAAAAGCAGAGAAAAACAACAGTGTGTGTGTGTGTGTGTGCGCGTGAGTGAGAGTAGTGAGAGAGAGTGAGGAGTGGAGGAGGCGAGAGAGGAGAGAGGAGAGAGAGAGAGAGAGAGAGAGAGAGAGAGAGAGAGAGAGAGAGAGAGAGAGAGAGAGAGAGAGAGAGAGAGAGAGAGAGAGAGAGGAGGTGTGTACAAGTGTGTGTGTGTGTGCGTGTGTGTTGTGTGTTGTGTGTGGTGTGTGTGTGTTGTGTGTTGTGGTGCACGCGCAGCGTGTGTGTGTGTGTGTGTGTGTGGTGTGTGTGTGTGTGTGTGTGTGTGTGTGTTGTGTGTGGTGTGTGTGTGTGTGTGTGTGTGCATGCATGCAAGCGTGACTTTTCTTGACTGTTGTTTACAGCTTGCAAATAGTGCAAACTGCACAGGTTGATAAAAAAAAATTACAAAACCAGGATGCTTTAAATAAAAAAAAAGGGGGGGTTGTTAATTTATCTTAGGCTTCTTGTGCTTTTCTATTAGAATTAAAGTAAAGACAGACTACATTCTTCAACAACAATAAAAATAATGTGTTGTGTACTCTAAAAAGTTAACGAGTACTGAAAAAGATCCAGTTCATTAAAGTCTGACGATGATGTAATAATCAGTTAAAAAAAATAATAATAAAAGAAACAAGAAATACAGTCCCCATCTCACCTCCATGTCAAAACAAAACAAAAAATCTTCCATACATAAATGAGAAAAATGAAGAAAATCTTTTCATTAATCAAACATGCAACAGAAAGACCCCCCCCCCCCCCCCCCCCCCCCCAATATTTGGTTTGGTTCATTTGCTTTGTTCATTTCTTATAAAGAAAAAAGAAAGAAAGAAAACCACCACCACCAACAAATAAAAACACCACACACACAATCCAACACATTCCAATGCCTTATTGAGCTCTTCCAGTGCTTAAAATAATTCCTTCCCTACACTTTGGAGAATACAATTTTAGGAGATTTCAAGGACTTTTAAGGATAATTAAAGGAACAGGACCTACGGTCTTAAAAGGGCCATTAAGTGACAACTGATAGAAATAACAAGAGCTTTCAAAAGATAATTTTTAGGCCATTCAAGGATAGTTTGACAGTTTTGTGTCAATTTATCAAATAAACTTATAAGCTAGAAAAAGGCACCGGTTATTGATGATTGAAATAAGATGACAAAGACCTTTCAAGAACATTTTTCAGGACACTCAAGGACTTTTCAGGACCCTTTTGTGATGATTCAGTCAGATTACAAAGACTTTAGAAGATTAAGTTTACACTGTTACAGCTGAAGGGGACGACCATGACTTCTGAACCTCTTTGAGACAATTCTGAGCTTTTCAGCATCATTTAGCTTTTTTTTTTTTTTTTTTGTTAGGTTAAATTCAAAGTAAGTTGACTGAATATCATAATTTACATCACATCACTTCCATTTTACTATATCAGTTTGTATGTGTTCATTAAAAAAAAAAACTGAACTGAAAGTTTGTCAACTTGATCTAAGCACCCTGCACAGTACTTCATAAAGTCCAGTGCTGATATTTAAAAAGGAAAACTAAACGTGATGCATGTTACTTCATTAAAAAAAAAAAAAAAAAAGCACAAGTGACTGCAAAATTTCAACCTGTAATCTTTAAATGATATATTTTCAAGGAAGCTTTAAAAACAGAATCACTGATTTCTTATATTTGAAGAAAAGTTGAAGCTTAAAATGATTACTGAAAAGCTCAGGGCTCTCCTAAAGTTTCATGAAGTATTGGAATCCTGCTGACAAACAAACATGCAAACATCAACATATTTTTTCCATTGGATTCAACTGCTATCGAACTACATGATCACCTGAAAACTGGTGTTGATGCAGTCTCTTTAAACTCATTAATTGATACACATTATTTCAAATCACATACACAATTACCTGATTTTCAACTTACAAACTTATCATCAGATTTTACTCTGACTGACTGACAATCCTGTAACTCACTCTCTCGGGTACGTACAGGACACTGAAAACAACAATCCAGAACACCATCAAAGCAAGAACTGAACACCACTCACTCCAATAATCATACACTTTGGATGGGGGAAGAAGGAAATATGAAAGAAAAATGAGCTGAATAACACACAAATGTCTGCATTCATATGTATTGATACTTTGGACAACAGACCACTGGTATCAAATCTAATACTTTATCTGAGCCTGAAAAACCCCCCACACAAAATGATGCCCAAATCTTTTATCTGCATAATAGTTAATTACAGTACACATTACACAAATGCAGAAGGACTTAAAATGGATTCAGAGCAAGAAACACTAAAGAACTAGAGACTAAAAAATGAGGGGTTATATTTTTATTATTATTATTTTACATGAATTTGTATAGCGCTATCTCTTGTAAGAACAAATCAAAGCGCTTGCATATTGACCTACAGAGCCACAGATCATGCTGCACCAGGCGCAAAGATCAACGTACGAATAACGATGATCAACTGTTGTTGTCTTGTTGCTGCTGTACACTTTAGAGCGCAAAGCCTGGGCAAGTATGTATGGAGGGCAAGCTGTTACCCATGCAGCAGACCCCCCTTCTCCACGGCACTGGAATGATCCATTGGAAGGGCATTGACCGATACGAAAGGTTCCAGTACCGTCGCAGGAGCCACCAGAACGTTGCCATATACCTACAGCCCCGAGCCGCTCTGGGACTCCAACTCCCTGATTTTTCCTCAGGGATGGTGTCTAAACACGACACCTGTGTGCATGCTGGTTTGTTATAATTTTGTCATCCGCTCCTACCGGCACACGATGGCCTACTCTTCCGAAAGGTGGAACAGGGTTTTAACGTGTGCGCAAGATGTTCTGCGTGCATTCGCACACAGGGCCTCGGTTTCGAGTCTCATCCGAATGACTTTGACATTCAGTTCGATTTTTTCGTCAAACTGGGAAGAAAGGGCGAGGCTGGGTACGAACCCAGAAACTCACGATTTACATATTGGCAGGCGAACGTCTTAACCATTCTCCCACTGTCCTTCCTTATGTAACCGGGTTACATAATAGTCAATATACAACTTAAGTGGAGGCAATTTTTCAGCTTAAATTTTGTAAGATATAAAAGCATGTTTCTGTTAGATATAAGGCAAAGGGGAAAAAAAAAAGATTTCACTTATTGTATCTCCATTATAATCCATCACTACAAGCATGTAGGGGGACCATGGAAGGAGAAGTTGCTGTCACCTGGAATGAACGAGGAGAAAGTCATCACCTCTTTCTCCCTTGGGTGGCCAGGTTCTTCAGTCATTATATCACTGATCATCTTTATATCTTCACGACCAGCTCCAAGGCAAGTTTGTGACAGTGGTTAGTGCCTTGGGTTATGGGCTCAAAGGTCCCAGCTCTGAATCCCATTCGAGTCATACTCATAGGTAAAATTTTTTCGGACTATGGTTGGGTCCTAACATGAGTTTACTATGGAGTATAGGCTCATTTGTAAGACAAAATGTGAGCACACAGTCGAGCTTTATCCAATACATGGATGCAATTTTGAGAGTGTTTCTCAAATAACCTGACCAGCACTTTCAAGCCTGCTTCACACTTAAATACATTATGGTAGGAAGTGTAGAGTACAAACTTGTCAAGTAGTCTCAAAGTCAAAGCATCTGCACTTCCATCGCAGTATCATAGCATCATCCGTATCCTCATGCAATAAAAGAAAAATGTCTCTGATTCAGAGGCCCCAGTTGCTCTGGTCTCATGACCTTTGTTTCCATTTCCCATACGCTTCTGTGCTTTTGGTAAATTTGTCTTCCACCTTCAGGGAAAGAGATTTTGGGGGACATTTTCACCGGAGGGACTAAAGTTTGTGGTGGTCACAACCCAAGGTGGGCGCCTCAAGACTCGACTACAAACTAAGCTATCAATTATTACTGTCATCAATAAGGAGGCTCAGTAGGGGACATCTTGAGTATGTTAGCTTATAATAAACACACTGTAAGGCAGGAATATTGAAGAAGATATATAGTAGCCACAATCATATTTTGATGTATCTCCATTATAATCCTCCACTACAACAAGCATGTAGGGGGACCATGGAAGGAGAAGTTGCTGTCACCTGGAATGAACGAGGAGAAAGTCATCACCTCTTTCTCCCTTGGGTGGCCAGGTTCTTCAGTCATTATATCACTGATCACCTGTATTTCTTAATTAACTGATTTATCTAATATATGTTGATCGATGTATCTCCATTATAATCCACCACTACAACAAGCATGTAGGGGGACCATGGAAGGAGAAGTTGCTGTCACCTGGAATGAACGAGGAGAAAGTCATCACCTCTTTCTCCCTTGGGTGGCCAGGTTCTTCAGTCTGAATACACTGTCTTCACCTCTTCCCTACAAATTGTATTTTATCTAAATAGGTCTTGATGCATCTCCATTATGGCATTACCATCCTCTGCTTAAAGTTAAAGCATGTAGGATGCAGGGGGACCATGGATGGAGACATTGTTGTCACCTGGAATAAACGAGGAGGTCACTACCTCTCACCTCTCTCTCCTTTGGTTGACCAGGTTCTTTGTTCACGTTGAAGCCTTTCGTAATAAGACTTTTTCCATCCTTATCCTTTTCTTTCTGCTGTCTGTCTGTCTCCCCCCCCCCGACCCAACACACACATGCCTATACATGTATGAAACTATGTCTACAAGCAGAATCTTGAGACAATACATGTGTGATGGGGTGGTAAGTAGATTACCTCCTATGTCATTAGAGCCCTGTCGCAGCGTCCTGTTACTAAATCGAAACACACCTGCGAATTGTGCGATGCTCTGTTTCTTTGGGTGGTGGTCGAAAACCCTCTATTGCATACACTTCGCCTTCACGGTGAAATGTAGTATTTATAATACAGCCTCTTTATAGAGGTCACATCCTAACTGTCTGGCCATGCCATGTACCTGGGGTTTGTGCAGAGATGGGACATCAAATATGTCCACTCTGTTACCCATGTAGAATTCAAAGAGGCATGTACAGTATACATTGGATGTAAAAGAGCACACAAGTGCTTACTCCATTATCCTCAATATAAATAAATAAATACACACACACAGAGTTATCTTCACCACTATTTACAGGCAGTTGGGGGTGCTTTATTTTGTTTTCTTTTTTTAACATACGGACTTTGGTAAGAAAAAGAATTCTCCTTTGCCTTGTATGCAAAACAAAACATAGATGCAGACAAGCCCACACAGGTAGTAAGGACCAGAGTCAAACCTTCCTTTGAGGGGTGGCATAGCCTAGTGGTCAGAGCCTCTAGTTTGTGATCTGGTGGCCTGGGTTTGAATCACTTCCCCCAAAAAAATCAAAACAAAACTTATTTGGTTCTAAATAAAACTAATAAAACCAGTACACAGATTGAAGAGGGAACATGATCAAACACACCAGCATATGACAATAACTTGAATAAGCCAAGTAATATACTTAACAAAAAAAAAAATCTTTGGAGACCTAAAAAAGATGACACTCTGGGATGACAGCTGCAACACAGCAGCAGTAAGATAACCCACACCGTGTTCTGACCATGCCAGTCAATAAACATAGCTGCAGTAAGAACAGAAAACATATCACACCCGCAAAAACAGACACTCTGTAACATTCCCTATGAACAAGACGGGGACAAAACCTTTAGGACAAACATGCAGGCCATTACCTCAGATGTGGACAGGTCTACGTTCTCCAGCCACGATCCCTCCCTGTCTTCATCAGACGGGCACCTGTAGTCCTCCTGAACGAGGTCCACAAAGGTGGGCTGCATGTCAGAGTTGGAAGCTGTCAGTGAAGACGCTGCCTTGTCCGGGCTGCCCTGAGAGGCTGTGTGGGTGCCGGGGGAGGGTGGGAGAGGGGCCTGGCCCTCACTGTGACCTACACCATCCACACCTGGGCTCTTGCACAACCCCTGTGTGTTCACCTGAGAGCTAGGAGAGGATGGGAGAGGGGTCTGACCCTTGCTGTTTTCTGTACTCTCTGCATCTGGGTTCCTGCTCAACCGACTGTCTTCCTGTGTGTTCACCTGAGAGCTAAGAGTGAGAGACAATGGGAGAGGGGTCTGACCCTCAGAGTTTTTGGTACTGTCTGCATCTGGGTTCTTGCTCAACCAACCGTCTTCCTGAGTGTTTGTATGGAAAAGTGAAACAGGGGCTCCGAACAAAAAGTTGTTCTTTCCTGGAGGATTGGCTACATCAGAAGAGTCTGCAGAGGTCAGTGACTTAGGAGCAGGATGTGTGTGTGGGTCAGTGTGCTGTGCCACACCTGTGGTCACTGCCTGAGGGAAAGGAGCATCAGTCTTTGTGGGCAGGGGACAGGGGGCAAGAGACCGCAGCGGGACAGGTATCAAGGGGATGGAGGGGAGAGCAGGACGCAGACTGTGGGTGTTGGTCATGCTGCGCACAGGGAAGGAGCCTGCCCAGCTCATGACAGGAGAGGGGTCACCCGCCACCAACAGAGCCGAGGAGTAACCTCCAGGCACGCCATCTCTATCCCCACAGTCCTTGTCTTTCTTTTTCTTCTTTTTTTTTTTTCATTATCTTTTTGGGACTTTCTTCCACCGGCAAAGCAGCCAAAGACACTTGCTGCATTATGTCCTCCCTCTCAGGGGCTGGCTCCTTGCCTGAAGGCACGCCGCCTCCCAGAGAGGACAGGCAACTGGATCTATCCGCAGCCAGGGGCCCCTTGGAACTCCCATCCAGCTGAAAGGTTCCAGGCTTACTAGAAGGCACTCCCTGCTGTGCAATGGAGGTGAGGGACACAGGCACAGGCACAGTCAAGTACTTGTAGCTCTCCACGGCCTGCAGGTGAACTGCCTTGGCCGGCACAATCCGCAGCAGGTTGTTTGGGCACGGCACCTGCAGAAACTTGACGCTGCTCAGGTCGGCAGGAATGGCTGAGATGCCCAGCACTTGGGGCTGCAGGCTGTTGCCCAGCACAGGACGCAGCTGGTGGCTGACCGGCTGAGCGTGGCTGACCGGCTGAGCGTGAGAGAAGACCTGGGTCACGGGTGTAGGCTGTACGGGACTCACACCCCCCTGCACCATGGGAGTGGGCCGCACAGGGGACACACCTGGCTGCTCTTTCAGGGAGCTTCCCGCCTGAGGTAGACAGTGCAGGGTGGGGGTGGAGGTGGTGAAGGGAGCCACTCTGTGGAAGGGAGAGCCGGTCTGCGACAAACGAGGGGACACACTCAGGTTGCTGAGGTCGGGGACCAGGCTGTCGTCCCCGAGGACATTCTTCTTTTTCTTCTTCTTCTTCTTTTTCTTTTCCCCCCTGAGGTGCCGGCCTCTTCCTGGCCGGGGAGAATGTCCTTTTTCTGGATGCGGAGATGCTGCTGCCAGGGCTGGGCAGGGTTGGCCCTTAGGCTGCTGCTGGCTGGCTGGTTCTGGGTGATCTGCAGTCGCCCCAGGCCTGAAATGCCCACGTTGGCCACACGCACCCCCTCTGAACCCCCAGAGGTCGTCGTGGAGGGCACTGAAGAGTGGACATCACTCCCGGGATGATCGCCGCTGCCTCCTGCCTGCAGTTTGGATCTAGACAACACACCCTGCATGGGCGCTTTTGCCGAGGGGATGGGGGTGGTGGTGGTGGTGGAGGTCATCGCTCTGCTCAGGACAGCCGCTGGAGCCGGCTTGGAGGCCTCGCTTTGGCTTTTCCCTGGGGTGATTGTCTCCCCTTCACTGGCGACACGCTGCGAAGAGTCGGTGACTGTCACTGCGGGTTTAGAAGCCTCGCAGTTAGTGTTGGGGGTTTCAGGCAGCTTTGAAGGGTAGTCTTTCTTCTCCAGCTTGGGGGCCTTGGTGATCCTCACTCTCACAGGGTACATGAACTTGGGGAGCTTGTTCCTCAGCGCCATGGGCACGGCACTGGGGCGGTGGGCTTTGGGCAGGATCTCCACGCACAGATTCTCCACCAGATGCACGCGCGGCTTGGGGTAGATGCCTCGCTTGACGTTGCTGGTGATGGCCTTCAGGATCTGGTCCCGGCAGTGGTCCCAGGGGCAGTTGTAGATCACCTCCACCAGCTTGATCTCGTCCTCCTCCATCACATCGTCAAACACAGACACAGGGGTGGGCATGTTGGCCCTCAGGCACAGCAGGGACGAGTTCCACTGCAGGGGGGGTGGCCGGGGCGCCGAGTCGCACGATTCAGGGCTGGAGGAGAGAGTGATGGCCGACACTGGAGAGGAGCCTGTCGTCTTGGCTTTGGCCGAGGAGGCATCGCAGTCCACATCCTCCACAGCAGCCTTCCTCTTTTTCCGCGATCTGTCAACACACGCAGGTATTTTTATTTTAAACCACTTTATGTCAAGCAGATTTCTCTGCGTGAAATTCGGGCTGCTCTCCCCGAGGAGAGCGCGTCGCCACAAGTGCAGCGCCTACCCATCATTACATCATCCTCATCATCATTGATCATCATGCAATAATAAATAATCTAATAATTGAGTTTCAACTTTTTATAACGATGTCGCTGCATGTGAGATATTCTACACACAGCTTCAGTCTGTCCAAAGCAAGGACCAACATGACAACACTTTAAAAAGACAAAAACAAACACGAAATAAAAATGTTAAACATCAAGAACAGACCAAGAGCACATATTAATGATACAACTTCTTCCTCGTCCCCGATTCAGTTACTGCACTAAAACCTTCAGGCAGTATACATCGGGCAAGCCAACAGAAAATGGGGAAAAAGGAGAGGAAGAAGACAAAAAAGGTGCCGACATTCATTTCTTAAGTCAAAACTGCCAATATATGTGTAATATGCATGTGTAAGTTTGTGCAGGTGTGCTGTTAACAGTTGTGACTTATGATAAGCACACATGAGAGCAAGTATGCGCATGAAAGTGTGTGGTGTGTGTGTGTGTGTGTGGGAGGGGGGGGGGGGGATGGGGTTGGCCTGTTATGTTAGTTTACTTTTTAAATAGCATTCAAACTAATCCTCAAATTCATGACATGTGTAAGAGATAAAAAAAAATAAAAAAATGATCCATATAAAAATGATCCATGATAAAATGATCAAAAGATGTAAAAAAAAAGCACTGAAAAATGAAATCACTCAACATGAAAAGACAACACAAACATATATACACACAACCATCTGCTCAGTCTTGTCTGAACTTTTGACAATTTCAACCCAAAATCTAGTACAAACATTCCCTCTTAAATTTGGTGATGTAACGTTACAAGAAACAGATTATCATAAGCACCTAGGGGTTATTATTCAAAACAACTGTAAATGGGACTTACATATAAAATCTGTTATTTCGAAATGTCGTGTTCTTATAGCTCGTCTTCGTTCCTTTAAATATCGGCTTAGTCGTAGATCATTAGAAATTATGTATAAATCATTTATTATGCCTCATTTTGATTTTCAGATGTTGTTTGGGACAACTGTAGTCAGAAATTAGCAAATGAATTAGAAAGTCTACATCTTGATGCTCTCAGAACTATTGTTGGTACTGTAAGAGGGACAAGCCACGAGAAACTTTATACTGAGTCTGGGTTTATATCCTTGAAAGAAAGACGTCGTCGCCATAAGATAATTTTGTATTATAAACTTGTTCACGGCATGGCTCCTTTATATTTGATAGATCGTCTTCCACATCTTGTTTCTTCATTAAATCCATATCATCGTCGAAATCCTTTAGAAAGGCAGATTCCACGTTGCAGAGCGGAATTGTATAAATCCTCTTTTTTTCCTTCTGCCACTTGTCTTTGGAATGATTTACCAGAGGAAATCAAGCAGCAGAATTCCTTAAGTCTTCTTAAGCACTACCTTAATACAACAGACAGTATAGTGCCCAAGTACTTTTATTTACCCAATAGGCAAACAGAAATAATACTTTGTAAACTTAGGTTAGAAATGAGTGATTTAAAGCATGACTTATTCCGACGCCATTTAACTAACTGGTCTTCATGTGAATGTGGGGCCGCTGTTGAGGATGCTACTCATTACTTGATAAACTGCCCTCTTTACCACCAGAGCCGTGTGGTCACCATAGATGTCTTGCCTGGTGATATAAAATCTGATGTTACAGCTTTATTGTATGGTAAAAATGATAAAAGTATACAAGATAATTATACAATATTTGCAGCTGTAGGGAAATTTATCTTACTGTCGGAAAGGTTTCATTTAGGATGACAATTTCTATTAGCAAAACAACTTTGATATTGTATGTTGCACATTCATGGCACGCGCGCGTGCGGCCTTGTCCGTATGCATGCGCGTGTACATAATATCATAATTGTATGTTTGTATTATTGTTTTCTGGTGTAAGCATGTTACTATCAGTCTTGCGATGGTGTTGCCTTGCATTGCCGTGATGCATCTACCCCCTTGTTATTGTTTATTCATTGTTTTTGTTTTTGTTTTTCTGGTATTTTCACAATCTTTAAATACTTACGTTATCTTATCATGTCTTATCGTTCATTATTTGATGCAATGTTGTTCAGCTGCAGCCTATCCTTGCATATATATGGATGTTTGAGTACCCATATAAGCTTTGCTTGTTGTACTCATATCATATACTGTTGCTTGTTGTTTTCTGAACAAATAAAATTGTTTAAACCAGTCTTGACGGAGAAATCCCATTTCAGCTTGTCTCCTAACTTCAGTTACCTTTTGGTCGGCTGTGTAGATTCTGCTGCTGCTTCTTTGGCTTGAGTGTCTGCCTTTCCTTCTTCATCACTGACCACCACTGGTGAGGACACCTGTGCTGACGGTGAGGACGTGTGCACTGAAGGTAAGGACACTTGCACCACTGTTGAGGACCCCTGCACCAAATGCACACTTGTTGAAAGAATTGCTTCACATCTTTGTATCCACAAGAAACAGGATCTAACTAGGCAAACATAGATAACCTCCTATAATCAGACATCTTTACTACCAGCTATAGGTGCTGTATTCTTCTATAAAAGACAGGTGAGAATGTGTTCACACATGGGACCCCATTTTTACAACCTCATCTGAAGGACTTGCAAGGAGATAGAGTCAGAGCCAATGTTGACTGACCTCAGTGGGGGATAAAGTCCCTTTGGACAGACCACTCAGAAACTCCAAGCTGCTCCATCCTTTTGCATCAGATCACAAGTCTGATGCTCTGACTACAGCTTCCTATGCCTCCCTACTTACTGAATACGCTATTTTCATATCTGTAATATTACTTTTTTTTCTTCTTCTGTTCCCTCAGCTGAGCCCCAAGGGACTTTGCATATGCAACCATTTTGCCGACCTTTAAGGTGGCTGCATTCTGATTTCAGCAACCTGCTCCTTGAATAAAAGACGGGGAAAAAAAAAATCCAGAGGAGACCACTAAGTCACAAGTACACAGAAAATCAATAATAACACATTAACAGCTTTGAACACTTTCTCATTAAGTAAAGCGAAGCCATTCTCTTAGGTGTGTGGTTCTTGTTGTGCTGCCCTCTAAAGATTAATTCTGCAGAATGGATTGTGTATTTTCCAAAATGACACCGATTTAATTTAAAAAGCAAAATAAAGACAAACAAAAACAAACCCCATGTAGCAACCCAAGAAGAAAAAGACGATTCTCACCACCAGCCAACACTGGTCGGTGTGCTGGGTTTGAACCCCATCAGAGATATAGAGTTTTTTTTCTGACTCTGGCCAGCTCTACCTGGAGTGAGTCTGCTATGTGCTCACTGGGAAAAAACAGACTACACAGTTCAGCTTTATTCACTGAACAGATGCAATTTTTGCGAGTTCCTCAAATTATCTGACCAACACTGCAGGTGTCTGTATCTCTTGGAGCCCAAATGACACAGGAATGGATATATCAGGACAGGAAGCATAGAATATGACCCCGCCAAGAGGTCACAAAGCAGGAGCACTTCCATGGTGTCATCCTCACCACTGCTGACCATCCTGATTCACTGGCCCAGGATGCTCTGGTCTCGTGGTGACCTCAGTTTTGATTTTCCATACACTTCTGTTCCTTTGATGAGTTAGTTCAGTGTCAAAGCCTTAAGGGTTAAAGGCTCATGGGAAAAGCTTGGAGGGACATGTGGTGGTCACCAACCTGGGTCAGTCTGGTTCAGTAACTAAGCCATTCTTGCTGTCAGGAAGGGGCACTTAGAAGGTTGTGTCCTGCATCTGTTGGCTTAGAAACAGGCACCACACTGAACACCACCAAAGAGACCAAGCAACAGTGCAGGATCCCACTGACTGGGGGTCCAAAGGCAGCCACATATCGGTAAGCTGCCTGTGGACTTCTGATCATGAGGATGTGAAACAGCGAGCCTGGGTATGGCTGGGGGGAGAGATTGAAATGTGCTGTGAGGGTAACAGCGGGACAGGAATATCTCAGATGACAAAGCAGCAACCTCCACCCCCCCTCCAACTCATATTAACCCAAACCCACCAAAAACCCAAACAACAAAAAGAGGACGACACTCACCTGCGTCGATTTGGACACGGCACTGTGTGTTAGTGTGGAAGCCTGCGTGGTGGAGGACATCTTGACCATGGAGGTGGTAGGAGACAGCGACACCACAGGCACGCTGCTGGGCACTGACAGACATGTCATGACAGCCGGCAGTGTGTTCACCGACACAGCCGTGGTCACCATGTTGCCATGGGAGGAGGCTGCCGCCACGGTGGAGGAGAGAAGAGGAAGAGGAGGGTGTGGAGAGAGAAGACGATGAACACGTGATGGGAGGAGATACGGTCACTGCCGGGGACGAGGTCGTCACTGCCGGCAACATGGCTTCAGCCATCTGCACAACAATGTCACGTTTGTAAGCAATATCGCATTTGTAAGAATGTCATAAGTAAAGGTAAAGGTGTCCCATAACCTGAGTAGTTGTAGGGGAGCGAGGTGTCAGAGACCTCAGCTTCTCCAGGGGCCAGCATGTTGAGGGTGGCGCCCATCTCCTCTCCCTCGCTGCTCTACCTTCCCTGACCCTAAAAAGGGCAGGTATCCATTCATAGCTAGGTGACCTGAGGGGACTTTACTGAAGCCAAGGCACACAAATGGTCACCCATCCAACTGGTAACCACGCTCGATGCTGCTTAACTTTGACTTGGGGAAAGCAAGTGCTCTGACCACTGAGTCATGTCTACTGAAAATTAAACACATTATACCAATGTAAACCTGATCCGGTGTTGTATCTGCGCTCTAAATGGTAATTCACCCTGGAAAGATAGGGAGAGAAGGGAGGGGGAGAGAGAGAGAGAGAGAGAGAGAGAGAGAGAGAGAGAGAGAGAGAGAGAGAGAGGGGGAGGGAAGGGAGGGGAGGGGAAGGGAAAGAGAGAGAGAGAGAGAGGGAAAGAGAGAGAGAGAGAGAAAGAGAGAGAGAGGGGAGGTGTATGTGTTGTCTGGTGTTGTGTTGTATTGTGTTGTATTGTGTATGTTGTGTTGTGGTTTTTAAAAAAAAATTTGTTTTATATCGAGCGCAATGCATTTTCGCTTGCATAACAGCCAACAGTTACTGTCTGAGCATTCGAAGAAAAAGAAGCGGAATTCTTTAACATTGTCGACGAAAAATTCTTCAACATTAGCAACGAAGAATTCTTCAACATCATTAACAAAAAATTCGCCATCATTATCAACAAAGAATTCTTCAACATTATCAACAAAGAATTCTTCAACATTATCAACAAAATTCTTAACATTATCAACAAAGATCTTCAACATTATCAACAAAAAATTCTCCAAAATTATCAACAAAAAACTCTTCACCATTATCAACCCAGCCACAAAGCGTTCCCACTCTCTCACCTTTTTCCGGCGGCTAGTCGTCTGCTCCGAGTACACCTCACTGGTCTCCCACATGTTCATGGCTTTTCTCGTCACAGCGTCCAGATTTTTGGCGATGCGATGCGAGGTCTGGCGTCGAGGCAGGTCAGAGTAGCGCCCAGTGGACCTCTGTCGTCTGGGTGCCGTCTTCTCCAGGGTAGGCAGCTCGTCACTGCTGCTTTCTGCCTGGTCCCCGCCGTCTCCTTTCCCAAGATGATGCGTGGGTGGTGTGTCCTGTTTGATGCTGGTCAGGGGCTGGGGCTCTGTTTCGGCATGTCTGCTCCCTCCTGCAGGGTTGAATGATGAACAGAGAACATTGACGTACAAAAGGACAAAAAAAAAGAAAGAAAGAAAGCAAGCAAGCTTGGTTGATAAAAACTAAAAGGTAATAAACAATCTGCAGAACAAAGTGAACAGCATGTTCATGCAGCCACAGTGAAAACTGAAACTTAACCTTCTGCAGCAGTGACAGTGTGACACAACACTGTAAAGTGGCCACAGAGTAAACTAAGTAAAGCCAAGGGCAATCAATACTCTGAAGCATCAGTGTAAAAAGCCTTATAGTAGTGACACAGACATTGAAAACTAAAAGGCAGTGAATACTCTGTAGCATCAGAGTAAAAAGCCACTAATGTTGCCACAGTGAAAACTAAAAGGCAGTCAATATTCTGCATCACCAGTGTAAAAAGCCACTGATATAATATAGTCACAGTAAAACTAAAAGGTAATCAATATTCTGCATCACCAGTGTAAAAAGCCAGATATAGATATAGTCACAGTGAAAATTAAAAAGGTATCAATATTCTGCATCACCAGTGTAAAAAAGCCACTGATACTAATTATAGTCACAGTGAAAAACTAAGAAGGTAATCAATTCTGACACACTTGTAAAAGCCCATCTCTTAATATGTTACGTTTGACCTAAAAGGTAATCATATTCTGCATCACCTGTGTAAATAAGCCACTGATATTTAGATATAAGTTACAGTGAAAACTAAAAGTAATCAATATTTCCCAGCAGCATCGTGGTAAAAAGCCACTGTATATGACGTAAAACGACTAAAAGGTAACAAGTTTTGCATGCATCAGTGTAAAAAGCCAAGATATGTTACAGTAAAAACTAAAAGGTAATCAATATTTTGCAGCATCAGTGTAAAAAGCCAATGATATAGTCACAGTAAAAACTAAAAGGTAATCAATATTTTGCAGCATCAGTTGTAAAAAGCCAATGATATAGTCACAGTAAAAACTAAAAGGTAATCAATATTTTGCAGCATCAGTGTAAAAAGCCAATGATATAGTCACAGTAAAAACTAAAAGGTAATCAATATTTTGCAGCATCAGTGTAAAAAGCCAATGATATAGTCACAGTAAAAACTAAAAGGTAATCAATATTTTGCAGCATCAGTGTAAAAAGCCAATGATATAGTCACAGTGAAAACTAAAAGGCAGGCAATATTCTGCAGCACCAGTGTAAAAGGTAAAGGTTTCCCATAACCTACATGGTCATAGAGGAGCAAGGCAACAGAGAGCTCTCCAGAGACCTGCACAATGAGAGTAGCGCCCATCTCCTCTCCCTCACTGCTTTACTTCCCCTGACCCTAGAGAGGCAGGTATCCATTTACAGCTGGGTGAACTGGTGGAATGTACTGAAGCCAAGACATGCAAACAGTCTCAAATCCAATTGGTAACCACACTCGATGCTGCTCAACGTTGGCAGGGGCTAAGCGAGTGCGAGTGCTCTGACCACTGAGCTAATCAGTGTAAAAAGCCACGAGTGAAAATGACACATCAATCAAGCCTCCTTCCTTCGCTCACCTTTAGACAGCGGTAAGCAAACACATTTCTCAGCACAGCCTGGCTTGGCACAGCCGGGGGAAACGCTCAGGGACGCTGACCCCGAGTCCTGCAGCGAGGCCCTGGGCTGCGATCGCCTGGCACCACACTTCTCCAGGCTGTCACAGATGCAGCCCATACGGCAGTACTCCTTGTCACAGGTTCCGCGCGACTGGGCTGGAGTCTGGGTCTGGTCCGTTTCCTCACTCTTTGTCAATGGCACACACAGGTGGCAGATACACCCATAGCGGCATCCTGCAGACATGTGGTACACTACAGGGTTCCCACACGTATGAATCAGGAAAAAAATTACGTTTACAAAAAAGTTTTGGCGTGTGGAAAGTGCACATTATATATGTCTGAAAAGGGGAAGACTGTTGTGTGCATGTGTGTGCAAAGATGTACCTTTCTCAAACTAGGTGTGTTCCTGTCCGTGCATGCGTGTGTGTGTGTGTGTGTGTGTGTTGTGTGTGTGTGTGTGTGTGTGTGTGTGTTGTGCGCATGCATGTGTGCATGTTTGCACATTCAAGTGTGTGGAGAACTTTACAGACAGCTCTGGTACAGGGACAAGCAGCAGACACACTCTGCTGAAGACCAAGATCTAAGCAGCCGGTAAGGAGCCATCAGCCACTGTCCTGTGGAAAATATTGTCAACCAGTATCCTATGGGGAAAAACGCATGAATATCAGCTGTTAAGTGTTATGAAAAGTAATCATCAAGCACCGTCCTTTGGGAAGAACTCACCAGCCACTGTTCTATGGAAAACAATCCATCAGCTACCCCACTGACTCCAGTAGGAGTAAATTCAGTCAAGTCACCAGCTATAATACCTGAATGCCCATTTTCAGCACTGGTTTGTCCAGTTACAGACGCTTTAGTTTTTACAAACCAAATAAAATATCTGCTGCCATTTGATCCAAGAATCTCTTGAATGATCCTAGTTTTTAAGATCATTTATAACCTATTGGAGTATTGCTGCCCCCCCCCCCCCCCCCAACTCAAAAAAACATCCCCATTTATAACCTATTGGAGTATTGCTGACCCCCCCCCCCCCCCAAACTCAAAAAAAATCCCCATTTATAGCCTATTGGAGTATTACTGACCCCCCCAAACTCCAAAACACATCCCCCATTATCCTTGCAAAGATGCATGCATGACACACCTTAATGCAAATGTAACAAAATTAGCCTTTGTTTTAAAATAAACTCTCCCTCCCGCTTCTTGACCTTTTCTGAAATAGCCTCACCTGGTTATCACAGTCGAGCTCCTCGCGTTGAGATCACTGGGGTTCCCCTACTGTCAGGTCCCCTACGTCTCCTTCCACTTTCACGGCAGTGTGATGACCTCCACTTTCCCTGGCAGGTCGTCTCCAGCCCTCAGCGTAGCATCAGTGCTCAAAGCTGACAAGCTTTCTGACACATGGGGCACTCAAACCCTTCAGCTCAAAACGTTGTTGGTCGTAATCTTTTTTCCGCGTCCTTTTTCTGGAAGGCCTAGGCGAATCACTTTCTTTCCACCCTTGAGGCATTTTACGAAATCGTCTGAAGCGTGTGTTCCAACCTCCCAGCTTCTTGAAGATGTGGCGTTCTTCAGGACCCATTTTGAAGCGTAGAAACATGCCTTTGCAATGCTTCAGACCTTTTTCTTTCAGGCGCAGTTCTTCAATGGAACTGTTGACATCTTTCATATACTGGTCCTCATCAATGGGAATGGGCACACCATAGCCGTCCTCCTCTTCTCCCTCCTCCTCCTCATCCATGTCGTCATCCTTGTCTTCCAAATGGGCTCTCTTCGGCGAGGGGGTTTCTGGGGAACCAAAGCTTCGCTTCATTTTCTTCTTTTTGGATGAGAACACGTAGGTTTTTCTCTTTCGCTTGATTCTCTCCTCCTCTTCTCCCAGTAGCTCCAAGGCTTCCATCTCTTCTGTCTTCACTTCAACACATTTGTTTTTCCAGTTCTTGATCTTGTGAATGTCTGCCGTTTTCTCAGGGAGCTTGGACAGCGGCCATGGAACATCTCTGCTGTTTTCATCATACATATGTCGAAGTTCTTTTCGGTACAGACGCTGGTATCTGCGCCACTTCATGTGCTGTCCTCTAAGGCCTTGGCTTTCTCGTCGAACTTTGCCATCTTTCCTGCGGCTTTCTTCAAAGGCATGAAACTTGGCCATGTTCAGATATGCTGTGGACCCTCCCTCCCACTGACGACTTTTCTCCAGAGCTACATGAGCTTTCACCCCCACCTCTGAAGGAAACGACACAAACACCAAACCCTCCACCTCGTCAAAGTCAGGGTCTAGTTTTCTGGCAGCTTCCGAGTCTCTGTCTTCTTCCTCCCCATCCTCTTCCTCCTCACTTCTGTCCAGGCTTTCCTGGCTAGGTTTGTCCATGTCCTCTTCCCCACTGATCTGTCGGTGCAGGCGACCGTAGTCCTTGACGTGGCCTGCCTCCAGCAAGATCTTGGCCAGGCGAGACTCCTTGCAGGCTGGAACCACGTACCTGTTGCTGGGCTGGTTCAAATACGTGTCCAGGTTTCTGCTGACAAACGCTGACAGTTTACACGAAGAGGACTTTTCATGCTGGGCTAACACGGTGATGGGCTTAGGGTCAATGACCTTGTGCCATTTGCTCCAAGCAGGTCGCCCCGGACCAGTGGTGGGTTCCACTTTGGGCCTCCAGCGCTGTCTGCTGGGAGGCAATGCGACTGAAAAAGGAGCGTGCCTGTGACAAAGAGACGGCACCTCGACTGCTAGGACCTGGTTTGCTGGAATCTTCCGTTTCCGAGGCAGTTCCCAGGCCTCCACCAGACAACAGGCAGGATGCCCCGTTGTGCCCGACTGGGATGTCTTTGAGGAGGTATCGGCATCCTGGTCCGTTCCAGTAAGGGGGCTGCAAGCTTTGACAATGTGGTGCTGCACGGCCTGGGTAGCTGCCTGGGTCATCTGGGTGGTGTCCAGTTCTCCCAGGCTGCTGGGGCTGTCAGGGGCCTGAGCCACAGCACGGGCAACAGCCCCATCCCCAGCAGCTGCCTGTGAACACTTCTGGTCTCCTTCACAAGCCGTTTCCCCACTGCTCTCTGCCGCCCCAGCCATGTCCTGACTGGCTGCAGATGCACACGCTTCTGCTGGGAGGATGCCTTCCTTGCTGCTGGAATTAACTGTTTGATGGGGACCCTCTGAGCTATGGGGACCTTCTGACTATGGGGACCTTCTGAACTATGGGGCCCTTCTGAACTATGGGGCCCTTCTGAACTATGGGGACCTTCTGAACTATGGGGCCCTTCTGAACTATGGGGACCTTCTGAACTATGGGGACCTTCTGAACTATGGTGTACCTCTGAGCTGACAGTCTGACTGTGAACTTTGTTGGTGAGTGTGACAGGGGATTTGGGCTGGTCCTCCTCTGTCAGTGCACTCTGTCTACTCTGGCTGTCATCCACACTGCACTGACTATTGCACTGCGACAGTAACTTCTCTGCATCCCTGACAGCAGTCTGACAGGCTTTGCTGTCGAGGGGCAGCTGCTGTGAGACCTTGGAGATGAGCTGCAAAAGACAGGTGGTCCTCTTAGAGTGTCCTGGGGGCACCACCTGGCAGGAAAAGGCAGAGTCCGAGGTTTCCTCAGCCATCAACTCCAGCACTGCCGGGTTAGGCTTTTTCATGGGAGGCAGCTGACTCAGCACAGGCAGCTCATAGGGCTTGTCTTCTGGCACATCCCCTGTCACTTCATCATCAAAAAAGGAATCATTGGCAAGACTGCCCTCAGAGGCTTTCCAGTCCATGCTGTCACCACACTCTGAAATGGCCGAGCTTGCAGTAGGCAATCTCTGGTCACGGCTTTTCTCATAGTTCTGAGTCACTTCACTTCCCCCCACCAGCATGGCACACAACAAAGAGTCATCTCGACTAGAATTCCCTGATTTTCTTAACACACTGTTTGCACCAGCATAACCACCTGAGGAGGCTGACAAGGAAGAAACAGACACAGCCGAAGAACCCGTTCTCTCAGAGCGTTTGCCGCCACTATTCCCCTGTCCCACACCACTAGACCTATACCTACACCTCTGTAGTCTACTAACTGGAGCTGCACTTTTCTCTGAGGGATGATTGTCAGACTCTGTGTTGACGAACAGTCTCCTGACAGCACACACAGGGGAGCGTTGCTGCTGCTGCACCTGGATCACCTTGGATCCCGGGCTGCTGCTGGACATGATGTGGACCGTGTGCTGCTCTGAGGAGGATGCTGGATACTTCTGGCGCGCTGCCACACCCCTCTCTCCTCTCCTCCTGTCCCGCTCTCTGGAGGAGTTGGCAAGCGAGGGGCTGCTGGCTGGACTGTCTGAAGAACTGACTCCGGAGTTGCCCAACTCCCCCCCTCTGCGAGGAGATCGCACCCGTCTGCTGGAGGGAGGGGATGGGCTGCTGTCCACGCCCGCCCATGAGGACGGAGACTTCCTGGCTTTGGGCGACTTCTGCACGGCCACTGCCACAGGAGGACTCATCTTCTCTCCCATCCTTCGCGGGGACTGTCTTTTAGGGGAGTTGGAATTCATACATTTAGGTGAGGTAGATAAATTAGGACTAACGTTTCTGGAATTCTTGGCACTGTTTTTCATAGCTTGTCTGTCTTTGCCAGAGAGGTGTGATTTTTTTGATGTTTCTGGCACTTTCCCCGACAACCCTCGCAGCGCTTTGACAGCAGTGGCAATGTTCATCTGCTGTTTTTCCTCCCCGCTGCTCTGCGCTTCAGACGCGTCCTCCAGAGAGGAGTTGGACTTGTTGCATCGGGGACTGTTGCTTCGCTTGCGGGGGGACCGGCGGCCGGTCATGAACTTTTCAAAGATGTTTTTGGAGGAGGTGGCGGGGGGCAAAGTCCCCTGCCCCCTGTCCCCCCCCTCACTCTGTGCCGCCTTCCTCCGGGATCCCACCGAGCCATCCCTGGCCTCCACTGAGGCCTCCTCCCTGTCATCGCTGACTCCCTTGGCCAACTGCTTCTTGACCATGTTGGCGATGTGGAGGTCAGGATTCCTGCTGACGTCCTCCAAGAGCACCAGCGCTCTGGGTCCAGACAGTGGACAGGTCCTGGCTGACAGCGACAGACTGATGGACTTGCTGGAAGGGTCTCCACCCTCCCCCTTCCTTAAAATATGACTGGGTAGAATGGTTACTGGTGCTTATCCCGCCCCGTGGGATGCCTCCTGAGGTTCTGACAGTGCTGTGGTGCCCTCTCCTGAAACATACCAGCAGCTTCTGTTGACTGTCAAGTCAAGGAATTGAGTAAACAACAGAACTGAAATAATGAACTCGTCAGCTACATGTATTAACAGCAATGAGGTGCAACGAAAGACGGAAAAAAAAGTGAACCGTCAGTTTCAGCTTTCCTAAAGTATTAGTACTACCGCACGAAGCCAAAGGGGATCATAATAATATCCCACGAGTGCTACACCACAGGGGCCATAAAGTTTCAATATGTGTACAAGATGAGTTTACACACAGGACTTCATACTAATGCAGTCTCATTCCAAAAATATTGAGGGATGGAGTCAAAACAGACGAATGGTTTAACCAATGTCATAAGTTTCTGAAGACCTATTCTCTCCACTGCCGCCGCGGTAGTCGAGTGGTTAGGGCGTTGGACTCGTAATCTAAAGGTTGCGGGTTCGATCCCAGCTGTCGGCTATGGCGTTGTGCCCTAGGAAAAGGCACTTTACGGCTATTTTCTCACCCCACCCAGGTGTAAAAGGGGTACCAACCTTGTGTTGGGGGTTAACCCTGCGATAGACTGGCGTCCTATCCAGGGGGGAGTCTATGACTCTCAGTCGCTTAGCGCCACAGAAACCGGGATAAGCACCGGCCTGATGAGCCTTAGGCTCGGGACAGACTTTAACAGACTTAATTCTCTCCACTGAATAACTCAACAGGGGCGAAAAGCCCCACACTCATTGCATACACTGTTGCGCTAATATTAGAACAGAATCTTCTGTATCCCAACCTGCTAGTATACTGGTTGTAGCACCCAGACTGCTTTTCTCAAAAGAACACATGTATGACCTGCTTTCTGCTATGCAGGAAGCAAGATCTAAGATATATTTTACAGTAGCAAGATCTATAAATACATTTTAGTTTTAGGTATGACTGATTCTATTTTAGTTATTCATGTGTGTTTCCTGGCCATGCTAAATTTTTTAATCCAGTCTGGATCGAAAAGTCTGCAGTCTCTGTCTGTCATAGCTGGTTGCTGTAGTTTTTCCTGGAGCTCCTCTGGGCTAGGTTATGTCTGAAGCCTCAGAGTGCTGAAGGCAGGACAGGACAGCAGGATTTTGAGAGGGGGGGGGGGGGGGGTTGTGGGCCTGTGCTGCAGGGGCACTGGTCAGTGTGGGATATTTTTAGGTAGTAGAAAGGAGCAGAGCTGGCAGTGTCCTGTTCGTAGCCTGAAGATGGCAACTTGAGCAGCTCTATCTAGTTCAAGAATGCCATCTTTTTGACCATTTTGTCATCCTTTCTCACCGGCAGCACACAATAGACTACTCTTCTGAAAAGCAAAATGGGTTTTAAGGTGTGCACCAGATGTTTTGCATGCGTTTGCACAAGGGACTGCGGTTTATAGTCTCATCTGAAGGACTTTTGGGGGGAGTAGAGTCGGCACTGATGCTAACTCCAGAGGAAAAATCCTGTGTGTGTGTGTGTGTGTGTGTGTGTGTGTGTGTGTGTGTGTGTGTGTGTGTGTGTGTGTGTGTGCATGCATTCATCTGCTCTGTTTTGTGTTTGCTGCTAAGGTCCATTGTGATGTGTGTTCAAACATCGCATACATGTATATATATCCCTGCTTGTTTGCTCTCTTATTCATGCAGAAGCTATACCTAATATTAAGGAGTTTCTTTTCACACAACATGCTTTTGACTTCCTCTCAATCTGAAGAGCCTTCTCAACACCTTTGAATAAGAGACATAACCCTAAGCAAGTTATTTTAACTAAGATTAAGAAACTTGTACTTTTGTTACATGTGAATACTTAACATATTTGACCACAGCAGTCTCTGCAGATAACTACTTGGTTTCCGAACTGATAAGTAACTTTTTATCTTTTTTTTTTTTTTTTAAAGTATGAACCCCCCCTGAGTTGCTACTAAAAAACATTGCAAATGCACAAACAAAACAAAATACACCCAACAGAAACAATTTAGTCGTCCTCTTGAAAATCTCTCCCTACAAAAAAAAAATATTCTTAAGGACAACAAAATGGCATATGGAATGCCTAGATATGTTTTAGAGTTAAAAAAGATGCCAACTTCACAAAGTATTTGCATACATTACCCGAAATCTGATACTCCACAATTTCAGCAAAAAAACATCACACACACACACACACACCACACACACACACACACATACACACATACACACACACACATTAGACTCTCTCCTCTCTCTCTCTCTCTCAACTATCCAGTCTCCTATTGTAGGTCGTCTGTATCACTTAAAGTGGAAAGATGTAAAATTGAAGACTGACTTACTTACACATAGTGACGCACACACACAGTCACACACACACACACACACACTTACAGATAATTTACTATCTCTCATCACACTTTCAGAATGAAACAACAAATGAAAAAGACGAGAAGAGTGAACTGAACATAGAAAAGCATGTAGGGTAGGAAACCTGCTAAACAAGTGTTCCTAAAATAAATCAACCCCCAAAATAATGTCAACATTTTTTTTTTAAAGTGAGAGAGAAAAAAAAAGAAAAGAAAAAGAAACCACAACCTCCCTAACCACATTGTAACACATACTGACAACCAACCACAATGGCTACACTTCACAGATGAATCGTGCGACTGACTGGTTCTCCTCTTTATTATTCATAGTCACACTGTCATTTAGTTATACTACTATTATCACTACTCTTGTTGACATTGTTGCTGGTGG
>CM060321.1:61465454-61467954 GCA_030674155.1 Stramonita haemastoma | reverse complement strand
ACATGAAAGTGAAAAGGCCGACTACAAAAGAAACAACAATATTGATTTGGATTTTTTTTTTCTCTTCTTTTTATCATTTTTCTTTCTTTCTTTCTTCTCCTCCTCTTCCTCTTCACCCCCTGCCTCCTCCTATCCTCCACCCCCACCCCCTCTCTTTCACATTTCACTTCAAAATGAATATTTATGGCTGCCTCATATGGTCTTGTGGTAGCTCGCCTTTTAAACCACTGGTGTTTTTTTTTTTTTTTTTTTATTCCTCTTTCACAACTGACTTGACTTGACTTGACTCGAGTTTTCAAGTAACTTAAAAGTTTTTCAGGCAATGTCACATGAATGTGTCTAGGCGCAAGCTGAGGAGGGTGGAGCCCATCCACTCCAGGTTACAAATATTGCATGTTAGGCATGTTCCTCAATTTCATGTCATCTATGCCACTGGCCAAAGCTGAATTACTCACTGATCTACACACAAAGCCATTATCAAACAGATGACCTTCTTCTTTCTATCCAGAAACTTCTGAGAAAGCTGGTTTCCAGAGAATCAATGACATTAATATTAACAGTGTCACCATCTTTAAGTCATGTAATACTGCAGTCATATCAAACTCTGCTCGTTAACAGTTACATCAACTCAAAGTCACACATCAATTAATACAGTCATTTTTTTTTCTAAAACTTTTTTTTAAATCAAAAAGAAGAAAAGGAATGAGACATCATATATCTTGAGAGAGGAGGAGAGAGAGAGAGAGAGAGAGAGAGAGAGAGAGAGAGAGAGAGAGAGGAGAAGAGAGAGAGAGAGAGAGAGAGACGAGAGAGAGAGAGGAGTGAGTGAGATGAGAGCAGAGAGGAGAGAGAGAGAGAGAGAGAGAGAGAGAGAGAGAGAGAGAGAGAGAGAGAGAGAGAGAGAGAGAGAGAGATTGAGAATTGATTTATTTTTAAATATCAACAATAATGGAAAAAGCACTGTTTTTTTACATCCAGTCCGCATGTGTCATGCAGTTTTGAGAGGAGAGTGAGAGGAGAGAGAGAGAGAGAGAGGAGAGAGAGAGAGAGAGAAGAGAGAGAAGACAGACAGACAGAAGACGAAGGACTTAGAGGGGGAGACAGAGAGACAGACAACAGACAGAAAGCAAAAACAAACAAAAACAGAGACAATGAGAAAGGATATGTATCAAGCAAAGACAGAGAGAGACAGACAAGGGACAATCCACTCAGAGAGACAAGACAAAAACAGACAGGAACGAGAACAACAATACAGAGAAGACAGACAGGACAGATCAGAGAGAGAGAGATGACAGAGAGAAAGACAAAGAGACAGAACGAGACAACGAGAAGAGAGAAGAAGAAGACGAGAGAGAGAGAGAGAGAGAGAGGAGGACAGATGAAGAGAGAGAGTGAGAGAGATTCGAGAGAGAATGAGACGAATGATGACAGAGAGAGCACGAGAGAGAGGAGAGAAGCGGAGGGGACGGACAGACAGATAATGACACAGAGAATGACAGAACAGACAACAGAGAGAGGTAGACAGAGATGCAGGCAGACAGACAGACAGAGAGACAAGAAGAGAAAGAGAGAGAGGTAGACAGAGACGCAGGAAGACACAAAGACTGAAAAAAAAGACACACAGAGAAAGAGACATGTATGTGTACAAGCAAAGGCAGAGAGAAACAGACAATGGAACAGCCCATCTCTCTCTCTCTTGGTCAGTAGTCTCTAGGTTGCAATATTAAATATCGCATACCCTCTGTTGTATGTTTCTCACAATCTCAGTTTCTGTCATAAATCCATGCTAGTGCCAGTGGCCATAGCTGGCTCACTCTTCAATTTCAAAGCAATTATCAAGTCCTGACTCTTACCTTGTTTCCAGAAAGCTTCCAGAGAATTGATCACCAAGAGTGATTCCAAATGTCAAGTGCTGTTTTTCAGTCACACTTGTAATGCTGCGGTCCTATCAACTCTGTGTCACAGTCGCATCAGCTCAGTCAATGTTATCAAACCACACACACACCACAGTCACGTTGGTTAAGTGATTTAGTATTTACTGATTTTTTTCTTCTTCTGACCTCTGAAAAGTCAAATTGAAGAAAGAATAAATTGATGAATGAGACCTGGGTATTTGAGAGAGAGAGGAGAGAGAGAGAGAGAGAGAGAGAGAGAGAGAGAGGAGAGAGAGAGAGAGAGAGAGAGAGAGAGAGAGAGAGAGAGAGAGAGAGAGAGAGGGAGGGAGGGAGGGAGAGAGAGAGGGATGAATGAATGAACGAATTTTATTTGACAAAAGCTACAAGCCCATCAGTCAAAGGGGGCTAATTATAAATGTCATGTTAATAATGGATGAACAGAAAAGAAAACATGAATAATAACTCGGAAATCCAGACAAATATCAACAAATATTTTTAGTTATTACTTATAGAATTATTTTGGTTCATAGTCTGCTTGCGTTTTTCTAGAGCCTGTGTTACATATGATATATTGCTAAAGATATCATCTCGGACATGTTATTTGA
>CM060321.1:61452954-61457954 GCA_030674155.1 Stramonita haemastoma | reverse complement strand
TGTCGCTTTCCCAACATGTAATTTTCCTCTTTTGCGTCTTCTTGTTTTGTTTTGTTTTTCTTGTTTTTCTCTTCTTTTCTTGTTGTTTAATTTAGAGGATAATGGAATCAGCACTCATGTGCTTTAAAAAAAAAATTACATTCAGTCCCTGTGTGCATACTGTTTTGTTAACTGAACTGGCACATACTGACCTGACCTGATCTTTCGAAAAGCGGAACAGGTTTTAAAGTGTGCCCAAAATGTTATTTTTGGTTTTGTGTGTTTGCGTATTTGTATACATATTTGTTTGTTTGTCGGGAGGGGGTGGGGGTGGGGGGGGGGAGGTTGTTCTTTTTGTTCTTCTTATTTCTCCTTCGCTTTTAATTTCAAGAAAGGAGAGTTGCTTTTGAAGTTTTTGTGATTTTTATTTTTTAAAGAAGTCCGCATTTTTAAGGTTTATATTTCTGTTCTGATTAAAAAAAACAACAATCAAGAACAATCAAAATAACACAGCAGCTCAATACCCTAAGAGTTTGGTGGTTGGGCGTTCCCGAACCTGAGCAACTTGAAGGTCACACATACCATGTATTCCACTCTCCCTCATCACCCTAGGAATGACTTTGACACTGTGTAGTAGCACACTGCGCGTTCCGGCTGCTTTCAAGTACTTCGCCATATAGGCAGCCACATCCTGTCTTCGGAGGATTTGTCTTCTGAACTGGAGAGTCAGGGTTGTCATTGTTAATCGCTTGTTATGGATGAAGATACAATCTCAATAACATCCGGTGGATCGGTGGTCTAAAGGTAACGCGCCTATCTAGAAAGCGAAATGTCTCGGATCGGAGTGTGTGGTGGTTCGAATCCCGTTTGGGTCCAAAACTTTCCCCCGTCTATTAGATTATGAGTGGTGGTCTGGGTGCTAGTCTTTCGGATGAGACGATAAACTGAGGTCCCGTGTGTTACACATCATTATTTAGCGCACGTAAAAGAACCCACGGCAACAAGGAGATTGTCCCTGGCAAAATTCTTCACCCAAAAAGCCACTCTGATAGGGAAGCAAATACAGTTGCAGACAGGAAAAAGAAAAGAAAAACTGAGTAGGCGCTGCACTTGTGGCGACGCGCTCTTCCCGGGAAGAGCAGCCCGAATTTCACGCAGAGAAACCTGATGTGACATAAAGTGGTATAAAAAAAAAAATTAACGTTTCAAATCATAACAACCTTTTGATGTAGACCTTGGCATTTTTGCTGGCATCAACGACTAACAGGTTTTTGGCCGGAGCCATACACGCCCTTCTATGGGGCATGTCCACGAATTTTCTCTGGCTTTTTCTGCCTTCTTTTCTCTCATCCTCTCTCTCTCTTCCTCTCTTTGTATCTTGTTTGCTTTTTTTTTTTTTTTTTATAAAATCTATACATGTCTCCGTTTGTCTGTGTGTCTGTTGTGTCTATGTTTGTCTCTGCCTGTCTATTCTCTCTCTCTCTCTCTCTCTCTGCTTCTCTCTCTCAGTGTCTGTCCTTCTCTATGTTTGTGACTCTCTTTGTCTGTCTGTCCGTCTGTCTGTCTACCTGTCGCGCGCGCGCGGACACACACACACACACACACACACACACACACACACACACACACACACACACACGCACGCACGCACGCACGCACATACACGCATATACACGCACACGCACACACACACGCGCGTGCGCGCCCCACAACACACACACACACACACACACACACACACACAACACACACACAACGACAAGCAAACACACACAAACACAACGTAAAGACTAATGTATGAAAACATGGAGTATTCGACTATCAAGATAAAGTATTTGTTGGTGTGGGTTTTTTTTTGATTTTAAACTGACAAACGTAAGAGAACAGACCAGATAAAAGTGATCGGAGCAGTGACAAGCACTACAAGGATTCGTGAATGGGAATGTTATCGTAATTGAGCCTGGAGGAGAGGAGAGGAGAGAGAGAGAGAGAGGGAGAGGAGAGAGAGAGAGAGAGTAAGGAGAGAGAGGAGAGAGAGGAGGAGAGAGAGAGAGAGAGAGAGAGAGGAGGAAGGGGGGGGGGAGAGAAGGAGAGGGGAGAGAGAGGAGAGAGGAGAGGAGGAGAGAAGGAAGAGAGAGAGACAGAAGACAGAAGACAGACAGAAGACGACAGACGACGAAGACAGACGACAGAAGACAGACAGCACAGCAGACAGACAGAAGAGACAGACGAAGACGCAGACAGACGGAAGAGACGACAACAGAGGACAGAGAAGACAGACAGACGAGACAGAAGACGGGACAGACAGCAGAGACAGGACGACAGAAGACAGACAGACAGAGAGACGGAAAGACAGACAGAGCAGACGAAGACAGGACGACAGAGACAGAGAAGACAGACGACAGAGACAGACAGAGACAGACAGACAGAAGAACAGACAGACAGACAGACGACAGATTCTTTTACATCGAGGATAATGCAATAGGCACTCATGTGCTATTTTACATCTAGTCCCCGTGTCTATGTGTTTTGTAAATTTTGTCATCCGTTCCCACCGGCACACAATGGCCTGTTCTTACGAAACGAGGAAAAGGGTTTAACGTGTGCGCAAGATATTCTGCGTGCGTTGCACACGGGGCCTCGGTTTATAGTCTCATCTGAAGGACTTTTGGGGAGAGTGGAGTCGGCACTGACGTTAACTCCAGGAGAGAGAGAGGAGAGAGAGAGAGAGAGAGAGAGAGAGAGAGAGGGAGAGAGAGAGAGAGAGGAGAGAGAGAGAGAGAGAGAGAGAGAGAGAGTTACCTACTTATCTCATGTCTCTCTCAGTTGTCTGTCTGTCTGTCTGTCTGTCTGTCTGTCTGTCTGTCTGTCTGTCTGTCTGTCTGTCTGTCTGTCTGTCTGTCTCTTCTGTCTTCTCTCTCTCTCTCTCTCTCTCTCTCTCTCTCTCTCTCTCTCTCTCTCTCTCTCTCTCTCTCTCCACTCTTTGGGCCTACCTTTAGTATACATTTGCCCATCTGTCTGTTTGTTGTCTGTCTGTCTGTCTGTCTGTCTATGTTTAATAGTCCTTGCTTATAATTATACACAATGCAGACACCCAACAGGCCCCAAGTGAAATCAATAATATCACAAGGCAAAGAAGATGCTATGTGGTGCTATTCCCGTTGTCTTGCCTTGTCAGGGAATTAGTGGTATCCGATCTTCCTTTTAGAGAACAGGAGGTGTGTTTTGACCGGTGTGTGTCTCGGGTAATGTTGACTACGTTGAAACTGGGCACCTCCGAGTCCTAGGTTTTAACCATTTTGTGCAATGATAATACATGAATTCATCTTGGGGGCAGGTAGGTATATAGGCCTAGCGGTTAGAGCGCCGAAGTCGTGACCTGACGATGATTGAGAGTGAGCGTTCCAGCCTCCGACGAAATGTCTGAAGGAACTGGATATTTTGCTATTCACATTCTTTTTTTAAAATTATTTTTTTTAAAGCTCACCTCCCCTCTGGGTCCTTAGGATAATACTATAAACTAGGGGTGGAAGGGGGGGGGGGGGGGGAGCGGATAGTTTAGTGGTTAGAGCGTTGAGCTCGTGGTCTGAGGGCTCGAGTTCGAGCTGCCACCGAAGCACCCTTTCGAGGAATTTTCACATTGGAGTTAACATCCGTACCCACTCCACTCCCCCGAAAGTCCTTCAGATGAAACAATAAACGCAGGTGTTGTGTGAGAACGCACGGAGAACATCTTACTCACATGTTAAAAACCTGTTCCGCCTTTTGGAATAGTATGCCATTGAGTGCTGGTTGAAGTGGATGACAAGATTACAACAACAAAAGAAAAGCATGCACGGTGGTGTCATATTTAGACACCATCCCCGAAGTCAGAATGCGGCTACCTTAATGGTAGGTAAACGGTTGCATTCCCCAAATCTCACCATTGGTGGGCCTCGGAGATCTTGTAGAGAAAAAACAACAAACAAAAAAGACGAGTATGCATATTGGGGTTAGGAAGCTAGCAGACGGGAAGGACACTGAGGCGGTACAGTGTTAGATGAAAAACTATTTTAAAGTTCGAACCTACCAAATTTGTGCAAAATTTCATGAGTTTTGGGTCAGGGGTTAGTCTTTTTGAAAAAAGTGGTTTTTATTTCTGTGGATGTCTTAGTACGTGCAGTGCGAATGCAAGAGTGATCTATGAAACTAGAAGGAAAAGTAGTCAAAATCAATACTGGTGTGTAGCCACGCCATCCATTTCCTTTTGGCTACACACCACCTTTAGAAATCGCTCCTTTCCTTCTGTTTTTCTATTATGACTCTTAATGTCATACAACACGTACTAAGGCATCCACAGAAATGACTTAATGTGGTGTAAAAGTAAAATAAGAAATGAAAAATACTTTTTGTGAAAGACTAGCATCCAGGTCAAAACTCATGTGATTTTGCACAAATTTGGCAAGTTTGAACTTTATAAAATTGTAACCCACCCAACAGTTTTTGCCTGAGAAAGGGGACAAAATTTTATGGGGTCACCAGTAAAAAGACACCTGTGACCAATAGCACACACTCCTTTGAAGTGGTCCACAAAAGAAAATAGTGCCAAAATGTTTTATTTGTTTTAAAAGAAAACGAATCTGGAATGTTAGTTTTTTGTTGGTATTTTGTTTGGTTTATAAAGTATTTTTAGTTTGAATGAAAACTTATAAATGTTGAGAAAATGTTAATAGTGAAGGAAGGCGTAGGGATCTAGACATTTCCTGGTGAGTCATTTTCCTGTTAGACCTGTGGAAAGAGTTGACAGTCCCAGCTAGGCTACACCATGGTTCATAGGAGGTCTAGAGGCAGCTGTGCTGTCCACCCAAATGGTTTGGGGCTATGATAGTGTTTTTTGTTAGAGAGCAGGAAACACCAGGACGCCTTTAGGAATGCTGCTGTAATTGAGTTAGTTTGATTTGGGGCATTGTCTATTGTTTGACCACGATACAATTTCAAAAGATTGTAACATCAATAAATCTTTGGATGGCCATTTCTGATTT
>CM060321.1:61437954-61440454 GCA_030674155.1 Stramonita haemastoma | reverse complement strand
TGTGTGTGTGTGTGTGTGTGTGTGTGTGTGTGTGTGTGTGTGTGTGTGGTGTGGTGTGTGTGTGGTGTGGTGTGTGTGGTGTGGGTGGTGGTGGTGGTTGTGTGGTGGTGGTGGTGGTGGTGGTGTGGTGGTGGTGGTGTGTGTGTGTGTGTGTGTGTGTGTGTGTGTGTGTGTGTGTGTGTGTTGTGTGTGTGTGAAAGTCAAGGTCAAGTCAAAGTCAAATTTGTATACCCATGTAGTACTTTGAATAAGTAATGCATTGAGTTTTTTCTTTCTTTCTTTCTTTCTCTTTTTTATATATATATTTTTTTTTTATTAAGCCACTGTGTGTGTGTGTGTGTGTGTGTGTGTGTGTTGTGTGTGTGTGTGTGTGTGTGTGTTGTGTGTGTGTGTGTGTGTGTGTGGTGTGTGTGTGTGTGTGTGTGGTTGTGTGTGTGTGAAAAATCCTTGTTCAAGGAAAAACTGCAGAAGGTGGCATTACTGGATTTAAGAGGAGAACAACTACTATACCAGCTGACAAAGGACAGGATACTTTTGGAAGTAAAACAGATGTACATGATCCTTTTCAATCTTGCTAGCAAGACATCCATGTAAACTTGTTTATTCTGAGTAGCCAATGTGAAAAGGATGAACTGCTGCACAGAATGTCTAAAAGGTTGTAATGTAAAAACTACTGCAAAGTGTAAGGTTTCAGCTTCATACAAATATACACACACATTCCTCCATACACACATTGGGCAAAGACTTCAAGGGGAGCTCTGATTGGCTGAAGGATACAAGCCATCCATTTGCAGAGAAAATGGTTTCAGTACATACACTTTGTAGAAAGCTAAGTAAACAGGTAAAGGTAAAGGAAAGGTGTCCCATAACCTAGGCGGTCATAGGGGAGCCAGGCATCAGAGACCTCAGCTTCTCTAGGGGCCAGCATGTTGAGGGCAGCGCCCATCTCTCCCTTGCTGCTTTACCTTCCCTGACACTAAAGAGGGCAGGTACCCATTTACAGCTGGGTGAACTGGGGGAGCTATACTGAAGCCAAGGTGCGCAAACGGTCACCCATCCAATTGGTAATCATGCTCTACATTGCTTAACTTGACTTGGGGAAAGCGAGCATGCTGACCACTTAGCTATCCCCCCCCCAGAAAGCTAAGTACCCTATGGATTTTATAAATCTTGTCTTGACATCGACGAAATGATAATTTGTTATTTTGTACTTTGTATAGCGATTATTCTTGCTAGCTTGTTAAATGGAAATGATGAAATGCTGTCTGGACAAAAAGTCCATTTGTTTCTTGCATAATTCTTAAATGTGCCAATAAAAAAGATTTAAAAAAATATGCGCACACATGCTTACATACACACATCCGGCAAAAACTTTGTACTGAGGTCTGATTGGCAGAAGGATACAAGCCATCCATTCAGCAATTAGGCCTAGAACACAATGTATTCAAAACAATTGGTTTGAAACAGGATACCTTGTAGCTTAAGAGGTACTTCACAGTGAGAAACACCTCAGGCTCATAAAATTCCACTTCAGAGATTCCTCAATGCGACCCTGTCTGTGGCACTGCTTCAAAAAGTACAGAACACACACTACCTGAAAAAAACTGACCCTATCCACCAGAATATAAACTGGCTTTGTCCAGATTGCTATGTCTGAACAGAGACCATTTGGACACTTGCCATATCTCCAGCCGATTGAAGCATTCATCTTGGTGTTAGGATTTTTTGCCTGGACAAAAAATAGTAAAAAAAAAAGAGAGAGAGAGAGAGAGAGAGAGAGAGAGAGAGAGAGAGAGAGAGAGAGGAGAGAGAGAGAGAGAGAGAGAGAGAGGAGAGAGGAGAGAGAGAGAGAGAGAGAGAAGGCATAAAGGAAAAAGAAGAAGACAATAGAGGCCTACCAGCAAGCAGTGTCATTTTTATTTTGTGATGTGGAGCAGTCATAGCTGACCCAGGGCAGAAGTGACTATTGGCCCGGTCTTCTCTGTCTGTCTGTCTGTCTGTCTGTCTGTCTGTCTGTCTCTCTGTCTCTGTCTCTGTCTCTGTCTCTCTCTCTCTCTCTCTCTCTCTCTCTCTCTCTCTCTCTCTCTCTCTCTCTCTCTCTCTCTCTCTCTCTTCTATGTTTTATTGTTTGACACATATATATATGTTTTAAAAGAACACGTTGTGAAACAAGGCTTAGTGACTTTGTCTAAAACCTTCATCCTTGCGCATTAAAGATCATTGCCTCCTTCCTTTCACTCATTCATTCATTCTCTCTCTGTCACTGTCACTGTTTCTCTGTCCGTCTGATTGTCTGTCAGTGTCTGTTGGTCAGTGTCTCTGTCAGCCTGCCTCTCTGTCTGCCAACCTCGCTCCCCCCCCCATCTCTCTCTCAAACGGACCGAAAAACCAGGTCACTCGATCAAACCCAAGTGCCTTCACCCTGTCAGAGGTATAGTACATACAGCAAACGCACTAGTAACCAGCCCATCGAGACTGCCGTGACTATAAATGATTAAAC
>CM060321.1:61417954-61427954 GCA_030674155.1 Stramonita haemastoma | reverse complement strand
GCGTATTTTATGTAAAATCTCACTTTTGGTAAACCTCGGAGCTCCAGTTCAGGAACTGAATAAAGAAAGGAAAACAATTTGTTAAAAACAAACAAACAAACCGTTGAAGCGCTAATAAGGAGAATACAGTGAGAGAGCACAGACCACTCTACATCCTATTGAAGTCACCAGCGGAACGCAGCTAGAATTTTAGTGGTCCAAGGGAAGCAACTGTAACAAGCACTTCATGTGATCATAAGGATATTCGGTTACCTCCCATCCTATCATTTTACCCTGTCTTGTTTCGTACATATTTCAGTCACAGCAGATTTCTTTGCGTGAAACTCGGGCTGCTTTCCTCAAGAAAAGCGCGTCGCCACAACAGCAGTGCCACTCGAAATTATTTTAAAAAATCCTGTCTGTGTATTTGTTTCCCTAGGTGTTTTCTGCAAATTTAGCCAGGGACATCTTTCTCGTACATTCTTGTACGTTCTTTTACATGCGCCAAATGTGAGAGAGCAGAGTCTTGGTTTATGGTCTTATCCGAAAGACAAGCTCCAAGACAACCATATATATTTGTAATAACCAACCCCCCCCCCTACCCCCCCCAAATACGTCTTGAAGACCATCATGAACAAAAATCAAACCTTTCCTTTATTCGTTTCTATTTTTCAGCCCTACAGACTATTTCTTTTCACACATACTCAGTCCCACATAACCGTCTAACATTCAAGTGTGACCTACATCCATCTCCATGAAGTGTTTGCTTTACTGCCGTTCCCAAGCCAGACATTATCCTGACAAAGGAAGGACCAGCTTTGTATTGACAGAGTGCATGCATACTGTATACCATCGCTCTGTTCAACACCTTGTTTTTACCATTTTCAACAACCATATACACACACAGGCACACACTCACGCACGCACACATACATGCACGCACACACATGCCCGTGTATGTGGCCTGTTGGGCACTCCCAGCGCGTGCACACACACACACACACACACACACACACACACACACACACACACACACACACACACACACACAGAGCACACACAGAGCATACACAGAGCGCGCGCCACACACACACACACACACACACGCACACACACACACACACACACACACACACACACACACACACACACACACACACACACACACACACAGCAAATAGACAAAAAAAATCCACTTAGTCTTGGCTCAAGTTTATTTTATTTTACATTAAAAAAAAAGAGTTACAAACAGTTACAGTTACAAAGTATCAGAGCAAAAAATTGCTAATACTATGAAAATTCAGTGAAAACTCCCCCCCCACAAAACTATTTGCAAATAATGTAATGCTCTTTATCTTAAGGCTATCCTGGAGAGAATTGGGGTTTTGAGCCTTCACCTATCACTACAAATTCCAGATGTTTAAAGCTAGGATGATCTCACTTTTCTTGCTGTCTCTAATAACATCAGTGTTGATGCCATTGACACTTTTTGTCATAAGGCAGATCCGAAGGTGGTAACCCATAACCTAGGCGGTTGTAGGGGAGCGAGGCATCAGAGACCTCAGCTTCTCTAGGGGCCAGCATGTTGAGGGCGGCGCCCATCTCCTCTCCCTCACTGCTTTATCTTTCCTGACCCTAAAGAGGGTAGGTGCCCATTTACAGCTGGGTGAAGTGGGGAACTGGCTGAAGCCAAGGCGCCCAAACAGTCACCCATCCAACTGGTAACAATGCTCCACGCTGCTTAACTTGACTGGGGAAAAGGAATGCCCTGACCACTTAGCTATCCCGTCCCCAGGTCTGAAGACTGAAAGTAAACATTCTAAAAGCAAGAAAATCACATCATCAGAACTCTAAAGCTATATAAAAAAATGTTTACAGCATACCCCCCGTCTCCAATACACACACGTGTGGTATTTTTAATACGCAGATAGGCAAATATATCAGAGCCAGTCACACATTTGTAAATAAAGTTTTTGGCGACAACAAAACAGAGCAAAAATAGCAAAATATTTTTATAAACATTTTAACCATTATCGAATAAAATCAATTCATATTCAAAAGAAAATTCAGTACAAATTAAGGCACTTGTGTGGTAGCAATATTAGTGTACCATGAAAAAAACCTATTGCACATATTCATATACATTTTCATTAAAATTTTTTTACAACATCACAACCCCTACCTCCTCAAAAAAAAAAGAAAAGAAAAAAGAATGCAACAAAAAGTGAAGCAACAAAGCCATAAAAACAACAAGCAAAAACAAAAATAAACTGATTCCCTCCCTCTCCTCCCACCAAGAACCCCCAACAACCTCTTAAAAACAACAACAAAACCAGCAATAAAAATCCAAGAGGACTCAGCGTTCTACAACATTACCCCCCCCCCCCCCCACTAAAGAAAAAAGCCGTCACCACGCCAAGCCCCCACCCCCAAACAATCATCACCCCTTAAAAAAAAGGGAAAAAACTACCCCATCATATTTAACACATTACAGATCACGTTTGCCCTATAGGACATAAAACCACTTTTATTCATCAATACAGGAACCTTCCATTTTTCAAAACGAAAATGGTACCATATCTTTACAACATGACCACACTTAGAATCTTTACAGTTTTATGTGATCAGTCAAATCTGTCTTTCAAAGTTCCTTCCCAGTCAACTAGACCATGTCGGTTCTTCTCTCAGTTCATGAAGGAGAGAAACATTACCTAGCACTTTTCTTTTTTTATTTTTGGCAAAAGAATGTCACAATATATGCACGAGCACCTTATAATTTGTAAATGTTTTCATTCAGGACTTAAGGAAATCTCGGATGAATTGTAAATATGATGCCAACAGTAGCAGCAACAACAATGACAACAACAGTAATGTCTCAATACCTATTAAAAAAACAATCCAAAACTTTGCATCATCATAAGTGAATATACATGTTCTTTTGATACTGGCGCCTTGCTTTGATGAAACTGAAGTATTACAGTTTGCAAAGTTCACTGTTAATCTTTGTCAGAATGCAATGCCTTTTCACTGATTCAAGAAAACTCATGAGTTTTTCATAATCTTTTGTGTCGATTATAAACTATTAGTAATGGAATATTGACTATATTGAGAGTTCTTCTTCGGTTTTAACATACACTTGATTATATCATATCTTACCTGTATCATTATGTATATTACATTTATCATCTTCTCTGCAGACTATTCAAAGCACTTTTCTCCCAAAGCCTCTGTCTGGATGGAATGAATAAAAATTGTTCCCAGGTATATAAAAGGCAAAAGGTAAAGGTGTCCCATAACCTAGGCGGTCATAGAGGAGCGAGGTGTCAGAGACCTCAGCTTCTCTAGGGGCCAGCATGTTGAGGGCGGCGCCCATCTCCTCTCCCTCGCTGCTTTACCTTCCCTGACCCACAAGAGGCAGGTATCCATTTACAGCTGGGTGAACTAGGGGTACTGTACTGAAGCCAAGGCTCGCAAACGGTCACCCATCCAACTGGTAACCACGCTCCACGCTGCTTAACTTGACTGGGGGAAAGCGAGTACTCTGACCACTTAGCTATCCCACCCAGGTATAATTTATACAGTTTTTAAAACTGGGAGAGATCGTTGCAAAAATTGCCGTCTTTAGGGTTGCTGATGACATTTGATTTGATTTGATTTCCGTTTTATTCTACTGTCAAAATCAAACCAAATGAAACAAACAATCTATTCTATTCACCAAGGCCTCGGGACCTGATTGTTTGAGGTGAGTCAGATAACTGTAGGCCTCCCAAAACAGACTACACAGTATGTGAAGTTTGGAAGGAATACATTTTTCTCGAAAGTATTGTTTTAATTCGTTGAAGTCATTGGACTTTGAGTTACCCTAGGTAATAATTGCAGTAGAAACCTTCAGGAAGTGATTGTAAAGTTTTTTTTCCCAGTGGAAATGTCCTCAGTTACATTTGATTTGAATGATTGATAATTGATTGCTTGAAAGTTGAGTAATTACCTGCCATACAGTTTTTAAATTTTGTTCCCAAGAGAGGAAATACTGAAAACAAAATGAAAGAAAAATAAAAAGAAAGAAAAAGATTACTTTTTTTAAAATTATTTTTTTTACATCTGCTCTAAACTTCAAACAAATTATATATTATATATATATATAATATATATATATATATATATATATATATTATATATATATATATATATATATATATATATATATATATATATATATAATAAACCAAATATGTCTTGAAGACCACCATGAGCAAAAATCAAAACTTTCCTTTACTGGTTACTGTTTTTCAGCGATACAGACTTTTTTTTTTTATTTATGATTTTTTTTTACATGTTCAGTCCCATATAATAACCTACAACTCTCGATCTCCAGCCAACCTTTTGTACTGCCCTTTACAAGCCAGATATTATCATGACAAAGGGAGGACCAGCTTTTTGCTGGGAGGAGCGTCTGCATACTGGCTTTGTTCAATGCCTTGTCTTTACCATTGTCAACAACCACATACACGCGCGCGCACACACACACACACACACACACACACACACACACACACACACACACACACACACACACACACACACACACACACACACATATATATATATATATATATATATATATATATATATTATATATATATATATATATATATATATATATATATATATATATATATATATGCACGGCACGCACTCACACACACACATATGCAGGGCACATATTAGCCATTTTTTAGAATCTGGTAATGTGTGCAACCATTCTGTGTTGCTATCATTAGGGCCTTTAGGTAAATATACCGAAACAATGTTTAGATCTATAGATTTGTTAAGTTTTACACATGCAGCACAAGAATGCAAATGTGGTACATTAGTTGGAACAGGTGAGGTAGATTCAATATATTCTATACCTTTGTGCACATAAATTGCTGCCCGTATCTTTTCAGTATCATTTGCAACAAGTTCATGGATTGGTAGATAGTAGTAATTTTTTAGATTGGGTAGTTTGTGTCTGGTAACGTTTAAAGACTGTAATACGAAAACTTCAGATTTGAACGATGCCAGGTGCTGAATAAGATATGGTAAATTTGTTGTTACAGATCTGCAGTTCCACTGTAAAATTTTAAATGGACAAGATTTCATAATTGAAATCATTCTCTTATGAAAATCATTCTCTTATGAAAAAAGCAAAACTGTTTTGTGATAAAACTGTTGAAGAAAGCAAACGTCAATTTTGGTCTTCCTTTTGCCTAAAAGAAGTTAACTCCCATAATGATGTACAAAAGGTATGGAATAAATTTAAAGACATGAAAAGTGGGATTAAGCTTCCTAACTGTCCAATTAAGATTCAAGACAAAGATCTTCCAACTAGTTTAGAAAAAGCTGATACTTTCATAGAAATGTTTTCAGATACAATGAGTAATAAAAGTCTTACTGAAAAATGCAAAGCCTATAGAGAAAAAGAAGAACAAAAAGACATGTATAACCATCCTGTGGGAGATAATAATCACTATGTCAATGCTCCGCTAACTCTGCAAGAATTGAAAGATGCTCTTCTTTCTCTTAGGACAAAAAGAACATCCGTTGGTATAGATGCTATTTCAAACGAATTTTTGAAACAGCTGCCAGAAAATTGGATAATATTACTGTTTGAACTATTTCAAAGTTGTTGGTCTCAGGGGGTCATTCCGCATATTTGGAAACATTCCGTTATAGTGCCAGTCCCAAAGCAGGGTAAATCTAAAAGTGATAAAAACAGTTACAGACCAATAGCTTTAACCTCACACACAGGAAAACTTATGGAAAAAAATAATTTTAAACCGACTAATATATTACTGTGATAAAAAACAAATAATCCCTATCTGTCAAGCAGGTTTTCGAAAAGGCAGATCCACAGCAGATCATCTGTTTAAACTCAGCACACAGATTAAACAACAATTTGCATGTAGGAAAAATGTACTTGCCACATTTTTTGATATAAAGAAAGCATACGATCAGGTCTGGCATAAACGGTTACTGTACAAATTGAAATCTATTGGCTTATCTGGAAATGTCTATTATTATGTTAAAACATTTCTCTCCGAAAGATGCATGCAGGTCAAAGTTGGAAATTCCTATTCTTCCTTACGATTTCCAACTATGGGTATTCCACAGGGATCAGTCATTGCGCCACATCTTTTCAATATTCTTCTTTATGATCTTCCAAAGTGTCTCTCAAGTAATGCTATCCATGTCCAGTACGCTGACGACATTTGTATGTGGATGAATGTCACAATGAAAAAGAGAACACCAAAGAGGCATCTTAATCATTTGAAAAACATTTATCAGCTTGAGTTAAACAAACTTAATGGCTACATCTTTGAGAATGGTCTGTTACTGTCTCCCGAAAAGACTAATCTTGTACTTTTTAATAATGGTACTAACCCACCAGTTCTACCTGTTTTTCAGATAGATGGGAAAGCTTTGGAATACAAACCTATGGTGAAGTTTTTAGGGGTACACTTCACAGCCTCACTAAGTTGGAATTATCACATTGAATATCTAAATACTAAAGCCCGTAAAAGTCTTAACCTCTTGAAAGTTATCAGCAAACAAGTGTGGGCTCAGGATGTAGCTGTTTTAAAACATCTCGCATTATCTCTTGTACGTTTTAGACTCATTTATGGCCAGGAAGCATTTTTCAGCGCTCCAAAATCTTTATTACAAAAAATGACAAGATTAGACTGTAAGGGTTTTCGATTAGCTTTGGGTGTACCTTTCCATGCATCATCCATGGGCACTTATAAAGAGATAGGTATTTTGCCTTTAGATGATCATCGACAACTGGCTGTGGCTAAATATCTCTTACGTTGTTCAAAACAAGAAACCAATGTGGACACCGACATTGGTATAAGATCTGATGTCAACTTCCCCAAAAGAGCACATACTATTCGTTCTGTTACCACGGCTAGAACTTATACTTCTCACTTATTTGATAAGGCAGAAATATGTCCTACAAAAATAACTAAATCAAAGATTAATAACATTTCATCTTGCCCACCATGGGAGCTTCAGAGAGCTAATTTTGACTTAAATTATTCTTCTTTAACCAAAAAAGGTAATGAAAATATTCTTAGCGCGTCAGTGAAAGAACATATACAAACTACATATCCAGAACATCTAAAAATCTACACTGACGGCTCACTTTTGAGCGACAACGAGGCGGGAGCAGCTTTTGTAATCCCATCATTGAAAGTAGAAAGATCTTTTCATATTGGGAAAAATCGATCTATTTTTACAGCTGAATTATCTGCCATTTTGATGGCTTTATATTTTCTTCTAGATTTCCCCAAAGACATATTTCAAACGCTTTTTTGTGTTGATTCCAAGTCGGTTTTACTTGCTCTAAAAAATTCCAGTTCAAAAGTGAGACAAGATCTCGTAACTGAGATTGGACATCTGATTCATTTTCTGATGTTACGAGGCACCTGTGTTACCTTTTGCTGGATTCCTTCGCATTGTGGTATCTACTTTAATGAAATAGTTGACAAAGTAGCAAAATGTGGAGCAAAGCACACTGATGGGTCCTGCAGCATTAATGTCCCCTTATCCGTTCATGAGGGCTATAGCATGTTACAAAATGCATGTTGGAAACATTTTAAAAGAAACAAAGTATTGGTTCTCACCAGAATGATGTTGTAACCCATTTATTATCTTTTGATAAGATCAAATGCCGTAACTCTCACGAATATAGAAATGTTGTATCTCTTATCTATAGGTTCAAGCTCAATGTCTTTTAGATCGAAATTTTCCAAAAAAGCAACATGTATCTGTGGCGAAAATATTACCATAGGTCACATTCTTTTAGAATGCAGAGATTTGAAAATCTTTTTACCAGTTTACAAATACATTTGCTTAGAGCAAATTCTAAAAGACATTTCGCTGATGAAAGAAATTGCATTGTCATTAAGTCATAGTCCTATTATCAGGTTCTTATAGTATGACTGTTTACTAGTTATAATAGTATAATGATGTTTACTAGTTATATTAATTGCAAAGTTAGTGTTTTAAACTGTTATTTCTTTCTTTTCATTATTCTTGTTCTATTGTTTTAATTCTTGGTTCTTATAGTTGTTTACTGCAGATAATTAGCTATGTGCCATCCCAACCCACCCAGCCCCTCCCCTCCCCCCCTCCCCTCCATACACACACTCACTCACTCACTCACACTTTCCCGTCTGATATCACTATTTAGTGGAAGGACGTTAAACTGAAGACCTAACTATATGCAGGGCACACATACACACACACACACACACACACACACACACACACACACACACACACACACACACACACACACACACACACACCCACCCTAATATAAAAGACTTAAACAAACAACCCCTTCCCCCCCCCCCCCGCCCCTGTCAAAACATTGCAAAGCCTACACAGGTTTTCAACCCCAGTGGGTCAGGGTCTGCTATGAGAGGGGCCTGACGGCACGTAGGGGGATGGGATAGCCTAGTGGTCTGAACATTGCGCTCGCAATTTGACGATCCAGGTTCGATTCCCGTTCGAGGGGATTTTTCTCCCGGAGTTAACATCAGTGCCGACTCCACTCTCACCAAAAGTCTTTCGGATGAGACTATAAACCGAGGCCCCGTGTGCGAATGCACGCTGAACATCTTGCCCACTCGTAAATCGTTGAGGGGACTTTTCCTCTGGCGTTAACATCGGAGCTGACTCCACTCTCCCCAAAAGTCCTTCGGATGAGACTTTAAACCGAGGCCCCAGCGTGCGAACGCACGCAGAACATCTTGCGCACACGTTAAATCCTGTTCCGCTTTTAGTAAGAGTAGGCCATCGTGTGCCGGTGGGAAAAGATGACAAGATTGACAAAACTGTATACACAATGAGACTGGATGTAAAAAAACACAGGAGTGCTTATTCCATTATCCTCGATTTAAAGAAATAAAAAAAATAAATAAAAAGAGTAAATGCTGAGCAGGTGGGGGTCATCCATACACTCAGCCATAGCCTGCCTGCCCTTTTCCACATGGAGGCTTTGTCCTGTGCAGAAGACATTATGTATGTCGTCGTACGTAGGACCTCCAATTCAACTTGCACACACACACACATTACGTATGTCTTCGTACATACGACCACCAATTCAACTTGAAAACCCATTAAAACCGGTTCCGTCTTTCGGAAGAGTAGGTCATTGTGTGCCAGCGGGAACCAATGAGAAGATTGACAAAACTGCATGGGACTGGAGACTGGGTGAAAGAAAACCATACGTGTGCTTATTCATCATGCTAGAAATAACAGAAACAAAAAGCCCCAACTCTGATTTTAAAATGTAGGTTACCTAGGATACTAATTATTCTAGACCTCCCCATCTATTGTTTGATTGTCCCAAGTCTTGTTGATACACATGTATCAAAGGAGAGAATTAGATTCACGAAAACAGACCAACGTTCAAGAAGTAGGCCTATCAGTGTTGATTCTAGGATTTCAAAAAGGGGGGCCCAAGGGCCCCTGAAATGAAAAAAGGGGGCATTTGCCCCCCTCCCCCTTTTCTCTTCATAAAAAAGGGGACAAGTAGTTAGTAGTATATTTTGCTCTTAATACGGTTAGTACTCTGATTTCTGCTATTTTTCAAGAAGGAGAAACAAAACAAACAAGATGGTATGTAGGCAGACAGGATTTAATATACACCTTATGTATTGCAGCTGGTCTGTAAAATGATTTTCCTACACAGGAAAGAGAGAGAGTTTGGGGGGGGGGGGGGGGGAGAGAAAGGGTGGGGAAGATTGTGGTACATTCATATGTGGAGGGATTCATACTACATAGATACAGGAGGAGATGCATTGTTACTATACAAGAGAGAGAGAGAGAGAGAGAGAGAGGAGAGAGAGAGAAGAGAGAGAGAGAGGAGAGAGAGAGAGATGAGAGAGAGAGAGGGGAGGGGGGAGGGGAAGGAGAAAGAGTGAGAGAGAAGGGGGGGGGGGGGAGGGAAGGAAGGAGAGAGAGTCAAAGT
>CM060321.1:61387954-61410454 GCA_030674155.1 Stramonita haemastoma | reverse complement strand
GTTACACTATTCAAGTCTTTAAAAGACCAAAGGTTTAAAACTAGATCAGGCCTCAACACACCCAGACACAATAATTACGGTCGTTCACGGAGAAAGGCTGACACAAGTATCTTTACATATTTTTTCCCATGGCTACGAAACTCACAATGTATTCTATGCGACTCAAAGTGGATTTCTTTCTTTTTCTTTTCTTTTCTTTTCTTTTTCTTTTGGGTTGTTCAGTGTCAGTTCACTGCCCCTATTAGTAGAATGTTGACACAAGTGCCTGTCCATTTTCTCCTTGGCTACAAAAATTCACACTGTATGCAATACAAATCAAGGCGGATTTCTTTCTTTTTCTTTGTGCTCTTCTTATTGTTTTTGTTGTTGGGGTTGTTCTATATCAGTTCACTGCCCCCCTGAAACGTGCTTTCTTATGAAGTTGTATTGTGGATGTCAGATCTTCTTCATCCCGCCCAACCCTCACATTGTGTGATGGTTGTAGTCCTACTGAATTCTGGCAGCTCTCTCTCTCTCTCTCTCTCTCTCTCTCTCTCTCTCTCTCTCTCTCTCTCTCTCTCTCTCTCTCTTCTCTCTCTCTCTCTCTCTCTCCCTGCAAATAGCGTCCACACGATTTGAAACATGTTTTTTTGATATGGTCATTATTGCTTTTCACCGCCCATTTGAATGCCAATGTGAAGGCTTGACATGACGTGAACAGGACAAAAAAACCATATCAGTATTTAAAGCCATTGATCAAAAAGCAGCATGCAGACCACCCCATTGAACAGACATAAAGGAACAAATACAAAATTCAAAGACCCCCCCTCTCACCCCCCCCTGTCCCTACCTAATTCGCCCAGAAGAGAAAAAAAAGCGAACCGATTGAAAACGCATGTAATTTGATAGGTATTATGAAAAAAAAGTAAAAAGAAAATCGATTTTCTCAGAAGGATGTACAGATAAAACAAAAGCTAACTTCAGTTAATTGAAGAAACAACCACCACGCGTAATTGAAATGGTGACGACGACTTTTGAGTTCAAACACATAATAACTGAAAACAGGGACCCTAGTCATGGGACAATTAGTTTAAATAGGTTCCGAGTTATCCACAAGGGTCACAGGTAGCATAGAAATACTTCCCACAGGATGATATGACAGGTAATTTGACCAAAGTCTTATTTATTTATTCTTTGATATCGAGGATGATGCAATAAGCACTCATGTGCTTTTTTTCTACATCCAGTCTCCGTGTGTATACAGTTTTGTAAATCTTATCATCTGTTCCCATGGGCACACAATGGCCTACTCTTACGCAAAGCGGAACAAGATTTAACGTGTGCGCAAGATGTTCTGCGTGCTTTCACACACGGGGCCTCGGTTTATAGTCTCATCCGAAGTCTTGTTATTTCACACACTCACTGAATGTAATGGATGTTTTCCCAGTGTATGTCAATGATCAGCTATAATTAACAAACGCAAATATTTTGAAATAAGACAAGTAATCAACGACTAATCTAAACCAACCAAGACGAACATATAACCAAATAATCACCAAACACATAGATTATTAGATATCAATAGTCATCTATCTATCTATCTATCTATCTATCTATCTATCTATCTATCTATCTATCTATCTATCTATCTATCTATCTATCTATCTGTCTGTCTGTCTGTCTGTCTGTCTGTCTGTCTGTCTGTCTGTCTGTCTATCCGTCCGTCCGTCCGTCCGTCCGTCCGTCCGTCTATCTATCTATCTATCTATCTATCTATCTATCTATCTATCTATCTATCTATCTATCTATCTATCTATCTATCTGTCTGTCTGTCTGTCTGTCTGTCTGTCTGTCTGTCTGTCTGTCTGTCTGTCTGTCTGTCTGTCTATTCTATCTATCTATCTATCTATCTATCTATCTATCTATCTATCTATCTATCTATCTCTCTGTCTGTCTGTCTGTCTATCTATCTATCTATCTATCTATCTATCTATCTATCTATCTATCTATCTATCTATCTATCTATCTATCTATCTATCTAGTTAGTGATCTGACGGCCCAGGACAGAGCCATCCCATCAAGAGGATTAATTTTCTCCCTCTGGAGTCGACATCAGTGCCGGCTCCACTCCCCCCGAAAGACCTTCTGATGAGACAGTACACCGAAGCCCCGTGAGCCAAAAGGCAAACAGAACATCTAGCCCACAAGTTCAAACTCATTCAGAAGGAGAGGGCCATTGTGTGCCGGTAGGAACAGATGACAAAATTGAAAACATAAAACCAAAAACGCATGCGCGCTGATATCATGCTCTTAGACATCGTTCTCGAAGTTGGAATGGGGCTACAAAGGAGGGCAAGAACTGTTGTCTACGCAAAATCTCATTTCAGGTGAACCTCAAAACTCTGGCTGAAGAACAGGGAAAAAAATCCCTTGTACGCAAACTTCTTGTCCGCCTAAAATGTCTATACCTGGATGGTTTGGCTTCTTGTCTTTCGAATGAGAGACAAACCAAGACCTCGCTTGCAACCCACATTTAACCCACATAAAAGAACCCATGAAGGAGAATTGTTCCTGGCAAAATTCAAGGGGAAAAAGCCCCTTGCAGAGAAATGAATACACATGCAGATTGAAAAATGGAGAGAAAAATGAGTGGATCTGGTCTCGTGGCAACGCGCTCTTCCAATGGAGAGGAGCTTGTATTTTTACACTCAGAAATCTGTTGTGGCTGAAATTGGTGTGCATTACAAATCAGTAGCACACAGTACAATCTAGTTTTTCGTAATAAACATATTATGTTCTTATTTCTGATTTTAGTGATGTGGCACTAAGAAGGAAAACAATAATGACCATGATTGGAAATGTCCTAAAAAGAAATTATTTGATACAGAAAAGGTGTGTTCTTAATGTGGTGCTAGATTGATGATATGAAAAGCCCATTAAAACCAATCAATCAATCATCAACCAACCAGCCAATCAGCCAGCAAACCAACCCGCTCACTAATGGTCACTGACCAACCCTCTGAAAGACCGGTCACCCAATCAAAAACAATGAAGGAACAAACCAACCAGCCAACAAACCAACAAACTAACAAAACAATTAACCAATTATCAAACCAACAAACTAGCAAAAACCAGTTAACCAACCAACCTACCAACCTACCTACCAACCAACTAACCAACCAACCAACCGGCCAACCTACCAACCAACCAAAGTCATGTTGCAGTTTTGCTGAACCCACCAGTAGCTTTCTTGACCATTTCCCACACAGAGAAGAGTTTGCTGAAAGGCTTGAACCCTGTCTGGCTGACCGATCGACCATTGGCCAGCTCCTCTTTTGGGATGACATCACCTTTCCTGTCCTCCCTAGCAAACCAGGGGCAGTGGATGCGGGTGACGGAGGTGACTTTGGCCAGAATCCCCGTCAGGAAGGCATCCTCATTAGGAACCAAGGGCATGTACCGCCATACCTTTCTTATCTTCCCAATTGCCTCAGAGGAAAACAGGTAGGAATGTCCTAAAAGGTAGCGGGGAAAGTGACTAAGAGGGTACAGGCTTATGGGCACCTCCCATTTTCCTTTGCGGACGACTGGGGGTTTATTTGTCTGGTGACGGAAGCCCAGCACGAAGCGGGTATGGTCTGAAAGGTTATGTATCAGGTCTAGCAGGAGAGACATCTCCACAAAGGTGTCCTCATCCACCTTCATCACATGACCAGCCTCTGGGCACCTGTTGGTGCTCCACTCCATGGCAAGTGACATCTTCAGACTAAGATTGAAGTAGGAATCCTGGAAGTCTAGCATCACAATATCCTGGAACTTGCGAGCCTCCTCCAATAGAGTTAGAGGTGTCTTTGGAATTTTCTTGCCCAGAAAGAAGACCACCTTGAACAGGGAGGTGAAGTTCCGCGGGTCACCTGGCCACTCTCCTCCATAGGCAGGGCTGGCCCAGGTGTCGCGGATGGCCTGGCGCACTCTGAAGTTGGCCCACACAGAGGGAATCACGATCAGCAGCGTGGGGCCCTGTGCAGGACAGTGGACGGAATCGATCAGCACTTTGGGGATGAAGGAGGTCACGATACTGGCCTGGGGCTGGAAGTAGGGGGACTGCTCGATGGAGTCCCGATCCTCGTCTGTCACCACCTGAAGACTGTGAATCACCTGCTCCAGCCGCGTCAGGTTGTCTGGCTTGTACAGCCAGGGCTGGAGTGGGGTCACTTCCTTGTCAGGGCGCTGGGCCAAGTTTTTCACCTGTAGTTTAGGAACAACACCACCTGGCTTTAAAAGCTTCTCGTTCTTCACATTTTCTGCCACGTTCATGATATCCCCGAGGATTTTGTCACCTACTGTTTCCACTGTGGGACTAGGCAGCCTGCTTGTTTAGGTCGTTGGGGATCCTGATTGAGCTGTGACTAGGCAAGCTGCTTGTTTTTAGGGTCGTTGGGGATTGCCTGGTTCAGCTGTGGATCAGGCAAGGCCTGCTTGTCTTCAGGGTCGTTGGGGATTGCCTGGTTTGGCTGTGGCTCCAGATCCGTGTCACGGGAGTTGGACGCTTCATGGATTTTGTCCACAACCTTTTCCCTGACCTGTTCAGGCTTTTCAGCAGGGCGTAGCAAGTCTTCAAGCCTAATGTCTCCCCCTCTGACCATGGATAGTGGCAGCCCTTTGGCATCTGGGAGGTCATGGTGAACGTTGAAAGCGGGGGTTTGAGGGGTCAGTCTGTAGGATTGTTCCTCAGAGAGGGGGTCTGGGGAGGAGTAGGGGTGTGGAACAAGAGGAGGAGAAAGGCGTTGGCGGCCATGATGATGGTCATAACAATCAGCCACAGCTGGCGTTCCTTTCTCCTGGAGAAAGCCTGAGGAAAAAGTGAAAGCCTGTAATCAGTGTTTGTGTTTGGCCCAGGCCAAGAGCTTCTTAGTCATTGATGAAACGTGATTGTTGTGACCTACATTGAAATGTTATGTTAAGTTTGTCTTTAACCATGACAAGGATAAAATACGTATATCTTCTCTTAATGCAAAAGGTTAAAAAAAGAAATTCAGAAGAAATTCTGTGTTCCACTATGTAAAAAGTAAGAAATATGATATAGTGTGTCTACAAGAAACCCATATAACAGCAATTGACATAGGTGCATGGGAAAAACAGCAGGGTGAGACAATATTTTATAATGAAGTTACCAACAAAAGTCAAGGTGAAGTAATACTAGTAGCAAAACACTTTGAAGGAAGCAAAATACTTTGAAGGAAAAAACCAGTTTAATTCAAGGGCAGAAATAAGATCTAAGTAGTGTTAGCAGAGCATGAAAACTATACCTTTATGTTAGCAAACGTATATGCTCTATATAACTCTACATAAAAATTGTTTTTCTTTAAAAACTGACAACAAATCTTTAGTGATTATAGTGAATACAACCTTGGTCTAGTGGGCAATTTAAACTGCGTCCTTAATAATGAACTTGACACAATCTCTGATAATCCACACTCTGGTGCTGAAGATCTTTTGATAACACAATAAATAATTTACAAATCACTGACATATGGAGGATATTTAATGAAGATAAAAGAGATTCCTCTGTTATTGAAGACAAAGAAGGAAATCTTTTAACGGAAAACAATGCCATCCTCCAATGCTGGACAGAAAACTGTGAGGGATTGTATAACTACCCACTACGCCCAGATACCAACATAGTTTCTGACAAACCCCCTGAACACCAAGATAAAGACCCACCAATACTAAGGTGTGAAGTAGACACAGCTATTAAATAATTGAAGAAGGGGAAGTCCCCTGGAATCGATAACATCCCAGCTGAACTCATAAAAAAATGGAGGGAATGAAACAGCAAGGCGATTCACAGAACTTTGTCAGCAGATCCACGACACCAAAGAATGGCCAAAAGAATGGACACAGTCTCTTGTAATACCCCTGCCAAAGAAAGGAAACCTCAAGCAATACCAGAACTACAGAACCATCAGTCTCATAAGTCATCCTAGCAAGATCATGCTGCAGGTAGTCCTCAACAGACTGAAAAACCAAGCAGAAAAACTCCTGGCAGAAGAACAAGCGGGCTTTAGACCAAAACGCAGCACAATGGAACAAATTTTCAATCTGAGAATTCTGATAGAGAAGCATCTCCAACACCAAAAAGACTTGTACCACAATTTCATAGATTTCAAAAAGGCCTTTGACAGGGTATGGCATGACGGCCTCTGGCAAGTACTCAGGCACTTCAACATTGACAGCTGCCTAATTGAAGTCATCAAGGCTCTGTACGAGAACGCAAGAAGTGCAGTTTTCATGAACAATCACGTGGGCGAGTTCTTCAAGACCACGGTTGGGGTTCGCCAAGGCTGCCTTCTCTCACCTGTACTCTTCAACCTCTTCCTCGAAAACATCATGACAGAGACACTGCAAAACCACCACACTTCCATCTCCATTGGTGGAAGACCCCTTTGCAACCTCAGATTTGCAGATGACATTGACCTCATGGGCAGCAGCAAACAAGAACTGCAAATCCTCACAGACAGTTTAACAGATCGAGCGAGTGCATACGGCATGGAGGTCAGTACAGAGAAATCAAAGATCATGGTCAACAGCGCGAGTAATGACATCACGGAAATAAAGATGAATGGAGAAATACTAGAAGAGGTGAGCCAATTCAAATACTTAGGCTCCATCCTAACAAAAGATGGCACATCAAACAATGAAGTGAAAGCTCGCATTGCAACAGCAACATCTGCTCTTGTCAGACTGGAGAGGATCATCATCAGAAGCAACAACATCAGCTTCTGCACCAAATACCACCTTTACAAATCCCTCGTGATATCTATCCTCCTATATGGCTGTGAATCATGGACTCTGACAGCAGAGTTAGAGAGGAGAATCCAAGCATTCGAGAGCAAGTGCCACAGAAGACTCCTCAGAATATCATACAAAGAACACAAGACCAATAACTATGTGAAAGAAGAAATCAAAAAGCGTGTGGGCCCCAAAGAGTCTTTGCTCTCCACCATAAAGAGGAGAAAGCTGATGTGGTTTGGTCACACCACAAGACACAACACCCTAGCAAAAACCATCCTGCAAGGAACAGTCGAGGGCAAGAGAAGAAGAGGCCGCCAAAAGAAATCATGGGTTGACAACATCAAAGACTGGACCGCCCAACCCCTGCAACACCTCCTACTAGCCACACAGGATCGTGAAGCATGGAAAAAGATCGCTGTTGCGTCTTCTCTCATGTCCCCCCTACGTCCTTTGGGACATGGGACTGAGTGAGTGAGTGAGTGAGTGAAAAGAGATTACTCTTGGTCACCAATAAATTCTTTCATAGCCTGCAGGCTAGTATATTGTTTTTTTTTTATCAGAAGAAAACATGAAAAAAATACTGGGTTAATCCTTATACTGATGCAGTGGAAACAATCAATTGTTGTACCAGTTTGTAAAAGAGGAAATCCAAAGACAAAAAATAATAAGTTACAGGCTTATTTCATTAACCTAGCACACTGGCAAGCTCATGGAAAGAATTGTATTGAGGAGATTGTTATAATAATTATTATTATGTAAAAATATTATTGTACCAATCAATCAGGCAGGCTCTCAGAGAGTGCAATGGCAGTCTCACAACACGAGTAAAACAATTTGCTCGAAGAAAAGAAAATGCTCTGGTAAAATTTTTGTTGGACATAGAAAAAAACATATGACCTAGTCTGGCACTCAAAAGAAATAAGTTAAAGTCAATTGATTTTTCAGTAACTTTTATCATCACATCCAGAATTTTCTGAGCGAAAGACCAATTCACCTGAGAGTGGGAAATACACGTTCAAATTCTAGATATCTTCATTTTGGCTTGCTGCAAGATTCTGTTCTAGGTCCAGTTTTGTTTATCATATTGTTTCACGATCTTTCAAAACACATGATTTATCAAAGTCTGCAGTCTAAGTGCAATATGTAGACGGTATCTGTATTTGGATGAACGTTACTATGAAGCGAAACACGCCAAACAGTGTTAGGTTACAGTAGAAAACCTCAAACAACTTGATATTCTGAATAAGTAGAACTATGATAGAAAACGGGCTCACCTTTTCTATGGAAAAAAACACAATTTCTTTTCTTTTATCTTTTAAATCCTCACTACTCCCCCCCCCCCCCCCAACCATTCTCTATCTCTCCTTTTCTGTGTGTCTGTCTTTCTATCTCTTAATGTTATTAATATCATCATCATCATCATCGTCATCGTCATCGTCATCATCATCATCATCATCATCATCATCATCATCATCATCATCATCGTCGTCGTCGTCGTCGTCGTCGTCGTCGTCGTCGTCGACAACATCATCATCATCATGATTGTATCATTAATTGTTATTATTGAAATTATCCTCATTATCATTAGATTACAAGATACTATTAGTTTTAAAAATCTTTTAGATAGATTTATAGATTAATTTATTTAATGAAAAATATATATCGCCTTCCCCCAACCCCCTCCGGCATCGATCGGTTTTTGTGGATGGACATAAATTGAAGACTACTGGATCGGTGGTTTAGAACTAACGCGCCTGTCTAGAAAGCGAAAAGTCCGGGTCGGAGTGTGTGGTGGTTCGAATCCTGTTTTGGCCCAAAACTTTTCCCCCATCCATGAGACCATGAGTGGTGGTCTGGGTGCTGGTCTTTCGGATGAGACGATAAATCGAGGTCCCGGATCCGTGTGTTACACATCATTATTTAGCTACAGATTTAGGAAAGGATGACAAGATTTACAAAACTGCATACACACGGGGACTGGATAAAAAAGCACATAAGTGCTTATTCCATCTTCTTCGATATCAAAGAATAAATAAATAATAAATAAATAAAACAGCGCACGTAAAAGAACACATGGCAACAAGGGGATTGTCCCTGTCAAAATTCTGTAGGAAAAAGCCACTCTGATAGGGAAACAAATACAGTTGCAGACAGGAAAAAGAAAAAAAAAAGGGTGGCGCTGCACTTGTGGCCACGCGCTCTCCCCGCGAAGAGCGACCCGAATTTCAAGCAGAGAAATCTGCTGTGACATGAAGTGGTATTAAATAAAAAAAAAAAAAAAAAAAAAATGACAGAAAACGGGCTCACCTTTTCTACGGAAAAATCACGTATTTCTTCTTCTATTTTTTAATCCCCCAACAATCTCTCTCTATCTCTCCTTTTCTGTGTTTGTCTGTCTGTCAGTCCGTCTGTCTTTCTGTTTCTTAATTTTTATAAAACTCATCATCATCATCGTTATCATCATCATTGTTATCATTAATTGTTATTATTGATATTATCCTCATTATTATTATCATTAGATTAGAAAATACTATTAGTTTAAAAATCTTGTAAATAGATTTATATATTAATCTATTTATTAGAAAAAAATATATATCGCCTGCCCCTAACCCCGTCTGGTATCGCTTTAATAATGTGTATGGACATAAATTGAAGACTACTACTACTACTACTACTACTACTACTACTACTACTACTACTACTACTACTACTACTACTACTACTACTACTACTACTACTACTACTACTCGAAAGATGTAAACTGTATTTGTGGTGATAAGTTAACAACATTAATAGTCATCTTTTTTTTCAGTGTGGACATTTAAAATCATTTTTACCTGCTGTGTCTAGTTTATTACTGGAGCAAGTTTTATCTGAACCATCGTATATTGTTGGTCATCGTTTTAGCGTCAATAAGAAGTCCGATAATTCAGTATTTATAGTGCCATTGAACTCTGTTTTCAGTTCGTGATTAATTGTTCTAGTTACTTTAGAATTTCAAGCGTAGTTTATAGGTCCCCTCCCCCCTCTAAAATCACTAGATGTGGATCGAGTTTAAACTGAAGATACCAGAGCTTCACCCGAGTTCACCTAAAGAGACATCACTTACATAATCCCTTATTAAATATAAAAATAAAGTCATGAATATCTAACACTGAAATCAGACAACTACGCCGCAAAATCAATATTGACTCCCCTTCAATAACGACAAATGCCAAATTGACATTAAAACAGAAAGTCTTCTGAAAAAGTCCCATCTGAACATAGTTGCAACCTCTCCCCCCCTCCCCCCCCGAAAAAAGAGAAAGAAAAGAAAGAAGAACAAACCCAAACCCCTAAAAAAAAAAACAACCTACACCAAAAAAAACCCACCCCCCCCCAAAAAAAAAAAGAGAAAAAAGACAGAAAATCCAAAAAAGAGAAAAAAGACAGAAAATCCAAACAACCAACACTAAATTCTTCTTTAAAATACAATTAATGATCAAACATTTCTTACCCTATCGTTTGTCGTTGGGTCATATTGCCTGCGCTCTATCCCTCAACCTATAACATGACTTAACGTTACAGTGTTCAAGTTTTTTTTTTTAAACTCTCCCGAATAGTCTTGGCCACAACCCTCCTCCCCCCTCCTTCCTTCCTCCCTGCTCCTTTCTCCCAATCTCCCCCTCTCCTCTTCCCCTAGTCCGTGGCCACAGATACCGCCCCCCCCCCAACACACGTGCGCCCGCGCACACACACACACACATGTGCGCGCACAGACACACAGACACACAGACACACAGACACACACAGACACACAGACACACAGACACACACACAAACACACACACAGACACACAGACACAGACACAGACACAGACACACACACACACACACACACACACACACACACACACACACACACACACACACACACACACACACACACACACACACACACACACACACACACGTAGAGTTTCTTTCTGGGAAAAAAGCCATGCCTGTCTTACAACTTTTTCCATTGGACTGGAAGCTTTCATGACTTAATGCAAGCACACCGGCACCTTTTGTACAGGGGCTCTCGAGTGGTGTAAGGGTGTACAGCTTGGAACAGAGAGAGAGAATGAATGAATGGGACCGGATGAAAAAAAGCACATGATTGCTTATTCTGTTATCCTCGATATAAAAGAATAAATAAATAAATAAAAATAAATAATGAAAGAATAAAGGAAAGAAAAGAACGCATAAACGACCAAAACGACTAATCGTTGTCACACCAGGATAAATAAAGGTTTTAAATGAAGTTTTGTCTTACTATCTGTCCTTGTAAACAAGCATAGGCTAACAATAGGGTTGGGTGGGATAGCGTAGTGGTTAAACCATTGTGTTTCATGATCTGACGGCCGGGGATCGAGCCATCCCGAGGCACCCCTTCCTTTTTTTTTTTTTTATAGTGTTTTTTTTAAATAGGAAATTTGATTTCTGGGGTTAACATCAGTATTGACTCATCTCTCTCATAAGTCCTTCAGATGAGACTGTAGACCAAGGCCCCGTGTGCCAGCGCAGGCAGAACATCTTGCGCACACGTTCCGCTATTTGAAAAAAAAAGTATGCCTTTTCGTGCCAGCAGGAACGGATGAAAAAAAAGCTGCATGTACACATGTGTCTTGACTAGACACCATCCCAGAAGTTGGAATGCGGCTACCTTAGTGGTGGGTTAGAAGGGTGGCATAATACACAAAATCTCATGTCACAAGATCAGAAGGACTTGCCAAAACTATACCTCAAGGCACTGTCCGAGGAGGAAGAAAAAGAGGCAGACCAAGGAAGAGATGGGAGGATGACATCAGAGAATGGACAGGCCTAGAACTCAACAAAACCCTGAGAGGAATGGAGGGAACTGGTTTTCAAGTCTTCGGGGTACCCCCAGGGTCGCCAGACAAAGGGATAGATAAATCGATACAAATTCTCACCATTGGTGAGCATCGACACTCGAGTCAAGGAATGAAAACATAACTCAAGCCGACGAACCCATAGATTAAAACAATCAGCAGAATATGAAAATCAATAAACATCACGCACGCACCACGCATACGCACGCATACACACACACACACACACCACACACACCACACCACACACACACACACACACACACACACACACACACACACACGCACACACACACACGTACGCACACGCACGCATACACACACATACACACACGCACGCAGGCACGCACGCAGGCACGTACACACACACATACAACACACACACGCACGCACGCACGCACGCTCCTTCGACTTCACAGGGACATATGGGAAAAAGAGAGAAACGTAATTCGCTGTTTCTTATTAATTCTCTAAGGGATATGAGGAAAAAGAGAGAAATGTAATTCTTGATTTCTTATTGATCCTCTAAAGGATATAGGAAAAAGAGAAATGTAATTCGTGGTTTCTCATTAATTCCCTAAGGGATATGGGGAAAAGAGAGAAACGTAATTCGATGTTTCTCGTTACTCTCTGAGGGAGATGGGAAAAAAGAGAGAAATGTAATTCGTGGTTTCTCATTAGTTCTCTAAGGGAGATGGGAAAAAGAGAGAAATGTAATTAGTGGTTTAAAAAGGGGGTATCGAAGGGGATACGGGGAAAAGAGAGAAATGTAATTCGTGGTTTAAAAAGGGGGTATCGAAGTGGATACGGGGAAAAAGAGAGAAATGTAATTCGTGGTTTAAAAAGGGGGTATCGAAGGGGATACGGGGAAAAAGAGAGAAATCAAAGGTGAGAACTGAGAAAAGGAAAAGAGGAGACAAATGTGATGGGGGTCTAGGGGCTGTGTAGATCCCCTGTGGGATTCAGGGGCAAAGCCCTTTGAGGGTGTCAGGGGGCCTTTCCACAGTGAAGCTGAACATTTTGAAAACAAAATTGATTTCTGAAAACAACAGGGGGAAACCCACAATTTGAATACCACACAGGAATTTTTCTTTTTTTAAGCAAACATTTAAAAGTTTTAATCTTCCTTTGCTCCATCTCCCAATGATAAGAGTGTACACTGCATTTTCTGAGTGCTCAGTTGTTTCTTTTAATGCTTTCACGCAGACTGTTTTTTTTTTTTAAAAGGGTACTCTTAAACGCTTGTTCCCAGTTATGTAACAATGATCACCACCTGACATTTCCCCCTAGTTTCAACTACTCTCAGCTGCTATCCATTCCATCCCAGGTGGTGCTAATTCTTGCTCATTTCCTGTACCCTCCACTACCTGCACATAAGAACTGGTCCAGCCCCTACTGTCAGTTAGTGCCTAGCACAGCTCCCGTCTGAGGGTGTGTGTGTACATTCGAATTGGCTAAATCTATAAATTGTTATTTATTGCTTTGTGTTGTATGGTCGAATGCAAGCACTTTGATTAATTTTTATTTTATATAATTATTATTATTATTATTATTATGTTTGATTATTATTATATATTATTATTATTATTATTATTATTATTATTATTATTATTATATATCATCATCATCAATCATCATCATCATCATCATCATCATCATCATCATCATCATCATCATCATCATCATCATCCATCACATCGCCTCTGGCTGTGTCGGCAACGCCCATCACTAGCCTATCAAGAATCGGAGCATAAGCTGTAATATAGTTTCTAATCCTTGCTTTCTTGACTTGTTTTTAAATGTTATGCTTAAAAATGTTTTTATCATCACCTGCTTTTTTGTTGTGCTTGTGAAATCTGTGTAGTGTAGGAGAGTGTTCTGTGAAAAAAAAAGATGATGAAGATCCAGGCTGTTGATAACTCTAGTGACCAGGAATTGGTTATGGATCAAATGAAGAAGAACCACAAGCTGGCACCTCTGCTGAATCACTGGTGGAAAGGAAACCATCCCTCCAAGACATTTTTTCAGGGCAGGATGCAGCTAAAGTACGCAGTGAACTCACCGGATGCAAAGCCCAACTTTCAGACGCCCTGGCCATCAGAGGCCATGCCAACCATGACCTGTCCCAGAAACGGAGAGACATGCACCGACCCTGCCTACCCCGTGAACTCTCTGGAATAATTTTGTGCATCGCAAGTTGCCATGACCTCAGAATTACTGTACTCCGAGTTTCAAAAATCTCTAAAAGAAGTGAAAGAGTTCCAGAAACTGGGTCAGAACATGTGTGGCTAGCAAAAGAGAATCACATAGCATCAGGGGACGGATAGCCTAGTGGTCAGAACATTGCTCTGGCAATTTGACGACCCGGGTTCGAGTCCGGTCGTGGAGATTTTTCTCCTGGAGTTAACATCAGTGCTGACTCCACTCTCCCCAAAAGTCCTTCGGATGAGACTATAAACCGAGGCCCCGTGTGCGCACGCGCGCAGAACATCTTGCGCACACGTTAAATCCTGTTCCGCTTTTCTAATGAGTAGGCCATCGTGTGCCGTTGGGAACAGATGACATGATTTACAAAAACTGCATACACACGGGGACTGGATGTAAAAAAGCACAAGAGTGCTTATTCCATTATCCTCGATATAAAAAAATACAATAACAACAACAAAAGAACAACATTGACTCTTTTTTTTAGGTTGGAAACTGTCAAACGGAGGGGGAGGCAGGGGCAGGTGGGTGGGGCAGGGGGGGGGGGGGAGTTCTCTAGGTCAAGCAAACAAAGTGTTTTGGAAGAAGGGTAAGAGAAACAGCCACTGGCAGTAAATCTATCTTTGACCCAACCACCCATCCCTTCTGGAAATAAGGTTAGTGAGTTTGAACTTCGCTTTTCTTCTCTTTGTGTTTTCATGGTATGGTCTTTTTGTCCTTCTGTCACTTCTTTCATTTCGGTATTTCCCTTATACACGGAATGTTTGATTTTTATGTAAATGTTTGGTTGATAGATTTTGATGTCTTGTTTATCATCGTCCTAAATATTTGCAATTTTCCTTTTCTTCCCCATTAGAACACTATACCTTGTAAGTGTATCTAGTTTGATTTATAACTGGTTTATATACTTTTTAAGTGTTGTTTTGTCGCTGATTAGATGATTTTTTTTATATACAACTTTTGTTTGTTTGGGTTTTTGTTTGGTTTATTTTTTGTTTTTTGTTTTGTCTTGTTTTTCTTTTCTCATTATTAGGCTTTTGGCCACACTGCGACTTGATAAGTTTCATTGATGATATTGTTTAAAGAAGTGTTTCATGTGGGTGTTTTGAAATACTTGCTGATTGGTTTGTTTTGATGAGGATATAACATGAAGATGCTCTCTCTGTCTCTGTCTCTGTCTCTCTCTCTCTCTTCTCTCTGTCTCTCTCTGTCTCTGTGTCTGTCTCTATCTCTCTCTTTCTTTCCCTCCCCCCCCCCTCTCTCTCCCTCTTTGTTAGTGCTTATTGATTATCCGCGAAAAAAAAAGACTCCCTCTCTGTCTGTCTGTCTGTCTGTCTGTCTGTCTGTCTGTCTGTCTGTCTCTCTCTCTCTCTCTGTACGTGCGATTATAAGATATCGTGTGTGTGTGTGCGTGCGTGCGTGCGTGCGTGTGTGTGTGTGCGTGCGTGTGTGTGTGCGTGGGTGCGTGCGTGCGTGCACGTGTGTGAATATGTGTGTCTGTGTGTCTGTCTATCTTTGTCGTACTCTACCCCTGTGTGTCAGTGTGTGCGTGTGTATCTGTCTCTCTTCTTAAAACATCACAGTTCCTCAAAGATGTGGATGCAGTCTTTTGAACGTTAGTGCGTCCCCTCCCATCTCTCGCCCGCTTCTGTCTGTCTGTCTGTCTGTCTGTCTGTCTCTGTCTGTCTGTCTGTCTGTCTGTCTGTCTGTCTCTCTTCTCTGTCTCTGTCTCTGTCTCTTCTCTGTCTCTGTCTCTCTCTCTCTCTCTCTCTCTCTCTCTCTCTCTCTCATTCCTTTTCCCCTATGCCCTCTCTTTATTGTTCAGGGACCCGTTCTACTGAGAGGATTAAGTCCGTACTTGTTGGTGCTCGTGTGTGTGTGTGTGTGTGTGTGTGTGTGTGTGTGTGTGTGTGTGTGTGTGTGTGTGTGTGTGTGTGTGTGTGTGTGGTGCGTGCGTGCGTTGTGTGTGCGTGTGCGTGCGTGCGCGCGCGTGCGTGTGTGTGTGTGTGTGTCGGTGCGTGTGTGTGTGTGTGTGTGCGTGCGTGCGCGCGCGCGCGCGTGCGTGTGTGTGTAGGTGCGTGTGTGTGCCTCTGTGTGTGTGTGTGTACGTGTGAGCGCGTGTGTAGATGCGCGTGTGCGTGCATGCGTGAGAACGCTGTATGGGCGAATAACGTGTGGACGTGTTTTTGTGCAAATATGCATAGGTACAGGTACGCATACATTCGCAAACTGACATATGGCTTCGTGTTGCAAGGTGAGTAATTTCTTTCTTCGGAAGCACACAAAGGGCTTTGTGTGTGTGTGGAGGGGGGGGGGGGGGCGCGCGTGCGGGCGTGTGTGTGTTTATGCATGTCTATGCATGAGAAGAGAGAGAGAGAGAGAGAGAGAGAGAGAGAGAAGAGGAGAGGAGAGAGAGAGAGAGAGAGAGAGAGAAGAGAGAGAGAGGGGAGAGAGAGAAGAGAGAGAAAAGAGAGAGAGATTATGCATTTTCCCTCATATGGCAGACAACAACAGTTGCTGTCTGAGCGTTCGAAGAAAAGAAGAAGAAGAAGAAAAACAAAAGAAAGTAAAGACTATGAGAGGAAGGTAAGACTGCACCCTTTTATTCGTTCTACCGCTAGTGGAATTTTGTCATGTTTTTTTTTCTTTTTTTGTCAGGCTGTACAATAAAAGCATTGTTATTCGAGCTCCGATGTAACGTACTGGTGTGGGATTACTGCCCCTGCCCCAGAAAAAAGGGGAAGGGGTGGGGGCAAATTTCTTCCGCCATTTTGTAACCGGGTGCAATCTAGCCACATGTAATTTAGAATTGAATTGTATTGAATTGAATTTCAACGGACGCTATAGCCGAGTGGTTAAAACTGTTGACTTCAGTCCGTGGGTCATAGCGCCGCTGTAGCCTATGGTTAGGGCGTTGGACTCGTAATCAAGGTTGGGTTCGAAGTTTCGGCTATGGCGCTGTGCCCTGAAAAGGCACTTTACGCTATTTTCTACCCCCCCAGTGTAAAGGTACAACCTGTGTTGGGGTTAACCGCGATAATGTCTATCTGGGATCTATGATCTCATCCTTACGCACAGAAGGTAAGCCGGCTATGAGCCTTATGCTTGGAAGACTTACTTTACCCGTGGGCCAGAAGTCGTGGTTTGAATCTCGATGCGGTTGGTGAATGTCGGTGGGGCTTTTTACAACTTCCAGTACTTAAGTGCCTTAATCATTTTGTAATGCACCATGCACAAGAAGAAATATGCACGTTAAAGATACCGCAATTCATGTCAGCGGTTCGGTGGGTTACGGAAACACAAACATACTCGGCCTTCCACTTGTGTAATGGACTGAGATGCCCTGAAATTGGAATGTGTCAGCTGAGGTGGTGGTTCGGTGGTCTAAGAAGTGTCCGGTGGTTCAATCCCCGTTTTGGCCCAAAACTTTCCCCCCATCCATTAGACCATGAGTGGTGGTCTGGGCGCTAGTCTTTCGGATGAAACGATAAACCAATGTCCTGTGTGTTACACACAGTTATTTGGCGCACGTGAAAGAACCCACAGCTACAAGAGAGTTGTCCCTGACAAAATTCTGGGGAAAAATGCCCTTCTGATAGGGAAACAAATACAGTTGCAGACAGGAAAAGAAATAAAAATTGTGTGGCGCTGCTCTTGTGGGGACGCGCTCTCCCCAGGGACAGCAGCCCTCCTCTGCGTGAAATTCGCCATGACTTTAAAGTAAAGGTAAAGGTGTCCCATAACCTAGGCGGTTGTAGGGAAGCAAGGCGTCAGAGACCTCAGCTTCTCTAGGGGCAAGCATGTTGAGGGCTGCGCCCATCTCCTCTCCTTCGCTGCTTTACCTTCCCTGACCCTGAAGAGGAAAGGTGCCCATTTACAGCTGGGTAAACTGGGGGGGGGGGACTGTACTGAAGCCAAGACACAAAACGGTCACCCATCCAACTGGCAACCATGACTTTAAGTGGTGTAAAAGTAAAAGTAAAAAGCGGACCTCCTGCAAAGTTACAAGAACAGGAAAACACCAAACACTACGCACCCTACCCAGTAGGGGAACTTAGAGGGTGGGGGGAAAGAGAAGAGAGAGAGAGAGAGAGAGAGAGAGAGAGAGAGAGAGAGAGAGAGAGAGAGAGAGAGAGAGAGAGAGAGAGAGAGAGAGAGAGAGAGAGAGAGAGAGACGACAGACAGACAGACAGACAGACAGACAGACAGACAGACAGACAGACAGACAGACAGACAGACAGACAGACAGACAGACGTATCACCTAAACGAAAGATTTTGAAACATTTGTAATCAATCGGGACAGTGTGAGAATCATGAACCATTCTAAGACTTGCAACAATTTTTTTCACAACAAGAAGAGTAAACAGTTAGTTTTATAGAATAAAACTTGGATGCATTCATAACCAAATTCAGCAGAAATGGTAAATATTGGTGTGGTGAGAATGTGATTTATGCCTCATGTATGTTTGAAAGCAAGTGTACGAAAGCGTTTTACCCCAGATTTACAAAACTACTTCAGCTTCATATTCAAGAACATGAATTGGCATTCAATATCACAAAAGGTCTCTGGCACAGTCCTATAGCACATTTGCTATGAATTGGTTTAAAGAAATGTTTGTTCAGAAAAACACGATTTTAATGCACGTAAACATTAATGAATGGCAACAAGCCAACGGCTTAAAGCGTGCTCCGAAGAAAATCGATACAAATTTCGTTTGGCAAATGGTATACAATCACATAATGTGAACATAGTTTCTGCTGCAAATGCATACAAATAGAAAATTCTGATGTAAAGAAAAGGAGAAAACCATGACAACTGTATTAGAGGACTGAGAGAAAATTTCTACTATACTCTACTACTACTACTACTACTATACTACTACTACTACTACTATACTACTACCTACTACTACTACTACTACTACTACTACTACTACTACTACTACTACTACTATACTACTACATCATGGAATTTATATAGCGCTTAATCTTGTAAGCAAACAAATCGAAGCGCTTGCATTCAAATCAGTCACACGCATGCCACCATTCACAAATAAGATTAACAAATTATATATTTACACAAACGCAAACAAACAAACACACAAACAAACACGACCCCCCCCCCTCCCCACGTACACAACGATAGGGCAAGGTAATGGAGATGGAGTAGACTGAATGAAAAAGGGACAGATGCGAGGTGTGATGATGGAGGAAGTACGAGGTAGGGGATCAGTGTGTCTTTAGACTGGATTTGAAAGTGTCAAAGGAAGGGATTTGGCGAAAGGAGAGAGGGAGCAATAACATATAGATGGACCAGAAATGATGAAAGAACGACGGCCGACACTGGGTTGTTTGAACCTTGGTTTTTTTAAGCACATGGTATCTGCAGCAGAAGAGGGGAAAAAAGATGGAGTGTATAGTTGAAGACAGTCACAGAGATAGGAAGGTGCAGTCTTGTGTGGACATTTGTAGCAAAGGGTATTGATCTTGTACTTCACTCTTTGTGCTACAGGTAGCCAGTGAAGAGATCGCAAGAGATGAGTTATATGTTCGGATTTCTTCTTTCTTAGAACAAGTCGAGCAGCAGAGTTTTGAATACGTTGAAGGGAGTGGATAGATGATGCTGGTAGACCAGCCAAAAGTGAATTACAGTAGTCCAGTCCAGTCCAAGCTATAATGGTAACAAAGTGTAAGGGAAACAACTGTAGAGTATTAGCTGCTGAGTGTTAACTGATCGTGGCGGATCGTCTCCCTTTCACTACGTCACGCCACCAGACTTCTAGTATGTATGATATTGATGTCTTATTCAGTTATTAGCGGGTTCGATTTCCGTTCGAGGGGATTTTCCCCTGGATTTAACATTAGTGCTGACTCCAATCTCCCCAAAAGTCCTTCGGATGAGACTATAAACCGAGGCCTGTTGTGTGCCGGTGGGAACAGATAATAAGATTTACAAAACTGCATACACACGGGGACTGGATGTAAAAAAGAGCACATGAGTGCTTATTCCATTATTCTGGATATACAAGAATAAATAAAATAAATAAAAATAATAAATTAGTTCATTTCTCCGATCAGTTATGTAACATTCGTTGTTCTTCTTCATCTTTCATCACTTGAGATAGCCTACCTGTATACTTGCTGAAACTAGGCCTGCATGAGTAATTTGCCATTCATTTAGGGGCCATCAACCCTAACAGTGTATTCTTCACCTTCACCTGTCCCGTAGTCCCGTGGACCGTGGGGGCACAACTGAAGATTTTGCAAACCAGCTTCCTCCACTCCCCATGGTCCCCCGCCCTCTGTAGTAGATCGTTTCATCCAAGGCCTGTCCACTCTCTGATGTTGTCTTTCCATCGTTTCCTCTGTCTGCCTCTTCGTCTCCCTCCCCTTACTGTTCCCTGTAAGACTGCCTTGGCCAGTCCAGATGATCGTGTGACGTGCCCGAACCACTTTAGTTTGCGTTTTTTTTTTTTTTAGGAGCTCTTCATATGGACCGATGGCACTCTTTATTCTAGTTTTCACTTCTTCATTGGTGATGTGATCTCTGTATGGAATGCCAATGATCTCTTCATTTAGAGACCATAATTATAGAGAACAGCGTATAACCACGTCTAAATCATTATCATTAGTATTGTCCTTTTGTGTTATTGCGTTTTGCTCTTCCTATTTATATCCGTCATTCATTTATTGATATGCATGCTTTGTGTTTCTCTAGAGCTCAAAGGAGTTAATGGGAACAAACCATTGTGAATCAGCATTGCTTCCCTTCCTCTTTGTTACTATAGGCCTAGCTCAAAAGGGTTAATGGGAAAACACTATTGTTAATATTATTGTGAATTGTAGAGGAATAATTGGGGTACCACACTGAAGAGTTGCTGACCAAATTCCTCCATTTTTGTCGGTTAAGTGCCATGGCTTGGGTCTCCAGGGGGTGGTTTTCCTGTATTTTCTGCAATTTTTTCCCATCTACTGAAGGGTCTGGGTTGTCGGGGGTGGGGTGGGGGATTGTTTTTATTTTTGGTGTGCTGAAAGTTTTGTTTGTTTTGTTTCTTTTTTTATTTTGTTTAGATAGATTGGTTTACAGATTTGGAATGTAAGCAAAGTGTAATGATAGATTAGCTGATTGCATTAAGATGATGGCGTTAAGATGATTGCATTAAGGTGACTGCATTAAAGTGATTGCATTAGGATGATAGCATTAAGATGATGGCATTAAGATGATTGCATTTAAATGATTGCATGAAGACTGACTGCATCAAGATGATGGCATTAAGATGATGTCATTAAGTGATTGCATTAAAATGATTGCATTTAGATGATTGTACTTAGAGAGAGAGAGAGAGAGAGAGAGAGAGAGAGAGAGAGAGAGAGAGAGGAGAGAGAGAGAGAGAGAGAGAGAGAGAGAGAGAGAGAGAGAGAGAGAGAGAGAGAGAGAGAGAGAGAGAGAGAGAGAGAGAGAGTCAGACAGACAGACAGACAGACAGACAGCCAGACATATAGAGACAGAGACAGACATGAGAGAAAGAAAGACAGAGGCAGAGAGACACTAATTCAAAGACACAGAAAAACACCAGACATAACAAGACAGAGATAGAGAAAGAGAAATGGACAGGGTATTTTACTGTCACCCCTTTTACCATGACAAACCAACATTTTGTTTCCACAATACAAATTCTTCGTTTTTATTCTTAAAAAAAGGAAACAATATCCAAAAATGAAACGACGTAACACAACACTACAACACACAACAAAGCAAACAACAGCCCCACATTAATTTCAAGAATAAATCTTTGTGTACAGATATAAGTCTTACTCCCTTTCAAATGAAGATAAATTCGTTTCATTAAAAAAAACATAATTTCTGTCGATACTGGAATTTGGTATCAATCAATCTGTGGATCTGGTGTAGTATACCCAATAACCTACATTAAAAGCGAAAAAGGCCAGAGGAAAGATGACACGTGACCACTTATCCACCACGTGACCAAGGTCACGTGAGTCCTGTTCCAAATCGGAAGAGCTACTGCTCCGGTGCAAAGTTTTGGTGCCATTTGAAGAATACAACCGTTCTGGAACTTTACCGTTCGAAGTTCTGCTAGATCTGCTTTCTTTTCGAAGAGTTCGACTGTAGATTGTGGCTATTTCTTGAGTCTGCAAAATAAAAAAAAACCCCGACACTTATCAATGAATGATGCACTGAGTCATCCAACATTCCGAAGGGCTACTTCTTTAACAAAAACATAAACGAGAGCAGAGAAGACAGAAAAACCAACACATGCATGTACACTGCATACACACGGGGACTGGATGTAGTGAGTGCTTATTCCACTATCCTCAATATAAAAGAATAATTAAATAGATAAGAAATACAATAAATGCTTGCATGTAGCCTTGCACTCGCGCACATTCACGTATTCATCAGTGTATTATTTTGATAAAAATGTGACGATGTACATACCACCTACCTAACCTCGCTTCAATGGCAAAACATCAACGCCAGTCTCCAGCACTCAAGCAGCCTGTACGCACGCATGCACGCAAGCAAGCAGCAAGCAAGCAAGCAAGCAAGCAAGCAAACGGGCAGGCAAGGAACCACATACGCATTCACCCACCCAACCAAGGAAGAAAAGAAGAAAGGAAGGC
>CM060321.1:61380454-61382954 GCA_030674155.1 Stramonita haemastoma | reverse complement strand
AAGAAGAAAACGAAGAGTGCAAAAAAAAGAAAAGATAGAAGAATAATGCAAAGAAGAAGAAAGCGAAGAATACGAATGCAATTGTGGAGAATGCAAATGTGAATGTCAAGAAGAAGAATGCAAAAAAACCAAAATCATTACGACGTCAAATTGGGAGAGATTGACAGGAAATGTATGATGGCATGAGTGAAATGAATTTAAAAAAGGGGGGAAGAAACAAAGGAACGGATGACAAAATTTACAAAACCACATGCACACGAGGACTGAATGTAATAAAAAACCCACACGAGTGCTTATTTCATTATCCTCGATATAAAAGTAATAAGTAAATAATAAATGAATAAATGAATGAATAAATAAATTAATACTTAGTTACACAGAACTTCAAGTAAAAAGCATTGCAGAAAACTCAAGGACTCCAGACACAATTTTCAAAGAGTCAAGGAACATCCACAGTCTTTATTTTAATACGAAATCAAACTAAGGCGCAAAAGATTACCCAAAGAGATACATAAGGGTAAATATTTATAGAAGAGAAAATACAGGCCAGTATGGGGGATGGGGTTCGGTAGGGGAAGGGGAAGGAGGGGGTCAGATGAAAGAGGGGTAGGGGAGAGGGGGGACTCACAGCTTTCCATTCTGATGTAGCAGGTCTGCTGGTCCATGGGGAATTTCCTCAGGTCCATCAGGCATTGGAACGTTACTGTCAGTCTGCAACACACCCTCACACACTGGCACATGCGATCCGTTACCACCTCACACCGCACTGTTTTTACACACTGCATATAGTCAAAAACCACACCGTATAACACACTATCACACCATACCGCGCTGATTTAACCCTTTTCAACATTATGCCATATATTTGTTTGTCCGTCGTGTTCCACGATGACCTCCAAAACAGCAGAGGAGGCAGCTGCTGTCTCGGAAACTGGGCAGAAATTTGATTATAGTAATCACCGCACACCGCACTGTTTCTACACACTAACAGTCAGAAATCACACCGTATGACAAAAATCACACCATAATGCGCTGATCTAACCTTTTTGTTCTCCACATTATGCCATATGCACTAACAGTAACTACGCTAATTTTGTCATGACAACACAGAGGCACATGCTGGCAGTCATCATTTATTTAATTTTTATTTATTTATTCATTCTTTTATATCGAGGATAATGGAATAAGAACTCATGTGCTTTTTATACACAGTCCCCGTGTGTATGCAGTTTTGTAAATCTTGTCATCTGTTCCCAACCGGCACAGAATGGCCTACTCTTACGAAAAGCGGGACAGTACGGGTCCTCGGTTTATAGTCTCCTCCAAAGGACTTTGGGGAAGAGTGGGTCAGCACTGATGTTAACTCACCATAATATGACACCATTAATATCACACCCTAACGCGCTGATGTAACCTTTTTTCCATATTATGCCATATGCACCAACAGTACTACCCAATTTGTCATAACACAATGAAGCACACACTGGCAGTCTTCATCACGCCGTAACACTGCTTAAAATAAAGGCCAAAAAAAAGAAAAGAAAAAGAAAAACCACAGCCGAGACCGCACGTAAAACAAGTGATACCTCACTTTACATGACCATTTGCGTGCCTTGGCTTCAGTACAGTCCCCCCAGTTCACCCAGCTGTAAATGGGTACCTGCTCTCTTTAGGGTCAGGAAGGTAAAACAGCGAGGGAGAGGAGATGGGCGCCGCCCTCAATATGCTGGCCCCGAGAGAAGCTGAGGTATCTGACGGCTCGCTCCCCTACGACCACGTAGGTTATGGGACACCTTTACCGTTTACCTAAATTTACCTAGGAAATCGGTTCTTTTACCGGATTCGCACGCTCACAAAAACAATAGGAGTTATCAGATTTGATATCGTTTGTCTTGTGAGTTTCTGTCTGTGCAATGGCAATCTCGCTGCTGAAGCAATGACGTTTTTTCCCCTGCAGAAAGTTTCTAGGCCCGGGGAAAAGTTATTATCTCCATTGAGCCTGTCCACTTTATGACAAAAAAACACATAAAGACAATAACAGCATTACGACAATAACCACTTTACGGCACAATACTAGTCTCTCTAAAGAAAGAATCGGATTAATACGAAGAAGAATGCAAAGAAGAAAAATGCAAAGAATGCAAAGAAGAAGAAGAAGAAGAAGAAGAAGAAGAAGAAGAAGAAGAAGAAGAAGAAGAAGAAGAAGAAGAAGAAGAAGAACAAGAACAAGAACAAGAACAAGAAAGAAGAAAAACAAGAACGAGAACAAGAAAAACCAAGAACAACAACAACAAGATCCAAGGTTCCTCTACACAACTTCCTCGATATACTCCCCCCTCCCCATCCTACACAACACCCGCCCCCGTATTCTAACTCTCCTCTCCTACACACACCCACACCTACCCCCTACCCCCCCAAAAAGCAAATTTATTGCTTACTCAATGTACCATCTGGAAATAAAATTTTGACTTTGACTTTGACTTTGACTCCGAATACCTCT
>CM060321.1:61367954-61372954 GCA_030674155.1 Stramonita haemastoma | reverse complement strand
TCCCTGTCCCCCTTTTGTTGTTCGTATAATATGTCTTTTCTTGATCTATTCTTGTTTTTCAGCCTTTTTTTTTTTCAAAACGTGCTTAAGACCTTACTGTCATGCTGAATTAATGACGATTAATTTAACAGAACAGACACTCTTTACAGGTTGCCAGTTCTTTTTACTAAATAAAAAACCCCGACGACAATGACGATGGTAACGACCACCCACCCCCTAACTTAACGATACTAACAAGATCAGCTGCTACCTTGAAGGCGCCCCACATGAATAATGCAAAGGGGCCCGTAAGGGTAAGAGCATTCTTCTATCCCTAAACCTCAACGACAGACAAAAAGGAATAACACTACCAGTGACAGCGTTCTTATCAAGTATTCAAAAAGACCCCTAAGGATTATGAAAATTCTTCCGACCCCAAACTCAATGGTAGTAATAAGGACAATGGTATTTTAGCAGCGTTCTCATGAAAATTGCAGAGATGTCCGTTAGGTTACCAGCACACTTTCCATGGGGACGGGATAGCCTAGTGGCCAGAACATTGCGATGGCAATTTGACGACCCAGGTTCGATTCCCGTTCGAAGGGATTTTCCTCCCTGGAGTTAACATCAGTGCTGATTCCGCTCCCCCCAAAAGTCCTTTGGATGAGACTATAAACCGAGGTCTCATGTGCAAACACACGCAGAACATCTTGCGCACACGTTAAATCCTGTTCCACTTTTCGTAAGAGTAGGCCATTGTGTGCCGGTTGGGAACAGATGACAAGATTGACAAAACTGCATGCACACGGGGACTGGATGTAAGAAAAGCACATGAGTGCTTATTCCATTATTCTCGATATAAAAGAATGAAAAATAAAAAAAACTTGGAAAAAAGATAGACATAAAGGCAGTGGTGTAAGCCAGTAGAGTGTTACATGACTAAGAATAGTCTTTCTTCTTTAAGGAAAGCGATGAAAAACAAAACTGTCTCAGAAACACTCCACGGGAAAGATGCCAGTGGCCCGTAAGGACCCCAGCTTTTCCCTATCATCAAGGTAAAGGAACAACATGACTACGAAAAAAAAGGAACAAAGATGCAGTTGAAAGCTTGCAAAGATGCCAGTAGTTCTGATAACTTCACCTCTCTCTCTCTCTGTCTCTCTCTTTCTCTGTCTATCTCTCTATCTCTGTCTCTCTCTCTGTCTCTCTCTATCTCTGTCTCTCTCTCGCTTTTAGATACAAAACACACACAGAGACAGACAGACACATACAGACACACACAGACACACACACACACACACTCACGCACACACTCACAGACACAGACACACACAGAACAACCTTATTCTCAGTCCTCCATTCTCTCTCCGGTTCCAACCCCTACCCTATATTCTCTAGAAAAAAACCCTCATTGTCATACAGAAACAAACTCAAAAGTAGGTGGCGCTGTTCTTGCGGCGACATGTGGAGAATTACTCCCCATTTCACGCTGAGAAATGTGATGTGATTGAAAAAGCTATTCAGCACAACAACACAACACGGAACAAAATAATACTTTGCGATAAGCGTATAAGCTACATTACACTACATTACACTACATTACACTACATTACACTACACTACACACTACACTACACTACACTACACTACACTACACTACACTACACTACACTACACTACACTACACTACACTATACTACGGACAGTACAGTACAGTGCATTATAGTACAGTATACAACGCTACGCTACACTACACTACGCTACACTACACTACGCCACAACACACCACACTACACTACACTACACTACACTACACTACACTACACTACACTACACTACACTACACTACACTACACTACACTACAGTACAACGCTACACTACACTACACTACACTACACTACACTACACTACACTACACTACATACATGTACAACGCTACGCTACACTACACTACACACACTGCACTTGACACTACACTACACTACGCTACGCTACACTACACTACGCTAGCACACAACGCACCACACACACCACACCACACACACCACACACACCACACCACACACACTACCTACACTACACTACACTAACTACTACACTACACTACACTACACTACACTACACTCACTACACTACACTACCTACTACCCAACCACACCACACCACACCACACCACACCCACAACCACACACACACACCACACATACACTACACTACACTACACTACACTACACTACACTACACTACACTACACTACACTACACTACACTACACTACACTACACTACACTACACTACACTACACTACACTACAGAAGCTCAAATTGAAATCCCCAACCAATGTATATTGCTGGTGGGGAGATGCGGGTGTGTTTTCTGTTTGGCTTCTGGAGGCATACATTTGTAGAAACGCCAAAGAAAACGACGTAAAAAAGATTTGTATAGTTTACATGTCCTCACTAAGGATTTTTTCGTTTTGGACTCTGTTTAAAAAATGTGCTGGGGATCTCATACATCCCCCCCCCAAAAAAAAAAATGCACAGGGACACACGCAGGCACAGATACACATACACATATACACGCACACACACACACACCACGCACGCACAACACACCACACACACACACGCACACACACACACACACACCACATCACGCACACACACACACACACACACTCTCTCACCACACACAGACACAGACAGACAGACACACAGACACAGACAGACAACATCAGCACAGACACAAACACACCCACATCCACACACGCGCGCTTGTCAACAACAACACACACACACACACCACATCACACACACACACACTCACACACACACACACAACACATGGTTGTGCAACGTGCGCATACACACACACACACACACACACACACACACACACACACACACACACACACACACACACACACACACACACACATACACACAAACACACACACATACTCAGTCGCCTTCATAACACACTTTCAATGTAAATGTAAATGTAGATAAAGTAGATCTAAACAGAGCAACAAAATAGCAGGACAGAATAACGCACGTCAGAGAGTTAGATAAAAATGAATTAGAAGATAGATAGATGGATAGATAGATGGATGGTAGATAGATAGATAGACAGGTAGATAGATAGATAGATAGATAGAGTAGATAGAGAGAGAGAGAGAGAGAGAGAGAGAGAGAGAGAGAGAGAGAGGGAGAGAGAGAGAGAGAGAGAGAGAGAGAGAGAGAGAGAGAATTGAATTGAATTGAATTGAATTGAATTGAATTGAATTTGAATAATCTTTATTTTTCAAGGGTAACAGAGTAAGCATTTACATACCTTTTTTCATCGGGCCCAGGGAATAGAAAAAAAGGAAAATAAAAGAAGAGACCCTACTAAAACAGGAGAAAAGCCAAAAAGCAAAGATAAAACAGAAAGTAACAACAAGGAAAATCAACATCACCATCACCAAGAATAGAAGTTCAACCTATGGTTGTAAAAAAGAGATACATTCAACAATACATTCAACAAATGCATGATCCCCACTGGGTACATGAATACTTATTAAGACAAAAGAGATAGATATGTATTCAACAAACACATAATCCCCAACCGACCAGACATTCATGTCAGGAGATACACTGGTTATAATTAAATAGAATAGATTACAATTGAGAAGTGACAGCAGAGAAGAGAGCAGCCTAAACAAAAAAGATACATATCAAAACATGACGAACCTTTCTTATTTTAAAACAATATTATGACCCCCACCCCCCAAAAAAAGCCCCAACCCAAAACGCCCACGTAAAAACACAATAAAAATAAGAAAACAAAAAAACAAAACAAATAAATACAGAGACAGAGGAGAGAGAGAGAGGAAGACGGAGAAGAGAGAGAGAGGATCTTTATATTCCAATGGTTACAGACAAGCATTCGCATAAATTATTTTCCTCCGGCCCTTGCCCTGATTAGGGACTATCAACAAATCAAGAAGGAACGCCTTCGCAAAAACACAACTGCAAAAAACAATCTGCAATCAGTAAGATAAAGGAACAAGCGGTAAGTAAACGAACAGGTCACTGCAGGTACGCGTTCATCTCCATTCAGTTAAAAAAAAAAGAAAGAAAGAAAAGAAACGCACACACTTTCTGAGAAAAATAAAACTAAATTGTCAAACAGCCTGAAGACAATACGGCTTAACGCTCATTTATATAGCCTGCTGTCTTTCGGAGAGATTTACATGCAAGGTGTGCGAGATATGTACTTACGAAGCCTCTTTCACTCCCTTTTCATTTGTATCGGGATGAGGGTAGCAATAATCTATTATGCGAACAGAGAACATCTACAACAACTATTTTTTTCAAAACCATGTTATGAAAAAATATTGAAAATACAATTTACCTTTCGTTTATCTTATTTTGCCTTATCCTTTGGTCCATGTTGCGCTAATGCGCGACGCCTAGAATTATCCTCCCCTGACCATGAAAAAACACTGTTGCCTTCTTTAAAACTACTAAAATTCATAAAGGATTGTCGCCCATTGCTTTGAATTGCCTCCCTTAGCAATAACGCTGTTGTCTTCTTTGTTCTTACTAAATTTCATAAAGGACCGCCGTTTCAAGGGAGTTAATTAAAGACACCCACAAAATTACTTACACCCCGAAGAATTCTTTCATGTCTAGTTTTGACTACGTGACATCATTTACATCCCTAAAATACCACTCTGACGGAAGATATCCCAAGATCGTTATTTTGCTTGACTTCAGAAGACATTTTGTTGCAAACTCAAAGAAATCATGCAAATACATCTGACATTATAGTGTATAGTTTTTTTTCTGGTGAGAGAATGAGAGAATAATGAATGAATGAGTGAATAACTTTATTTTTAAATATTACAGAGTAAGTATGTACATACTTTTTCCATCTGCCCTTGCCCTGATTAGGGAATATGTATTTTAAAACAAATGTTCAAAGGTAATAGCACCCCCCTACCCCACACTGCACAATCGCCAACAACCGTTCAACCT
>CM060321.1:61355454-61360454 GCA_030674155.1 Stramonita haemastoma | reverse complement strand
ACACACACACACACACACACACACACACACACACACACACAACACACACACGAACATGTACACGCGCACGCATACACCCATACATACATGTTCACACACAGGCACAGAGGCATACTATCTTCTGGGTAATAGATGATGGCCCAGAGGTAAGGCAACCGTTTACAATGTGAGAAGTCACAGGTTTGATCCCCGTCAGAACTTTGCACCTACCCACTACATCTTGAGGTGTTGCAAGGGTGCTAGTCTTTCAGAATAGCCTGGTGGTTAGAGCACTGCGCTCGCAATCTGACGACCCAGGTTCGAATCCCGTTCAAGGGGATCCCCCCCCTGGAGTTAACATCAATGCCGACTCCACTCTCTCGAAAAGTCCTACGGATGAGACTATAAACCGAGGCCCCTTGTACAAATGCACGCAGAACATCTTGTGCACATGTTAAATCCTGTTCCGCTTTTCGAAGTAGTAAGCCATTGTGTGCCGGTGGGAATAGATGACAAGATTTACAAAACCGCATGCACACGGGGACTGGTTGTAAAAAAGCACATGAGTGCTTATTCCATTATTCTCGATACAAAAAATAAATAAGAAAATAATTAAAAAAGAAGAAGCAAAAAAGAAGTAGAGAAATAAATAAATTAAAACAATTAAGATAAGATGATAAACTGAGGTCTTATAATTTATACATCACATATTCAGAGCACGTCAAAAGAACCCACGGCAACAATTTACAAAAGAGTCATTCCTGAACAAAAAAACAATTTAGAGGAAAGCTCATCTAGGAGAAAAACAATCACGCACGCAGATAGAAAAATCTAAAAAAAAAAAAAAATGGATGGCACAATTCTTGAAGTAATGCACTCTCCTCAGGGAGAGCAGCCCCAATTTCACGCTGAGAAATCTGCCGTGACTTGAAGTGGTATACGATACAATACCTCTGCTGAAATCAATCACACATGCCGATACAAATCATTCGTTAGGTTGGTTCTATAAAGCTTCCCCCTCTTCTGATTCTGTCCGTCTCTGTCTGTTTGTCTATCTGTCTGTCTGTCCGTCTCTGTCTGTCTATGTCTGTCTGTCTGTCTGTTCGTCTCTGTTTGTCTGTCTGTCTGTCTGTCTCTGTCTATATTTCTCTCACTGTGTATGTATGTGTGTGTATGTGCGCGTGCGTGCGTACGTGTGTGTGTGTGTGTGTGTGTGTGTGTGCACGCGCGTGTGTGTGTGTGTGTGTGCGTGCGCATACGTGTGTGTATGAATGAGGATAACACCTTTGCTATTAATCTTTTTCTTTAACTATATTATGAGTGTGTATGCGTGCGTGTGTATGTGTGTGTGTGCTTATGTATGCGCGCACGTGCGCGTGCATGTGTGTATATGATTGAATATAACGCCTTTGTTATTGATTTTTTCTTTATACCTCTCTTTGTTCAAGAGATGAAAGACCCGATTCTTTGTTTACCAGACACGGTTTCGATTTCTTCTGAAGCTCGTTTGCTGTCAATTTCTCTCTTTGTTACCTGTTCATTCATCTTTTTTTTTTCTTTTTCTCACTTGCTCTTATATTAAAAAAAAGTGATTTATTTTTGTTCATTTGTTTCTTTCTTTCTGTTTTTTTTGTTGCCCGTCAGTCAGTCAGTGTTTCCGTCCTTTTGTGTGTGTGTGTGGTGTGTGTGTGTGCGCGTGCGTGCGTGCGTGCGTGCGTGCGTGCGTGCGTGCGTGTGTGTGTGTGTGTGTGTGGTGTGTGTGTGTGTGTGTGTGTGTGTGTGTGTGTGTGTGTGTGTGTGTGTGTGTGTGTGTGTGTGTGTGTGTGTGCGAGCGCGTGTGTCTTTTTCCTTTTTTTTTCCTTCTTACTTTTCTGTTTTTTTTTTTATCTCCCTTTTTCTTTTCCATATTTTTCTCTCTTTCCTTCTTTCGTTTTCCCTGTGCTCCCTGTCTTTATTATTATTATTATATTATTATTATTATTATTATTATTATTATTATTATTATTATTATTATTATTATTATTATTATTATTATTATTATTATTATTATTATTATTATTATTATTATTATAAATTTCAGTCTTTCCTGTGTTTCTTTTTCCCATCCTTCCTTTCTTTCTTACTTTCTTTTTCTTTCCAAGTCTTTGATTTTTTTCCTTTCTTCCGTATTTACTTTTCTTTTCGAAAAGAAATTGTTCACATTGTCTTTTAAAATTTCATTTATAAAAAAAGTTCATTGTGTTTTGATCGTTTTAGAGAGATCACCAAGCTGTGTGTGTGAGTGTGTGTGTGTGCGTGCGTGTGTGTGTGTGTGTGTGTGTGTGTGCGTGCGCGCGTGCGCGCGCGCGCGCGCGTGTGTGTGTGTGTGTGTGTGTGTGTGGGTCTGTGTCTGTGTGTTTGTGTGTGTGTGTCTGTGTCTGTGTGTTTCAGCCTGGCTTTTGAAGTCCACCATACCAGACTTTCTCCTACTCTGAGTGCTGTTCTTTCGCTTCCAAGATTTTTTTTTCCCATAGAACTTGGATTTTCTTTTTGCATTTTGTAGAATGTACAGTCAGGGACTGGAGTACTTTAGCGTGGGTAAAATCGATGAATTCTCTACTGGTGTGTACCTTACCAGAAGTTCTCTCAGAGAGAGATCTTACGTTTCACGGCCAGATGGTTCCTACAACTACGATTTTCTTTTGTGTTTAGTAGAGTGTATAGACAGCGAATGGACAGGCCTAGAACTCAACAAAACCACGAGAAAGGCAGAACAAAGAGAGGAATGGAGGGAACTGGTTGTCAAGTCTTCGTGGGTGCCCCCACGGTCGCCAGACTAAGGGATAGATAGATAGATAGATAGATAGATAGATAGATAGATAGATAGATAGATAGACAGATAGATAGATAGATAGATAGAGTGTGTAGACAGTAAAAGAAGTATTTTAGCATGCAAAAGAATTGATGAACTGTATCACAAGCATGCTAAAATGTCTGTTGCTCTGAGCTTTACTGCGTCACTGCACGGTCAGGTGATTCGTAGACCTACGATTTTTTTCATGTATTGTAGAATGTATATAGGGAAAAGAGAATATTCTAATGTGCGAAAAATGGAAAAATTACAATAAAAATGTGGCAGGACTTTTCTTGCTTATGGCAGAAGACTGTATATAGACAGACAAGGGAATCTTTTGGCAGTGAAGACATTCATAGATAAGATCACTGGGAAACATGTCAGAACTTCTGTTGCTCTTAGTCCAACTGTTTTAGTTACCAGAAGATTTAATAATGATAATGACAATAACATAATAATAATGATGTTAATGATGATAACGATAATGATGATAATAATAATGATAATGATAACGATACTGCTACTGCTACTACTACGACTACTACTACTACTACTACTACTACTACTACTACTACTACTACTACTACTACTACTACTACTACTACTACTACTACTACTACTACTACTACTACTACTACTACTACTACTACTACTACTACTAATGATATAATAATGATGATGATGATGATGATGATGATAACAATAGCAATAACAATAATAATAATAATAATTCTGATGATGATGAGGATGGTGATGTATCAGCAGCAGCAGCAGCAGCAGCAGCAGCAGCAGCAGCAGCAGCAGCAGCAGCAGCAGCAGCAGCAGCAGCAGCAGCAGCAGCAGCAGCAGCAGCAGCAGCAGCAATAATAACAAGAACAACAATCAAAACAACAATTAAAACAAAAAAGAAATGGAATATACATAGCGCTATATCTTGTAAAACAAATCAAAGCGCTTGCATTCAACTTATTCTCACACGTACAACCAATAACAATCAATAGTTTTATTGCAATCAAATGAACATACACACACTTGCATGCGCAGGCGCGCACAGACACACACAGACACACACAAACAGGTTATACACTTTGGCAGGGTGATGGGGATTTCACTGTTAAAGACAGGGACAGTACTAGGATGAAACATGAGGAGACAATCTAAGGTTTGAAATAAATATGTCTTGAGACTGGATTTAAAAGTGTCCGTAAGTAGGCTTTTGGTGAAGGAAGAGAGGGAGGTCGTTCCAGATCGATGGGCCAGAAATAGAGAAAGAGCGACAGCCAACGATGCATTGGTTGAATCTAGGTATCTGCAGCAGAGCGGAGGGAACGAGAAGGAGTGTAAGTGAAGCTTTTTGAAATTTCAATAGAAAAAGAGATATGCAACCACACAAGAAAACGTTTTAGCATAGGAAAAAGTCAATAAAATTGTATTCATGAGAAAAAACATTCCACAGCCTCTCTTACGAAAAGTAAAGATGATTCACCACTAGATGATTCCTAGCACTGCCATTTTCTTCTTCCATCTTGTAGAGTGTTCAAAAACAAAAGGAAATATTTTAACATATTGGAAAAAAAGATAAATTATATGCCTGAAAAACACGGCAGACCTCTTACTAAAATCATGATGTTTTGGCTGTCAGAGTAGTCAGAAAAAGGTAAAGGTGTCCCATAACCTGTGTGGTCGTAGGGGAGCGAGGCATCAGAGACCTCAACTTCTCTTGGGGCCAGCATGTTGAAGGCGGCGCCCATCTCCTCTCCCTCGCCGCTTTACCTTCCCTGATACTAAAGAAGGCAGGTACCCACTTACTTGCATTTTATACAATATATAGACACAGACGGGACCAATATAGTTTGTAAAAAAAAAATCTCCAGTCCGTAACCAAGGCATAAACCACTGCGCCACTGCGACTGGTGGTTTTGAATTCTCATCGAGTCCTCCTCTCTCACCTCCTACTACCCACAGGTCATGGTTCTAAGGGATGGAGATGGTTCTGAAAGCTGCAGGTCTCCTGCTGCTCTGGCTGTTATTCCTTCCATGTTGTTCAAGACTGGTCCTGCTGTCTTTTAATTTACAGAGAGCCTGTCTTCCATGTGGACACTGGTTGGTTTCCTGTTAGCCTGTCTTCGAGAGAATGATAATCCAATACATGGACGGCATGATGTGTGTGCTACTTCTTCTTGTTTCA
>CM060321.1:61340454-61345454 GCA_030674155.1 Stramonita haemastoma | reverse complement strand
TTATTTTCGACGCATTTATAGTTCCAAGGACAGGCTGCAAGACTTCGTTCATTCATTCATGCACTCATTCATTCATCATCGATTTATTAATACATTAGTTGGTTCACTGATTGACTGACTGACTGATTGATCAATTGATCCTATTTCTCAGTCTGTGTCTTCCAATCCCTTTCTCCTTTTCCTCCCTCTCCCTCCCTCCGTCCCTAGCTCTCTGTGCTGTAGTTATTGTCCTGCCTTAAGTCCTAATCGTGGCATGTGTCAGCCATGATGGCCATGGCCATAAAAAGGCCATAACAGGTGGCCAGCCCATTGGACATAGGGGTCCATTACTGGCAGTGCTGCCGTCACTGCGGCCTCTGATCGATAGGAATTCTGTGCGCTACAAACCACGGAAAGAGAGGGGTTTGGATGACTGTTGTTTCCTGGTTTTTTTTCTTTGTTTTCGCTGTCTCTTTCTCTTTCTTTTTATCTCACTCACTCACTCACTCACTGACTCACTGACTGACTGACTGACTCACTCACTCACTCACTCACTCACTCACTCACTCACTCACTCACTCACTCACTCACTCACTCACTGTCTCTGCCTATGTCTCTGTCTCTGTCTCTGTCTCTGTCTCTCTCTCTCTCTCAAGAAATGGCCTACTCTTTCGAAAGGAGGAATGGCGTTTTGACGTGTGCGCAATATGTTCTGCGAGCGTTCGTACACAGGGCCTCGGGTTATAGCCTCATTCAAGTGATTTTGGGGGGAGTGGAGTCGGCACTGATGTTAACTCCAGGGTAACATTCCCTAAAACGAGCTCCTCCATGTGGCTCGAACCCACGAGATCATATTACGAGAGCAATGCTCTAACCACTATGATATTCCGTCCCCGGTGAATACGTAACCCCCCAAAAAAAAAGACCCCCCAAAAAAAACCATACAAAAACCCCAACAAAAAACCCCAACTTCATGATATTTTGTTGAAGAGTAGGGCAGCTATGACGTGGAGAATGGAGGACACTAACATGCCCAGGATGCATCCTGAGACCTGGAGAATTTGGCTCCGCCAGGGTTACATTTGCTACTCTCATGTCCTTACTCTAGTCCAACTGCTCACTTCAATGGTCTCGCTGTGTGGCACAAAATGGTCAGAAGTTGTTGATGTAGTTGTCTTTTTTAAATTTTAATTTTTATAGTTTTCGTTTTTTTATCATCATCATCATCATCATCATCACCATCACCATCATCATCATCATCATCATCATCATCATCATCATCATGATCGTCGTCGTCGTCGTCGTCGTCGTCGTCGTCGTCGTCGTCGTCGTCGTCGTCGTCATCATCATCATCATCATCATCATCATCATCATCATCATCATCATCATCATCATCATCATCATCATCATCATCATCATCATCACCACTGTCGTCACAATGACCATCAGGATCATCGTCGGTGGGAACAGATGACAAAATTTACAAAACTGCATACACACGGGGACTGAATGTAAAAAGCACACGAGTGCTTATTCCATTATCCTCGATGTAAAAGGATAAATAAATAGATGAATAGATAAAACGTTCTTCTGTTTCTTGTTCTTGTTCTTCTGTTTCTTGTTCTAGTTTTTCTGTTTCTTGTTCTTGTTGTTCTTCTCTTTTTCTCTTGCTTCCACTAATTGACCTCATTCAGTGGCTGGGCGGGATAGCCTGGTAGTCAGAGTGATGTGCTCCTGATCTGCTAACCCGGGTTCGAGTCTTGTTCAAGAGGAATTTTTCCTCTGGAGTTGACATCAGTGCTGACTCCACTCCCCCAAAAGTCCAGGTAAGACTAAAAACAGAAGTCCCGTGAGCGAACGCGCGCAGAACATCTTACGCACACGGTGAAACCCGTTCCGCTTTTCGGAAGCGTAGGCCATTGTGTGCAGGTGGGAACGGTTGACAAAATTTACAAAATCGCATACACATGGGAACTAGATGTAAAAAAAGCACACGAGTGCTTATTCCATTATCTTCAAAATATAAAAAAATATAAATAACCACCTCCTTCTCACATCTGAAAATCTAGATCGATTTTATTCAGCTGTTTACATTTGCAACCCTGGTGTTTGGAACACAATGCTATGGCCTGTGTTTGCTAGCCCCATGTGTTCATTTGCCGGATAACTAGAAGCAGTATCCCATGTTCACGCATTTCAGGAGGGCTAAGTCGTATCGATTAGGATTGTGGGATGGCCTTGGCGGGCCTCATTCCATTGTCTTGATTGACCAATCACAGCGCTTTAAATAGATACACTCCGGAGAAACCCAAGGGACGGTAATGTATATGTCTGCAAAAGGATCATATGAGGAGAGTGACCGTCCCTTCCTGTTTTCATGTTTCCACTTCCGTTTTCGTTTCCTTGAAAGCCAATATGGCGGCCGAGATCTATATCTATGACGTCTGTCTTATTTTTCTGCTCTGCAGTTTTTCATGAACAGGTCTTCAGCTCCTATCAGCACGCACTATCCATCTATGCACACAAACTCAGAATAAACCAGGATCTTAGGGAGGATATTTTGTGTATATGGTATTATGACCTTTTCTTAATCTGTAACGGACGCAGCAATAATCCATCCTTAATGAGTTTCAAATAAATCAACGCATTGATTTTGGAAATAGAAATAAAGAAAAGAAGCTTACATAAGAAACCTACAACAAAGAGGTTTCTAGGAACTTGATAACAGGTCTAACTTCCATAAGCTTTTAGAGCATCTATAATATTTAGTGTTAGTCACAGCGTTACATGGACCCATAATCCTATTCTTTTGTTCTTTTAAGTTTTACTATAGGGGCGGGACAGCCCAGTGGTCAGAGCGTTGCACTCGTGGTCTAACAGCCTGGGGTCGAAGCACCAAGGAGGCGTCCATTTCAGGGGATTTTTACTCTGGACTTAACATCAGCACGGACTCCATTCCCTCAAAAGTCCTTCGGATGAGATTGGCTGTAAACAGAGACCCTGTGTGCGAACACACAGAGAACAGCTTGTACACACGTTAAAAAACCGTTCTCCTTTTCGGAAAAGTAAGTAATTTCGTGCCGGTGTAAATGGATGAAAACACTAAAACGAAAACCCAACACACCAACAAACCCAAACCCCCATACACACAGGTGTCGTGTTTAGAAATGAAGAGATTGATTTTCTCTCTCCTCCAAAAGACAGGTACCGAGACCAGCACTGATAACGTCAGACGAGTCAGCCAGGGGAGAACAATTCCCCAGCGCGGATGATATTCAAACTACGAGGCTCTCACATCGGAGATAGGCACGCGGACCACTAGGCCCGGAGTGGACTCTATGACGCCCAAACCACGCCCTGTTCAATTGACAATAGTCTGTCTGTCCGTCCATCCATTAACCAACCACAGGCACCAGAGTGCATGACCCCTCACAGCCTTTAGTGCAGTACTCCTGCACTCCCCTGTTATTTCACAACCACCACTCCATCCCTGTCACTATCTGTATGTGCTGTCCTTAAATGGTGGATCGGTAGTCTAGAGGTAACGCGCCTGTCTAGAAAGCGAAAAGTCCGGGTCGTATTGTGCGGTGGTTCAAATCCTTTTTGGGCCCGAAACTTTTCCCTCATCCACTAGATTATGAGTTGTGGTCAGGGTGCTAGTCTTTCGGATGAGATGATAAACCGAGGTTCCGTGTGTTACGCATCATTATATAGCGCACGTAAAAGAACCCACAGCAACAAGAGGGTTGTCCCTGGCAACATTATGTAGAAAAAAGCCACTCTGATAGGGAAACAAATACAGCTGCAGACAGGAAAAAGAAAAAAAAATGGGTGGCGCTGCACCTGTGTCCACGAGCTCTCCCCTGAGAGAGCAGCTCGAATATCACGTAGAGAAATCTGCTGTGATATAAAGTTGTATACAATAAAATACAAAAAATATCGCTTACTGGATTAAAGCCTTCAACTGCATGAATCTGGTCCAAACGTAGCTGGATTTTGTCCTTAAACTGCTTAGGACATCGCTTTTTTTTTAATAGTTGTCAGCACTCATGAAAACACGACCCAAAATAATGGAAATAAAAAGATATCACATGAATAAGAACTCGATAGAGACTGAAAACGAAAAATAAGTACTTACTCCCTAATTTTCTTAAGGGAAATCTGTAGTTTTACCTGATTCAGACACTCAGAGAGGCAATAGGAATGATGGTTTTTGGGATTGTTTGTCTTGCAATTTGCAGTTGCACATAGGCAGCCGATCTGAGGATAGACAGGGATACTGTGTTGAGATTTGTTCTCTATAATGGGTTCTTGTTTGCTGTTTTTTTATGTATGGCTTGTATCCCACCTGAGGTTCTCTATGTCTGTTGAGCCAATCAGTTTTAAAACAACAACCTAGTTGTCTGTTGGAGCCAATCAGTTTTAAAACAACAACCTAGTTGTCTGTTGAGCCAATCAGTTTTAAGCCAACAACCCAGTTGTCTGTGGAGCTAATCAATTTTAAGACATCAACCCAGTTGTCCATGGAGCCAATCAATTTTAAAACAAAAAAAAAGTTGTTAGTGGAGCCAATCAATTTTAAGCCAACAACCTACTTAATGACACAAAACCTCCCCCCTTCCAACCTCCTCCTTGCCATCCCTCACTTTCCTTCACTACCCTGAGACCTAATTATCCACCTTTCGACTTTCCAGTCAGGTTGTGAATTGTTCGGCTCATTAGGATGACTGTCTGCCTGCCTGCTCTATCCAACCATGGCTCCAGCATGGACAGGTAACACATGCACAGATGTACTGACCCAGTTTTCTGAACCTGGTAGTACATTATGGAGGAATCCCTTAGAAGGCCTCATAGGTTTTTTGCTTTTGTTTTGGTCAGTAAAGACTAAGCCCCTTACGGCGCCTAAACAGTGGGTGCCTTTGTTTTTGTCTGTCTGGAATTGAGAACAGATATTGTTTTGTTCAGCTAATCTAGAGAATGCTGTGTGTGTTGTGTTGTGTTGTGTTGTGTTGTGTTGTGTT
>CM060321.1:61322954-61335454 GCA_030674155.1 Stramonita haemastoma | reverse complement strand
AGAGGGAGAGAGAGAGAGAGAGAGAGAGAGAGAGAGAGAGAGAGAGAGAGAGAGAGAGAGAGAGAGGACTCATGAACAGACAGGCAGACATAGTTACACAGACAGGCAGACAGACAGACAGACACACACACACACTGAGCTCTCGGCTTCTTTGATTTTATAGTTGATATTCTTCGTTTCCGAAGTCATGTAATCGGCCATTTGGATTGATTGCCTTTGCATTCAGATCAAAGGGTCTCACCTGTCTAGCCTGCTGGCTACTGCCCCAGTAACACCGACATGATCCTCCTTCTCCATGTGCTCCGGTCTTCGCTGGCCCTGCTGACGTCATGGATTCTCATGCCACAGGATTATCCTGAAGATGGTTTGAAATAAATCGAAAATTTGCTCCGCCAGACACTTGGGTGTTGTGTCTTTACTTATCTGCTTGTATATGCCACAGGATTAGATGATGTTGCCAATGACAGAAGCGGGTGGTCTGTCTGCCCATGCAATACCATCAGGGTTCGCCATTTTTCTCGGTCTCCGCTGAGTTCTACGATCTCCTGTAGCCCTCCCAGACCACTGATCTCAGTGATGTTGGCAATGTAGGATGTTAGCTGTCTGCCTCTTTTCCTTCTGCCCATAACATTATCTTGGGGAATTATCGTTATGAGATTTGTCTGTTTCTTTTTGGGTCTGTCTGCGCTTATCGATTTTAGTCAGCCTTTGTCTTTGCACTGAGAGTTCACCAAGAATGCTTTTAGTTGTTCTTCAGCCTGATCATTTGAATTTAGAAGTCTTCTGTAGAACCATATTTTGGCGGTGTTGATTTTGTATCTTTACATTTTCTTAGTGTCCAGGCTTTTGACCTACACAGCAATACAGGCTAGATTAGTGTTTTCATAATTCTATTTTTGAGATGTTTAGGTATGCCTTTGTCTTTCCAAATGATGTTCAACAGCATTATCCTTTGTTTGGCGGTACCGATTCTAGCCTTGAAGTCTTGTAGACAGACGCCATTCTTTTCTTTTACAGAGCCCACAGAAAGCAGCCTGAATTGATGAAGAAAAATCTGCAGTGGCTGTCAGTGATAATACAAGAAAGAATGTCAGCACATAACGATCAGGATTATGGAGCTGCTTCACGATCCTGGATTACAACGAAAGGGAGGAAACATCTTCGCCCTCTTTGTCTAAAACAAAACAAAACAAAACAAACAATTCCCGATATAACCTACGCTTTGATTTGACCATAAATTTGGGTTGAGATTTTGACATTTTGTCAGCAGTTTGCTCTGGAAACAAAAACAATACCAAATTCTTTCTGTTCCACATTTTTGTTGTGGATAACCGTGGCTGCATTAAATCATCAGAAATCATTTTGTTATGACAGACGCGGTATCCTCCCTGAAGAAGAAGGAAATGTGAACTTTATTTGTCCTTGCATGCTCTTGTCAAGAGATCAAGATTTACGGTAGCCAGGGCTGTGTGTATCGTGACTGCCTGTCATTGCCAGATTTCCCCCCAAATAATGGATGCCTAATCATTACAGAATATTATTAAGAAATGTTTTGAAAACAGTTTTTCCTCTGTGTGTGGTAAAACGTGATCAGGAAAGAAAGAAAAAAAAGTGTAGCTTTACGACTAATGTTCGTTTAATCATTTTTTCCCTTCGTTCCTCTGCTACAGCACTTGTGAAAACTGGTGAGATTTTACGCATGTGACCGTTTGCCCACAAATAATGCTGCTGCATTCCGACTTCAGAAATGTCTAAACATGACATCAGTGTGCACGGGGTTTTGATATAACAGTACATTCATCTGCATCAAACAGTAGTAATTTGTGTGAACGTCATATTGAAATTAGGTATTTAAACTTCAGCTTTTGCTAACCGTTTTTTCATATCCAGAAGAAGAAATGAGGAAAAGAGAGAGAGTAGACGTGTAGATATGATCGAAGAGAAAGAGAGAGAGAGAGAGAGAGAGAGAGAGAGAGAGAGGAGGAGAGAGGAGAGAGGAGAGAGAGAGAGAGAGAGAGAGAGAGAGAGAGAGACTGTCGAGAGTAGCAAGCACGAGAGTAGAGACTTGTGTTAAAAGCACGTATTTCAATGCACTAATAATCCCGTCCTATATTTCAATCGATTGCGATGCCCGTCTACTTTTTCCATCATGCGTTCTCTCCTCATACAGTCACTCACACACACACACACACACACACACGCACACACACACACACACACACACACACACACACACACACACACACACACACACACACACACACACACACACACACACACACACACACACACACACACAGAGCCTGGCTGAGAGATCCATATCCCTATCAGCCTTGAAGGCATACCTACATGTGTCTAGTGATAAGTACCCGAGAATCGATCAGTCTGCCAATCAGTCGGTAAAATTAATAGGTGTGCTTGTCGAGAAGTTCTTAGGCTCAGTAAATCAATGGATTGCTCCCAGGTATCCAGCAATCATTGATTTTGATCTTATCTATCTACATTATCTATCTTCTTCATTATTTCTTCTACGCTCTCTATCTATCTATGTCTCGTATCATTATCTATCTATCTATCTATCATCATTTTCTTTCGCTTTTTTTGCCGCCTCATCTTCTGTTGCGATCATGTTTTGCTGTTCCCCCACCGCTCATTTCATTCTCCCCACCGATTTTTAGGCTCAGAATTCCACAATGAGCGCATCGATGCTAGGCCGTCGTCAGGCCACTAGCCAGAGGGGCCCTGCACTGCTGCTGGGTCATTTGGTTGGTGTTCAGTGGTGTCTGTTCTGAGCTAACATACGCAGGAACCACCTACTGATCCCCAGTACTGATGATAGTAAAGCTCAGTCGCGGAGCAGGCAAGCAAACCAAGGAAGGCAATATTTTATTCCGAGGATATGGATAACATGGGGGTTTTACATCCACCGCCATTTTCAGGATAACACATAAAAACACATCTCTACAACAGCAATATATATCCAATACAAACTAAATACTTCCATTATCAAACGCATCAGGAATGACAGAGATTATAATAAGAAATATATTTAACAAGTCAGAACGAAATAAGAAGTAGAATCAATGATGATTTTGATTGGAGAACCAAAAAAAAAAAGAAAAAAAGAGAAAGAAAAAAGAAAGCCAGACTGAGTGAGACGCCTACCCAGGGTGCAAACCACCACAAATCCCTCCAATGACACTTTTCCACAAACCTGCACCCCTGAAGGCTTTGGAAGAATTCACACTTTTTGACCCAATCCCCTCCTCTCCTCTTTTCCCGACCCAATATTCCTCCCACTCAACCCCTCCCCGTTTGTTGAACACACTCCCTTCCCGTTTTCTAAACTCAAGCCATCCCCCTTAACCCACTCTATCGCTCCCTCTTTTTCTCTGAACCCCCCCCCCCCCCCCCCCCCCCGTCTCTGCACTTCATGATTGACAGCTCCTCTCCCCCCTCTTTTTATATTTAAATCACTTGAAGGACTTTGGATACATTTACAATTTAATGTTTACACTCGGTTACGTGCAGTCAAGTCAAAAACACTTTAATTATCCCTGAAGGACAATCAGTTAAAGTAATACGTGACGTCACGCTAATATATATCGAAGCAGTTGTTGTTTTGTGGTTGTTCAGTTGTGTATTAATATAACTATAATGATTGGTCGATGTTTATCATTTTTTTTTTAACATTTCCCCTACAATGTACGTACAGTCGGTCAAAGGGAAGCAATCATTCCTTACACGGGTTGTGATTTGGAATATGCTATCTCCCTTTTAGCATAGCACAACAGTAGGCTCAGTTTCTGAGCCAGAATAGTTTGTCATATATAATTTAGGCCAGTTTTTTTTCTTCCTTTCTTTTTCTTCTTTTTTGGTTTTGTTGTTGGTATTATTGTTGTTATATTTGCAATTGTTTAAAGGCCGATTTACGTTAAAAGAAAGCCACAGAATAGTTTCTGATATAATATGATATTATTTGATACTACAAAAACCACCTTAATTGCCTCCATCGCGGCTGTCGACGGTAGCAGCTCCTTGCAATACCGCCAGGGCTCACCATCTCTCTGTGTCTCTGCTGAGTTCTGCGATCTTCTGTAGCCCTCGCAGACCACTGATCTCAGTGATGAGTTTGCCACAGAGCATGTTGATAGTCTCCCCTTTTTCTTTGATAAAGGTAAAAGTAAAGGTGTCCCATAACCTGTGTAGTCGTACGAAAGCGAGGCATCAGAACCCCAATTTCTCTAGGGCCAGCATACTGAGGGGCGCTCCCATCGCTGCTTTACCTTCCCTGACTCTAAAGAGGGCAGGTACCCATCTACAGCTGGGTAGACTGGGGGACTGTACTGAAGCCATGGTACGGAAACGGTTACCCATGCCAGTTGGTAACCACGCTCGATGCTGCTAACCTTAGCTTGGGGAAAGCGAGTGCTCTGCCACTGAGCTATCCCGCGGGTCCCCTTTGATACTTTACACGTTTGTAGTTAACCTATTTGGATACGTGAAGATCTCTAAATAAAGTAATCAGCGTTCTTTGTATACGAGTCACGATCCTCTGAATTACTGTGGAGCGAAGAAAAGGGGGACCAACATTGAACAAGAAGAAAAATTTATCACGTGGCGTCATTAAATGAGACTATTTCGACGAAAGATTGGTGTCGCGAATGACTGATCGATAGACACCTGGTTGTGAACCGTGCTGAGGTTTTTATATTATATATTTGTCCATCACACAGGTATACATTGTTCTTTCTTTCTTTCTTTTTCTTTCTTTTCTTTCTTTCTTTCTTTCTTTCTTTCTTTTCTTTCTTTCTTTCTTTCTTTCTTTCTCTCTTCTACTACTACTACTACTACTACTACTACTACTACTACTACTACTACTACTACTACTACTACTACTACTACTACTACTACTACTACTACTACTACTACTACTGCTGCTACTGCTTCTGCTATCCGATTTGTTTAAAAATCCTTGTACCCTTTATAATTAAAAAAAGTGTGAACGACTAAGGGTTTTAGATGGAGCACATATGTTAACACCTCCATTCCCACCTTTATAATTTTCATTATGTCGTATCTATTATTATTTATTATTATTATTATTATTATTATTATTATTATTATTATTATTATTATTATTATTATTATTTATTATTATTATTATTATCTATATCATCATCATCATCATCATCATCATCATCATCATCATCATCTTATTATCATTATCATTATCATTATCATATTATTATTATTATATTATTATTATTATTATGATGATGTGATGATGATGATGATGATGATGATGATGATGTGATGATGATTATTATTATTATTATTATTATTATTATTATTATTATATTATTATTATTATCATTATTATTATCCTCCTCCTCCTTCTTCTTCTTCTTCTTCTTCTTCTTCTTCTTCTTCTTCTTCTTCTTCTTCTTCTTCTTCTTCTTCTTCTTCTTCTTAGTGTTAATCATTATCATTATCATGATTATAATAATAAGACCAAATGTTTTTATATGACTGCTTCTCTACCACAACAGGTCGAGAGATGATCGTGCTCATTAGCCAGGTTCCATATAACCCCATATTCCTAGAGTCAGAATGCGGCTGCCTCAATGTTGGGCAAAAACGGTAAACCTGAGAGCTCTATCCGAGGAAGAGACATCGGAAGACAGAAAATCAATCCGTACTAGCTGTTATCCCGACTAGACCTTTCTTTAAATCATTACTTTTTTTTTCAAGGTATTCTCTTTTTTATCCATAGAGAAGAGACTTGTCATTCGCACAGACAGGCGCACGCGCGCACACGCACACACACATACATGCACGAACGCACACACACACACACGCACGCATGCACGCACGCAGCACGCACGCACGCCACACACACACACACACACACGACCGCATTACCAAAAAAAAAAAAAGTAAGACAATAATGAATCGGTATAAGGGGAGATACTCGTGTTAATTTGAGTCTTGCAACGTTTACTTCCCTTTGACTATTGTCAATAGGCCAGGCACTTCTTTTTCTTCACTTTTTGCTTGCTTTGTTCTTTCCTACGGTACGCTTTCAGTTTCCGCAAGGTATGTTTGCCTTCCATGTGAAACATTTCCCTACAGCCACGAAAAGTGCTCGAGAGAATTTGACAGCAGAAGATGAAAGTCTATTGTAGCAAGTGGAGGGTAGAGTGTAACACAGAATGCCCTTCTAATTTTGCCTGCCCGCCCTGTCTCTCTCCTCTCTCTCTCTCTCTCTCTCTCTCTCCTCTCCTAACCTCCCCCCCCCATCCCCTGAAAGCTGGGATTCTTCTTAAAGTCTTTTATGCATACGCAACTTTCCTCCTCAATATGGCGCCCTTGACGTCATTTTGTCTAGGCTCATACAGTAAAAAAAAAAAAAATTCTAAGTTTCCTTACGTCCTCTCATGTCCATAGTTTTTGCCTCAAGTGGTGGCATCTTATCATATAAATATATATATTTTTATTTCTTAAGCAGTGAATTTGAATTGTTCACGTTTTGTTTGTCCGAATTGAATTTAATGCCTGAACCAGACCTGGACGGAACCCCCCGGACGACCGACTTGGATCAAGGGACAGCTGATAATCTTGATGGGGAAGTTTCGCCATTGTGTATTGGGTGTCACAATACCCAATGGAGTGAACATCAGTGCTGACTCCGCTCTCCCCAAAAGTCTTTCGGATGAGACTGTAAACCGAGGCTCCGTGTGCGAACGCACGCAGAACATCTTACGCATACGTTAAATCCTGTTCCGCTTTTCGTAAAGTGGTCATTGTGTGCCAGTGGAAACAGATGACAATTTAAAAAAAAAACTGCATACACACGGGACCGATTAAAAAAAAGTACACGAGTGCTTATTGTGTTATCCTCAATATAAAAGAATAAATATGAAAAAAAAAAAACAATGATCAAGTCTAGTCTGTGTGTAGTATTGCACGTTTCTTTTTCTTTTTTTTCTGACTGGTGCAGGTTCCTGAATCAAATTTTGTAAGACACAGACCTCTTTCTATTGCAAGAGTTGATTTTTATTGTGTTTAAACAATTTTTTCTGAGCGTATAATATTTTTATTTAAAAAAGTTGTCCAGTCTATAATTATGACTAAGGGAGTGAATCACTCAACGACAGTCTCTTTAGTCTGGAGTACGTTTTGATTCGATCTAGGGGAAGGAATGCAGGGAGAGGGAGGGGGTAGGGGAGGGGAAGGAGACAGGATAATTTCATTGTTAGAATGTCGAACGCGTGATGTGACTGAACTGAGGGCGCAGACTGAGGTCTCTGGTTACTCACTGTTTGAGGTGACCCCCCCCCCCCTCTCCCATCCTTGAATCGATATTGTTTCCATCATAAAGTCTTTGAACGAGACTATAAAACAAGGTCCTTTGTGTGAAGCATACAGGACATCTTGGGTACATGCTAAAAAAATCACCAACCCACCAAACAAAGCCCATACAGGGGGTGGGAAAGCCTAACGACTAGAGCGTTGAGCACTCTATCTGACAGTTCTGGTATGAGCCATTACAGAGGCACCTGTTTGAGAGGATTTAACCCGGCCTTGGGGTTAACATCAGCACTGACTCTCTCTCTTCCGTCCTCCAAAAGTCCTTCGGATGAGACTATAAAACCGAGGTCCCGTGTGTGAACGCACACAACATCTTGAGTATGTGTTAAAACCCATTTTGTCTTTTGGAAGAGTAGGCCACCGCGAGACGGTAGGAACGGATGACAAAATAATTATAAAAAACAAACAAACAGCAAGCATACTCGTGTTTAAGCATAATCTCTGTGGTCGGAATGCAGCTTACCTTAATGGTCCATGGTGTGCAAAAAGAGTTGTATAGACAAATCTCGCTATCGGTGAACCTTGGAGCTCAACTGAGGAGAAAAAATATGCAGCGGCAATCATAATGCCCCACACAACAGCTCAGTAAGTTAGGTCTCCGTTCGATCTCTTTCGTTAGTTCTTTCTTTCTTTTTCTTTCTTTCTTTCTTTCTTTTTTTATTTGAGGAAGGAATAAGCCTCATGTGGCTTTTTATATTCACTCTCCGCTGTATGATTGTTTAATTTTGTCATCTGTTCTCCTCGGCACACAATGCCTGCACATCCGAAACAGCGGGACATGTTTAATGTGTGCGCAAGACGATCTGCGCGAGTTCGCACACAAGACCTCGGTTTTATAGTCTATCCGAAGGACTTTTGGTGGGAGTGGAGTCGGCACTGATGTTAACTCCAGGGGAAAATATCCCCTTGAACGGGATTCGAACCCGGGACAAGGAGATTACGAGCGCAAAATGTGCAACACTCTAACGAACCAGGCTATCCAGTAATCAGGATTTAACCACTGGCCTCCTCTTTCCTATTCACACAGCACTATCACTCCGCAAACATTGTTTTCTTTTTGTCTTCGTGGAGATCAGAAAAATCTTTTGTCTCTTAGTTACAGGTTCTCTTGAGATTCGAACTAAGAAGTGGACAAGGCTTTAGATTCTAGAAACGCTGACCTGGCCTGGATGTTGGAAGGTTTAAGTGACCTAAAGTGGAGAGAGGAAAACGTTTTGCTTGATGCTCAGTCTTTGATTGCAAGTCTTGATGCTTTTGTTTATTTTCCGTGAATCTGTCTGTCCGTTTATCTGTCGATAAAAATTATTCCCTTGTTGGGATGCCAGTAGCCTGTCAGTATAAATAGCATCTGTACCTTCTGGAAATTCTCAGCAAAGAATTCCCTCTTTTCTTCCCTGGTCTTTGTTTTTGCCTTGTTTCTTTTTTTCTTCCTGTCACTTCCTTCTTGTCTATTTTTTTGCTTTTTATGTCCATTTTTCTGCCTTTTATCCAGAAAGACTTAAAAGATAACAATTCTCTCCCATGCCGAAATCAGATGCGCTTGGCCTGACTTGGCCTGACTTAACAGCAGCACAAAGCATTTTTGCTCATAATATGACAGACAACGACGACGACAAAGAAGAAGCATAAGCAAAAGCAGAAGAAGAAGAAGAAGAGAAGAAGAAGAAGAAGAAGAAGAGAAGAAGAAAGAAGAAGAATTGTGAAGAAGAAGAAGAAGAAGAAGAAGAGAAGAAGAAGAAGAAGAAGAAGAAGAAGAAGAAGAAGAAGGAAGAAGAAGAAGAAGAAGAAGGAGAAGAAGAAGAAGAAGAAGAAGGAGAAGAAGAAGAATGAAGAAGAAGAAGAAGAAGAAGAAGAAGAAGAATGAGAAGAAGAAGAAGAAGAAGAATTGTGAAGAAGAAGAAGAAGAACAAGAACAAGAACAACAAGAAGAACAAGAACAAGAACAAGAAGGAGAAGACCAAGAAGAAGAAAGACATGCTTTAAACAACAGACACAACCGAACTGTCCTAGATCTCTGACATTCTTACAGAATTAAAATGAAACAAGGACAAACGTTTTGTTCAACACTCAGTCTGTACACCCAAGTTTTGTCGCCTAGTTTTCTTCCATACATCAACCCGTCTCTCCGTTTATCTGTCTCTATGTGTTTTTTTTATTATCTTTCTCTCCCTCTTACTCCCTCCTTGACTCTGTCCTCCAATTGTCTGGTGAATTCATTGATGGCATCAAACCAGACGAAAAAAGGAAGCTACACGTGGCTAGACTTGACAACATTTCCATTCAGCCCTGTTTAATTCCCTGGCGACAACTTGCAGGAAATTGGCATTCCACTGAGGCACAGGGTCTGGACTGTCTTGCCAACACAGACCTGGGATCAGTTTTGGGGGTAGGGTGGTCCTGAGGCTGGGGGTTCGATCCTCAGCCCCCCCTCCCCTTCAGCCCTCGTCACTGCTGTTGATGGAGCTGTCAGTCAGCACACTGATGGAGAGAGATTGTACAAGTGTGTGTGTGTGGGGTGGGGGGTGGGGGGTGGGTGGGGTGGGTGGGAGGATGTTTGTGTGTGAGTAAGTGTGTGTGTGTATGTGTGTGTGTGTGTGTGTGTGTGTGGGGGGGTGATGTGTGTGTGTGTGTGTGTGTGTGTGTGTGTGTGTGTGTGTGTGTGTGTGTGTGTGGTGTGTGTGTGTGTGTGTGTTGATGTGTTTGTGTGAATGTATGTATGTGTATGTGTGAATGTATGTATGTATGTATGTATGTATGTATGTATGTATGTATGTATGTATGTATGTATGTATGTATGGATAGATGGATGGATGGGTGGATGTATGGATGTATGTATGTATGTATGGATGGATGGATGGATGAATGGATGGATGAATGGATAGATGGATGGATGGATGGATGGATGCCTGTCTGTGTGTCAGTCCTGTCTGCATTGTCCTCATGATTTATTTCCAAGAAATGGAGCTTGATATGATGCATTTTCTTTGGGATTTTTGTGCACTGTGTGACACTGTCAACTTATCATACTTAACCTTATGTATTGTGGCCCAACAAGTCTAAGGCACATTCAGTTTCTGAGTTTCGAGTTCTCTGTCTCTGTCTCCCTCTGTCTCTGTCTCTCTGTCTCTCTGTGTGTGTATGTGTGTGTGTGTTTGTGTGTGTGTGTGTGTGTGTGTCTGTGTGTCTGTCTGTCTCTGTCTCTGTCTCTGTCTCTCTCTCTCTCTCCACTTCCCCCACCCTCCTCTCACTCTCTCCTCTCATCAGCTTTCTTCTCTCCTTTTAATTCGTTGTGTCGCCTTCCCGCTGAGACATCGGGGCCACAGGCTGCTGGCAACACAGCTACTCGTAAACACCAGTGATGTGTGTACTCTGTTCCCATGGAAACAGGACAGAATTCAATCACGCGCACAACTCGGGACGAGACAAGCAACGGGTGAGAGTGAGGATGAGGGGTAGGTGGTGGTGGGGGGGATGGGGGGTTGTGGGAGGGGTGGGGTTGAGTGTAGGGTTGGGGGGGGGGGGAGATAATTGAGTGAGAAAGAAAGAGAATGGCGGAGTATGTCCCAATTCATTTATCTCGTCTGCTTGAGATGTTAACCTTTGCTCCTTACCTCCTTATCTATCGTACCAGCTACAGCCCCTCCCCCTCCTTCCCCCCTTCCCCTCCCTCCCTGTGCCCTCTTCTTCTTCTTCTTCTGGCACTGGAGAGAGAGAGAGAGAGAGAGAGAGAGAGAGAGAGAGAGAGAGAGAGAGAGAGGAGAGAGAGAGAGAGAGAGAATAAATGAATAAATGAATGAAGGAATGAAGGAATGAATTATCTTTATTTTTCAAGGGTGACTGATAAGCATTCACATACCTTTTTCTCCAGCTCTTGCCCTTTTCAGTGACCACCACCCCATAAAAACAACAACAAATAAAACAAAACAAAGAAACAAACAAAACCCCAAATCGACCCCCCAAAAAAAAACAAAGAAAAGAGAAAAAGAACAACAACAACAAAAACCCCCAAACCAAACCCCCTCCCCGCAAAAACCATTACCACGAACGACAAAAGTTCAACCTATGATATAAAGAAAGTATATAATATAATAGTCAAACACATAACATCCTACTGGATACATTGATAATTATTTAAACAAAAGAGATAGATGTGTATTTAATAAACACATAATCCCCAAGTGACCCAACAAGGGTTACGTCTTCTCATGTCATGTCACAGGGAGTCAGGGAGATCAGAAGACAGGGAGACAAGGAGACAGGGAGACGGGGAGAGAGGCAAGGAGAAAGGGAGGCAGGGAGATGTCTTCTCATGTCCTGTCTTTTTATATCATGTCTTCTCACGTCATGTCTTCTCACGTCACGTCTTTTTACGTCATGACTTCTCATGTCACGTCTTCTCATGTCATGTCTTCTCATGTTACGTCTCCTCATGTCACGTCTTCTCATGTCATGTCTTCTCACGTTACGTCTTCTCATGTCATGTCTTCTCATGTCACGTCTTCTCATGTCACGTCTTCTCATGTCACGTCCTTTCATGTCACGTCTTCTCATGTCACGTCTTCTCATGTCACGTCTTCTCATGTCATGTCTCTCTTGTTATGTCTTCTCATGTCATGTCACAGGGAGACAGGGAGATAAGAAGACATGGCGACAAGGGGAGAGGGTGACAGGGAGGGAGGCATGGAGAAAGGAAGGCAGGGATATAGGTAGATAGGGAGGCAGGGAGATGTCTTCTCATGTCAGATCTTTTCATGTCTTCTCATGTCATGTCTTCTCATGTCAGATCTTCTTATGTCATAACTTCTCACGTCACGTCTTCTAGGCTCGTCTCTCCACAAAAAGTGTATGTACTGAATATTCTCAGCAGAGCCCCACCTGCCATTAGACAGACAGCTAGCTACAGTGCAAAAGACTGGCTTGAACAGGAAGGATGGAGAGATTCTGAAAACTTCCCACAGGCTTCAGGAATTACTTCCACAGTCTGCCTGGGCCGTCTAGTGGGTCGGAAGGCCCAAGGGAATTGGGTTACGTCAACCAAAAAAGCTACTGAAGTCTATATCACAAAGTTAATAGTGGCTTGGGGATAAAGGGGGGCGTACATAATTTTTTATAAGGAGAAGAACGAT
>CM060321.1:61315454-61320454 GCA_030674155.1 Stramonita haemastoma | reverse complement strand
GAAAAAGAAACCCCACCAGAATCACATCCATTTCATTTGACAAGCTATAACTTAGTATGAAGTGCACTAAGTTATACCTTCGTATGACATTTATGATTATACTTAGTATGAAAGGTACCAAGCTGTAACTTGTAGTTCATCGTTATACTTCGTATGACATTTACTGAGTTATATTGTATGAGAGGTACCAGGCTGTAACTTTGTATAAAATGCACTGGGTTTATTCCCAAACTATAATATTGCTTAGCAGGGCGTTAAGCCACAGACTAAAATAGCCCTGCCCCATTCCGGGGTGCTGGATTTTTCTTGGCCGTTATTCCTCCATTTCTGAACAGTTTCGATTTTCTCCTTCCACTGTAGGCCATACATCACATTGTATCTGGTCATCATGGAGGGATCCCTGCCAGCTCAGGGATACCCTGGGTCTCATCTGGAAGTGTGGGGGCTCACTGGCACTTTGCCAAAGGAGAGCCAGACTGCTTGGCAGAGAAGTTATAGGACAGACAACACCATGGATCCATGCAGTTGATTGCAGCCTTACTCGTGAAGTAACACTCCGGTATTATTTTTGGGGTCAAGTAGCATCTCCTGTAGAATGCGGGTCGGAAATGTTTTTGTTGATTTTCACAGATATTTTTTAAGTATGAAAAAATGCACTGCGCACTTGTTTTGAGGACTGAGGACATACAGCAATACCAGGTAGTCACGAGAAAGTTAGAAATGATCATCAAAATTAATGAGGACTGCTTGTGTTCCTACAGCCTTGACCCCGTGCATGCATATTGGGGCTAGGAAGCTAGCGGACGACGAAGGAGTGAGGGGGTACAGTGTTTGCTGAAAAATAAAAAAAAGGTTCTAACCGACCAAATTTGTGCAAAGTCACATGAGTTTTGAGTCAGGGGCTAGTCTTTCTGAAACAAGTAGTCTTTATTCCTGTGGATGCCTCAGTACGTTCAGCGCGAATGCAACAGTGATATATGAAAATAGACGGAAAAGTAGTCAAAACTAATACCAGCGTGTAGCTGAGTTTTTTTTATGTATTACAACTGCAATCAATGTAGTCAGATATGGGTATCTTTTAAAACTATTGATATGTCTTATTCTGTTTTTCTGTGACCGGTAAAAAAGCAAAATGTACTTTATTAAGTATGTCGTGATAGCAATAAAATACAGTTTTCTTTATGTTTTGTTATAGTCTTTTGGGATCCTCATTTCAAAAGAAATGAGTGAATTCATGGTGTAGTCTAAATGTTTGGAACAATAAAACTCAGTTACTAAAATATACAAATCAGAGTCACAACTGCAGCAAGAATAGAAGCTGCATAACCAACAACAACAACAACATAACAGACTTAAAACTATTGTAAACTAAATTATTTCATGTTTGGTATGCCATGACAACAGTCCTGGCTTTTTGTTGTCTATTCAAAGACAAGTTCACTATTTAAAAAATATTGGACTATGCCACAATTCCCAGCTTCACCTGTTCCCACTGCAATGAAAGAAGCTGGCTCACCTGACTTCTCTTGGGATGTTTACACTGTATCAACACATAGGTCATTCGGCCATTTACCCCATCAAAGAACTTAGTGATTCTGAGTCAAATCAATAATGTTTGTGGTTAGATTCCAGTCCGGGGCTGTAATTGTAAAACAGAGGCCACATGCTTTCCACTAAAAAACTCTCAACATAAGTGAATATTTATGTGTCGATGGACCCATAAACAGCACGAAACACTGTCGTAATCCGCTCAAAGCAAAAACCCTTTCAGCAAGAGAATGGCCTCACCAATCGTGTCCTCTGTCCACTCGAGAAAGAGCAAACCCGTGTTGCAAGTGTGGAATTTGCTAATGCAGTGTCCACCTTACTCGTAAGTATACTGAAGACGCCAGTCTGTCACACCATGTAGCATCAGCTTTGCAGTATTTCAGCATACAGCAGGAGTGAGGAGGAGTCCAAGTGATGATATTCCTTTCCCTTTTTCTACACACCGCGGATAGACTTAGCACTCTCAACCCTGCCGGCATCAGGGAGAGATGTCAGCATCATTCATAATTCACCAGCCACTGACCTTTTCTGAGACAGCTTCCTTCTCCACTGAAAGAAGGGGAAGGACCAGGAGTGAGAGGGCCTGCAGGGATTGTCAGTGCAATCCTCTCAGCTTCTCCTGTAAATGCCCTGTACTGTCTGTTTCCCCAGAGACTTTTCTTGAGCCGCTAAGTCCTTCTCCTCACCTCCCCCTGTTTTGTGGTCCTCTTCCCTTCTTATGGTATGTGTGTTTGTCCTCCATGTATGCTGCTTGGATTTTGATTTAGGATGATATATATTTATGTAATACATGCATACATACATACATACATACATACATACATACATACATACATACATACATACATACATACATACATACATACATACATACATACATACATACATACATACATACATACATACATACATACTATATATACTTGCCTTTCTAGTTTATAGTCTCTACTACATTGTTTGTATGAGTAGTGGTGTGTGTAGTTGTATAGTCTAGTAGAGTTAGTAGTAGTAGTGTAGTGTAGTAGTAGTAGTAGTAGTAGTAGTAGAGCAGCAGTAGTAGTAGTAGTAGTAGTAGTAGTAGTAGTAGTAGTAGTAGTAGTAGTAGTAAGCTGTAGTAGGCAGAAGGCAGCAGCAGCAGAGCTGGTGATGGCAAAGGTGACACGGGCAAGGTGACAGAGACAGAGACAGACAGAGAGAGACAGAGACAGACAGAGACAGAGAGAGAGAGACAGAGACAGACAGAGACAGACGAGAGAGAGACAGACAGAGACAGACAGAGACAGACAGAGACAGAGACAGAGAGAGAAGTAAAACTGAGATCAAGCAGCAGCTTGAGAAACAGGTCACACAGAAATCATGAAAGATTACACTTAGTCTGCAAGGGATGATGTTTCTCCCTTTACAGAACGAGGGTAGGAGGGTTTGGGGAAGTGGAAAACGATGATAGAAAATGGGTAGGAGGGGGGGGGGGGGGTAGCAAAGTAGGGGGGGAAGGAGGGTGAGATGGAAGTGCTATTTCAGAGCTTACGTGCACAGACTGATAATGGTAGAAGTATTAGCTTACAATCAGTCAGGTCGGGGTGTTTTTGACAGCTAGCAAGGAAAGAACTGTTCTGCTCCACTCTCATCATGCATCTTGAGATGTCCATCCCACACTTGAGATGTTTTTTCAAAGGTTCAGCTGTTATATTTTGTAAAGGATATGTTTGTTTGTACTTGGAACGTTTCACAAACGTAGATGGATGGATGGATGGTGGTGGCGTGGTGGTAGAGGTCATGATGATGGATATAGTGGATATAGTGGATTAGAGAACACATAGCAAAAAGCAATATCTATCAGGATTAGTGTGGCGGGAGTTGGGGGTAGGGTGGGGTGGGGGGTGGGGGTGGAAGTAGGTCACGAAGACAGGGTCAGGGGTTACGCTTCGTCTGCAAGGCTGGGCGTTCCTGCAATTACGAAATAGGGGGTAGGGAACTGGAGAAGTGGAAAACTAGGATGAAAAGTAGGTATTAGGGGACAGGGGGAGGACCTAAACTGGTGGAGTGGGGGGATGGGGGGGTGGGGGGTGCTGTCTGTGAAGGTTACGTGTGCAGTCTGTTAATGGCAGAAGTATCAGCTCACATAGTTAGAGTACCAATGACAGCAATAAAAGAGCGATTCTGAAATTAAACCATCGCCTCTCACATCTCAGACTTCTTCTTCGTTGAAGTCAGCGTCGAACCCTCAGACAGTAACTATTGTTGTCTGTCATATGAGTGAAGAATGTTGCTTTGATTGGTACAGTCCATAAACGTGGGTTGTGGTAATGGGATATTGGTGATGGCAATGATGACAAATATGCTGGTGGTGATGATGGTGGTGATGATGGTGGTGATGATGGTGGTGGTGATGGTGGTGATGATGGTGGTGGTGATGGTGGTGATGATGGTGGTGATGATGGTGGTGATGGTGATGGAGACTTAACTTAAACATTAGCGCTTTTGAGACTGAAGAAACCAAGAATATTTAGCCAACACGTGCATACAATTGTTCACAATTCCTTTCGCTCTATATCTCACACGACAGTCACACCTGTAGACCTTTTCATTTGTGCACAGCCCACAATTTTTCCACATTGTGCTACGACCTTGTTCAGCACCCTTTTGTTTTTAACATTCTGCATTATATGCAAGCATGTTGGAGGAAAAGAAATGACAGACTCAATAAGGCATCCATAGAAATTCTACAAATCTTCAACATTTTCCTGGAGATCCCACAGAAAACAAGAACACAAGATTGGCCTTTCTTATTTTATCAGATCTGTATTTGTAGCAAAGTTTAATTTGTCGTCCACAATAATAAGTAAGTATTTATATTCACAAATGCGTTCGACGTTCATACATCAATGTGCAGATCACGTATATGCTCTTGCAAAAGTTGATCAGGATCTCTTTAATATTTTTTAAAACTTTTAAATCAAGATAGTTTTTTTTTATACAAGGGGGAAAATACTTCTACTATTTTTTCAGAATACCTGGGATGAGAGTTGGACTAATCTTCAAGAGCAGAATCATCAAAATATTTAATCAAAGGTGTAATATCAGAACCAGTGCAGTCATTATATATAGAGTGAAAAGGGTAGGAGACAGAATAGTGCCTTGAGGAGAGCCAGTCTACGTTGACTTTTCAGCTGATATTGCTTTTTTAGATCCCACGCACTGTGTTCGATTCATCGGAAAAGTTCACGACCCAAAGAATACAAGGAATGCTATGGTAGCAGACGATGAATGAAAATAGGTTTTGAAGAAGAGTGTAGGCGAGAGTGGAGGAGGGTTAGGGAATAGGGGAGAGTGGGGGGGGGGGGGGGGGGGTTAGGGAGTAGCGGAGAGTGGGGGAGGGTTAGGGAGTAGACGAAAGTGGGGAGGGTTAGGGAGTAAGCGAGAGTGGGGAGGGCTGGAGGGGAGGGCTAGAG
>CM060321.1:61290454-61305454 GCA_030674155.1 Stramonita haemastoma | reverse complement strand
GACCATGCACCTGTCTCAGCCTCTCTACCCCTCAACGTTTTTAACCATCTAAGCGCTAAACAGCTTTTCTTCCTCTTGGAATATTGTTTCTGAAGGACGCTATAGCCGAGTGGTTAACACCATTCGACTTCAATCCTATGGGCCCATGACGTCGTGGGTTCAAATCTCGATGGCATCTCGTAAATTAAGGGTGGGACTTAAAAAAAAAATTCTCAGGCCAACTTCAAGTGCAGACCTGCCAGTGCCTTTATTCCTTTCGTGTATATACACATTCAGAAGATCAAAAAAATATGTACCTAAAAATCCCCGTACTTCATGTCAGCGTTCGGTGGGTTACGGAGACACGAACATAATTATCCAGCATGCATCCCCAAAGTCAAATCTCACTACCCTCATGGTAGGCAAACCGGTCGAGTAATAAAATCTCACCATTGGTAAACCTCAGAGCTCTAGCCGAGAACCAAAAACATTATTGTCTTTAATAATCGAAAAGAGTGAACTTGAAAGCTTTGTACATATTGATGATGATGCTAGTCCAGAACATTTGTCCTTCTTCTTTTTCAAACGTTCAGACAGCAACTATTGTTATCTGTCTAATGAGTGAAAGTGCGATGCACCACCTTTAAGCGCCTGGCAAGTCAAGCTCAGCGCATCCAACTTTGGCGTGGGAGAGAATTATCTTTTTAGTATCTCTGGAAAAAAAGGCAGAAGATTGGACCAAGAAGGCAGAAAGAGAATGAGGTGGCAGGAAGAGAAGGAACAAAGCAAAAAAAAAAGAGGGATAGAAAAGAGGGAATTTCTAGTATGGAATTTCCCGAGGGTGGGGATGCTATTTATACTGGTCGGTCCTCGGCATCCCCAAGGGGGACAACCTTTATCCTGTTTTGTTTGTATCCTAAAACGGATTGTTACCTGTCCTCAAAACAGGCATGCTTATGTTGCAACTCGTACACACAAGATCATACAGGCCTTATTTTCTCCGAAGCCATTCAAACTAATTAACTGTTCTCCAACACGCTATGTTAAAAATTCATAGCTTTTTTTTTTTGGCAAATTCAGTTTGAAGTTTCCCAGAGCTTGAGAAAAGTCGGCGCTTATTGCTAGTCTGTCAATTGCAAAATAACAGATATCACACACTCACACGCATATGCACATGCACGCCAACACATAGACAGACAGACATACATACAGACAGACTCACACACACTGAAGCATATCGAGAAAAAACATGAGTGCCACAAAATACTCATTAGTCATACAAAAAAGTGAATATTATTGCAATTGCTAACTAACAATTCTTTGTCGTAACAACAAAAATAGAAAACCTTTAACTCTTCAAAAGTAAATTTCCTTCCCCTCCAAAACATGAAACCTTTCTCAGACAATAGCATCCAAAAATGGCCGTAAAAGTCATCACTCAGAATCATGTTTTCGTTCCACCTAAAGTTTTTTCCCCATTTCCAGTCCTTGACCTAGAATGGCTTCGGAGCCACATTATACAGACTGCATATTCTTGCATTCAAGCCAAAAAGTATTTTGACACCAGAAAGACCACGCGGACATGATTATGACATGAAGAAATATGTACAATGCAGAGAGACAAAAAACCGTATATCACGTGCTGAAGAAGAGAACAGGAAAAACTATATACACTGCAGCACAACTGACATATAGACAGTGCATGGAAAACCCGTAATGACACTGGTGACCTGACCTGACGGAAAACGTTGATGAGGCAAGAACCATGGCCGTGAAGTTTTTGGCCAGTTTGTTTGTCTCTGTGTCACTATCCTCAGTCTGTCTCTTTCTGTGTCATCATGGTCATCATTGTCTCTATGTTAGACCCTGTCCTGTGTTTGCTGTGGCTTCTGTCCTCGTCTTCGTCCTGAGTCTTGTTGTTCTTGGCTGTAGTGTTGTCCTTATCCACACTGAGGTCGTTGTCCTTGCAGTTGGCGTTGTTCTTATCTTTGTAATTACTCTTGCTCATGTCCTTGCTCATGCCCTTCTTCTTGCACACATCCTTGCTCTTGTTAGTGGCGTTGTCAAAGTCACATTTGTCTTTCACCTTGACTTTATCCTTGTCTTTATTCTTCCTGCTATCATTGTTCTTGCTCATGTACTGTCTTTACTTTTGTCCTTGCCATTATGTTCCTTTATGCCTTTATACTTGCCAATGTAACCTTGTCCTTGCTATAGTACCCTGACACTTGCCCATAAGCCTTTGTGGCTTGCCCATGTACCCTTATGCTTGCTTCGCTCACCCCTATGCTCGCTTCTGTATGCTGTTCTAAGGCCTACATTTAAATGTTGATGTGCTTTAGAATGCTATGTTAGGATTGCCTTCAGGTGTGACAAGTTCTTAGCACAACAACCTGCATTTTCCTTTAAAGGAGCGACAATTGTGTCATGCTGGAATATTGCTGCCTCTGGTGAGGTACTTGAAAAGATTCATAAACACAGATTTGTCACCCATTGTGCTCTTACAATATTAAAGTGATCCCCAGGTGGGATGAATAATACAAACTATGTATTCTGAATACCAACTAGGACGATAGGCTTGGAACACCAAGCTGCAACAACAACGACTACAACAACATAATCAACAACAACAACGACAACAAACTCGTGTTTCGCTGAAAAACAATATTCACGATCCGATTATTGAATTGACCTTCACTAGTAAATTCTCTTGTTCCTCTGTTACAATCGAGATAATCTGTATTCAAAGCTTTAAAGAGAAAAACCAAAGGAGGAAAGAGGGCTGTGTCAGGGTACCTTACTGTCTGTCCTCCCTCTTCTTTACTGTCACTGTGACATTTTGGTATCTTGTCATCTTGTCTAGGTCAGGTCAGGTCATTCCATCCGTGTTGGCAAACAGAGTTGCCAAGAGTGCAAACATGAGCATCAAGACATCGCTATCATTAGTCACAGAAATATCAAAACAACCAAGACAGAACTGAGCAAAATACTTCCCAGCAGAATGCGGGGGGTTTTCTGATCAGCTATCTACTTTGTCATAGTGTCAAATAAGCTAGACAGAGTCGGGGTATACCTATAAAATGAAATCTGGTTATCAGCTAGTTTTGGTACCCTCGCAAGGGAGACAGCTTGACATATCTATTTTGGCTTTACTCCTTAATCATCGCTAGCTAATAAGACAGTACGGAGGAGTTAATAGCCAGTGAAAATTACCAGAGCATTCTACTGGGAAGTATTTTTGAAAAAAATAAAAAGATATTTACAGTGGCAGAGTCTGGAATTTTCTTCACTTGCATTTCTTAAGACACACACCTTTTGATCACCTACCCCACTTTTCATCTACAGTGATTTGAAACAGAGAGCATCAAAAACAAGATTTGCAGTTATGTACATTTTGTATGCAACATCATGATAAACTTGACACTGACAAGGAACAAAACATACACAACTTTTCAAAACGGAAGTCGTCCATTTTCCCCCATAATGCAACGCATTTGCCCGTGGTTGAGAACAAAACATACATTTCAACATTCCTGCATGAGAAAATATGGAAGAGAGATATTCAAACAGATAGTGTAACTGAAAGATTAAACATGAACAGAAGTCTCTTCTCCATTGATTGGAACAAAACTTGTAGAAAATGTCTAAAAAGTTCGAAAGTGGTTAACAAGCTCTTTTACCGCCTTGAGGTCCAGGAAAAGGATTGAGGGAGATATAAAGTCTCTTAAGATCTCAAAGACGCTGGGATCATGTCAGGATTAGAACCCCGGGAGTCTGGCAAAATCGATGATTATTTTTCATGTCTGCTTTAAAGAGTCAGAGTTCAAATCCTAGACGTTTTGGGAGAACAAACTCTGGACAGGGATAAGGTTAATTTAATTTCTGTAGGCGAAGCATTTGTTTTTAAAAGAAGAGTTGTTATATAGATATGTGTGTGTGTGTGTGTGTGTGTGTGTGTGTGTGTGTGTGTGTGTGTGTGTGTGTGCGCGCGCGCGTGTGTGTGTTTATGTGTGAGTGTGTGTTTATGTGTGTGTTTGTGTATGTATGTGTGTATATGTGTGTGTACGTATGTGCGCATTTTGTGTGATCAAATTTCTTGTTGCATATTGCCTTTTACGCCAATAGATAAGCAAATTCTATGAATGCAAACACACAACTTCACACAGACACGGACACACACACACACAAACACACACACACACATTCACACACACGCACACACGCGCACGCACGCGCGCGCGCGCGCGCACACACACACGCATGCCCACACACGCACACCAACCTACACCCTCCCCCCTTTTGAGTATAGTTTTATAGTTATACGCAAAGGCACTTGCACAACCAGACAAATGACACACAGAACAACACATGTCCATACATGAACACATTTACAAACTTTCACATCCTCTATGGAAGCCCCCCCTCCACTCACAACCACACTCACACAAACACACACACTCACACCCACACACACAGTCACACCCACAATCACACACACTCACACCCACACTAAAACCCACACTCACACCCACACTCAAACTCACACCCACACCCACAATCACACCCCCCCCCCCCCGCACAAACACACACACACGCAGACAGAGACACATACACATACTTACACATGCGCGCACATGAACACACCCACGCACACACACCTACACACACGCGCACGCACGCACGCATGAATGCATGCACACACACACACTCGCATACACACATGCTCTTGGTCTCTGTCTGTCTGTCTCTTCCCCCCCCCCGCCTCTCTCCCCCCATCTCTCTTACGAGCTCCTAAATTGATGAATAAAATCAGAATATTGCTTTAGGCCAAGTACCCTGGCCCCTCCCCTGTGGTACACCTTTTTCTGACGACTTTACACGAGGTAAGAGATCCCTGTTCCCAGCAGATTAACGGTAACATTCCTGTCTTTGTACAGACAAAGGGACCATGGCAGTTTTCTGTGGTATGAAAACTCATACGGAATGAACAGCCATAAAACAGGATAACAAGAAAACAAGGGCTACGGGAGATTATGTAAATAAATAAATAAATGAAAGACAACGTAAACAAACAAACAAACAAACGAACAAAAAATGTCAGACAGTGGAATTGTGTGCTAACTGGAATATTGTTGGAAAGCATGTGGATGTAGACTCAGCATGTAGAACAGGTATTGACACACAGCAGCATGGAAATCATTGGACGGTTGTGAAATTCGCTTTAGTTCCAAACTGTACATAACATAGACTACATCACCAAAAGAACATGGGAATTTGGTGGTAAATGAATACAATGAGAAATTTACTCTTATGTTTAGCAGAACGTGTCAAATCAGCTTTGAAAAAAGAAAAGAAAGCATTAACGTTTCCCTTGTTTCAGGTTTAGTTTGGATTCTTAATTATCCGTATTCATGTTTAGTTCTCACCTGTTCCAGATTAGTTTGTAGTAAAACTAGCATTCAAAATAGATGATCAACTAGATATAATAGGGGCGATATTGGCCTAAAACATCTTGAAATAGAATAAAGCGGGCAACAACAATTTGGTCTGAATTGTACGAAATTCACTTTGGAAAACTAGCTTTCTGAAACAGGATAAAAAATCCCATTGAAATCAGCTTTGATTGTCATGCCTTCCCAAACAGCATTAAGTTATCATCTATCCCCAAAGCAATTTTGTTGATACTACCATTTCGAGACAAAGAATAATGAAATAATTCGATAAGTCCCAAATCAGCCTTAAAACATACTAAAACTAAAATGTAAACAGTAAACAAAGGAAAACAACGTCTTGTTTGTAACAAATCAGCTTCTTGAAAATACCCTGTACAGGCAGGGATATAAAATTAAACATGTTTCCTTAAAACCGGCCATAAATTATCTTAAAAGCAATAATAATATAAAAAAGAAATAGTCGCACCAATCTCTATTTAGCTTGCGAAACATTCTGAGATAGGAACATAAAATCTTATTTTCCAAATAGGATAAAAAAAAACCCACACACAAACAAACAAAAAATACCCAAACCAAACAAAATACCTCCCAAAACATATGAAACAGGAACGCTCAATTTTAACTTGTTTGACCTAAATCAGCTTCTTTCAAAGCTAAACATTAATCAGTATATATAACATTTTCAGATTATACAAAAAAACATGAAACAAAATGTCCTTTGTCTACATCCAACCTTTCGAAAATAATATTTTGCGACGCGAGCTCAACATCAGGTTGCATAACTAAAGATTTTGTCTGACAAAGTGACAAAAGGAAAAAAAAAAAGAAATAAAAACATGGAATTGCATGTTATCATACATATCAAATATCAACAACAGAAAACTAAAGCAAGTCAAAACACCCCGGTAACTGTGCAAGTGTTTCATTTTTTAGAGCAGAAAAAACCCAATTACAAGGCCGTGCGTGTGTGTGTGTGTGTGTGTGTGTGTGTGTGTGTGTGTGTGTGTGTGTGTGTGTGTGTGTGTGTGTGTGTGTGTGTGTTTGTGTGTGTGTGTTTGAGTGTGTGTGTGCGTGTGTATGTGCGCGCGCGTGTGTGTGTATGTGTGTGTATGTGTGTGAGTGTGTGTTGTGTGCGTGCGTGCGCGCGCGCGCATTAATTGGAACACGTTCAAGGGAATTCAAAATATCAACAAATGCTTAGTACAGAAAACTCTACACATGTGCAAAGTATTTACACGCTTACAAAATCATTTCTACTACTATTGCCATAAGATTGTGTATAGAAAAGATGATACCTTGGAACGAAAGAAAATCAGATACATTTTTCCGCTAAACAAGATGCAGTCATTCAGAGAAAGCAAAACTGTTGGCTAACTGAATATAACACATGCATGTATCATATCCCCCCATAAATACAATCCCCCTTGCAATGGATTAATCTTTTCCGACAAATAAAACATACAATTTCATACACAATTTGCTCCCACGGAAAGAACAGAATCATGCCAAAAATATCATACCAATATCATGAATGCAAACGATAGAAGGCAGCCGACCAAAATATTGCAAGCAAGCATCAACGATTTAAAACAGATTCTACTATGTAGTTTCACTCACTATTGTCTATTACCTGTGCACATTTTTTTTTAAAGCTGTAGACAGACTAAGTGACCGTGAATGCCTTACATTGCACCCTGACATAAAATCTAGTCAGCATTTGACAAGAAACCAATCCTACTGTGTTACATATTCTCTGATAAATCTACTATAAGGGAGAGTATACATCAACAAAATATATTTGAAATACACCAATTCGTAGTAAATTTTTTGTGCTTATTGAACTGACTGCATTAAAGTAAACTGCAGAAAAAGAGGTAACTATTAAACCATAATACATAAAACAAAATTAGAGGGGGTCTTATCAATTCCTTTTTAAGTTGGCTTCTTTCAATTATTCTGCTTAAAACGAAAAAATTAACACTGTTTCACCATTTTGAGCTGCCAAAAAATTGAGACCAGTGGCTTCAGAGCTCTTAGGATTGAAATTCTAAAGCAGCATCTGTTCATACATATCGCCTGTCTTAGCAAGACCCCGATGTATGACTGTTTTCTCTGCTGTTAGTGACACTAGCCGGTTTCCCCACACTCAGGTATAACAGAAAAGGAATGCTTTCTTCTTGCTTCGACACTAAACATGCGGGATGGAGCATGCCAAAGACGACCAAACCTCCTTTTCTTCAGAAACAAACTCTGAGTTTTCTTTTCATTTGTTTATTTATTTTATTTCACTCTTGAATTTCGAGAATAATGGAATAGGCACTCATGTGCTTTTAACAAAATTTTCTTTTACATCCAATCCCCTGTGTGTATGCATTGTTGTAAATCTTGTCATCTGTTCCTACAGGCATACAATGGCCAACTCTTACGAAAAGTGGGATAGGATTTAACGTGTGCGCAAGATGTTCTGTGTTCGTTCGCACACGGGGCCTTGGTTTATAGTCTCATCTGAAGGACTTATTTTAGGTGGGGGGGGGGGGGGGAGGGGGGAGTCCGCATCGATGTTAACTCCAGAGGAAAAATCCTCTCTAACGAGATTTGAACCCGGGTCAGCAGATCACAAACAAGCGCAATGTGCATCACTCTAACCACCAGGCTATGCCGTCCCCTACTTTTGAAGAAGAGTAGCAATGCTCTACATTAATGCAGGAGTAAAGTGCGTTGTTTGTTTGCTTGATTGCTTGTTTGTGTGTTTGTTTTTTCGTTTTTGTTGATATGGTTTACATTTTTCCCGCTACCTTTTCTTTCCAGGTTCTTTCCTTTCATTCTTTTTTGTTCGTTATTTCTCTTTCATCTTCCCCCCATCCACCCTCTCAACCTTCATTAAAAAATCTGGTCTTCTACTTGAAAGCTTTTCCTGTCTTATTTTGTCTTTATTTTTTGTTTACATTCTATCTGCATGTCTATTCCTCTTTGTTTCTTTGTTAATTGTTTCTTTCTTTCTTTTCTTTTTTCTTTCTGTCTTTCTGTCTAGTCTGTCTGTCTTTCTTTGCTTTATTTCTTTTGTTTTGTTTTGTCTGTTTATCTGTCTGTCTTTAAAAAAAATCTTCTTTTCTCTTTTTTGTTGTTGTCCAGATGAAAATCAAAATACGATTTTTTTTCTGATGTTTTTTTTCTCATTTCCGCCTGGTACGGTTGCTAAGCTGGTTTGCATATAGACACACTTTGATAGGCACGTATATGTCCCCATAAATGTATGAATAAGAAGTCTGTATCTTTCTATCTGTCTGCCTGTCTGCCTGTTTCTTTCTCGGTGTGGTGTGTGTGTGTGTTGTGTGTGTGTGTGTGTGTGTGTGTGTGTGTGTGTGTGTGTGTGTGTGTGTGTGTGTGTGTGTGTGTAGGTGTGTGTGTATGTATGCGTGTATGTGTGTGTAGGTGTGTGTGTATGTATGTGTGTGTAGGTGTAAGTGTAGGTGTGTGCGTGCATGTGTATGTATTTCCTGTTGCTCATTCATTCCTATGCTTACAGCATTTGAAACAATATTTATGTGTGTCATAGATAGGAAAACAGTGTGATACTTTTTCTACTAATGTTTTCGTTAACTTTTTATGAAAAAATCTTTTAGAAAACCGACTAAAACACTGCAAAAGAAATCACATCATGGCGGCTTTTTTGTACCGTTTGTTTCTATGCTTTTCTCATATGCGATTTTATAATGCAAAAAATCAGTCCAAATTTCAAATACATTCTTACATCCATTTGATTGCTTGACCTCCATTGATAGACAGGGATGTGGTGCCATAAAAATGACTTGAAGCATCTCTGATTCTAAGTGTACGTTGTGTTTCAAGAATTCGCTGAACTCAAATATTATTTTTTAACAACGTAGACAAGTAAAACTGACACTCTGTGTGTGAATCTTTCAAATGAATATAATCATAGCCTACTGCTTACATGCCAGTATTTTGCAACAGAACCGTCTGATGACAAAGCTTGATTTCAAAGCAGCATATCTATCAGTCACACAGTCTCACATATTGCGTACAACTTTGTCATGGAAGTTTGATACGACTCATGTCGTGACATGATTATACTGAGATCACTGTCCAGGAATGAGATAGTAGTTCACGTGCTGACGCTAACACACTAGATTGTAAATGCCAAAGCTACACACATACAGACACACACCCAGACACACACACACACACACACACACACACACACACACACACACACGCACACACCCACACCCAAATCCACCCCCCCACACACAAACACATACACACACACATACACACACACACACGATCCGACATTGTGTCCAATCACAGTGAGTACACACATCACATAGGCTACTGAGTGTATGTATACTTGGAATGTGCATTATTTCTATGGAACTGAACGGCAAACACTATCATTTCAGTCCGGAGATGCATTGACCGATCTTCAGTATCACAATTGCTGACCCTCCTTCCGAGCTGTAAGGAACATCCAAGTCACACTGAACTTTGCACTGAAGCTTTCTGCTATAAAACCAGCTGACCGTCTGAATACTGTCTCTCTTATCCAGTTGTGGTCACCCAATTCACACTTGACAAACCTTTTCCTGCTAAAAACAACCGAGTCACTGGAAGTTCTGCTTATAATAGATCCACATCATGTACATGGAAACACACACATAATGCGTCTTTTTCTTCGTAAATTCTGTAGATGCTTGCATCACAACATTTCACTTTCACAACATTCCCAGAACCATGGAATGTTATTTTGTTGTCACTATCCACCTCAGCAACAGAGATAGTCAGCATCTTGTTCAATGTTCAGGCACATTTCTTTTTGTTAGACTAGCATCAGCATCATCACGGCTGGAAGTGACCACTGAAAAAATTACAACCAGAAAACAAGGGAAGAGGAGAGAGAAAATAAAAGAAACTGGAACGTTTTTTTTTCTCAGAGGAATAAGACATGTTTGTAGTAGTCTGGGAAGAAAGAACGGCGCCACAATGAGTCTTCACAACAAAACCCTGAAGCAAAACATGGTCTGTCTTTGTCTCTTTCCTGGACTGACTCCCTCTGCACACACACACACACACACACACACACACACACACACACACACACACACACACACACACACACACACACACCCCACACACACCACATTCCACATTCCACCAGCAACAGCAGCTGACTTTAACTCCTGGCACTGTAGAGATTTGAACTCCAGGATCCTAGAGGAAAAAATCCACATTCCGAGCTTTGACCCTCTTTCCCCCTGAGCATCCCTTTCAGTAGCTCAGGTGACCCGTCTGCTCGCTGTGTTTAGTCCTTCGCCGTACGTGGAAGTGAATCACATACGTTTGGGAGACCTACAAAACTCGTCCAGTCCATTCACTATCACCATCAACTTCTGCTGCAGAAGTCAGGAAGTCTATTTACTGTCCAGTACCTTCACCACCATTCATCGTCTTCTGTCAGAAGTCAGGGGAGTTAACTGTCCGGTTCTTTCACCATCATCACCAACTTCTGCTGCAGAAGTGTGGAAGTCTATTCACTGTCCGGTTCTTTCACCATCATCATCATCATCATCATCAACTTCTGCTGCAGGAAGTCTATTTTACTATCCAGTCCCTTCAATCATCATCATCATCATCATCATCATCATCATCATCATCATCATCATCTCATCATCATCATCATCATCATCATCATCATCATCATCATCATCATCATCAACTTCTGCTGCAGGAAGTCAGGAAGTTTATTCACTATCCATCCCTTCCACCACCATCATCATCAACTTCTTCAAGAGAAGTGTGGAAGTCTATCTTACTGTCCAGTCACTTCACCCCTCCCGTTCACCACCATCATCATTAAATTCTGCTGCAGAAGTCAGGAAGAAATCTATTCACTCTCCATTCCCTTCACCACTACCATCATCAACATCTGCAGGAAGCTAGGAGGTCTATTTACTGTCCAGTCTTCTTCACCACCATCATCATTAAAGTCTGCAGAAGCTAGGAAGAAGTCAGGAAGCAGTCTATTTGCTGTCCAGTTCCAGAGCGGAGAGGTTGGACACGGCATCTCCATCCCTGGCCAGCACCTTCTCCATCTTGGTGATGCGCTGCTTCAGCTTCAGCTGCGTGGAGTTGAAGTCCGACAGCAGTCTGGCGAAGCGGGTGGACAGGTTGTCCAGGGAGCCCTCCACCCGGTCCAGCTTCTGCTCCATGGTGACCTGGTCCTCCATCTCTTTCCGCACCGCGTCCTGAAACATAGGGTGTGTTGATGGTCAAGGGGTGTGTGTGCGGACTTGGTTAGGTTTGAATTTAGGTTTGGTTTGGTTAGGTTAGGTTATGTCAGGTCAAGTCAAGTCGGGTCAGTCAGGTCAGGTCATGTCAGGTCAGTGAGGTCATGTCACAGCCCCGTCATTGTTCACAGCTGTTAGTTTCCGCCACTTTTAGCTACTCTTAGCTGCTATCCATCCTATCCCATCCGGTGACGGTGGGAACAGATGACAATATTTACAAAACTGCATACACACGGGGTCTGGATGTTAAAAAAACACATGAGCTCTTATTCCATTATCCTTGCTATAAAAGAATAAATGAATAAATAAATACATCCCATCTCAGTCCAGCTGGGGCCAGCTGGTGCTAAATATAACAGGAACTGACTGCACTGAACTAGGTAATAGGAAAGGGCTCGCAAATATAAGCAGTTGGGTCTAGACCCTTGACTGACTTATGTTGGATTTGCGCAATGAGCGTTGTGTCATGTTAGAGTCAGGTTAGGTCAAGTCATGTCGTTTTAAATCCTCTAAGGTCAAACCAGGGCAGAGCAGATGACGTGAAGTGTCATAAAATACACGCATAAAAGATTTCACAATAGCAGGTAGTTGTCTGTATTTTCATTTCAGGTTGTTTATAGCCCCACTGACCACGAAGACCATATCAGGGCTGTCACCTTATAACACTATCAGTAACTCTAGTAACATTCATCTCAAGTTCAACATCTACACCATCCAATCCCTTCAAATTATATAACACTGTCGATTCCAGAAAAGAGAGAGGAAAAAATACTCTATTAAATGACAAATTACCTTAGTTATCTTATTTTGTAAGCCCAACAAAACCCAGCCTTGCAGAGGACGCCAGCCATTATGTGTGATTTATCATGTCTAGGTTATAGAAGCGTAAAGAAGAATAATGAACACCCCGATATACAAATAAAATATACATATGAAAAATGCCATGATGTGCAAATAACACTGCAGAATGAACAGCTTGTGTCTATATCCTAGAATTTATAACATAACTGCCTGGTTGCTAGAACAAAACAATACAGGCAAATGTGATATAGCGTATGAAAAAAAATTCTATGAAGTTTGCACCAAAACATAGGCAAGGTAATGGATTGGAAAAACAGGAAAGAAGCAAGAGGGGTGATAGAATATTAACAGATAAAGATATCCACACAGAGAGTGATAGAGAAAGGGGGTGTCTTGAGCCCAGAAGGTAGGGATGCTATTCATACTGAGAAGCCCCCAGAATACCCATGGGGGGTTAGTGATGTCTTGATGTAACATATTTATCTTAAGAATCTAGTTCTAAATTCAAATTCTATCTAAACCGTGATAATTATTTTCCCTATTTGCTTAACCCAGATTGGTGGTCTGGGTACTAGATTTTCAGATGAAACAATAAACCAGGCCATGTCTATGAAGCATAATTATTTTCAGCGCATAAAAAATATCAGAGAGCAGTAAAAGTGATCTCTGACAAAATCAGTAAAAAAGCTACCCTGAAAGGCAATGCAAAGTGCTTGTAAAGTGCTTGATTTTGCTAGAATTATTTATTGTCATTGGTTGTTTGTTGTGAGGGTCGAGTGCAAGCGCTTTGATTTGTTTTTACAAGATACAGCGCTATATAAATTCCATGTATTATTATTATTATTATTATTATTATTATTATTATTATTATTATTATTATTATTATTATCATTATTATTATCATTATTAAACCCTACACAGAAAATGGAGGCGTCAAACTATTCATGGACCATACATCCTCTAAAGAATCGGGGTAAAAATCAAGTGTCATATGATTTGAACTGTTTCAGGATTAATATATTTTTAAAAAATTCTTTTTTCCACTGTAAAGGGAAACCTACTGTACTTAACATCAGAAAAATGAGTCATCCTCTTTACAAATCCCCTCTCAACTGAACTCTTATCATCCCCTTCTCTCCTCTCCCCTTCCCTCCCCTTCCACCCTATTCCCCCACCCCTCTCCATCCATCTTTATCAAATCGTACATCGGAGAAGCACCTAGGGTAAAATAATCTTTTTGTGCACAAGTTTTCAAACTTTGTCCATGTTGATATGAGAGTTTCTCTCCCTTCTTTCCCCATCTTTTGTTGCAATTTCAGCCCACGAGGCGGGGCTGTTCAGAAATGGCAATATGAAAAAAAAGAAATGGTAATATGATGTTTGTATGCTGTGCTGCTGTGTTTTGGTGTATTTGTGTTGCCTAGTGCTGTGCTGTTTTGCTATGCTACAACAAGTTATGTATTATTCTATTGTGTTGAGCCTCGGACAATGTTTTGGTGTTTATTTTGGTTTCAGTTTCTCTATTACCTCTCTTCGTCTCTCTGTCTGTCTTTCATTCCCTCTCTGTCTTAGATTGTACTGCTTTGTTTTTTGTGCTGGTTATTTACCACTTTTCTTGCGCTGGTCCTTCTAGTTTCACCATACAATTCCATGGACACACTCCTGTCGATTATATACCCTATCCACTACTTTAAAAAAAAAGAATAGCATCCGTGTGCTTTTTTGTAATCATTTCCCATGTGCATGCAATTTTTAAAGTTTTTCAATATTCCAACAGGGACACAGTTGCCTGCTCTTCCAAAGGGGAAACGTGTTTTAACATGTGTTCAAGATATTCAGCATGCGCTTCAAGAGCCAGAAGTTCATTTCTCAATGTTATGTCGCCATAAATCTACCAGCAGGGCAATACCCTACCATCCCCTGGTTCACTTCATGGTGTGCTGTAGTGCCTGATCTGTAGAAGCATACTTACAGAACCATCTACTGAATCTTCTACTGTCACTACAAAATAGGATATAGCTTAGCTGGAGAGGACCCGACTGACTGATCTTTTCATCAGATAATCGTGTCCATGGTCTTCCTATCTTTGCAACCACAGTCATAGGAGTACACTGTACAGCAATGTCTGTTCTGAACCATCACACGTAGGGACATGTCTGTCTAAACTTTTACTATTGATGATAGTTACGTTTTAGTATCGGAACCAGACTGGGCAAGATGCTCACCTGACTGCAGTCGTTGTACAAAGACCTAGGGCTGTCGTCATGTATAGCCTCCAACCAAAAGACCCTAGGGTGCTGTCGTCACTGTATAGCCTCCAACCAAAAGACCGTAGGTGCTGTCGTCACTGTATAGCCTCCAACCAAAAGACCGTAAAGTGCTGTCGTCACTGTATAGCCTCCAACCAAAAGACCGTAAAGTGCTGTCGTCACTGTATAGCCCCCAAACCAAAAGACCGTAAG
>CM060321.1:61272954-61285454 GCA_030674155.1 Stramonita haemastoma | reverse complement strand
GACGTTTTTGAGGGTAATTTCAAACTTTTTTCTTATCCTATTCCAATACCAGTTACTCTTGATTCGTGTCAATGAATAAATGAATGAAACAATGAACGAATGAATGAATGAATGAATGAATGAATCCCTCGAGCATTTATTATCATCTCTATCCTCTGGGGACGGGGTAGCTCAGTGGTCAGAGCGCTCCCCCCCCCCCCCCCCCAGCCAATGTTAAGCAGCGACGAGCGGGGTTACCAATTGGATGGATGACCGTTAGCGCGCCTTGCTTCAGTACAGTTCTCCCAGTTCCCCCAGCTGTAAATCGATACCTGCCCTCTTTAAGGGTCAGGGAAGATAAAGCAGCGAGGAAGAGGAGATGGGCGCCGCCCTCAACATGCTTGCCCCCAGAGAAGCTGAGGTCTCTGACGCCTTGCTCCCCTACGACCGCAAAGGTTATAGGACACCTTTACCTGTACTTTTTATCCTCTGTAGCATCCTGTGTAGAAACAAAAATCATGAAAATGTTATTTGCCCTCTCAGAGACACCGTGGTCCAAAGACAGCTATGTGTATCTGAGCAGCGGGGGGTCACCAAACAAAACAGATCCAGCAATGGTCTGAAGCCATTACAGTGCCTCGTGTTCTGGTTATTATCAAAAATACAGATCATGAACTATTAAAAGCCTAGCTAGCGAAATTGATAACAAAGCCCAAAGAGCAAGTTCTGGGGTATGATGTTCACTGCATTGAGTAACTTTGGGGTCACCCACTCATCACATCTTAGGATCACCATGAAACAGTAAGTACGCACTGGGTGGGAAGTTTGCGTATATTACAGCTTTCAAATTCCTCGCCATATAGGCAAGTCATACTCCAGCTTTACAGTTTTGTTTACTACTTCTTTAAAAGCAGAGTAGTACAGATTGTTTATAAATACAAAGGGCCTGCCAAGGCAGAACAAACATCTATTCATAACATTCCAAATCATAAACAACCTTTTAATCTAGACCTTGGCGCATAGCTTACATCACTTACTGACCACACAATTGGCCAGTGCAGGGCAGAAAAAACCCATGGAGCCAGTGGCCTTGCATTAGTCATTCAGAAGTGGTGACCATCATCATCATCACCATCACAACATCGACGACTCTGGAGAGAGGAGAGAACAGAGGCAGGAAAGAAAGAAGAAGTGGAGGAAAGGAGAAATAAAGAACAAAACCAAGCTACCATGAAAGTCATTTTACCACCTTCTTCAACACAACACTACCATCACCGAGTCCTAAAAAAATTTCGCCAATCCTATCGCCTTTTACTTGCGTATATTGCTGCAGAAACAGGGGAAGAGAGATTGTTCTCTGCGTTGAGAGGATGCCACTCTGGAACCCCCCCACCCTCCTCCTTCTCCCCTCAGGGAGATTGTCTGCATTCTGTGCTGTGATCTAAGACCCGCAGACTAAGGCAGCGGCGAGCGGTGAGAGGAGAGGTATTAATTCCAGAACTCTGCAGCATCGGTCATTGGCCGAGCGGGCCTGCGGGAGTGCTGCACAAGCCGATTCCTGAATCCTCTTGACTGGTAGTGCCAGGAGGAGGACGAGGAGGACGAGGAGGAGGAAGAGGGAGGATGAGGAGGAAGAGGAAGATAGAGGAGGATGAGGAGGAGGGAGGGAGGGAGAGGAGGAGGAGAGAGGAGAAGGAAGGAGGAGAGAGAGGAAGGAGAGGGAGAAGGAGGAGGAGGAAGAGAGAAGGAGGAGGAAGAGAGAGGAGGAGGAGGAGGAGAGAAGATAGAGAGAGAGAGAGAGAGAGAGAGAGAGAGAGAGAGAGAGAGAGAGGAGAGAGAGAGGAGAGAGAGAGAAGAAAGAGAAGAAGAAGACAGACAGACAGCAGACAGACAGACAGACAGACGACAGAACAAAGAGGAGAGAGAGACAGAAGAAGAAGAAGACAGAAGAGAGAAGAGAGAAGAAGAGAGAGAGAGAAGAAGAGAGAGAAGAGAGAGAGAGAGAGAGAGAGAGGAGAGAGAGAGAAGGAGAGAGAGAAGAGAGAGAGAGAGGAAGGAGAGAGAGAAGAGAGAGAGAGAGAGAGAGAGAGAAGAGAGAGAGAGAGAGAGAGAGAGAGAGAGAGAGAGAGAGAGAGAGAGAGAGAAGAGAGAGAGAGGAGAGAGAGGAGAGAGGAAGAGACAGAGAGACAGACAGAGGTATTGACAAAATGTTCTATTGCTTAGAGTGTCTACAAACATGGAAAATAAACATGTACAACGCAACTGCCCCAAAATGGCCTGACAAATTATCTGATTCCTTGAGAGAGAGAGAGAGAGAGAGAGAGAGAGAGAGAGAGAGAGAGAGAGAGAGAGAGAGAGAGAGAGAGAGAGAGAGGAGAGAGAGAGAGAGAGATAGAGAGAGAGAGAGAGAGAGAGAGAGATAGAGATACAGACAGATATACAGACAAACAGACAGACAGACAGACAGACAGATATTGACAAAATGTTCTATTGCTTAGAGTGCCTACAAACAAGGAAAATGAATATGAACACACAACATTTGCTAACAAGAGAAGGGTCGTTCTTAAGGCAATTTCGTATCATGGATTCTTAGGAACTATCACTGTCAGCTGATGACAATGAATTATAACTTATGTAAAGTACTTTTTTGTTCTATCTTGTAATAGAAGGGAAACGATGGGAAGACAACATCAGAGTGGACAGGCTTTGGGTGGAACGATCAACTACGGAGGGCGGAGGACTGTGGGGAGTGGAGGAGGCTGGTTGCAGAATCTTCAGTTGTGCCCCCACAGTCCACGGGACTACGGGGCAGGTGAAGGTGAAGGTGAAGTAATCTAAAACTGAAAAGTAAAGAAAACGGAGCAATGAACCCATAAGCTCAGTAAAATCATCAACCACATGCTTTTTTGACTAACAAAAATGGCACTAGAAGGCATCACTAAAAACAGCGCCACCCATTTCTTAACGTGGGTTTATAAGTACGGCTTTCTTTCAGGAAAAACTCTCGATGCCGTTGGTTGATTTGCGCGCGAGAACTGTACATGGTATATGCAGGAATGTTTGTTAAGCGATTCATCGAAAGACTGGCTCAAAACCCACCACTCCTGGTTCAGTGGATGATGGTAAACCCTGACTTCAGAGGGTGTCGAACCTACAACCACTTGCTTTTTATAAGAGGGCACTACCGCCAGACCCCTGGACAATGATGCGAAATTTCCCTTAAAACAACCAATATGTTGTTAGCAAAGTATTTTACACTGGATGTCACAAGTAGGACAAGACTTCTACTACTGATACTGAAATCGCTCTAAATCTTATAACTTTTGGTGAAAACGAGCTTTATCAATCACAGATAGGGGCAGAATAGCTCAGTGGTCAGATCACTCGCTTTCTCCAAGTCAAGTTAAGCAGCGTGGAGCGTGGTTGCCAGTTGGATGGGTGACCGTTTGCGCGCCTTGGCTTCAGTACAGTACCCCCAGCTGTAAATGGGTACCTGCCCTCTTTAGGGTCAGGTAGGTAAAGCAGCGAGGGAGAGGAGGGTGCCACACTCAATATGCTGACCCCTAGAGAAGCTGAGGTCTCTGACGCCTCGCTCCCCTACGACCACAAAGTTATGGATCACCTTTACCTTTTTCACCTTTTTATGGATAACAGGTAAAACTCTAGATGGAAAGCATACCTCATCCAGGAGGTTGTCCTTCTTGAGGATCTGCCTGCCGACCTCCATCAGCTTGTTCTTGGCTTCAGGGTACTCCGTCAGGGCGTCCCACAGGGCGTCCTTGGACAGGCAGAAGAGGTCGCTGTAGCCGATGGACCTGACGTTGGCCGTGCGGCGGTTGCCGGTCTTGTTGCCGGCGATGTTGAGGATGCTGACCTCCCCGAACACGGAGCCGTCGCTCAAGGTGGCGAAGATGGTGTGGCCGTCATCCGCCACCACGCTCAGCTTGCCGCGCTTGACGATGTACATCTCCCTGCCGATATCGCCCTTCCTGCAGATGTAGTCCCCGGGAGAGAAGATCTGCAGGCGGAGTTTCAGCACCAGCTCCACTAAGAGTCCTGGCTCGCAGTCCTGAAAGATGGTGACTCTCTTCAGAGTGTCTAAGTGCACCTGGATGGCCATCTCGGCCTTGAGCTTGTCTGGAAGCGCCGACAACACTTCCTCCTCGTTCAAGGATTGCTTGTTGGTCCAGAGGTAGTCGAACCACTTGATGACCCCCTCCCTCCAGCTCTTTGGAGACCTTGCGGAACTCCATGTACTGCTTCACGCCGTCCATCTTCTGCTGGAACTCGGCACGCGCGGCGTTCATGTTGGTGATCATGCTGCCCACGTTCCCCACGATGGTGGCGAAGATGAGCACACCGATGAGGAAATCCACCACCACGAACAGGTACTCCACGTCCGTCTCCGGCTGAGGGGTCTCTCCGATAGTGGTCAGCGTCAACGTGGACCAGTAGAAGCTGTAGATGTACTTCCGCGTCAGCGGCCGGTGTTTGGGCAAGGTGACGTTAGGGTACACCCACTTGTCCGTACCGAAGCCGATAGCTCCGCTGATGGCGAAGTAGATGCAGGCGTTCCAGTGGATGATGATGAGGATGTAGAGGATCAGCGTCATGATTCTCCACAGCCCCGTGAAGCTGGTCCTCGTCTCCGTTCTGTTGAAGAACTCGAACAGCCGGCGGATCCTCAGCAGGCGGTTGAAGCGGACGAAGGGTTTGTTGAGGTCCATGACGAGGTAGAGCAGGTCTGTGGGCAGCACGCTGAAGGCGTCCGAGTAGAAGACTCTGTTCTTCATGTAGTTCTTCCGCATCTTGGCAGGGTCCACCACCAGCATGCCTTGCTCTAGAAACGCTGTGGACACACAGAGGGTGGGTTAGTGTCAATGTCACAGTGTGGGTTGGTTTTTATTGTCAGAGTTTTGGTTAGTTTTAATGTCACATTGGCGGTTAGTTTTGCAATGTCAGAGTTTGGGTTAGTTTTCAATGTCAGAGTTTGGGTTAGTTTTTAATGTCACAGTTTCGGTTAGTTTTTAATGTCACAGTATGGGTAGTTTCAATGTCACAGTTGGGGTTAGTTCAGTGGGGGTTAATTTCAATGTCACAGTGTGGGTTAGTTTTCAATGTCACAGGTGTGGGTTAGTTTTAATGTACAGTTGGGTGTGACAGTTTTTTTAATGTCATAGTGGGGTTAGTTTTTAATGTCACAGTGTGGGTTAGTTTTTAATGTCACAGTGGAGGTTAGTTTTTAATGTCACAGTGTGGGTTAGTTTTTAATGTCACAGGTTGGGTTAGTTTTAATGTTACAGTGTGGGTTAGTTTTTAATGTCATAGTGGGGTTAGTTTTTAATGTCATAGTGGGGTTAGTTGTTAATGTCACAGTGTGGGTTAGTTTTTAATGTCACAGTGGAGGTTAGTTTTTAATGTCACAGTGTGGGTTAGTTTTTAATGTCACAGTGTGGGTTAGTTGTTAATGTCACAGTGTGGGTTAGTTTTTAATGTCACAGTGTGGGTTAGTTTTTAATGTCACAGTGTGGGTTAGTTTTTAATGTCACAGTGTGAGTTAGTTTTTAATGTCACAGTGTGGGTTAGTTCAGTGTGGGTTAGTTGTTAATGTCACAGTGTGGGTTAGTTCAGTGTGGGTTAGTTGTTAATGTCACAGTGTGGGTTAGTTTTTAATGTCACAGTTTGGGTTAGTTTTCAATGTCACAGTGTGGGTTAGTTCAGTGTGGGCTAGTTTCAATGTCAGAGTGTGGGCTAGTTTCAATGTCACAGTGTGGGCTAGTTTCAATGTCACAGTGTGGGCTAGTTTCAATGTCACAGTGTGGGTTAGTTTTCAATGTCACAATGTGGATAAGTTTTTAATGTAACAGTGTGGGTTAGTGTCAATGTCACAGTGTGGGTTAGTTTTTAATGTCACAGTGTGGGTTAGTTTTTAATGTCACAGGTTGGGTTAGTTTCAATGTCACAGTGTGGGTTAGTTTTTAATGTCACAGGTTGGGTTAGTTTCAATGTGACAGGTTGGGTTAGTTTCAATGTCACAGTTTGGGTTAGTTTCAATGTCATAGTGTAGATATCTATCTGCCCATTTCTTTGTCGATACGTTAATGTCTGATCATTCTTTCACACACCGTCTATTCCAATCCATTCAATCCCAGTCATTCCAATCTACAGCCAACTTACAGCCTCTGTTGTATCTATCTACAGCTCCCTTCTGTAAGCACACACAGAGAAGTATGAGCATACATAAATATGCACAGGTAGGCATACTATTTCATTCATTCATTCATTCACTCATTCAGTCAGTCAGTCAGTCAGTCAGTCAGTCAGTCAGCTCAGTCAGTCAGTCAGTCAGTCAGTCAGTCAGTCAGTCAGTTCAGTCAGTCAGTTCAGTCAGTATGGTCAGTAATTTATGTCCAGTAGACTTTATCACGAGTCAAACTTACCAGTTTTATCTTATAGGTCAAAATTTAATATGGAGATTATTTCCATCTTTCTTCTCAGTTAAAGTGCAGACGCACCAGCGCTTTAGTTTTCTTTGTGCACATACATATAAATGCTTCAGCATTTCAGAGATCTCAAATTTGTAGTGCGAAACATGGATTAAAGAGTATAAAAAAGATGAATGAAAAACAACAACAATCACTTGACACCAAGTTAATATTTCAGTATTCCTTTCCCTAATATAGTCTGTGGCTTAAAGAGTGATGTACGTAACAGAAGAAGTTTGTTTTATCTTAAAATCGCGGGTGGCTGGTTCTAATCTTGACAGGTCTGTTCAATTTAGGCTCGAAAAATTAGCTCTCATTTCAGCAGGACTGTTCAATTGAGGATGAACAGTTTTTAGTCTGCCCCAACTCAACATGTGTGCTGTAACTTTATTAATTCATTAAAATTTTCACAAAAGCATTAACAGGGCAGCATTTTTGACGTGGAATTTTTTTAAATTTGCACTGAACATAGTAAAAAGGGCTCCGTTTCTTTTTTGCTCATCCAAAAGACTAGCATTTAGAAGACAAATGTTTAAGGTCTACTTGATTGAATAAAAAAAAAAACGGTTTTAAACGGAGATCAAATTTATGACTTTTTCTTTTTCAAGATGGGTGCGTTACCTCTAGACAATCAGTCCACTTTCTACTTTTTTTTCTTTGCTTCCTCTCCCTCGTTTTGTCCTCTAATCCATCCCTCTTTAAAAAAAAAACTCATTGAAAATAGTAAATTACTGGTCAGAAAGATCACAAGACGGCTGTAAAGTATTCTTTCTGAAAGCTGAAATTCACATAAGCGGAAAGAAAACACGTTTGTATGGCATGGCCATGGCGCAGAGGCCAGTTAAGACTGTTCCATTGATTATTTCTAAGCTGACGTCATTGGCTTCTGTGGTTGATGTTAACGATGACGTGGTTACCCCCCCCCCCCTCAGCCTGATATCTCACCCCCAAGCCCTAACAGTAACCTCCCCTTCTTATTTTCTGATTCCCTTTCCCTCTCCATATCTTTAGTTGAACGATCAATAATGCCTTTGTCTATCGCATCATCCCTCCTCCCCCCTCGGTCTCTTTTAACCTCTGTGGTTTTGTCTTTGTGTCTGTCTGTCTTTCTGTCTGACTGTCTGACTGTTTGCCTGTCTGTCTGTCTGTCTTTCACTCTGCGTGTCCGTCTGTCTGTCTTTCTGACTGTCTGTTTGTCTGTCTGTCTTTCACTCTGCCTGTCCATCTGTCTGTCTTTCTGTCTCTCTGTCTGTCTGTCTGTTGTTGAACTGTCTGTGTCTGCATGAACATAAAAGTGTTAGATCTATGAATGATGTATATCTTTTTCCCGTTCCTCGGCTAGCGCTACTAGATTCACCAATGGAAAGATTTTTGCGAATGTGACATTTTGCCGCCTACCATTAAGGTATCTGTATTCCATCTTCGGGAATGATCATTATCTGATAAAGTAGAACAGGAAGAGCAGGGTTTTGAGTGTCAAATTCGTAATCTAACAGCAATCATAGGGTGCGGTTTTGAGTTAAAGCTGAGCTGTAAAATTAAGGGGATTTTCCCCTCCGGAGTTGACAGTGATATTCTCATCACTCTGTATGTATGTCCTCTGAATGAGGTAGACAATATACTGATGCCCAATGTGCAAACAAAGGTATATCTTGTGCACGTGCTAAAAGTAGCCCATCTTCTTTACTGGAGTGTTCAAGTAATAATGATGATAAAAATAATAATGATAATGATAATAACAACAACAATAATAAATGGAATTTATATAGCACTATATCTTGCAAAAATAAATCAAAGGGCTAAGTAAGTCATGGCTAGTGGTGTAAATGACACAGACATTCCTCATATGCAAGCCGGGGAAGAATGGGCTCAGCCAGGTTCAACTCGCCCTAGACACACTGCTCCCATGGTTCTGTAGGGAGTTGCAACAAAAACAGAGTCGAATCAAATCACTGAATATTGTATTAAAGTGGTTGTTGATATCAACGTGCTTTGCGCAGTGATGGGTACCGTAGCCGAGGAGGTTAAACCAAGGTGCAGTTATGGCTAGTTGTAAACTAACATGAAGTTATTGGTCTTACAGCTTCATCTGCAAATTTTGAATCCTGATCTGGTGCATTATCATAGTCTCACTCTCAGCTGATCTACTCTACCCTTTCCCCTCATAATGATTCATGTGGCCCATGCAAAATAGATCATACACATTCCAAATCATCTTCCCCCTATCTTTATCTGTTTATCATTCTTTCTATATATCTCTCTGTCCAACTGTCTATCTCTCTGTCCATCTGTCTGTCTTTCTGTCTTTCTGTCTGTCTATCCGTCTGTGTGACAAGTTGACGTCTGATCTTTTCCTCACTGTCACTGTGTCGCCATTTGCATTTTCACTCTCATTTCTATTCTCCCCAATTTCCATTCAATCTCCCTCGCCTTTCCTTTCTCTTTCCCTGCCCTGTCTGATATTTCCTCTTCCATTAAGCAGAGGTAACCAAACGTCCCCAGCTCAGGCCACAATCCCTGCAGTGTTCCACACACACCTCTTGGCCAAGTCATTCCCTGTGCTTTTGGAGAGATGGATTCTTGGCTTTTTTCCATTTCCACAGTTTTGTCTAGGTGTCTAGTGGTGTGTGTGTAAATGAGAGACTATGATATAGAAGGATTTTGTTCAGTTGTAAGAGATATTGAGTACAGGTGCCAACATTAGAAGAATTATAGCATTAAGAAGAAGAATGAAAGTAAGTTTGACAGCCACAACAGCAATAAAAACAGTGATTGAAACACAACATTGCTGCTGCTGCTGCTGCTGCTGCCACTACTACTACTACTACTACTACTACTACTACTACTACTACTACTACTACTACTACTACTACTACTACTACCACTGCCACCACCACCACCACCACCACCACCCACCACCACCACCACCACCACCACCACTACTACTACTACTACTACTACTACTACTACTACTACTACTATACTACTACTACTGCTGCTGCTGCTGCTGCTGCTGCTGCTGCTGCTGCTGCTGCTGCTACTACTACTACTACTACTACTACTACACGACGACGACGACGACGACGACCACTACGACTACTACTACGACTACTACTATGACGACTACGACGACAACGACTACTACTACTACTACTACTACTACTACTACTACTACTACTACTACTACTACTACTACTACTACTACTACTACTACTACTACTGCTACTGCTGCTACTACTACTACTACAAATGCTACTACTACTACTACTACTACTACTACTACTACTACTACTACTACTACTACTACTACTACTACTACTACTACTACTACTACTACTACTACTAGTGAGGTCTAATCATCAATTCATGCATTTACAAAATGTAAGTTTTTAGTTTCAAAATGAAGTATTTAGTTTTAAAGCTTCATCAACACTTTTCACATCAAGAACTGGTTCGCTATTAAAGTCACACTGTCAGTCCATCTATTGCTACCTTCTCTCTGTTTGCAGTTATGCCCAGATGTTTATATAATAAATTATTTAAGAAGTTCCTGCCCATTATCTTCATTTATTTGTCTTCCTGTCTGTCTGTCTGTGTGACAAAATGACGTCTGATCTTTTCCTCACTGTCACTGTGTCGCCATTTGCTGGGTAAACTCATTTTCACTCTCATTTCTATTCTCCCCAATTTCCATTCAATCTCCCTCGCCTTTCCGTTTCTCTTTCCCTGCCCTGTCTGCTATTTCCTCTTCCATTAAGCAGACGGTAACCAAACGTCCCCAGCTCAGGCCACAATCCCAGCAGTGTTCCACACACACCTCTTGGCCAAGTCATTCCCCTGTGCTTTTGGAGAGATGGATTCTTGGCTTTTTCCATTTCCACAGTTTTGTCTAGGTGTCTATGTGTGTGTGCGTAAATGAGAGACTATGATATAGAAGGATTTTATTGAGTTGTAAGAGATCTTGAGTACAGGTGCCAACATTAGAATTACAGCATTAAGAAGAAGAATGAAAGTAAGTTTGACAGCCATGACACCAATAAAAACAGTGACCGAAAGATATTACTAACTATACTACTACTACTACTACTACTACTACTACTACTACTACTACTACTACTACTACTACTACTACTACTACACTACCACTACCACTACCACTAACCACCACCCTACCACCACCACCACCACCACCACTACTACTACTACTACTACTACTACTACTACTACTACTACTACTACTACTACTACTACTACTACTACTACTACTACTGCTGCTGCTGCTGCTGCTGCTGCTGCTACTACTACTACTACTACGACGACGACGACGACGACGACTACGACTACTACTACGACTACTACTATGACGACTACGACGACAACGACTACTACTACTACTACTACTACTACTACTACTACTACTACTACTACTACTACTACTACTACTACTACTACTACTACTACTACTACTACTACTACTGCTGCTGCTGCTGCTGCTGCTGCTACTACTACAACTACTACTACTACTACTACTACTACTACTACTACTACTACTACTACTACTACTACTACTACTACTACTACTACTACTACTACTACTACTAGGGAATTCTAATCATCACTTCATACATTTACAAAATGTAAGTTTTTAGTTTCGAAATGAAGTATTTAGTTTTAAAGCTTCATTGACACTTTTCATATCAAGAACTAATTTGCTATTAAAGTCACACTGTCAGTCCATCTATTCCTACCATCCTCTCTGTTTGCATTCATGCCCAGAAGTTTATGAATAAATCATTTAAGAAGTTCCTGCCCATTATCTTCATTTATTTGTCTTCCTGTTGTCTGTTTGTCTGTCTGTGTGAAAAGTGACGTCTGATCTTTTCCTCACTGTCACTGTGTCGCCATTTGCTGGGTAAACTCATTTTCACTCTCATTTCTATTCTCCCCAATTTCCATTCAATCTCCCTCGCCTTTCCGTTTCTCTTCTCTTCCTGCCCTGTCTGCTATTTCCTCTTCCATTAAGCAGACGGTAACCAAACGTCCCCAGCTCAGGCCACAACCCAGCAGTGTTCCACACACACCTCTTGGCCAAGTCATTCCCCTGTGCTTTCGTAGAGATGGATTCTGTTTATTTCCTCCATTCTTTAGTTCTGCCAGAGCATGTTTTTGGGAGGGTACTGGGATTATTATGTTTGAAATCTTTAAAGGAAATAAGACACCTAAAAACATTGACAATGATGCCCTGACAACTATGCAAAAAAACGACAACAAATATGCTGAAACAAGGCAGTAGTAAAGATAACATATATCATGATGTAATGGTGTAAAGAAATGGTTGTCTTATCTATTACCAGCATTCCACTGTCAAACCGTTGACACTGAGGCAACAACAAAGTGAGACGCTGTAGATCAGTGGCTTTCCCCACTCATGGAATTTCATTTTACAGCTTTGTCTACAATCATGATTGACTATGACTTCTGACTAGGTGGCTTGACTGCACGGTACTTATGTCCTGCAGCCTGGAGGCTAGCTGACCTTTAAGAACATCTCAACACTGACTGTCTTTTGGCCAGAGAGTGGGGTGGCTGTGGGCAAGGCACCTCCACTAAATCACATTTCTGCCCTGTTTCGGAAATAGCAGCTGCCTCCTCTGCTGTTTTGGAAGTCTCCCGAACACACGGACAAAAGAGATTCCCATCACACACATTAGCACTGTCTGCTATCGCCGCAACTGAGAACTCCCAACAGCCCAGATAGCAACGACACGTTGTTACCTTTTTCAATCACAACAGATTGCTATACAGAGATTCGTGACTGTGTTCCCAAACACTTGTGTTAGCCACGACATCAGTCGCCACCCATTAAACACAATTTCCTACTTAGTTGTACATAAAATATATAAATTATACATTTATCAAATTATCACATATATTTATATGCCACATATATTGCTTGTTTATATATTGCTTTTTCCATATAAAAATGAATTTCTGCATATTTTTGCCACGGGCAACTCTTTTGTTGCGTAGTTCTCC
>CM060321.1:61252954-61267954 GCA_030674155.1 Stramonita haemastoma | reverse complement strand
TATATATATATATATATATATATATATATATATATATATATATATAGTCAACGTTCTGGTGGCTCCTGCGACGGTACTGGAACCATTCGTATCAGTCATTGCCTTTCCAATGGATCATTCCAGTGGCGTGGAGAGGGGGGGGGGGTCTGCTGCATGGGTAACAGTTCGCTCTCCATACTTACCCAGACATTGCGCTCTAAAGACTAAGCGCAACTCCATAGTCTTCTGAGACTGATGGATATCTATCTATCTATCTATCTACTTCTATCTATCTATCTATCTATCTATCTATCTATCTATCATCTATCTATCTATCTATCTATCTATCTATCTATCTATCTATCTATCTTCTATCTATCCATATATATATATATATATATATTAGATTGGTTGTCTCGAGACATTGCATATTATAGTTGATCGGTGGTCAAGAGGTAACACACTTGCCTAGAAAGCAAAACGTCCGGGTTCCAAGTGTGTGGGGGTTTGATCCACGTTTGGGCCAGAAACTTTTCCCCCATCCACCAGACCGTGAGTGGGGGTCTGTGTGCTAGTCTTTCGGATGAGAATAAAACTCGACCTCCGTGTGTTACACATAATAAATCATTATTCAGCTCACGTAAAAGAACCAACGACAACAAGGGAGTTGTCCTTGACAAACTTCTGTAGAAAAAATGCCATTCAGATAGGGAACCAAATGCAGGTGCAGACCGTAAAAGAAAAAAAAAAAGGGTGGCGCTGCTCTTGTGTCGACGCGCTCTTCCAGGGGAGAGCAGCCTGAATTTCATGCAGGGAAGTCTGCCGTGACTTAAAATAGTATACAATACAATGCAACACGATACAATACATTACACAGTACAATTTAGTACAATACATTACAGTTGGTGGAATTTATGATACTTTAGAAAACCCCCAGCACATAACGATAATAGGCTCTGATTGCATCCACTGATCAACCAAAATAATGTAAGGTAATATAAGATATGGAATCAAAATCGAAATATTTAATAAAAAATATGCCAACCAAAAATCAAATAAAATCCAAACAAAAACAAGCAAGTATGAAACAGGGAAACAAACAGACACAAGAAAAACACACCAACGAACACATACAGAAACACCCCAAAAATACATATGATTAAATCAATATCATGAAGTAACAACTAAGGTAACGGATTACATACATCATGCAATACATCCTCTTGTAAATCAATACACAGATAAGAAAAAAAGACCCCCAGGTAAAAAGCCAAAAAATTCAAGATAGATAAAAGAAAATACTGCAGGATGCTGATCATGTGATCGATTCCTTTCTCCTTCCACTTGCAGATAATCCTATTGACTGGACGCTATCTCTGTCTCTTCAGAACTTTTGGCTGGAAGGAGCTTTAAACACACACACGCGCGCACGCACACACACACACACACACACACACACACACACTCACGCCCGCACGCACACAAGCACACACACACGCAGGCACACACGCACGCACACATAACACACACACGCACGCAGGCACACACACAAACATACAAACACGCACGCACACGAACGCACGCACACACACACACACAACACACAACATACAACCACGCACCCACCCACACACGCACGCGCGCACACACACACACACACGCACGCACGCACGCACACAGACGTACACATGTACTCACACACACACACACCACACACACACAACACACACACACACACACACTACACACACACACACACCACACACACACAAACGCACACACTATGGCCAAAATCTGATTTTTTAAGGGCCAGACTTGGAAAAGAAGCTTGAACAAATATAGTACATCTACTACCCACTTTTCTCTGTCTGTCTGCGTGTATGTCAGTCTCTGTATCTGTCTGTCTGACTGTTTGTGTGTTTGTGTGTTTGTGTGTGTGTTTTATTTTATTAAAATACTTCATTTTATCTTATTTATTTCTTACTTCAATGCATTTTAGTGTGTGTGTGTGTGTGTTGTGTGTGTGTGTGTGTGTGTGTGTGTGTGTGTGTGTGTGTGTGTTGTGTGTGTGGTGTGTTGTGTGTCTGTGTCTGTGTCTGTGTGTGTGTGTATGTGTGTGTGCGTGTGTATGTGTATGCGCGCGTTTGTGTGTGTGTGTGTGTGTGTTTGTGTTTTAAATGTGCATGTATATTCTCCTTTTTCATTTTCTATAATGCGAGATTTGTTTCGGTTGCTGCTGTCATTGTTGCTTTTTTTTCTGTTAAATTTCATAACCCAGAATATTGATCGGCACATGTTTTCTCTTTCTGCAATAGTTTATGACTTAATGTGCTTTTGTCTGGTTTATGTTAGTTTGTTACGTTTTTGTTTGTTTGGTGTGTGTGTGTGCGTGCATGCATGCGTGCGTGCGTGTGTGTATGTGCGTGCGTGCGGTGTGCGTGTGTGTGGTCGTGGTGCTGTGTGCGTGTGCGTGTGCGGTGTTGTGTGCGTGTGTGCTATGCGTGCGTGTGCGTGCGTGTGTGTGTGTGTGTGTGTGTGTGTGTTTGAGGAAGAAGAATGGACGTTGCAGGAACACACTCACACAAATAACTTGTGGTGTCTGTCTGTCTGTCCGACTGTCTGTCTGCATTTCTGTTCTCTGTCTGTCTTTTTGTTTGTCTGTCTGTTCCCGTTATTCTGGCCAAAGAGCTTACAGGCGAGTCTCATTGCGGATTTAAATCTTTTGTTGTTACAAGGTGGATACTATTTTTGCTTCCAGCCTGCACAAAGGAAGCTGGAACTGTTGCGAAAGTTAGGTAATAGCCATACTTTTTGGGGGGGGCTGGCATTTTAGTCTGAGAGAGAGAGAGAGATGGGGGGGGGGGAGAGAGAGAGAGAGAGAGAGAGAGAGAGAGAGAGAGAGAGAGAGAGAGAGAGAGAGAGAGGGAGAGAGAGAGAGAGAGAGAGAGACAGAGAACAGAGACAGAGACAGAGACAGAGACAGAGAGAGACAGAGAGAGACAGAGAAGAGAGAGAGAGACAGAGACAGAGACAGAGAAGAGAGACAGAGAGAGAGAGAGAGAGAGACAGAGACAGAGACAGAGACAGAGACAGAGAGAGACAAGAGAGATGACAGAGAGAGAGAGAGAGAGAGACAGAGACAGAGACAGACAGAGAGACAAGAGGAGAGGAGAGAGGACAGACAGCAGACAGACAGGCAGACAGACAGACAGACAGACAGACAGAAGACAGACAGACAGACAGACAGAGATGGACAGACAGACAGACATTATTTCATGAAATGTTAACATAATTTTTATTCATTGCAGTTTTGCTATTGATACAACTGATTCAAAACTTATTTCTTGATATCAAAACTGCTATGATAAAATACCAAAAAGAAAAAAGGAAGCAAAAAAAAAAGAAAAGAAGGAAATAAAGAAAGTAATAAAAATGGAAGACAAAAAGTAAAGAGGGAAAGAAAGAAAAAAAAAAGGACAAAATGAAAAAAAAAGTACTGACAGACAGTAAGACAGACAGAAAGAAAGAAAGAAAGAAAGGAAAAAGAAAGACATATTTCTTATGAAGCAACATCCGATGCAACGATCCTTAAAGCAAGCCCATACCAAATTAATGCGCTGATGCTGTAAATAATAATTTGTTGGAAAAAAGAAAAAAAGATGTGTTTTTTTAGTGTGTTTATTGGCGCAGTTTATTGTCATCTTCGTCTAGTTTTTATTATGTTGTTCGCGTTTTCTGTCTGGTTTTACCTGACGTTTATTTTATTTTTATTTTTTGCCGCCTAAGTGCAGTATGTTATTATGTTTTCAACTCATTCCTAAACCTTGATTTCAGCTTTTTTCTTTTCTTTCTTTCTTTCTTTTTTTTTTATTTTTTATTTTTTTATTAATAAGGAAAACATACAGAAGTGCACGTTGATAAAGACACACAGACACACAGAATCAGACAAAACACACACACACACACACACACACACACACACACACACACACACACACACACACACACACACACACACACACACACACACACACACCACACACACACACACACACACACACACACACACATGCGAGCATGCATAAATACAAACTTTGATAAAACATGTAAAACTTTTTAGAACGACTAAAGTTTTCATCCACAAAGTTAAACAAAACTGCTCAAAAACAAACCACAGAGCTTGTTCTGATCAAACATCAGCCTGGCTGATAATCAACGTACGGAAGAAACTCTCTTGCCTGCACCATTTTTAGATGATTATTTTTTTTTTCATTTTTTAAGCCAAAACATATAGAGATCAATCTTTTTCTCCAGGTCTTTGTAATGCGTTCACAATCCTGGATATATTTTGAGCACTGGATGCAGAATTGTACAAGTGCAATGTCATACAAAATGAAGATCATTATCAAGCTTTGCAATAATTATATTGTTCAATGGTTATTTATTCAAGTGACTCATTATTGAAATGATTAATTCATACATTTACTTGTTAATAATTTTGTTGTTGTTGTAGCCCAGCGTACCAAGAAGGCCACAGCAGAGTGAAAACGTGTAATAGATTCAATAACAACACTAACAACAACAGCGAAAACAACAACAATAACAACAGAAAAAAAACTACACTCAGTTACCATCATCCCACTAATGGTTACAACGATAATTTGCAGGAATCTAGAAGCTGAATAAACAGACTGCTAATCAGATAACTTCTTACAACCTATCTGGCGAACGCATCAGTAAAAAAAAATAACAATCTCTCTTTGGACATGGAAAAAGAAGAAAAAAGGGAAAGTTCTTAAGACAGTAGACATTCTGCACTAGGTAAAGATAAAGGTGTCCCATAACTTATGTGGTCGTAGGGGAGCGAGGCATCAGATACCTCAGCTTCTCTAGGGGCCAGCATATTGAGGGAAGCGCCCATCTCTTCTCCCTCGCTGATTTACCTTCCCTGACCCTAAAGAGGGCAGGTAACCATTTACAATTGGGCGAACTGGGGGAACTGTGATGAAGCCAAGGCGCACAAACGGTCACCTATCCAACTGGTAACCGCGCTCGATGCTGCTTAACTTGACTTGGGGGAAGCGAGCACTCTGACCACTGAGCTATCCCGCCCCATTCTGTATTTGACTGAAGTTCATTCATTCCTCTGAGGCTGATTCTTCCCCCCGCACGGACAATGTGATCTGTTGAGATGTCTGGAGCATAACCAGAGCCCTCCTGGAATCATATCTGCTGTTTGAGGAGGTCTGTGCTGTGTACAGTAGACACGTATGACAGCAGTGTAAAGTTGATCTGTTTCGTTGTTGTTTTGTTGTTGATGTTTTGTTGTTATTGTTAATGTCGTTTACTGAAAGAAATGTATGATAGGATAGTTAACACTTCCTATATCAACATCGCTTTTTCTTTATTTGTATTTATTTGTTTTTTGTTCGTTTGTCCTTTTAGTTTTTTTTAATTTAAAAAAAAACCCATTGCCTTAAAAAATAAACCAAACAAAACCTTAACTGCCTTATAAAAGTTTCCTTAGTTGACGAGAAAAGTAATGAGCACGATTTGTTTTTAAAGCAGGGTGAAATGAAACAATTAATTATGTTTCATCTTATAAAAAAAGTTCGTTAATATTTTCCCTGTCTTCCATTATCTATGTATAATCTTTTAAAATAAGTTGTTGGTTTGATTCTTTCTCCTTACTTCCATTCTATATATTTAAATCTTTCTTTCCGAAGTGGTTGGTCTGTTCTTTTTCCCTGTCTTCCATTCCATATGTTTATTATTTTTTTTATTAAGTAGTTGGTCTATTCTTTTTACCTGTCTTCCATTCTCTATGTATAATCTTTTTAAATGGGTATTTGATTTATTCTTTCTCCCTGTCTTCCATTTTCTATGTTTAATCTTTCTTAAATAAGTGGTTGGTTTATTCTTTTCCCATGTCTTCCATTATCTATGTGTAATCTTTCTTTAATAAGTGGTCGGTTTGTTCTTTTTCCCTGTCTTCCATTCTGTATGTTTGATTAAAAAGTAGTTCGTTTATTGTTTTTCCCTGTCTTCCACTCTCGATGTTTATTATTTTTTTTTATTAAGTAGTTGGTTTATTCTTTTTACCTGTCCTCCATTCTCTATGTATAATCTTTTAAAACGAGTATTTGGTTTATTCTTTCTCCATATCTTCCATTCTCTATGTATAATCTTTTTATATGGGTATTTGATTTATTCTTTCTCCCTGTCTTCCATTCTCTATGTATAATCTTTTTAAATGGGTATTTGATTTATTCTTTCTCCCTGTCTTCCATTCTCTATGTATAATCATTTTCTAATAAAAATTTCCTTCATTCTTTCTCCCTGTCTTCTTCCATTATCTATGTCTATTTTTTTAAAATAAGTAGTTGGTTTATTCTTTCTCCCCGTCTTCCATTCTTGAACTCCCCATGTCTCCTTTTCCATGTTGCTAAACTCTGTAACAAATTTCCCAATAAAACGTTTATAGCTTAAACGAAGAAGGACAGAAAATAAAAAAGAAAAGGAGGGACCCCCCAAAACCCCCCCACAAAAACCCCCAAAGATACTACAAAAAAGTTTTCAACCGAAAAGCATAATAGACGTCAAGGGACATTACTCTAGAAATGTGAAAAAACAAAAATTGTAAAGAAAATTCGGAAACGTGCTGTCAGTTACTTTTTTTCCTCCTGTATATCTTTTTTTGTGTAACTCTTCACTTCCCCCCTCCCTCCACCTCCCCCACCCCCTGTTTTGGTTTTTTGGTTTTGTTTTGTGTTTTTGGTTTTGTTTGTGTTTTTGGTTTTGTTTTGTGTTTTTGTTTTCTCTTTTTTTTTTCTTGAGAAGGTCACCACGTGTGAAATTGTTTATTCATTCCAAAACTACGCTTGCCACTTAACAAAATGTTGACCTTTACTTAACCCCATCGGCAAATAGATTTTCAGATGCATCAGTTCTATGATTTACAGGACCAGCAACATACATATACAATATTCAGCATGTAATGAGTTAACATGACAGGTAGAACAGGTCTGCAGTTTAACTGACCAGTCAGAAGAGAAAGAATATTTTTTCTACATTGAATTTTACTCGGCTAGGCCAAGATTTAAAGCCCAAGGTTCAAAACATGATACCTGTACTTCAATGCAATAGTGGAATGTTCATGTTCATGTTCATGTTCATGTTCATGTTCATGTTCAGAGAGAGGAGAGAGAGAGAAGAGAGAGAGAGAGAGAGAGAGAGAGAGGAGAGGAGGAGAGAGAGAGAGAGAGAGAGAGAGAGAGAGAGAGAGAGAGAGAGAGAGGAGAGAGAGAGAGAGAGAGAGAGAGAGAGAGAGAGCACAAACTGTTGTTTACGTTGCATCAAGCTGACATGCACGATAATCGCTATGAGTGTATGTTAGTGTGTGTGTGTCCGTGTAAGTATATGTGTGCTTCTAGATGCCTTAGCATTGTAGGGATATGCTGGGGGAGAGGGGGAGAGAGAGGGGGGGAGAGAGAGAGAGAGAGAGAGAGAGAGAGAGAGAGAGAGAGAGAGAGAGAGAGAGAGAGAGAGAGAGAGAGAGAGAGAGAGAGAGAGAGAGAGAGAGAGAGAGAGAGAGAGAGAACGCATTAATTGTCGAGTCATCTAAACATCATGCTGTTGATTTGTGTGTGTGTGTGTGTGTGTGTGTGTGTGTGTGTGTGTGTGTGTGTGTGTGGTGTGTGTGTGTGTGTGTGTGTGTGTGTGTGTTTTGTTCTCCTAATGTATTGTGAATACTCTTTCTTTTTTGTGCCATCCATTATGTTAGGATTTTTGGTGCTATGTGCTTAAAATTAATCGGAAGGAGTTCAAACTATAATTGTGCAATACACCCGTCATGTGAGAACTTTGGTATTTTCATATGAATATTGGTTCTTTGGACTGTATTGTATTGTTTTTTTGTGGTGCACTTATTGTTTTTGTTTGTTTGTTTTGTTTGTTTTTTTATGCTTCTGTATTGCTTGGGTCTTTGGGCAGGTGTGCCCTTAAGGGTTGACCTGCAGACATTAGAGTGCCTTTCTGCATGAGTGTATGTTAGTGTGTGTGTGTGCGCCTGTAAGTATACGTGTGCTTCTAGATGCCTTAGCGTTGCACGGGATATGCTGGGGGGAGAGAGAGAGAGAGAGAGAGAGAGAGAGAGAGAGAGAGAGAGAGAGAGAGAGAGAGAGAGAGAGAGAGAGAGAGAGAGAGAGAGAGAGAGAGAGAGAGAGAGAGAGAGAGAGAGAACGCATTAATTGTTGCGTCATCTAAACATCATGCTGTTGTTTGTTTGTTTGTTTTTTGTTTTGTTTTTTGTTGTTGTTGTTGTTTTTTTTTTTTTTTTTTTTTTTGGGGGGGGTTCTTTTGTGTGTGTGTGTGGGGTGGGTGGGTGGGTTTGTTCTCCTAATGTATTGTGAATACTCTTTCTTTTTTCTTTTTTATGCCATCCATTGTGTTAGGATTTTTGTTGTGAGTATTTTTCACACGCCCATATCTGCAAGCATTGGTTTTGTCAAATTTCATGTACCCCTTGGGGTTTTTTTCTTGATATAAAATTTTGAATTGAATTTGAATTTGCTAATACCAATTCTTTTGGCCTGTCTCTATGTCTGTGTCTGTCTGTGTGTGACACACACACACACACACACACACACACACACACACACACACACACACACACACACACACAAACAAACACACATACACACACATACAAGCGCGCGCACACACACACACACACACACACACACACACACACACACACACACACACACACACACACACACACACACACACACACACACACCACTCCCTCTCTCTCTCTTTCTCTCCACGCATTAGTACACATTGTCCAAATTGCCACCACTGAAGGTCCCGGCTGGTAGACAAGGGAGTGCATATCAGACAAGGTCAGTGACACAGCACTCAGTTATCCCCCTTGCAGGGAAGACCATGTCCTTCATGTTTAACTAACCCTGTCCTGTGTTAGTAACGTTGGTCCAATCTAAAAAAAAAGACACACCAAAAATAAAAACCAAGAAACATAACCCTCTGCCTTTCTCCTCTTTTCTTTGTCTTTGTCTCGTGTCTTTTGTCTGTCCGGCTTCTTGTCCTCAGGTGCTGGCCCTTTCTTCTGAAAGGCGAGACAGGTTTCAGCGTGTGTGCAAGGTGGTGTGTGTGTGTGTGTGTGTGTGTGTGTGTGTGTGTGTGTGGTGTGGTGTGTGTGTGCGTGTGTGTGTGTGTGTGTGTGTGTGTGTGTGTGTGTGTGTGTGTGTGTGTGTTTGCACACAGGACTATGGTTTACAGTCTCATCCGAAAATATAATTATATGCTTTAAAGATCCTATACTCAGTGTTAGGTGGATTGGATAAACTAACGACCCCCCCTCCCCACAACCAAACTTGACCATACCCTTGAGCTTTTACTAATATATCAGCTATGTTGTTGTTCAAACATTTTGGTGCGTTAATTCCCAAGTCTAAAATCACTAAGTGTAAATAGACGTTAAACTGAAGATATCACACTCAAGTGTATGGTGGACACTGGTCTAGAGGTAACATACTTGTCCAGACAGCAAACGTCGCAGGTTTGATCCTCGTTTGAATCTGAACCTTTCCCCCATCCACTAGACCCTGAGAGATGTTCCAGGTGCTAGTCTTTCAGATGAGATAATAAACCGAGGTCCTGGATGCAGCACACATTCAGTCCACGCCAAAGAACCCACGGCAACAAGAGAGTTGATCCTGGCATTGTTCTGTAGAAAAACCCCCCTGCGACGGGGAATATGCACATTCAGACTGAAAAAAACCCCCAAAAGAACGACAGAGGCTATGCGTGGTGCTGCTTTTGTGGCAACATGTTCTCGTTGAGTGGAATAGCTAGTGCTTCAAACAGAAATTTCCAGTGACTGACAACAGAAAACTGACAAAATCGAAGTTGCAATAAAGATTGGAGGGCTTCCACATACAAAGCGAGATGAAATGTTTCAGCACCATTTTGCTCTCTCTCTCTCTCTCCTTTGTTTAACTGTTAAACTGTGGGTGTGCCTATCAATCTCTTAGTTTTTATTGTATTTCACAGACTGTCTTTGATGACATCTGTCTGTGTATTTGATGACATGTCTGTATTTCTGCTTGCGTAAGTATTTTGTGTCCGTTTGCCTGTTCATCTATATCAATATTCAAAAAGAAGTTAGTCTCTTGATGTGGTTTGCTTTGAATATGGTAATGAGTCTGTCATTGAGTATATCCTCTTGTCTATACATCTGTCTATTTATCTGCAGCTTCTTCTAACTGTGAATTTTCTCTCTGTATCTTTTTGTTTTTTTTTTGCTTCTTGTCGTGTCTGTTTCTTTTATTTTGTTTTTCTTTTCATTGTGTATTTGTTTTGCTTCTCCCTGTGTCCGTCTTGTTTTTTCTCTCTGTCACCACATCTGTCAGTCCGTTTTGGTCTTTCCCTGCCTCTGTGTGTGTGTGTGTGTGTGTGTGTGTGTGTGTGTGCGTGCGTGCGTGTGTGTATATGTATGTGTGTGTATGTGTAGTGTATGTGTGTATGTGTGTGTGTGCGTGTGTGCGTGCGTGTGTGTGTGTGTGTGTGTGTGTGTGTGTGTGTGTGTGTGTGTGTGTGTGTGTGTGTGTGTGTGTGTGTGTGTGTGTGTGCTTTTTCCTGACTGCCTAACCTACCTGTCTTTTTTCCCTTCTTCTCTCCACTCCCTTCTTCTTTTTTCTCTTTGTGTCTCTGCCTTCCCTCCTTCGATCCATCCATCCTTCCATCTCTCTCCCTAATAAAAGAATAAAAAAAAACCCTCCGAAAGCTGCCTGTTCGTGACAGTCTGTGGTTTGTCTTCTGCAGGAAAAGAGGAGAAGAATGGTTTTGATCTGGCAAAGGGCACAGGCTGCTGACTGTCGTCTGCAATGGCTTCGGTACCGCCACCCTCTCCTCTCCACGTCACCGTCACGTCTCCACTGCTCTTGTCCTGTCCTGTCCTGTCCTGTCCTGTCCTGTTCTGTTCTGTTCCTTCCACATTGTCTGTGATTGTCGCTGCTGTGGAATGTTTTCAAGTCGTTAGAGTTTTTGTGTGGTTCTGGACTTGGTCAGGGTCAGCAGGAACACACACACACACGTACGCGTGTGCACACACACATTGGCACACACACAAACAGGCACAAGGGCACACACACACGCGCTTGCACAAACTTGCACGTGTGCACACACACATAGGCACAAACACGCGCACGCGCACACACTAACACACAGACAAAGGCACACACACACACACACACACACACACACACACACACACACACGCACGCACGTACATACACACACACACACACTTACACACACGTAAATACACACCCACACCCACACACTCACACACGCATGCATGCACGCATGCATGCATGCACTCATGGAGGTATGATCACACACACAGACAGACATACATACCCCCCAAATCCAACTATAGACCTAAACCCTAAGTGAGGAACAATTGGCTAACCGACCCCCTTCTCCCTCCTCCTCACACTGGTACGGGGAAGACATGGAGTGGAAGGAGACTATAAGTACAGCTAGGATTCTCCAGAAGAAGGGCAGTATAGTAAGCCTTGCACCCAGCCACGATATAGACACCCTACATTTCTCTGGGACATGCGGATATGAATTTGTGGGCCACTCTCTGCAGACAATGGTGCTGCAGCTCAGCAGAGAAGGTATGGGATGTATGGCGCAGGATGTTTTTTGGCATGTGTGGTGTAGAATATAGTGAATGTTTGGCATATATGATATTGAATGTAAAGACTGTTTGACATGTAGGTGTTGAGTATGAAGAATATTTGGCATGCCATGCCACTTCTTTGGGTCAGTGAAAACTTAAAAAAAAAATCAAAATTCTGTCATGTTAAGCCGCTTACTAGTTTGCCTATATCTCTTATCTGCGTAAGAGCATGTCTGTCACTCATCGTCAGTCTACCTCCATGTATATAAATATATATTCTCTATGTTTTTTTTTTTATTCAGTCATTTTGTTGTTTTGTACTATTCCTTACAGATTCTGGCCTTTATTTAAATAAATACATCTCCTTTTCTTTGATCGTCTCTCTGTTTCTGTCAGTTCATCTGTCTGTTTATCGCTCTCTGTCTGTCTGCCTGTCTGTCTGTCTGTCTGCCTGCCTGTCTGTCTGTCTGCCTGTCTGTCTGTCTGTCTGTCTGTCTGTCTATGTCTTTCTGCTTTCTTCCCACCCTATCTCTGTGTCTATCCAGAAAGAGAAAGCAGCCTGTTCGTGACAGTCTGTGGTTTGTCTTCTGCTGGAAAGTAAATTGAGGAAGGTTGCAGTCAGCACAGGGTACAGGCTGAATGTCGTCTGGAATGACTTTATTGCCCCCCTTCCCCTTCCCATCCTGCCCAACACCCCTCTACTCCCATCTCTCTGTATATCTCCCCTTTCTGCTGTGGGCAGTTTTTCCTTATAATTATAACACAGCTGTGGAATTGTTCAGTGCTTCCCTTTGTCTGTTGAAGTTTAGAGGTCACTGGCAGTTTTAAACTTGAGGTTGACCCAGCGTAGAGTAAAAATCCATTCACTTATTTCCCCAGACGCCCCCTAGATTCGAACCCACGACTTCATGGATCCGGGGATTAAACATTCTTAACCACTCGGCTGTGACGTCTGTCGTCTCTTTTTATTTTAATTTTTTATTTATTTATTTATTTATTTATTTATATTTTATTATTATATATTATATCGAGGATAATGGAATAAGCACTCATGTACATTTTTTACATCCAGTCTCCGTGTGTATGCAGTTGTGTAAATCTTGTCATCTGTTCCCACTTGCACACAATGGCCTACTCTTACGAAAAGCGGAACAGGATTTAACGTGTGCGCAAGGTGTTCTGCGTGCGTTCGCACACGGGACCTCGGTTTATAGTCTCATCCGAAGGACTTCATTTAAGTACAGTGTGCATACTCAAACGCATGCACAGGCAGACACATCGACACACACAGACCCAGATAGACAAACAGGCAGATATATAGATGCACATTGAGACAGAGACAGACACGCGCGCGCGCGTGCACGCACACACACACACACGCATCCACACCCACGCACGCACCCACAACCATCGCCCACGCACTCCCCCCCTCTACACACGCATAAACTCTGTATGTCTGTATCTCTGTCTCTGTCTCCCCCCCTCTCTCTCTCTAGGGGGGGGGGGGGGGCGGATAGCCTAGTGGTCAGGACATTGCGCTGGCAATTTGACGACCCGGGTTTGAGTCCGGTCGAGGAGATTTTTCTCCTGGAGTTAACACAGTGCTGACTCCATTTCCCAAAAGTCCTTCGGATGAGACTTTAAACCGAGGCCCCGTGTGCGAACGCACGCAGAACATCTTGCGCACTCGTTAAATCCTGTTCCGCTTGTCGTAAGGGTAGGCCATCGTGTGCCGGTGGGAACAGATGACAAGATTTACAAAACTGCATACACACGGGGACTGGATGTAAAAAAGCTCAAGAGTGCTTATTCCAGTATCTTCGATTTAAAAGAATAAATCAATCAATCAAAATCAATCCCCCCCCCCCTCTCCTCCTCTCTCTCATCTCTCTCTCTCCTCTCTCTCTCTCTCTCTCCTTCTCTCTCTCTCTCTCTCTCTCTCTCTCTCTCTCTCTCTCTCTCTCTCTCTCTCTCTCTCCTCTCCTCTTCTCTCTCTTTTCCCTCTCTTTTCCCCTCTGTATTCTCCCTCTCTCTGTCTCTCATACCACAAGTGTGCATGCATGCCGCTATTAACCTACATAATAACAACATGAAGAACTGCCTGACTCCCGACCCTTCCCTCTTGCCCCATTTCTGAAACCCTAACCCCCCCCCCTTCTGACCCCCGCCCCCTTTCTCCGCCCTCCCCCCCCCCCACTCTGACCTCCTTCTTGTAACCTGAAAGCATGGCCGAGGATTCTAGAGAATGAGAGTTTGGGTGGAAGGAAGGAGGGAAGGGGGGGGGATTCCTGAGAGGAATGCTGATGAGCATTGTGTATCCAACTGCAGAGCAAATATCATTCATATTGTTTCGTGCATGTGGTAATAGATGAATTGTCGATTTTTTTTCTCTCACAGAGAATGCTGCCTACAGCTGAGTAGTTAAGACACGGGCTCTTCTTATCTGGATGGATCGGTGGTCTAGAGGTAAGGTTCCTTCCTAAAATGCAAAAGTCGGGTTGGAAGTGTGCGGTGGTTTGAACCCCGTTTGGACTTGAAACTTCTCCCCTCTCCACTAGACCATAGTGTGGTCTGGGTGTTGGTCTTCTGTATGAGACAATGAACCGAAGTCCCGTGTGTTACATGTAATTATTTAGTGCAAATAAAATAACCCACAGGTTACGGGACACCTTTACCTTATTCAACTATTTAACTGTCTGTATTTAGCTGTTTTCACTGCTCGGAGTTTATCAAGTGCCTGCCTGTCTCTGTCCATTAGTCTTTCAAAATCCCAATTTCTGTTGTTTTTTTTGTATCAGTCTCCTTTTCTCAATGTCTTTGCTATCTATATCTTTCCAGGTTTTATCCCTCTGTTTCTCCTTTGTCTATGCTATCTGTGATGTTGTTCCTGTTTTTATTTTTTATATTATGTTTTTATTTATTTCATACCACTTTATGTCACAGCAGATTCCTCTGCGTGAAATTCGGGCTGCTGTCCCCGGGGAGAGCACGTCGCCACAAGTGCAGCGCCTACCCATTATTTTTTAATATTCTTTTTTCCTGTCTGCAACTGTAAATGCTTCCCTATCAGAGTGGCTTTTTTTCCCTACAGAATTTGGCAAAGGGACAACCCTCTTGTTGCCGTTGGTTTGTTTACGTGCGCTAAATAATGATGTGTAACACACAATACCCCGGTTTATTATCTCATCTGAAAGGCTAGCACCCAGACCACCACTCATGGTCTAATGGATGGGGGAAAAGTTTTGGGCCCAAACGGGCTTCGAACTACACCGCACACTCCGACCCGGACTTTTCGCTTTCTAGGCAGGTGC
>CM060321.1:61232954-61245454 GCA_030674155.1 Stramonita haemastoma | reverse complement strand
ATCGTGTGCCGGTGGGAACAGATGACACGATTTCCAAAACTGCATACACACGTGGACTGGATGTAAAAAAGCACACAGGTGCTTATTCCATTATCCTCGATATAAAAGAATAGATACATAAAAATGAATAAAATAAATAAAATAGCAACAAAACACACCAACCCATAGTGTGTGTGTGTGTGATATTAGTAGGACATGGGTGGTGGTACGAATGATACGATTCTACCCAGCATGCAGATAGCAACCTGAAAAAGATGGGCTCCACTCAAAGGTTCAAATGACTTAAAAACAAACCTGCATGGAAGCTCTTTCTGGTTCCCTTTCGCTGTCTGTTCTGTTTGTGTCTGTATCTGTTTCTGAATCTGTTTACTATCAGTTTATCTGTCTGTTTCTCTCTGTCTGCTTGTCTGTGTGTCTGTGTATCTGTATGTTTAATCTGTCTATCTATCAGTGCGTGCTGGGTGCGTATTTGGTTTGTGTGCGTACGTACGTACGTACGTGCTTGTGTTGTGTGTGTGTGTGTGCGCGCGCGCGCGCGTGTGTGTGTATGTGTGTGTTTGTCTGTGTGTCTGTCCTTTTCTTCCTTTTCTGTCTCTCTGCCTCTGTAAATCATTTCCAATTTTTTATATGACTGGTTACAGGAAATTATATTAGGTAAGCCATGCAAACGTTTGGCAAAGCAAGTGGTTATAACTTAAAGAAGGGTTCTTTGTAAATCTCCCAGACTCCTCTATACACACACACACACACACACACACACACACACACACACACACACACACACACACACACACACACACACACACACACACACACACACACACACACACACTCTCTCTCTCTCTCTCTCTCACACACACAGACATACACACACACATAATAACACCACCACACCACCACCACCACCACCACCACCAGTATTGCCATCTGCCACCCTATGTCTGCATAAGTCCATCATTTCAAGCGGGTGTAATTCATAATTCAGTGAGGGCATTGCCCTGAGAAAGCTGTATACCCCCCACTCTCTCTCTCTCTCTCTCTCTCTCTCTCTCTCTCTCTCTCTCTCTCTCTCTCTCTCTCTCTCTCTCTCTCTCTCTCTCTCTCTCTCTCTCTCATCTCCTCTCTTCTCTCTTCTTTCCCTCTCTTCCCTTGCTCTTCTCTTCTCTCTCTCCCTTTCTCCCTCTCTCTCTGTCTCTCTCTATCCCCTCTCTCTTCTCTTAAAATTGGAACCATCTCTTTCTTTCTTTACATATTTCTGCGTATTTTTGTGTCTTTCTTACTTTATTTCTTTGATTCTTTGTTTTTTGTTTATTGGTTGTATCTTTCTTTCTTTCTTTCTCCTTTCTGTCTGTCTGTCTGTCTGTCTGTCTGTCTGTCTGTCTGTTGTGCGTGCGTGCGCGTCGTGTGTGTTCTCTGTGTTTCTTCTTTCTTTCTTTCTTTCTTTTTTCTTTCTCTTTCTTTCTTTTCTTTCTTTCTTTCTTTCTTTCTTTCTTTCTTTCTTTCTTTCTTTCTTTCCTTTCTTTCTTTCTTTCTTTCTTTCTTTCTTTCTTTCTTTCTTTCCTTTTTTGTTCGTTGTCCTTGAGGTCGATGCCCTGAAGATTCAAAAGATGATGAATGCAGGGGTTATCCCAAGAGAAACGAGTACAGACCAGAGAGATGAGGTTCTTGCTGGTGTTGCTGTGTGCTGGTGTTGCTGGTCTTGCTGCCGTTGCTGCTGTTGCTGCTGTTGCTGATGTTGATGCTAGCACAGTGTATTCATGTTAAAGAAATGTTATCTCATTCATATTCGTCATCTTTCTTTTTTTGACTCTTTCTTTCTTATTTTCATTTATCACCCAGTGGAGTACGAAAGCAATATGTGTATTGCATTGCATTGAATTGAATAGTATTGTTTTGTGATGTATTGTATTGCATTGTGTTGCATAGTATTGGTTTGGGATGTATTGCATTGTAGTTTTATTGTATTGTATTGTATTGTGTTGTATTCTATTGTATTGCATAGTTTTGTTTTATATTGTGTTCTATTGCATTGTATTGTATTGTATTGTATTGCATTGTATTGTGATGTATTGTATAGTATTGTATTGTATACTACTTTCAGTCACGGCAGATTTCTCTGCGTGAAATTCGGGCAACTTTCCTCGGGGAGAGCAGGTCACCACAAGAACAGCAACATCCATTATTTTTTCTTTTCCTGTCTGGAACTGTATTTGTTTGCTTATTACAGTGGGTTTCTTATACCGAATTTTGTCAGGGACAAATCTCTTGTTGCCATGAGTTCTTTTATATGCGCTAAATAATTATGTGTAACACACGGGAGGTCAGTTTTTCGTCTCATACGAAAGACTAGCACCCAGACTTCCACTCACAGTCTAGTGGATGGGGGGGAAAACCTTCAGGAATATATGCTACGTTCGTTGCTGATAATATGAATACTGAATCTTTAAACCTGCATATTTGATCTTCTGCGTATCTATAAACGAAGGGAATTAAGGCACTAGAATGTTTGCACTTGAAATTGATATGGAAGATTGTAAAAAAAAAAATCCATCCTTTAATCATTAGACGTCGCCGAGATTCGAACCCAAGACTTCACGGATCCTTTGGATTGGAGTCCTATGGTCTTCACCGGTTGACTAAAGTAACTGCTGGTGAGGCATTTGAAAACGGCCAGGCATGGAAAACTCTCCTCCAGTGTTTGTTATTTACAGGATCACAGAGATTCTAGGGTGGTGAGGGAGACAGGGCGCATATTGGGGAAGATTCCCTGAGTGTGAAGCTGGGGAAAGCTTGTCAGCAATGACAACAACAAAACAACAATATCAACATACATTAAATGCCGAGGAGAAGATGTCTGAAGTCTATGAGTTTATCACAAGTCACTCACCATTGACTCCGCTACCTTGAAATAGATGGGTGGGTTGTGAGGTGGAGGTGATATGTATTTCTTCTTTTTTTCTTAATGCCTTCAGCGTCTTGGCTTTAGCACAGTTCTTAATCAAACTATTGACGCTGGGCACTACAGCAAAAGTGAGAGGCTGTATCATCAATGGCTTTTCCTCTCATGGAATTCCACTTTACAACTTAGTAATCGATTATAACTCTCCGACTAGGAGGCTTGACTTCACAGTCCTTATGTGCTGCAGCCCTGGGGGATAGTTGGCCTTTGGAGAACTTTCCAACGCTGACTGTCGGTATGCCCTCTTGGCTAAGAGATTGGGGGTGTACTGTGGGCAAGGCACCTCCACTATAATCAAATTTCTGCCCAATTTCCGAATCTGCAGCTGCCTCCTCTGCTATTTTGGATGTCATCGTCAAACACGACGGACAAACATATTCTTTTATTCGTTTTGTCCTACATCTTTTATCAACAGCTTGTTAATTGTGCAAGATGCACACAGTCATCTGGGTATGCCATGGACACTCGTGGATAAAGCAATCATCATTGTGGACTGTTTTCTGCAGATGGGTACTGAGATTGGAAAGATGAACCATGCAAATGATATTCAAAGAAGTCTTGCAACAGCGGTATCAAACTTGATTTTGCCTTGGGGGTTAAAGGTGAGAAGTAACTGATTGTTCAAATCAAAGTCATGCTGATCTCTCTTCTCTTAACCCCTTCTGTTTGTACACACATGCAGAAAATCAAATTTGCAGCCTAAAGACTGGGTGAATTGGTAAAAGCGTTCAAAATGTTGCAAAGAGACAAACTGGATCCATTTACCTCGTACAAGGGCTTTGCATTTCTGTTGATGAAGACATCTCTGGTATGGGATACCAGTTAGAACACAAAAAGGGAAAATAGAGTTTAATAATGTGTGTGCAGTGTGTGTGTATGTGATGTAGTCTGTCACTTAGTGTGTATGTGTGTGTGTGTGTGTCGCGCGCGCGCGAGCGTGTGTGTGTGTGTGTGAGAGAGAGAGAGAGAGAGAGAGAGAGAGAGAGAGAGAGAGAGAGAGAGAGAGAGAGAGAGAGAGAGAGAGAGGAGAGAGAGGAGAGGAGAGAGAGAGAGAGAGAGGAGGGAGGGAGGGAGAGGAGAGAAGAGAAGAGAAGAGAAGAGAGAGAGAGAGAGAGAGAGAGAGAGAGAAGAGAAGAGAAGAGAAGAGAAGAGAAGAGAAGAGAAGAGAAGAGAAGAGAGGCATATATAGACAGACACAGACACACAGAAAAATGAATAAATGAGAAGAAAGAAAAACGACAAATAAAACCGTCTAGCCTTCAACAATCCTTTTTCTTCTTACACCTCAACATCATACCAACCCCCCCCCAACTTTGCATCTTAGCCTGTCTGCAACTCTTTAACAGCAGAATCATCCTCCATCATAGAGCCATCCGTCCGTGTCCCAGCTGCTTCTGCAGCGGTCATCAAAAAGGAATAGGCAATGTCCATCCCTCCAGCCTGATATTCATGCCACACACACCACGAGGTGACCCAGCCTGCTTATTTCCTCGTTCAGTCTCCACATCACTAATGCCTACCTCAGCTTTCCCCTGATAGGCTACTTAGCCTGAGGTCCAGTCTGCAATTTCCGTGTGGCGGGATCCTCCCCTACTGGGTTGCTGATGGCAACCCTCCTTCTTTGAATACTGTTGGTTGGTTTTTTTTTGGTTTTTTTTTTCTTCTACACTTCTTCTTTTTTGACTTTATGAAGATGTGGTGTCTTTTTTTTTCTTTTCTGGGATGTTAGATAATAAAGGGGGGGGGGGGGGGGGGTTTAGAAAAGTCGAAAGTTATTGTGCCGGTGGGAACAAAAGATAAAATTTACAAAACTGCATACACACAGGGACTGGATGTAAAAACAGTACATGGGTGCTTATTCCATTATTATTGATATAAAAGAATAAATGAAATGAATGAGAATGAAAGAGTTACTGTGAGTAAAATGTATAAGCGTGTTATTTTGAGATGCGTTTTAAGTGATGAAAAGTCTTCATTTCTAGGTAAAAGAGGAAAAACTGATTAATGAAAAAATTGTGAAAAAACAGCTGGGTTTAAGTAAAAAGAAAATAAGAAAACGTATTGCAGAACAAGTCATTAAAAACAAAGTGGTATGATTATAAAAGCAAGACCTTTTTTCAAATGGTAATATCAAGCTGGAAAGAATTTCTGAAAGAAGAAGAAGAAGAAGAAGAAGAAGAAGAAGAAGAAGAAGAAGAAGAAGAAGAAGACAAACAATAAAAAGAATAAAAAACAACAACAAAATAACACAAAGACAAAAGAGCAAAATGAACACCACAAACAAAGAACCCCCAAAACAACAAAACGAAAAAAAACAAAAACACAACAACAAACAAAAAATCCACCAAACAACAACATTAACCTCAAAACAACCAACAAAACCCCCATTAAAACGCTTCAACCTCAAAACATAGTTATTGGAAACCCTGAAAAAAAAACCCCAACCAATATGCAGCATTGAAAATGGACAGAAAAAAAAGAGAACCAGATAAAAATGGAAAACGCGTCAGTTTATAAGGACGGGGCTAGAAAACAGCAGACGATTTTTCCCCAGACAACAGAAACAAACTCAGAGACCCAGAGGGCTTGGGGGCCAACACTTCCAAATTGTAGAATGATGAAAGATGGAGAGGTGAGGGGGAGGGGGGGAGGTGGAAGAATAATGGGGAAAAAAATAACAATGGGGAGTTTCTGTGGCAGACAGATCTAGCAGGTGTACAGTTCTGTACGTCTAACAATGCCGGATGTAATGAGATATAACGCTTTCGCGCGCGTGCGGTGCGGCGCGTGCGCAGCACGCACACAACCCGCGCACACACACGTGCACACCACACGTACATACACGCACCATCAGCACGCAAGTACCACCGCACAGCACAGCACAGCACAGCACGCACAGCACACCACACACACACACTGCACACCGCCACCGCCCACACATCACACATACATATACACAGCAACAAATCGACATCACTTTGATACTACACACACGCACACTTGAAACATCTGCATCACATACCCTCACGCTATCGCACCAACACACGACATACACCACACAAACACATGCAAAGCAATGCATGCACACAAACAAGCTCTACCAATATTATGAATACAAAAAACGTACCCCAACACTAGCATTACACACAATAACGCCACAGAATAGGCAAGTACTGCACACAAATAAGGCAACTTGCTAATAGCATCGCGCCGTCACGCACTATAGCCAGACATGTAAGTGGTCATACCTATCAAAATTACAAGACCACTGGGTCAGAGGCCCAAGGCAAGGAACAAACGAGACAAAAGCGAGACAAAGCGCGAGACAATGGATGCAAGGCAAGGTATGACGAGGCAAGGCAAAATTTATTTCAAAGCTTATTTGAAGTATATTTAAGTGTAGGATATTTCCATGTAACTAAACTAAAACGCTAAACACAGTCTGCCCTTTGGGAACAATCAAATAACAATCATTGAAATTGTCAAAATAAAGTAACGTGACTGATCAGAAAAAAAACGAAACAAAAATTCAACAAAAACTGAACTAATCAACCTTAATTCATAACGACTAAGCCCCCCCCCCCCCCCCCTCGAGAAATAAAAAAAGGTCCATTAAAAGAACAGAATAAAAACAGTTGTAAAAGAAGCTTATGATTGATAAAACACCAAACAAAAACGAAAAACGAACCAATCAACCTCAATTCATATTGATTAAAAGTAAGACAATAAAATGATAAGAAAAATAATCAGAAAAAGAAAACAGTTGCAAATAAACGAACGTGATTGATAAAAAAAATCAAACCAGCAAAAAAAAAAACCCGACCCAATCAACCCTAAATCATAATGATATCAAAGAAAAAATAATTGAAAAAAGGTTTAAAAAATAATAGGATGAAAACGGAACAACACGTCAGTTTGAAGATGAGAGGAGAGAGAGAGATAGGAAACATTGGACAGCTTTTCCACGGACAACAAAAATAAATTGACAGACGCAAAAAAAGGCTCAAGGGAAAAAATAACCCCTCAATTGTATCATAATGAAAAGCATGGAAAAAGTAGGAGGGGTGGGGGTGGGGGGTGGAGGGTGTAAGGTGGGGTGGGGGGTGTTTGGTGATGGAAAAATAACAATAGTGTATTTCTGTGATGGATATTTTTAGCTGGTGTGGAATTTTGGATGCCTCTCATAAACGGTGTAATGAAATGTAAACATTTTTCATTCACACCAGACGTACACATGCAGGCAGATAGAGGGGCAGGGTCAAGAACGAATGTGTATGCGCGCGCAACAAGGAAGTTTACTATCTGCCATGTGACAGTGTTTGATAACACGTTCTGTTAACCACGTGATACATAAGTGACACAGACAAGAAAAAATAGATATCATTCCGAGAGAGAGACAACACACACACACACACACAGATTTATTGTTTATTGATTTATTCTTTTATATCGAGGATAATGGAAGGAGAGAGAGAGAGAGAGAGAGAGGAGAGAGAGAGAGAGAGAGAGAGAGAGAGAGAGAGAGAGAGAGAGAGAGAGAGAGAGAGAAGAGAAGAAGAGAGACAGACAGAGACAGACAGAAGACAGACAGACAGACAGAAAAAGACAGAGAGAAGACAGAGACAGAGACAGAAGACAGACAGACAGACAGACAGAAAAGACAGACAGAGAGCACAGACGAGACAGACTAGACAGACAGACAGACGAAACAAGAGAGACAGAGAGAGCGAGAGAGGAAGAGAGCGAGACATAGAGAGAGAAGAGAGAGAGACAGAGAGAGAGAGAGAGAGACAGAGACAGACAGACAGGACAGAGACAGAGCAGAGAAGAGAGAGAGAGAGAGAGAGAGAGAGAGAGAGAGAGAGAGAGAGACGAGAAGAGGAGAAGAGAGAGAGGGGAGAAGAGACAGAGACAGACAGAGAGCAGAGAGGAGACAAATAGAAGACAGAAGAGCAGACAGAAGAGAAGATCAGAGAGAGAGATAGAGAGAGAGACACAGAGAGAGAGAGATGAGAACAGAGGACAAACGACAACAGACAGAAGACAGACAGAAAAACCAACCGCCGCCAGCCAGCCAGCCAGCCAGCCAGCCAGCCAGCCAGCCAGCCAGACATACAAGGCTCACTAACTTTCGAACCAACCACTTCTCCTCTCACTCCAAAACCGCAGACAGAAAGCCTAACCTAAATTTCTTTCTGTTTGTTACCTGCATGCAATCCTTCAGAACTACTTCTCCCCATGACGCAACAGTCTACAGATCTGGAACCTACTTCCGCAGTGGTCATCAAAAAGCCATGCGCCATGTCCACCCCCCTAGCCTGATGTGAATGTCTCACGCTACACACTCTAACTGACCCAGACTCTTTAGTTCCTCGTTTTCAGACTCCCCCTCACTCCCCTTGGATTGGCAGATTGGTGGTCTAGAGGTAACGCGCCTGTCTAGAAAGCGAAACAGTCAGGGTCGGAGTGTGGGTGGTTCGAATCCCGTTTGGGCTGAAACTTCCCGCCACTCAACCATTAGGCCATGAGGGGTGGTCTGGGTGCTAGTCTTTCGGATGAGACGATAAACCGAGGTCACGTGTGTGTGTTACACATCATTATTTAGTGCACGTAAAAGAACCCACAGCAACAAGAGGGTAGTCCCTGGCAGAAGTTTGATGAACAAAGCCACTCTGATAGGGAAACAAACACAATTGCAGAGAGGAAAAAGAAAAAGAAATAATGGATGGCGCTGCACTTGTGGCGACGCGCTCTCCCCGGGGGAGAGCAGCCCGAATTTCACGCAGAGAAATATGTGCAGTGACATTAATGGTATGATATAAAAATAAAATAAATAACTAATTCCTACTTCAGCCACCCACTGATTGCATCTGGGCTTTGGGATCGTGCTACCAGTTTTCCCCGGTAGGGCCTTCTCTTGCCGGTTTGCTGGTGGCAGCACAATGCTCTTTGGCTAGAGTTCCGAGGTTTATCGAATGTGAGATTTTGCGTAGGCGACCGTTTACATGATGACGGTCATTTTAGACAGGATGGGTGGAGGAGGTAAAAAAAAAGGTGAAGGTCCCATAACCTAGGCGGTCATAGGGAAGCGAGGCATCAGAGACCTCAGCTTCTCTAGGGGCCAGCATATTGAGGGCGGCGCTCACCTCCTCTCCCTCGCTTCTTTACTTTCCATGACCCTGAAGAGGGCAGGTACCCACTGACAGCTGGGTGAACTGGGGGGAACTGTACTGAAGCCAAGGCGCGCAAACGGTCACCCATCCAACTGGTAACCGGACCACGCTCGACGCTGCTTAACTTGACTGGGGGAAAGCGAGCGCTCTGACCACTTAGCTATCCCGTCCCCTCAGTGGAGGAGGCACTGATGATTAGTAGAAGAGAGAGTGGAAGAGAAGGGTACGTGTGTGTGTGTGCGTATGTGTGTGTGTGTGTGTGTGTGTGTGTGTGTGTGTGTGTGTGTGTGTGTGTGTGTCTTTGATTTTACGTCTGTACACTTAAAGTGATATTAGACGAGGGATGAGGTTGGGGTGGGGGCGGGGGGGGGGGGGGGGGGGGCAATAAAGAGATAAGGGTTTTTTTTAAAAAGTGCGTTGGTAACTGTGTACATAAGAAGACTGATTACAAAAATATATAACAAGAAAGTTGCAAAAGATGGCATAAGAAATGCAAATAATAACAAAAACAATCGAACAATAGAGAACTTTAAAATCTGAAACTGTAAGATGAACAATTGCAAACTACATGTAAAGGCTGCCATGAATAAAGCAAAAAGTACATTGCCACAGTAGGGTGTTATAATTTCACAATCTTCACAGCAGTACTTTATAAAAAAGAGAATACTGGGGATCGCATCAGAGACAATGCTATCTCACACAGTAACTTTGGATTGATTAACACTTCTTGCAGTGACTTATCTTGAAATGGTGGTAGGAACTTTTTTAAACCTTGACAATGATACAAAACATGAACATTGGAAAGTTTTTCACCGCATATACATTTTACATTTTTGGCAAATTTTGCTCGAAATGCATTTAATTTCAATCTGTGGATTAGAGAAACAATATTTCTAGCACTGGATTTTTGAAAGCCGTACTGAGTACAAAGGATGTTCTCAATATCAAGAACTGAACAAGTATGCTGGGAATAGCCAGCCTCTTCATGTTTCTTTCTTACATGTTTCCAGCAAACACTTTGAAGCAAAGCATAACCCTCATGAAGAGAAAGAGGAATGTCTAAAACAATTTGAACAGCTAGAATGTTTTGCTGCCTTTTTGGCTGCTTTGTCCACCTTTTCATTGAAATAAAGACCACAGTGAGATGGAACCCAGCAGAAAGTGATATTCGAACCCCTCAGAATGAGAAAATGTATCAAAAAATTAATTTCAGTAATGAGATTCTGCCTAACCATTGATGTAGAGTTATTAAGACACTGTAATGCAGATTTAGAATCAACACAAAACAAAATCTGCAAAACAGTATTTGGAAAATCAAGCAGAAAGTACAAAGCCATCAAAATAGCGGTAAGTTCAGCAGTAAAGATGGAATGATTTTTGCCAATATGATATGACTTTTCAACTTTCAGAGCTGGAATGATAAATGCTGCCCCCGCTTCCTTATTTTCAAGAAGGGACCCATCAGTGTATATCTTAAGATGAGAAGGGTATGTATCTTCTAAGTGTGCATTTGTGTAAGAGCAAAGAATAATCGCATTTTCTTCTTTTTTTAATGAGAGATGGTTGATATCAAAGTGTGCTTTCTGAAGTTCCCATTTTGGAACAGGTGTTAAAATAGCGGTGGATTTTTGCCAATCTTTAGGATTAATGGTTGATTAAGTGTGTGTGTGTGTGTGTGTGTGTGTGTGTGTGTGTGTGTGTGTGTGTGTGTGTGTGTGTGTGTGTGTGTGTGTGTGTGTGTGTGTGTGTGTGTGTGTGTGTTGGCCAGAACAGAGAAGAAGAAAATCAAGTAACAGATCATCATTCAAAACGTTTTCTTCATGGCAAAAATAAATTCCAAAAGTTTTATTCAAAACTTATTATACTCTCCCTCCCGAAACATTCCTTAGAACGAAAGCTACGGAAACTGAAAAAGAAAATATATGGCCAAAATGATCAAAGCAGTAATTTTGAAAAAGGCCAAAAATAAATCTAAAAAAATATTAAAAAAACAGCAAACCCACAGCATGAAGAACAGCACCAATAACAAACCCCTCAATAGCAACAACAAATAAATAAAACTCACAAACAAAACAAAACAACAAACTCAAGCCAAAACAAGCAACAATACCACCACCCCACCCCCCAACCCCTACCCACCCCTCCCCCCAAAAAAAGGAAAAGCAAAATTGTAAAGGAAACAAACAAACAAAAAGAAAACAAATCCAACAGAAAGAAACCCCCAAAACATAGGAAACTAGAGTGAAAATATACATAGGCAACAACGAAAAAACCCCCACCTAACCCGAAGAAAACAAGCCCAGGTTAAAAAGGGAAGATGCATGAGTTTGAAAGGAAGCGGAGAAGGAAACACTAGACAGCTTGTTCACAGACAACGGAAAACAGACACAGAGGCCCAGAAAGCTTTGCTTAAAAACAAGAAGCAAAAGAAAAAAATCTTTTTTTAAATTGCAGGAGGATGAAAAGTGGAAGAAAAAAGGGGGAAGGGGGTAGGTGGGGCATTCTCTTGCTGTGCCAATGTATTTTTTATCATTGATGTGATGGTCAGTTCTTAGAATTAACATCATCCATCTTTCTTGTTTCTGTGTAATCAAATTGATAAGATTTTAATTCTGATAAAGTATTACGAGTATTAATGTTGCAAAGTAAATCTGTCTGCCTGTCGGTTTGTATGTCTGTCTATCTTTCCCTTTGTCTGTCTATCTGTGTGTAATTTTATCTGTTTCTATGTCTATGCTTGCCTATTTCTCTGTCTCTGTCTCTGTCTATCTGTCTCTCTCTGTCTCTGTATCGGGGTGTGTGTGTGCGTGTGCGTGCGCATATATGCGCATATGTATGCGTGTGTATGTGTTCACGCGTGCGTGCACGCGCGTGTGTGTGTGCGTGCTTGCGTGCGTGCGTGCGTGTATGTGTGTGTGTGCTTGTGTGCTCGCGCGTGCGTGCACGAATGTATGTTTACTAGATTTGGTGACACGTGATTAAAACAATATTTCTGAAAAATTTGTAATAGACAAAGGGAAAACAATTCTGGGAGATTATATAACATCCCTCATCTCTTGGTTAAACACATTTTTTTTTAAATAATTCTTATAAAAGCACCTGCATGATTTTATGAAACAAAGATTTTTTGACAAAATCTATCAAAGCAGTAAAAAAAGTCACCAATATTCTAATTGCACAAAACTTGTCAAAATCAGGACAAGAAACTAAAGCAACAACAGCAGCAACAACAACAAATAACAACAACAGCAACAAGAAATCAATACCACAACAAACAACAAAAAACCATCTTCACCTCCTCAGAATATAAAAAAACCCAAACAAACCCAAAACATTACAAAACAAAACAGAAAAAAACAACAAAAGAA
>CM060321.1:61210454-61227954 GCA_030674155.1 Stramonita haemastoma | reverse complement strand
CCTCCTATCTGTTGCCTTCGATCCTTTTGCAATTATCCCTGTGCCTGTCCCTCTCTCTCTTTCTCTTTCTCTCTCCCTCTTTCTCCCCAGTCTTTCTATCTCACCCACACACCCACACACACCAACACACCTACCCCCCCCACTCACATACACACATACTCACACACATGCGCGCACACACACATACACATACACACACCACTTCACACACACACACATACGCGCGCACACACAGACACGCACACACACACACATGAACACACACACAAACACACACACACACTCACACACATACACACACTGCCGCTCAGCCATCCCTCTCTCTGCCCCCTTCCCCGTCTCATCCTACTGCATGCAATGCCATGCAGAGCAGTGTCCAGGCTTATCTGTTCATGGAGTGGAACTGGTAGAGAAAAAGAGAAAATGAGATGGAGGTAATTTCACCAGCTTAAAGCATATCTCCATAGACAAGAGCCCTTTCCAAAACTCCAGACTATGAATTATTATAACATCATTACTGAAGCTGAGAACCATGTCAGAATGGACAATTAGCATTCTCACTACAGATGCCTGTCATCTAGCGATCACACCCACACAGACACACAGATACAGACATACACACACACATACACACAGAGACACAGACACACACACATACATACACACTCCTCCACCGCTTCCACCCACCCACCCATACACTACTACTACTACTACTACTACTACTACTACTACTACTACTTACTACTACTACTACTACTACTACTACTACTACTACTACTTCTCCTTCCTCCTCCTCCTCCTCCTCCTCCTCCCTCCTCCTCCTCCTCCTCCTCCTCCTACCTACTACTACTACTACTACTACTACTACTACTACTACATCTACTACTACTACTACTACTATCTACTCTCTCCTTCTCCTCCTCCTCCTCCTTCTCCTTCCTCCTCCTCCTCCTCCTCCTCCCTCCTCCTCCTCCTCCTTCCTTCTTCTTCTTCTTCTTCTTCTCTTCTTCTTCTTCTTCTTCTTCTCCTCCTCCTCCTCCCTCCTCCTCCTCTCTCCTTCTTCTTCCTTCTCTCTTCTTCTTCTTCTTCTCTTCTTCTTCTTCTTCTCTTCTTCTTCTTCTTCTTCTTCTTCTTCTTCTTCTCCTCCTCTCCTCTCCTCCTCCTCCTCCTCCTCCTCCTCCTCCCTCCTCCTCCTCCTCCTCCTCCTCTCCTTCTTCTTCTTCTTCTTCTTCTTCTTCTTCTTCTTCTTCTTCTTCTTCTTCTTCTTCTTCTTCTTCTTCTCTTCTCTCTCCTCCTTCTTCTTCTCCTCCTCGTCCTCCTCCTCCTCTTCCTCAGCTACTATCCACTGTGTCCACTCTCCACCCCACACCAGCATCGTGGCTGGCTGCAGGCATTGCCCCTATCACTCTGTCGCTTCCTGTTTGGACAAATCATCATTTCTATCCAATAAACTGGACAGCCCAATCCCCTGTCCAGACAGATGAAACTGACCTGATAACACTGGACCGCTCTTTGATCGATACTCTTCCACACAAGAAGTGTCCACCCACAAAATGTCCCCCTCCCCCCTTCGATTTTGTGTCTCTGGGGCGTTTTAGTGCCAACATTGAGAAAGTCTTAGGACTGATAGTAGAGACTTGGTATTGCTATATGCCAGTATTTGATAAGGTGTAAGAACAAAGTTTAGTGATGAATGGTTTTGGCTTAAAACTGGTATTTTTTTGTCGCTTCACTTTTTTTGCATGAACTCAGTGTTTTATGTGATAGTCTGTCATGAAATGTTTCCCCCTAACCTTTCCTTCCCCCTAAAACCCTCAAAATTATATAAATGCTGAATATGAGAGACATATACAAAAATGCTATTTCTGTTTTATTGTTTGGGTTTCATGAACCTTTATAAAAAGAAAAAACCCAGAAGGGTGTGTGAATCATTTTTTGTAAAAGTCACCGAAGTGTTTTCACAAAAAGATGATTTTGTCCTAATTACCTCTTATTAAAAAAATGACAACCAAGAAATCCAAACAAAACCAAATTCCCAAAGTTCCTTTAATACAATTTCAACATTTCTGGCTGTTTAGCATCATGTCATACTTAAACTATAAATTTGACACGTATACAAGAAGTCCGTGGAGACGATATAGTTAATTCTGAAAATTTCAACAATAAATCTACAAAGGGTTTAACAAACCACAGAAAGGGTGCTTTTTTTAAAGGCTGGTGGACTTTTTGTCCTACAAATTCACCCATGTTTCAACAGAAGGTCAAGGGAACACATTTTCCCCTCACAGCGTATATCATCCAAGTGGCGGTTTACTGGCCAAGATTATTGAATCGCATTGCTTGGCAGTTATTGTCCTGCATGCTCTTTCCTGGGAGAAAGCACACGGCCATAACAAATACAGGCATGGAGGGAATGGAAATCACTGGCTAGCAAGCTCTGAACTTCAGATATACATCCTGCCTTCCTCACACTAGCCTGCACACCCACCCACCCACTCACCCACACACATACACACACACACACACACACGTACACACACACACATACACACATGCATACATGCATAGACATACTCCCTTCTCTCTCTCTTTGGTCTAATGAACGCTTTTCTATAGGTACATGCACACACAGGCACGTTCACCAAAAGTGGATTATTATGCATCAGTTTGACTGGCTTTAGGAGACACTCTACTTTTTCTGGACAAAATCATACCTGTCTGTAACTAAGCTGATGCCGTGTAGTGCAGATGGATTTCCACATGCCGTGTTGACCTTCCTAAAGACCAAGACACGAGCTAGATCCTCCTCAAATATACGATTCAGAAAGAAATGAAAAAAAGACCTCTCAAGTTTGGATCTGTTCGTTTCCATCCGTCAATGTGTACTGGGCAATTTGCCACACAAAACATGTGAAAAGTGTAGGTGTAAAGACCATCACCAGTTTCGAGACTTCCATCACATACACAAGCACACATCTGTGCAGCACAATATGGATGCAGGCTTCAAAGCTGACCCATGAGTGGCTGAGATATATAAACCAGCCGTTTGAAACAGACCATGCTCTATTCCAACCCAATACTTCCGGCTGTCTGACATGTACGTTTACACTGACAAGCAATCTGTGTGGGAGGGGGTTTTGGCATGTTTTCTTTAGCCGCACAGTCCAAAGAACTCGTCAGTCACTCTCTTCAGAAACATATATAATAAAACCCCCCCACTAAAATATGCTGGTGTCATGGTCTAAATGTAATACACTTGCCTAGAAAAGAAATGTTGTTGCTTGAATTAAAAAGAAAAAAAATGACACCCCATAATCGTAATTTATATGACGAATGGTGCTCTGAATGCCAGTTGTTCAGATGACATAACCAAAGTCATGAGTACAACACGTAACATACCCCCCTCATCCCATTCTCAATTGTAAAAAAGGCCATAAAACAAATTGACTACTGCTCCAAGATTTCTAAAAGTAGAGCGGTCTGAATCTCATGCATAAATCTGCAGCGATTTTACATACTATCCAAAAAGCAGCCATATCTAACCATACCTAACCAATCATAGCTAAGCCAAAAGCAACCCAATCCAGCCTAACCCAGTTCCACATAATCCATTTCACCCTCCCTACCCAGTCCCTGTAATACCAGTCCATTCTATTCACTGCAGTCCAGTCTAGTCTAGTCCAGTCCACTCCTACCCCAACTCCACTCCAACCCACTCCACTCCCCTTTAACCCCCCCCAACCCACCACGCACTCCCTGCCACTCCACTCCACTCCACTCCACTCCCCCTCAACTTTCCAAGTGACAGTCTCAGATCTGAATCTTCTCATCCCCCAAACTGAATTTGGCAATCAGTTGCCGTTGAGTGCCGAGCAAAACTTTCCAATTAGCAGATACATTGGCGCCTCTACTCTCTGCTGTGTGTAGGGAAAAAAAGGAATAACATGGCTACGATGCTTCTTCACATGCAACGATATGCGCATGCAAGTAAATACGCACTCATACACGTGCACGCAGGCACGCAGGAACGCATGCAAGCAGACAGGCATGCACACAGACACACACAGACCACACACACACACACACACACACACACACCACAACACACAAACACATACACACAAACCAGATACACAAAGAGATAGACAGACAGACAAACACCACACACAGAATGCACGCACGCACTCTATTGGAAGATGGATCTGTAATGTCTTAATGCAATTGACAGATGCTGTGGTCTTTTTACTATTACTTCAACCTTCAGCTTCCTCAGTCTCTCTGTCTTGTTTCTTTATGCGTGTCTGTTGTCTGTCTGTCGTCGCTACCTGTTTGTCGTCTACTGTCTGTCTGTCTGCCTGTCTGTCTGTTTCCATTACCCTTATCACAAAATGAAAGTCAGATTATAAACAAGTTATTAGCTCTGAAAGAACCAGAAACGTAGGGATAGCTTTGGTACAGCTCCTTGCATTTGCATCAATCAAGTCTTAACTTTCTAAATGCTCCCCAAATTCAGCATCACAATACCATTATTTTACAGTCTCTTTGGTGAAATAGAAAATGTTTTACCCCCAGGCCGTCTTCCTAGATGCAGAACTTACACGCAAAACGATCCACATTTAATCAAACATGAACAGAGCATTTTAATATTTTTTTTAAAAAAGTGGACACAACACATGCATTTTTGAAGTGATATTGTGTTAGTTCCTCAACTGCAGAAAAAAATGTTCGCTGCCTGTAAAAGGATGCAAATTGTTAATACTAATGGCTCTAAAATCATTGGCTAGAATTCAAACTGTGCCTAGAAAATAACAGTTGAAGATTTTATGTCATTTTCCAGTCATTTTGTACACTGAACTAAAAATAATTCCCTCCCTTTTGACTACGAACAGCATGTAGAAGATTACTTATGCACAGTAATGATCCAGTAGTTCCATATGAGGTTTCGAAAGTTGAAGGATACAGAGAAAAATTATTTACGGCATCATCAGTGCGTTGAACTGACTATGCTGTGGGTGTAGCACCAGACTCAGGCAAGGCTAAGGGCATCACTGGAGGAGGCAAGGACTGCTCCGCACGCAGTGAAGTCTCCCTGGGAAAATGAAAACTGACACTCAGACCAACCTTGTTCGTGACTGATCTTCTTAGGGACAGACCAGACATCTCCAGAGACCACACAGCTTATTCCCTACAATTAGAGACTGTATGCTGTGATGGAATAGGTTGGTGGGGGATGGGGGGGGGGGAGGTGGGGTGGAGTTTGACAGTATCCTAACATACTGGGTGTTGTGTATGTGTGTGAGGGTGGTAAGAATGTGGCTGGAAGATAGCAGTTGTGTAAATCCTCTGTTACAGCGTCTGTCTTTCACGGCTTTCTGAAGCTCTTTCTTTCAGAAAATGGTAGGGATAAGTTTTGAGTTAAATTTCGAAAGAGCATGGGGCGAGATTACAGTCGTATACTAGTCTCTACTGCACCCATGGAGGGACACCTTTTGCTAAATGCGCAATACATAGATACACAGAAAGCCATTACAGCAAACTTCTCCCTCCCTCGAGAAAGCTCAAACAGAAAATTCACCCCCCCCCCAAAAAAAAAAAGAATCCAATCCCAAAACAAAAAAACAACTAAATAACCCAACCAAATAAACAAAACAATCCACAAGGAAAAAATAACAACTAAGATTATTCCTTAATTTCACACGCAGAAATGCAACACTCATTTCCAAGTTATCCAACCCTTTCGCCGGATTTCTGTGGAACTGGAGATGAATGAATGAATTGTTATGATTCAGAAAAGAGACAATACAGGGAAGAAAGGTCAAGAACACAGCGCAGGATTCAAAAGCAAAATCCTGATAGAAAAGAAACAAAAACACCCACCAGACCAGATTTTCCAGAGGAGAAGGGATACCTCTACTCCTAAAAAAAGAGTTCATGGCATCCCAGTGAGAGTGGTGGAGAGGGGATGGTTCTCATTGATGTCCATGTCCAATCTATATCTGATGTTAGTGGGAGGAAGAAATCATTTCTATCCAATAAAGTGGACACCCTCAGCCCCCTTCCTGGCAGACAGGAGTGGAGGGATGGGCTGACTGAATCTGCAGCCAGCTGATCAATAGCTGTCCAGCCACCATCTTTTCAGCCAGGAGACGTCCCCACTTCAGTGCAGACACCAGACATCTTTGCAAATGCTGAGCTGGTTTAAGTTCTGCATAGCGTTTATCAGAATTTGATTGCTGAGGGAGATACTGACAACGTGGAATAAATCATGTTGAAATCTAAACCTTTTACTGCAATAGCTTTTATGAACGTGTGTGAAACAATATGCATGACTACTGTAAATTTTACAATACCATTTGCATAAATGGTAATGACCTATCTTTAAATTTTGGGATGTTTTTAGAGCTGATAACCTGCATTTAATTCTTTTTATGAAGAAATTCTATGAAAACTTGAGTTATTTTGTTTCTTCTATTTTTAGTTCACACAGGTCTGAAAACCTTGATGAAGACTTTCTACTGGTCTGAAATAAGCAGGAAAATGATAAAGCCTCTTTGTTGGTATGAAAGAAGCAGGAAATGATAAAGCTCTTTGTGGTGTGAAAGAGCAGGAAAATGATAAAGCCTCTTTGTTGGTGTGAAAGAAGCAGGAAAATGATAAAGCTCTTTGTTGGTGTGAAAGAAGCAGGAAAATGATAAAGCCTCTTTGTTGGTGTGAAAGAAGCAGGAAATGATAAAGCTCTTTGTTGGTATGAAAGAAGCAGGAAAATGAAAAGCCTCTTTGTTGGTGTGAAAGAAGCAGGAAAATGATAAAGCCTCTTTGTTGGTGTGAAAGAAGCAGGAAAATGATAAAGCCTCTTTGTTGGTGTGAAAGAAGCAGGAAAATGTAAAGCTCTTTGTTGGTGTGAAGAGCAGGAAAATGATAAAGCCTGTTTGTTGGTGTGAAGAAGCAGGAAAATGATAAAGCCTCTTTGTTGGTGTGAAAGAAGCAGGAAATGATAAGCCTGTTTGTTTGTGTGAAAGAAGCAGGAAAATGATGAAGCCTCTTTGTTGTATGAAAGAAGCAGGAAATGATAAAGACTCTTCATCGGTCTCGAATAGGCAGAAAATGTTCAAGTTCTGTTTTTGTTTGCTTTGTTTTGTTTTTGTTTTCGTTTCTTACAGAAAAAGGAGGGAGAGCACTTTCATACTGTTACAAATGAATATGTTTAAAACACTGCAACACGGTTTGAAAAAGAACAACGCTATAATACTTGGAAAAACAGCCTCAAGTGAGGTGTCAGTTCTGTACACCAGTTTTTGTATATTTTGTTTTCTATTGACATATGTCAATTTGGTTTTCTGTGTCCACATCCAGTGCTTGTTTCTGTTTCTATAGATTTCTGTCGTCATTTTTTCATTTAAGTTTTTGCGTTCTATTCCTGTTTTGTCTGCACATTTCTGTTAACCTAGTTTCGCTTACAATTCGAAATTCTCTAATCCTCACAATGAAAAATTTACTTGTACCCTCATAACTATTCAATATTCCTTCCTTGTCCATTTTTAACCAACTGGGCTCAAATTCTTTTATCAAGAGATCCAAATGACTGCCATATTCTACCTCCGAATTTGATATGGAAATGATAGTATCTTGCGAAGATAGCTTGTGAACATTTCAGATTATAAAGGAATATTGTATGTATAGGACATTTTTTTCAACAGAGCAACAAGAGTTAGTTGTTTTGTATTTCTAACAGAAAACGTTTAAACCCAAATGTCAACAAAAAAAGAGAAAAAACCCAAAAGGATGTGAGAGACAACTGCTTGATTACTTGTGTTCCTGTTTGCATTTAAAATTGGGCGTTTCCTAGAGGAAGAGGTTTCAGAAACAGACATAAAAAACAGTGGGTTTCATCATAAACAATCGCTACTCTCGCTAACATTGCATTAATGACATTTTCCGTGAGACTGCTTTACTTTAGAGAGAGAATCTGATCTGGATTCCTGTTCGGCAGTGGCCACGTTTGTCAATGCAGGCATGTCAATCATCAGGGTCCATTCAGAAGTCAGCAGGCCACTTGTCACATTTCACCTGCAAATCCTACCCATATCCCTAGGGAACTGTCACGCGCTGAATAATTTACAATTCTGACAATGTGCATCCTGCGTATATCTCTCAGTCTGTCTGTCTGCCTGCCGGTATATCTGTCAGTATGCCTTGTCTGTCTTTCTCTTTCTATGAACACACACAGAACATCTTACACATATCTAAACCTGCTCTGCCTTTCAGAATAGTAGACCATGCATTAACTAACTAACACACACGTACACCCCCCCCCTTAATATCTCTTACTGTAAAAAGACGTTAAATCAAAGAAAACACACACACACACACTACCGCACACACTACACACACTACACTACACAACACACACACACACACACACACACACACACACACACACACACACACACACACACACACACACAACACACACACACAACACACACATGCACACACACTCACACATACACACAAACACCCCCCCCCCCACACACACACACCAACCACCACCCCATCTCTCAAACCAAAGATAATACGTCCTACGTCCGCGTACAAGTCTTTGCTCAAACACACACAAGAAATATAGTTCTGGTAGCACCTTATTCAACTTTTAGACATACTATACCTGGACTCAGCTCAGATCAGCTGAATGGAAGGAAATGGTTAGGGCAAAGCCAGGATGACAGCAAGGAAGAAGAAGGAGAAAGTGACAGGCGACGGGAATGGCCGCGAACTAAAAGACTGTCAGTTTAAAATGAAAAAAAAAGTTTTAAAAAAAGGAGGGCAGAAGAGAAGTGGACAGGTTCCGCAGAGACACCGGAAGTCAGAGCAGAATAAGTGGACGTCTGCTACTTGTCACTGGGACTGAAGGAGGTAGAGGTAGGGGGGGGAGGGGGGGTGGAGAGAGAGAGGGAGGAGGGTGTGGGGGGAGGAGGGAGGGAGGAAGGGAGGAAGGGAGGGTTTGAGTAGGGAGGGGTCAGGAGTTGCGTTTCAAATAGATTTATGGTGAAAAAAAAGGGTTTAAGTTTGTTTGTGAGATTTCTTTTGGTGGTATTTACATTTCAGGGATGGATAATCATTATTTGGTGTCATTTTTATTCACTTATTTATTTATTTTTTTGTTTGTCTATTTATTTAGATCTATTTATTTATTTTATTTCGAGGACAATGAAATAAACACTCATATGCTTTTAATTTTTTAAAATATTTTACATCTAATCCCCGTGTGTATGTAGTTTTGTCAATGTCAACCGTCCCCACCGGCACACAATGGCCTACTCTTCCGAAGAGCGGAACGGGTTTTAATCCCGAATTTAGAAGTGTTACGAGACCATAGATCTGATATGGCCTTTGTTGTCGGCGAGGCTATAAACAACAAGATTAGGTTAGATTAATATAGTTCTTTGAAATACTGTTTCTTTAAATGGTCCATCCAGACAAAAAAAATCAACACAAAAAGAAGTATTTTGTTGCAGAAGCTGTTTTCATTGTTAACAACACGTAATTCATCAAATAATTGATGACAGGATGTTAACCTGATAGTAAGGAGTGTGCAAGCACACAGACCTTGATAATTATTATGCATGGCCATGTCATGCATGTATGCATGCGCGCGCGCGCGCGCGCGTGTGTGTGTTTGTGTGTTTGTGCGTGTGTGTACCTTTTAAAATGCAGTACCAGCCCTGATATGGATACTTTTGTTCGATGTACTACAGAAAAGCATCAGTAATGGCAACGATGCCACCACCACCACCACCACCACCACCACCACTACACTACACTACACTACTACTACTACCTACTACTACTACTACTACTACTACTACTACTACTACTACTACTACTACTACTACGGGCCCAACTGCTACAACTGTCACTAGTACTTATAAGGACGGTAGTGTTGCTTTTCATAATGATGATGATGATGATGATGATGATGATGATGATGATGATGATGATGATGGTGTGATGATGATGATGATGATGATGATGATGATGATGATGATGATGATGATGATGATGATGAGATGATGATGATGATGGTGTTGATGATGATGATGATGGTGTTGATGATGATGATGATGATGATGATGATGATGATGATGATGATGATGATAGATGATGATGATGATGATGATACCACTAACAATCATGGTCAACCTTGGTGAAACAAATGCTTATCTATCTATTTCACTCCTTTTTTTTTCCGAGAATAATGGAAGAAGCAATCCTGCGCTTTTTATTCTTGAAATTAAGTCCCGTTTTTCACCACGGTAAATATTGTCACCCTTTTCCCACTGTCTGGATACAGTTTTGAAGTTTAAGTTTCAATTTAACGTCTGTTCACACTCAGTGATATTAGACGTAGTGTGTGTGTGTGTGTGCGCGCGCGCGCGTGTGTGTGTGTGCGTATGTGTGTGCGTGTGCGTGTGCGTGTGTATGTGCGTGTGTGCATCATGCGTGCGTGCGTGCGTGCGTGTGTGTGTGTGTGTGTGTTGAATTTGAATTACCTCGCCATGCCATCATCTTTCTTTCATTTCACTGTCTCCTGGTGTGATCTTTCGTTAAAAGCCTGTCAGAGTTTCCCCTCTTTTGACTCTCGCCTGTCCAGTTGCTTTCTTGTTGACACCCCCCCCCCCCATCCTGTCCCTTCTCGCCTCATTTTCTCTGCTCGTCCATATACGGGCTACACATAAGGGTTAGCTTCCGGGTTCTATAGAGTGCCAGTCAAAAACAGGTTTGCTGGTTTTTCACAGATTTTTTAAAGTATGAAAAAATGCACTGTGTACTTGATTTTGGAGGTTGAGGCCATAGATCAACACCAGGTAGGTTGAGAAAGTTGGAAATGATCATCAAATGAGGAGTGCTTGTGTTCATACAGCGTTGACCCCGCGCATGAATATCATGGTGAGGTAGCCAGCAGACGACAAAGGACTTAAGGGGTACAGTGTTTGCTGGAGAAAAAAATCAAATCCTACCAAACTTGTTTGTATTGTCCTGAGTTTTGATTTAGGAGCTGGTCTTTTTGAAAAAAAAGTTAAAAAAAAAATTTCTTTGGATCCTTGGTACGTGCAGTACAAATAAAAGTGTGATAAATGAAAACAGAAGGAAGAGTGCCAAAATGTAACCGTTATGTGTAACCTTTGCCGTCCCATCCCTCTCAACACCCCAACCCTCTCCCAAACTCTGGTCTCTTCTATCACCCCTCCCCTCCTCTATTCTCTCCTCTCCCCTGTCCCGCTCCAAAGAAAAAGAAGAATGTTGATATCAACAGGCGTGCTCCTGCCCTGCAGAACGGTGCTTCAGCTCTGATTGGCGTGTCTCATCTTTGGCCACAGGATTACCTGGCGTTTCTCTGTTTTTAGCATCACTTTCGATGATGATCTTTTTTTTTGCTGTGGACGAGAGAGGGAGAGGGAAAGGGAGAGAGGGAGGGAGGGAAGGAGAGAGGCAGAGAGAATTTTATTTATTTATTTATTTATTCTTTTATATCGAGGATAATGGAATAAGCACTCTTGTGCTTTTTCATCCAGTCCCGTGTGTATGCAGTTCTGTAAATGTCATCTGTTCCAGAGAGAGAGAGAGAGAGAGAGAGAGAGAGAGAGAGAGAGAGAGAGAGAGAGAGAGAGAGAGAGAGAGGAGAGAGAGAGAGAGAGAGAGAGAGAGAGAGAGAGAGAGAGAAGAGAGAGAGAGAGCATTACACGGTTGATGTTGTTGTTGTTGCTCTTCTTGTGTTTATGTTTGGTTTTGTCCTTTTTACAACCCCCTCCATTTTGGTCCTTTGCTGATAAATCATTTGTAATTTTTCTTTTTCTTTTTAATAAATTGCACAGAAAGTGATGATAAAAATTGAAATATTAAGAAAAAACCCTAGACTTTGTCAGTATTGTATATTGTACTATATTATAATACGTAGGTATATCACAGTGTGTATTGCATTGTCGTGTGTTGCAAAATTTTATTTGGGCCGCTTGGACTTTCTCATTGGAGATAGTAAAAATATCTTCTTCTTCTTTTCTTCTTCTTCTTCTTCTTCTTCTTCTTCTTCTTCTTCTTCTTCTTCTTCTTCTTCTTCTTCTTCTTCTTCTTTCTTTGACCCCCCCCAAAAAAAAAGACACGAGAAAACATTTAAAAATGCAAACATATCGATCAATACTCCCTAATCTGTGTCCTTGCTACGCTGATCTTAATTTTATAAATGTTATGCTACTTTCTCTCATTACATTCTCATTTTTCCTTTTGTTTTCTTGTTTGTATTCTGTTTCCCCCTCTCTGCTATCTCTTGCATGTCTTGTACACGAAGCAGTAGCCAGATGCATGCACTTGCAGAGCCTACTGATGGGTCACTCACAACAACAGGTCATTTATGTGCAAATTATTGCAGTTAGTGTCTCTGGGGAAGTGACCGACTTGATATGCGTTTAGGTCAAAGGGTTCAAGAGGTCAAGAATAACACGAACACTGTTAGAGTCCTTCTATCAGTACTATGGACCAGGGAGCTGTTAGTAAGAACATGAAGAGGAAGATTATGGATGCGAGTAGCAAAAATTATAATTATGATAATGAAGAAAGCAAAAATAATGAATATAATAATGAAGAAGAAGAAACGGAAGGAGAAGAAAAAGGGGGAGGAGGGGGACGAGGAGTAGGAAGGAGAGGAGGAGGTGGAGGAGGAGAAGAAGAAGAATGCAAAGAATGCAAAGAATGCAAAGAATGCAAAGAATGCAAAGAAGAAGAAGAAGAGAAGAAGAAGAGAAATAGAGTAGGGTGTAGTAGAGTAGTAGTAGTAGAGTAGAGGAGGAGTGAGGAGGAGAGGAGAGAGAGAGCAGAGCAGAGAGCAGCAGCAGCAGCAGCAGCAGCAGATAGTAGTAGTATAGTAGTAGTAGTAGTAGTAGTAGTAGTATAGTAGTAGTAGTAGTAGTAGTATAGCAGTAGCAGCAGTAGTAGTAGTAGTAGTAGTAGTAGTAGTAGTAGTAGTAGTAGTAGTAGAGTAGTAAGTAGTAGTAGTAGTATAGTAGTAGTAGTAGAAGAAGAAGAAGAAGAAGAAGAGAGAAAGAAGAAGAAGAAGAAGAAGAGGAATTTTATGAAATTAAAGGAAAAAAACATAGTAATCATCTGCAAGAGAAAAAAACACATCTGATATCTTTGCATAGATTGACCATCTTGCCAAGATAATAAAAGATGGATGATGTAGATCAACATAATTACACAGAATGGTCTGCACGTAGTCAAATCTATTCGGAAAAGTGGAAAACTGGGATGGAGTTATCATTGCTTATGATTTATCTGTGTAAAATAGACAAAACATCTCAGGAGACTATAGTGCTTTGTGTCGGAAATGTAGACTGTCTGCTGTGACGGGGAAAAACAGTACACAACCATTATAGCTACTTGCCTGAGAGTGGTAGGACCAAGGTAAGGAATTCTGTCATATTTTCATTTATTTATTTATTTATTTATTATTTATTATTCATTTATTTATTATTTATCTATTTATTATCTATTCTTTTATTTCGAGGATAATGGTATAAGCATTCGTGTGCGTTTTTCATTTTGTTCCAGTGTGTATGCTGTTTTGTAAATCTTATCATCGTTCCCACTGGCAACACAAGGCCTACACTTCCGAAAAATGGAACAGGTTTTAACGTGTACGACAAATATTTGCGTGCGTCGATGAGGCCTGGTTTATAGCTCATCTGAAGGACTCTGGGGGAATGGAGTGACACTGATGTTAACGCCAGGGAAAAATATATCCTACAGGATTCAGAACCCGGGTTATCAGATCACAAGCACAATGGGAAAATGCTGTAACAAACCAGCTACCCAAACCCTGCCTTAGTGTGTTTTGTACAGTGTCTCCCAAGCCCCATCCCATATCACTGTAGGAATATTTTGTGTGTTGAGTTTCAAGGTAGTGTGACTTTGTATGAAGTCACACAGAGCACACTTTCTAATGATGTTAATTTTCTTAACACCTCAGCCAAGAACGTTGGCCACAGTAAGCTGAGATGTGCAAGGAAAAGGAAAGAGAATCCAGTAATGATTCATCCAAGTTGATTCTGAATTGGAAAATTTGTTGACTACCCAAAGAAATCGTACAAAAGGCCCTGTAGAGTTTATCAATGTAAAAAAAGTCCGATCTTATAATGGAAAATAACACAAAACTCCCTCATAATTAAAAAGCAAAAAGCTCCCAACAATACAAAACACTAACTACAAAAAAGCCCAGAAGCAAAGTGGATTATTTATACATTCCAGGTGCCAAAAATGAACAATGTATCTTCTCATCCCATCCACAGAAATGAACAAACAACAAATAAAATGACCAATGAAAATAGTTTTCCCCCCAAATTGAAGGTACGGATAGAGACAGAAAAAGAGAAAAGAAAAAAAAACTGTAGCACAAAATATGCAGGGGGCAGGGAACTAGTTACATCAAAGGAATCCTGCAGCATCATCACTGATGCTTCTCCTTGCTGTTAGCTTTGGATCTATATATAATTTGAGTGGCAGAAAGGAATGCTGTCCATCAAATAAAGTGGATACTCCTTGCCCTGTCCTCATGGACAGAAGGGAAGCGATAGGCCTGAACCACTGGCTGATCGATACCAGTCCAGCCCAAACTCTTCTCAGCAAGAAAATATTCCCACTTCAACGCAGACGCCAGACAATTTTCGCCATTGCTGAGTCGGTTTTCGCTCCGCAAAGTGTTGAGTAGAATTTGATAGTTCAAAAAGAAAAGGAAAACACCAGCAAAGTTTTCACAAATATGTGATTTTTATGTCAATCCTTTTTTTGAAGCGTGTAACAAACTTATTGACAAAAATTTGATTAATGATGTTAAACATGTATTGCACTGTTCAGAGCATATGTTCTGTAGTGACCTATTTCCTAAACAAAATATTTGAAAATTCAAAGTTTTTTGTGTGTTTTCCATTTTCGCTCTGCAATTCTAGAAAAAAAACTTGATGTAGATTTTCTTTGGTGTTTACAATAAACTAAAGCAAAATACTGATTATATATTATTTCTTTAAAGAAAAAGCTGTTTGTCATTTTCAACTCTCTTTTAATTGAAATAAGTTTTTAGACAGGTACCCACTATAAAAAGGAACAAAAAAAGTTTGTTCAGAAATATAAACTTACGCACTGTGTCTTTTCTTGAACACAATATTTGGTTTGCTAATTTTGAACACATTTGTTTTACTTGCCATTTACATTAGCAATTTTTAGTCTTTGTTTCTAAAGGATTGTTTATTTTTTCATTCTGCCTTTGTACAATGTTATTGTTTAATATTTTTGTTCGCCATGTCTGGTTTTCCTGTTTATCGCACCTGCTTTTGTTTGGATTATGTACGTCAGCTTTTATTCTCATCTGTCTACGCTACTTGTGTTTGCTGCTTTCATTTTACCTCATCTCCCCCTCACCCCTAACTGCTAAGGCTTTGTAGGTCTCCTTCTCCTCCGTCATTCCTCCTTCATCCACCATTTTTTTTCTTGCTTTCTTTCAAACAGTGCCCCACATCCTAGTGCCTATACTCGTTACATTTGATTCCTCAACAGCAATGCATCATTGTGGGGGAAAAGGTCTGGCAGAACCCCACCAAATCTTTACACATAGGATCCCTGTAGTATTGCGGGTTTTAACGATTGCAAAAATGTTCTTTTTTCTTATTTCTTGATTATAAACTAAAAAAAATCGTCCAAAATAGGGAGAAAGAGAGAAAGAAAGAAAGAAAGAAAAGTTACAAAAAAAGAACGCAACAGGAAAAGTTTTATAATCTCTTGTATCTAATTTTTTTGGCATAAAAAAACAAATCATTAAGACAAAAAAACCACACAAAAATTACAGATTTACCACAACATTAACGGGTCATTATTCTTGAAAGAATCCCAACATGACATATTTTGTGAGACTGGCGATGCCTATGGGGATGATGTGGATTGTGTGTAAGCACTAGAGTCCGGATTGTCTGGGGCTGTAAATCATCAGGGTCCATTAGGAAGTGGGCAGGCTATTTGTCAGTCTTCGCCTTCCTTTTCTGATCTATCTCCTTACGGGACTGTTCACTGCTGAATAATTAACACATTGGACATGGCGCTGCTGCTGTCTCTTCCCCTCTCTCTTTCTCTCTCTCTCTTTTCTCTCTCTCTCTCTCTCTCTTCTCTCTCTCTCTCTCTCTCTCTCTCTCTCTCTCTCTCTCTCTCTCTCTCTTCTCTCTCTCTCTCTCTCTCTCTCTCTCTCTCTCTCTCTCTCTCTCTCTCTCTCTCTCTCTCTCCTCTCTCTCTCTCTCTCTCTCTCTTGTATTGTGGCCTAGGGCCGATGTGCAATTTAACCATTTCAGAGTCAGAGTTCAGAGTTCTCTCTTTCTCTCTGTCTCCGTGTCTCCGTCTGTTTGTCGGTCTCTCTGTCTGTCTCTGTTTGTGTGTCTCTGTTTGTCTGTCTCTCGCCATATTTCTCCCCCTCTCTCTTTTTATCTCTCTCTCTCTCTCATCCTATCTCCGGCGCCTCTCTCTGTCTCTCTATCTCTATCTCTGTCTCTCTCTGTGTCTGTCTCGCTCTCTTTATATATATATTTTTCTCTCTTGTCTCTGTGACATTATTCCTTATGTACAAAAAGCTCCTCAGCAGGAATATTGTACTTCCCTGTACAGTATTTGCTGCTGGAAAATTTGCTGGAGAATCAAGCAAACCATTGGTCCCTCGAAAATCTTTTATCATCATAACGAGCGTAAACTTAAATGGTACGGGCATGTCACAAGAACAAAAGGACTTGCAAAAACAATACTGCAAGGCACTGTCCAAGGAGGAAGAAAAAGAGGCAGGCCAAAGAAGAGATGGGTGGACAGCATCAGCAAATGGAAAGGCCTAGAACTCAACAAAACCCTGAGAAAGGTAGAACAGAGAGAGGAATGGAGGGAACTTGTTGTCAAGTTTTCATGGATGCCCCCACGGTCGCAAGACTTAGGGATAGATAGATAGATAGACTGAAGTATTAAGGTGTGAATTAATTTCCTTTTGGTTTAAAAAGCCTTTACTTACACTGAAAAATCTCACTCTTACTACCTATTACAAAGCAACAATTTGTCAGTTTCTCATTTTGCCACTTTCAAGAAACTAGCATTTCAGTTTGTAGTAGCTTTTCATATAATTGTCAGGTTTTCAGTCTTTTTTGTATTGAAAACCCCTTGTTAATGCCAGTTAAAGACATGTGGAACATCTATCAATGACATGTTAACCTTCTATCCATCGAAGAGACGCGTAAATTTAAATAGTACGGGAATGTCACATGATCGAATGGGAAATTGCTAAAACAATACTGCAAGACACTGTCCAAGGAGGAGAAAAAGAGGCAGGCCAAAGAAGAGATGGGAGGACAACATCAGTGAAGGACAGCCTAGAATCAACAAATTTTGAGAAAGGTAGAACGGAGAGAGGAATGGAGGGAACGGTTGTCAAGTC
>CM060321.1:61190454-61200454 GCA_030674155.1 Stramonita haemastoma | reverse complement strand
GTTCAGAATCCAGCCGCTTGTCTGCTGTGATGGTGACTGATGGTGTGTGGGGACTGAGTCTGTACACTGTGGGGATGGGGGGGGGGGTATGGAGGAATGGGGGGGATGGGGGGATGGGGTGTGTGGAGGGGGGAGAACTTGTTGCCTGAGAGTTGGGTAGATGAAGGGAGGAGAGCGTGGTAATGTACTCATTTTGAGTTTTGCGGGACTAGGTTTTATCGGTTGTTTGTGTGTGTTGTGTTGTGTTGTATTGTGTTGTGTTGTGTTGTGTTGTGTTGTGTTGTGTTGTGTTGTGTTGGTGTGTGTGTGTGGTGTGTGTGTGTGTGTGTATGTGCTGTATATATATATATATATATATATATATATATATATATATATTATATTATATATCCCTCTCTCTCTCTTTCGATCTCTCTCTCTCTCTATATATAAAAGTGTATGTGTGTGCGCATGTGTGTATGTTTGTGTGAATATGTGTATGTGTGTGTGCGCGCGTGCGCGCGCGTGTAAAAAGCAACAGACACAAGATTGAATCATAAGACAGTAAGAGATAAAAAATAAAACAGACATCTTTTCCCGATGGATGTATAGGAATACGATTTCAGAGGCGTTATTGTTTTCACAAGGAACTAACTGATGGCTATTATTCTGTCGTCCTGTTGCTATCATTTCCGCTGCTGCTGTTGCGTTGATGTTGATGTTTGCTGTTCTTTATATTCTTCTTGTTATTCTTCACAAGTTGATAATTGTCTGCTTCTTTCACGATTAATGGGACTAAAGTCTTCATATGTCTCTTCTTTTATCACAAAATATAACACGACAGAGATAAATTGTCATTTTTCCTTCCTCAGTCTATGTGTTCTCACTTGCACGCTCTCTTCAATCGTAATAATTCTCCCTTTTCTTCTCCGTTTCCATCTCTCTCTTGTGGCCACACCTCTTGTCACCCACGTACGATTTGCTTTTGATGTAACAGTTTCGAAGAGCTCCTTGGTAAAAGTAGGTCGTCCATTTAAAACTGCTCTGTTTAACAGAGCGTCCCTTGAGAACTTTGTACTTCTTAGGCACTGCTGGGTCTACAGGATCGATGAGGTCATGTTCAGAAGGTTTTCATAAACAAAAAATATAATAAATATAATGTAAATAAAAAGAAGACAAAGAGAGGGTAGAGAAACACAATTTGAAGAAGAATGAGAAGAACAACATTGCGAAGAACAATTGCAAAGAAGAATTGCAAAGAAGAAGAAGAAGAAGAAGAAGAAGAAGAAGAAGAAGAAGAAGAAGAAAGAAGAAGAAGAAGAAGAAGAAGAATTGCGAAAAAGAAGAAGCAGAGAGGAAGAAGAAAAAGAAGAAGAAGAAGAAAGAAGAAGAAGAAGAGAAGAAGAAGAAGAAAGAAGAAGAAGAAGAAAACAACAACAACAACAACAACAAATAACAACAACAATAAACAACAACAAGACCAAATAATAAGAGGAAAATGCAAATAAAACAACAATGATATAACGAAAAAACAAAGACAGTCCTAGGCAAAAGCAGCAAAAGCAACTGCAGAAAAGATCAACAGAGCAACTGGTCAAAAAATAGAACAAGCAAAAAAACAACAACAACAACCACAAATCAACAAAACGTGGTAAGTAAACAACAAATTCAGTTCTTGCCATGACAATGACTCATCTCATCAAAATGATAATTCTCATTTTTTTTAAAACCATCTCCCTTCCACCTGTCAGCTATTCTCCAATCAATATTCACATACACGCTCCACGAACCTTTACTGAGCTCTGCAATTAACGACGAACAATATTCTTATCAAAATCAGCGTCCAGAATTTACTCAAAAGCATCACCCCCAAAAAACCGAAAATAAAGTAAAACAACAAAACAAAACAAAACAAAACAAAAAACCTCTGAATTAGGCTGAGGAGGAAGCGGTGTCCCCTCCACTGGCATGATTTGTAGGTCAGCATGGAGGGGATGGATCTCACTCATTTGCAGGCTGACAAATTCCCGGGCTGATTCCTGTCTGTCTTCTTCAGTCAGGGGCTGGCTGGAACCCTGCTTGGTTTCTGGCTGCAATTTCCGCTGTCTGGATTTTCCACAGTGATCTGCTCCGCTCATTACTTCAGTTCCCCTTCTTCTTCTTCTCCCAGTACGGTCAAGACTGTGGTTTTCTGACTGTCTCTCCCTTACATACAAACTGTGGTTTAGTAATTTGGTGATCTCAGATATATGTATTAATTTGTCAAGAAAATTAGAGACTGTGGGTTGAAACCTTATCAGCAGGGAGTGGGATGGCCCAGTGGTTCGAGCGTTGCGCTAATGCTTTGATGGTCTCGGGTAGAGCCCAGGTTCAAACTACCAGAGAGACGCCCGTTCGAGAATTGTTTTTCTCCTGCAGTGCACCTCTGTAAAGTACTGACCCATGTCCCCCAAATTCCTCGGATGAGACTATAAAGCGAGGCCCTGTGTCCAAACATACTCAGAACATCGTACACACTCGTTCAAACCCCATCTCTCGGAACAAAAGGCCATTATCCGATAAAAATGGATGGCACCCCCAAAAGCCCCCCACAAAAATCGCATGTGTACCTGTGCTGTGATAAAACATCATCCCTGAAGTCGGAATGCGGCTACCTTAATGGTGGGCAAACCCAGTCGCATACACCGAAGTTAACAACTGGCCAACCTCGGAGCTCTAGCTAAAGAATAAAACCCTGAAAACAATGCACCCCACCCAAAATAGGAAAAAGACACGCCCCCTCCCCCCCACCAAAAAACAAAAAATAAATCTTCATCAAAGCTGAACGTTCCTTTTCATCTCACGTGTGATGATATATGTTCTAATTTGTTAACAACAGGTGAGAAGATCATTATCTCCTTGGTCTTCTTCCTTCAGCTCCTAAAGAAGTCTATTTTTCTCTTTCACAACATTAAAGACAGTTTATTAGCTTCTTCCATATCTTCAGTTGTTTGCCAAAACCGAAACCACATTGTTTTCTTTATACTAATGCTATCAATCCACGTTTTCTTTTTTTGTATTTCGACAGCCCACTCACTCATTTTTCTCTCCTTAGTTCACTCGGTCCTCTTTCCCATCTCCTCTCTAACTCAACCCCCACCCTATTCACTCCTACCCTTGTTTGTCCCAATGCCTGTCTTTTCAAGCAATCTAGTGTTGCTGTTGTTGTTGTTGTTGTTGTTGTTGTTGTTGTTGTGTTAAAGCCTAGAACTCAACAAAATGTTGAGAAAGGCAGAACAGAGGGAGAAATGGAGGAAACTGGTTGTCAAGTCTTCAGGGGTGCCCCACGGTCACCAGACTAAGGGATAGATAGAGATAGAGAGATAGATAGGTAGGTAGATAGAAAGTGATAGAGAGAGATAGAGAGAGTGATAGATAGAGAGATACGTAGATAGATAGATAGATAGATAGATAGATAGATAGATAGATAGATAGATAGATAGATAGATAGGGTGGGAGGGGTTGGGGGCGTTGTCATCAAAAGGCATACTCCTGCCATGCACAGCTGTAGTTCTGATTGATATGTCATGTCTGGATCACGATATCAGTCGGATTTTCCGTATTTCACAGTCACTTATCTTGATCCGCCTATTTCTCTGTGCGTGCGTGGGTGCATGTGTGAGTGCAAGAGCACTAGCGTGCGCGTGTGTGTCTGATGTGCGTGAGAGAAAGAGAGAGAGAGAGAGAGAGAGAGAGAGAGAGAGAGAGAGAGAGAGAGAGAGAGAGGAGAGAGAGAGAGAGAGAGAGAAGAGACAGAGACAGAGACAGAGACAGAGACAGAGACAGAGACAGAGAAAGAGAGACAGAGAGAGCTCTGGGACTGACTGTAATGCTCTATAGTATTCAGGGTGAGTGGGGGAGTGAGAGTGAGAGTGAGAGACAGAGAGAGACAGAGATAGAGAGACAGAGACAGAGAGAGACAGAGAGAATCCCGAGACTGATCGACTTAGTCAAGGCAATTGTGGGAAGAAGTGCAGAGACCAACAGTGGAACGGACAAGCCAGGGAAAGTTGGCCTGCAACCTCAGCGATAAAAAAATGCAATAGTTACTAGGTAAATGGCATTGGGAGGGGGGGGGGGGGGGGGAAGGGGAGGGCAAGTGGTAGTCATCATGGTGGTGGTAGTGGTGTTGGTGGGTGGAGGGGGGACGGGGTGGAAGGGGAGTGGGATGAGAAGAATCCCAGAAATGAAAGTTTGGGGAAGAAATGGGTAGCCACAGTCACATGGTGACTTCAGACACTTTTCCCTCACTTCCCCCTCCCCCAAGAAAAACTGTGTCCAGGAGCTATATACGATGATGTTGTGACTGGGCTGTGACTTGAAGAGTGTTATCTTAGGTTCCTGCAACAGCAACTTAACACCAGGAGAGAGGTGAAAAGAGATGTGCAGTAGTTACTGTGAAGAAACTGAATGAAGGCAGCGAAGTTTGGGGTGCTTTTTTTGTTGAATTTTTGGTCTGTACTTCCATTTGTTCTTTTCATTTCTTTTTGAGTCTATCAGTATTTGTCTGTCTTTGTCTGACAGTGGTTGTCTCTGTCTGTCTGTCTGTCTGTCTGTCTCTGCTTGTCTTTGTCTGTCTGTTAATCTTTGTCTCTGTCTGTCTCTGACTGTCTGTGTTTCTCTGCCTCTTGTTTGTCTGTATGTATACCTTTCGGTCTGTCTTTATGGTCTTGATGTGATCAGTGAGAAATTAAGGGAGGAGAGAGAGAGAGAGAGAGAGAGAGAGAGAGAGAGAGAGAGAGAGAGAGAGAGAGAGAGAGAGAGAGAGAGAGAGAGAGAGAGAGAGGAGAGAGAGAGAGAGAGAGAGAGAGAGAGAGAGACAGACAGACAGACAGACAGACAGACAGACAGACAGACAGACAGACAGACAGACAGACAGACAGACAGACAGACAGACTGACTGACAGACAGACAGACAGAGACAGAGACAGAGAGACAGAGAGAGACAGAGAGAGGCAGACACACACACACACACACACACACACACACACACACACACACACACACACACACACACACACACACACACACACACAACACACACACACACACACACACACACACACACAGAGGCATGACTTTTCCTCCACTCTACAGCCCATCAGGCAAAGCTAATGTTGCATGCATGTCTGTGATAACCCGCAGCTGCTGAAAAGATGAAACAAAAGGCAACATAAGTTTCGTGCATGTGCACAAGATATGTGTCTTTTCAGTTTTGAAGAGGGATGAAATGTTTATGGATCTGCCTTTTCCACTGTCCTGTTTCATTTAACTTTTATTTTTCAGTAAGTCAACGGTTTTACAACGGCATCAGTTTTTTGTTGAATGCAGTTAAAGTTCCGATTCGTTTCGTGCTTAAATGTGTTTTAAGTTTACTGCTGTAAACGATGTAAAAACAGAAGCCTCTTCACACTTTTCTAAACTGGCAGAATAAGAAAACTTTTCAGAACTTTTGAACAATCTTTGAATAGTGTTTTATAAGTTTCTGAGGTAAAACAGGTTTTGTGCATTTTTCAATCTAAATTGAGAGACGTTTACTAAACTGCTGTCTATTTCTATGCAGTGAAGTCGTTTCACGCAATTTTGACAAACATTTTTTTCTCCTAAAAAATATTGCCAACGAACAAACTAAAACATTACGTTGAAAGAGGGAGTAACAAAACTTTTTGGTATTATTTTATGTACACTGGACACCGATTACAAATCAAAAGTAACAGCGGATGCAAAACATATCTCCACGAAAACATTATCATCTTCCCATGTATCATAAAGCATGTAGCAGAGCCTGAAATCTTAAAAATCATGCTTTTTCCTACATTCATGTTTCATAAACTGGACTTGAGCAGGAAATATCTGTATCTCCCAAATATTCCAGAACAATGCCTGATAATATATATATATATATATATATATATATATATATATATATATATATATATATATATATATATATATATATATATATATACATTGGCAAGATGACAAATTAGAGCTATAGTGTGCTCTAGTTATCACTCCCTAGAATTATAGATAATCAAACTGACGAAAGAATAAGCTTTGAAGGAAGCTCTTTTTTCTGCCACAACAGTCACACAGCGAAAATGAGTGATTCTTATTCCAAAGTCTAACTTGACCTAGTTTTCACACACTTTTGTGGGCAGGTTTTGGATAAGTAAAGCAAAATCCACACTTCAGAATTCTTACAGATAACACACACACACACACACACACACACACACACACACACACACACACACACACACACACACACACACACACACAACACATACACATACACATACACATACACATATACACACACACACCAAAAACCAGCATGTCCTCAAAAATAATTACAAATAATCAATTCTACACTTAGTCACAACACCTCGAAAGTAAAACAAAAAACAAAACAAAACCACCCACCCCAAAAACAACAAATCCAAAAAAACAAATACTGACAAAGTTTCTAGCATACAAAAAAAAAACTGCACACACCTACCCACCACCAAAAAAAAATCGAAAGTAAGTGACTGTGACAAAGTCACAGTATATGTAGTGACTACCAACACCTCAAAACTTTTCTTTTCCCCAGAAACAGACGAAGGATTCCCACTCGTAACATCAGAAGGCTCATTATTGATGGTTCTTTTTTTAACAGCAAACCAGACACCCCGAGGACTGAACTTTGGTGTTCAGAAACTAAGTCGTGTGTCTGTGCTGATGGCTGACTGATGATGTACAGAGACTGTGACTGATTGTGACTGTGACTGTGACTGTGACTGTGCTCTGTGGTGTGTGTGTGTGTGTGTGTGTGTGTGTGTGGTGTGTGTGTGTGTGTGTGTGTGTGTGTGTGTGTGTGTGTGTGTGTGTGTGTGTGTGTGTGTGTGTGTGTGTGTGTGTGTGAGTGTGTGTGTTATATATTTTTATTTCCTGTTCTATATCGAGGATAATGGAATAAGCACTCATGTGCTTTTTTATATCCAGTTCCCGTGTGTATGCAGTTTTTGTAAATCGTGTCATCTGTCCCCACCGGCACACGGTGGCCTACTCTTACGAAAAGTGGAACATGATTTAACGTGTATGCAAGATGTTCTGCGTGCGTTCACACACGGGGCCTCGGTTTATAGTCTCATCCGAACGACTTAGGGGGAGAGTGGAGTCATCACTGATGTTAACTCCAGGAGAAAAATCTCCTCGAACGGGAATCGAACCCGGGTCGTTAAATTGCGAGCGCAATGTTCTGAACACTAGGCTATCCTGTCCCTATCTGTGTGTGTGGTGTGTGTGTGTGTGTGTGTGTTGTGTGTGTGTGTGTGTGTGTGTGTGTGTGTGTGTGTGTGTGTGTGTGTGTACGTTTGCGCGCATGATCTGATTTAAGAGATTCTATAATCTATGGCTTAAATGCTTGTGCTGGTGACCTTCATGAGGATTTAGGTCTACAGATGATCTATCTAGCTTGTCAATATGATTCCTGTTCATGCGTAATTAACAACAAAAGGAGAACAGAATAACATTGGTAGGCATCCGTCAGTCTCGGAAGACTATGAAGTTGCACTCTAGGCTCTAGAGCGCAAAGCCTGGGTAAGTAAGTATGGAGGGCACGCTGTTACCAATGCAGCAGACCCACCCGCTCTCCAAGTCGCAAAGATAGTCCATTGTAAAGGCAATGACCAATACGAATGTTTCCAGTGCCTCTCAGGAGCCGCCAGAACGTTGCCATATACAGCCCCGAACCGCCTTGGGGACTCCAACTCCCCGTGTTTTCCTCAGGAATGGTGTCGAAATATGACACCTGTGTGGATATTGATTTTTCATTTAGTTGTCATTCACTCCTACGGGCAAACAATGGCCTGCTCTTACGAAATGCGGAACATGTTTTTAACATGTGCACAAGATGTTCTTCGTGCGTATGCACACGTGGCCTCTGTTTATAGACTCATCCGAATGACTTTGACATTCAATTCGATTTTTTCGTCAAACTGGGAAGAAAGGGCGAGTCTGGGAATTGAACCCAGAATCTCACAGTTTACTTTTGGCAGACGAACGTCTTAACCATCCTGCCACCTCCCTTCTCCAAAAAGAGCAACAGTAGAAATGGATTCTTGTCTGGTTTTGTCAGTAGGGGATCAACCATAAGACAGACAGCATGGGGGTGGGTGGTAGAGGTTAGGTGAAGGTAGATCAAGAAAGATGAGGGGGTCCTTCTGATCGTGTCATGCTGGGTTATCAGCGTAAGCAGGTTTGTATTACGGACGTATGTGGTCGCCCTGTTAGCAGACACAGCTCTATTATATGCTCATATGGGTGTCTGCACAGATTCCATATCTGTCTCCCTTTCTTGACTCCTTGGTGTATATAAACAAAGCACAATGACAAAAAACCCAAATCGGCCTTTGTTTATATTAGGCAAATCAACCAGAAAATAACACAGAAAAAGAAGCCCATTGCTATAGAAAGGGTTGTTGGAAGCCAAGCTTCATGCGTTCATTAAAACAAGACATTGCTATGAAAGGAAGGCAGGGCAAAGAGTTCATTATTCTTCATCTCATAGATCCATTATCATGACAACACCAAAAATGCCTCAGCATCATGCTTTGAGTATTTTGAGAGAACACCCTCCTTTCAAGTTCGCGCGTCAAGATAACGTCTTTATGAGGGTAAGCATAAGACAATGTTTTCGTGGGGCATACTGGGCGGTCTTTCAGAAAGAACAATGTCTTCCCAATATTCAAATTCTCAGCGAAAACTTTCTTTTTTTCTATCAGTATTTTCTTCTGTATTCGTATCTTTATTAAATCTTATTTTACTCGTCTGTTTTTGAATCATTTAGTGTTTTACGCATGCTTATTTTTGTTCATACTTTAATTGTCATTTTTTTCTTGTTCTTAACGTCAAAGTTTGGATCTAAGGTAGATGAAGCGAGTGACGCACTATGCTGCGTACCAGACCATTGGGTTCCTTTTTTATTCACAAAACAACCTTGTACAAGTTGTAGAACACTGCTTTAGGTCTAGTAGAATAATGGAGTAAAGCAGAAGAGTTTATAACTTTACGAGTCATTTAAATTACGTTTCAGGGTTTAAAAGAGAAGGGACTCTATTAAAAAACAAAATATCTACAAAATATAGAAACATGGCTAGAGTATGGCAAAAATATGTCCCATAGAGATTAGAAAGGCAACATTCTGCCACGCATGTGGAGAAAAACCCCATCAGTCACTAAGCATGCAGGGTCCAGATCCATGATGACACTACAACTCAAACACCAGGATCTCTCAGTATCGTCCAGCAGAAAGAGACATCAGACATCAAATCTAGCCTGAAAAAACAACTTCAGACTGAGGGTATAGGGACTGGCTGAATAATGTTTGTCCATCGTGTTCCATGATGACCTCCAAAACAGCAGACGAGGCAGCTACTATTTTGGAAATTAGGCAGAAATTTGATTATAGTGGAGGTGCCGTGTCCACAGTACATCCCCACTCTCTCGGCCAAGAGGTCATAAGGACAGTCATCTTAGAAATACTTTCCAAAGACTAACTAGCCCCCAGGGCTGCAGCACATAAGGACTGTGCAAGTCAAGCCTCCTAGTCAGAGAGTCATAGTCGATCACGAAAGACTAAGCTGTTAAGTGGAATTCCATGAATGGGAAAGCCATTGACCATACAGCCTCTCACTTTGCTGTTGCCCCCAGCGTCAATGGTTTAATCAAGAACTGTGGTACAGCCGAGAATTTTGCAACATTCAAAAGAGAAAAAGTGGGAGGGACTGACTGATGCATTGGAAAAGACAACAGACTTCATTTTCCTGACAGAAAGTATTGGCACTGCCAACAAAATTAAGATACAAAAAATGGGAATAAGAACAGGACTTGTTACACGTGACACACTTTCTAAGAAAAAAAGGACAAAACCTTTTCAACATTACAGAATATTATATATCAGTTAATTTTCCACAAAAAGGCAACCTTGAACGAAGCT
>CM060321.1:61160454-61185454 GCA_030674155.1 Stramonita haemastoma | reverse complement strand
GCACTATAACAAATTACTGACACAACTCTCTTTCAATAGCATAGCAATTTCACATAGCAATTTACAGTTATTCAACACTTTCTGCAAAGATCTCTCACATATGGTGGGAAGGTACATTTTTAACACTTGACATTCCAAAAGAATATGAAAGTTTGAGATTGCCCCACCACACACACAATGCACATTTCTGGAAAATTTTGTTTGGAAAGCATTTAACTTCAATCTATTAATAAGACGTAATACTGGCCTTTGGCGGGATATATTTAACCCGTAAGGAGAAGAGAGAAAGAAATTTAATTCATAGATAGAAGAGGTACCATAGGAATACCCCGCATCTTCTTGTTTTTTCCTTACATGTTTCCAGCAAGCACTTTCCAACAGGTTATAATTCTCATGAACTGACATTGGTACATTCACGTATCCACAAATGCCTGTGCGTGTTTTCCAAAAATCTGTATAGGCTGTCTTGTCTTGTCTCGGATTTCTATCTTCATTGTGGGTTGTTGTCTTTTCCCTTGTCTAGAATATGGAACAAGGAGGTATCTGGTGTCCAGGAAGTCAAAGATCTGGTAAGCAAACACAAAACGATGTGTTTACCTCTCTTTTTGCCTGTGTGATTGGTCCGTTGTCAATGTGGGTCATGTTCTTTGCTTGTTTGTTTTCCTTTCTTTTGTCTCTTATTGCTGTTTTAATGTATATGTGCTTTTTCATATCTCTATGTTTGTGTCTGTTAGTATTTTCTTTGTCTGTCTGTTTGTCTGCTTGTATATCTCTGTGTGTCTGTCTGCCTCTCTATCTGTCTGTCTGTCTGTCTTTCTGTTTGTCTGTCTGTCTGTCTGTCTGTACCCCCTCTCTGTCTCTGTCTCTCTTAGATTAAAAATCGTCTGTGAATACTTACTCTGTAACCCTTGAAAAATAAACATTAATGACTCTCTGTCTCTCTTTCTCTCTCTCTCTCTCTCTCTCTCTCTCTCTCTCTTCTCTCTCTCTCTCTCTCTCTCTCTTCTCTCTCTCTCTCTCTCCTCTCTCTCTCTCTCTCTCTCTTTTCTGCCCCCATTCTCCCAATATTACTCTGTCCCCACTTTTCTCTTTCCCAGCAAGAAAACTAATTCACTTCTATATCTCTTGCTCTCCTCTGTTCTTCTGTGTACGTGGGTACAGTGTGTGTGTGGGGGTGAGGGGGTACAGTAATGATAAAAGTAATGAAAGAGATGAGGAGAGAGAGAGAGAGGAGAGAGAGAGAGAGAGAAGAGAGAGAGAGAGAGAGAGAGAGAGAGAGAGAGATGGAGGGAGAGAGAGAGAGAGAGAGAGAGAGAGGACAGGAGGACAGAGATAGAGACAGAGACAGAGAGACAGAGACGAGATAGAGACAGAGATAGAGACAGAGAGAGCACCTCAATACAGACACACAGACAGAAACCTGGACAAAAAGAGAAGAGACGGATTTACATGTTTAAACCAGGCTAATTAATCAAACCAAAAACCAACAACAACCCCCCCCCCTCCCAAAACAAAACTGTGCGGAGATTCTATTCTTCTAGCGTCTTTCTGGGTTTCATGTGGTGTGAATTCAATCTGCTGTTTAGTTTTTGCCACTTGACATGTGCCAGGAAAACACACACTCCACACAAAAAACAACAACCAATGTTGAGATGCTCTTTTGTTGATTGCCGGGTCAATGAATGCAGGGGAGCGAGTCTCAAAGTAGCTGTGAGAGTTGGGAGTGTATTGTGTTGTGTTGTAGTGTATTGTGTTGTGTTGTTTTATGTTGTGTTGTATTGTATTGTGTTGTAGTGTGTTCTTTTGTGTTGTATTGTGTTGTATTGTATTTTGTTGTGTTGTATTGTTTTGTGTTTAATTGTGTTGTGTTGCTTTGTATTGTGTTGTATTGTTTAATATTGTATTATATTGTATTGTGTTGTGATATATTGCATTCCATTATGTTGCATTGTATTGTATTGTGTTGTGTTTGTATCTTATTGTATATTATTGTATTTTATACCAGTTTAAGTCACAGCAGATTTCTATGCGTGAAATTCGGGTTCCTCTCCCGAGGGAGAGCACGTCACCACAAGAGCAGTGTGACCCATTAGTTTTCTTCTTCTTTTCCTGTCTGCAACTGTATTTGTTTCTCTATCAGACTGCCTTTTTTTCTACAGAAATTTGCTTGGGGTAACTCCCTTGTTGCCGTGGGTTCTTTTGCTAACTAGGTGAGAAATGATTACTTTGGAAACTCAAAATGAATAATAATGGTTCGTAAGATTCTGATCCCAATGATCCTTATGGTTTTAATAAGAGTGATAGCGAAAGTGATGCTGCTGGTAGTTATGAGGAGAATGATGGTGATGTTGACAATGGTGCCTTTAATGGTGATGCTTATATAAATAGTGGTGATGACGATAGTAAGGATTGATACACAGCTTTTCAGCTGATAAAAACGTACGTACTTTCAATTCAAATGTTCATGTTTTTTGATACAGCAAAATAAAAATAAAAACAGTTTAATTCCCTTTGATTTGTCCAAAGTGACCTCTCTAAAGATCTTAAGCTAGGTATAATCACAGAAGATAGGAAGCAATTAAAAGAGACAGAAGGGAAAAGCTGAAAAGAAACATCCTAGACCTACGAAAGGAATCAATGCTGTATTTGCTCATTAAGCCACCCTGCAATATAAACCTTCCTTGCCTCTAACTTTCCCATGTTCTTCCTTACGTTAAGATCTGGTATTTTGCCAGCACTGAAACAAGTTAGGTATGGCGCAAGTTACTTCTGGAGATGAGAAAGCGACAGACAGAGAGAAGGAAATAAATAGACAGACTGTGCATGTGGCCTCCAGAAAGAAGAGCTGCATGCAGTTTCTACCAGAAGAAACACAGTACCCAGAGAAAGATGAAGCCAGGCCGCAGGGGGCTGCAGCCGTCATAAACCATCCTCCACTACCGATCACCCCTCATCCCACCCCCCACCCCATCCCCATGATTCTCTCTCTGTCTTCACAGGCAGGGCTGCCATTATCTTCGGTGCCCGTTGTTGGCTTTGTGCTGTTATCAGCACCTGGGGACTGCTGGCTGCAAATTGACATGCTGGGTCAGTGGGTGCTTTGGGGAGGGGGGGGGTGCTTTGGGGATGGGGGGGGGAGGGGGTATGCATGTATGACAGGGACTGCAGGGTGATGGATGTCTGGACACTACGAAGTCCAGATGTAGCATGTGGTATCAGCTCCGTTCTTAATATCTGCAGGACCTGTTTGAACGATATAAATTGTTATTGTTGTTGTGCTTTCTCCGGCGCAACAAGCTGGGGGTCACCTAGAATGTGCCACACTCTGACTCACTCATCCCACCTGGGAATCATTGCAAGATTTGAAATTGCACACTGAAGGAGAATGTTTTGTTTGCGTGTATGACTGTTTTCAAGTACCTCGCTATATAGGCAGCCATACTCCGTCGTCAGAGGATTTTTCTCTTTTAAACGACATAAGTGATTACTATCTAAATGCTACACCTCACTAACATACTGAGTTGATTTTTTTAAAACCAATTCTGCACCATTTGTTGACTGTCATGTGATGTAAGGGTCCAGTAAAAGACTGGCCATGAATTTACATTGGGAAGGAGAAAGCTCAGAACGCACACAGAACATCTTGCGCACACGTTAAAACTTGTTCCGTTTTTCGGAAGAGTAGGCCATTGTGTACCGGTGGGAACGGATGACAAAACTGACAAAACTGCACGCACACAGGGACTGGATGTAAAAAGCACATGAGTGCTTATTCCATTATCCTCGAAATAAAATCAAAATTAAAAAAATACATGTAGACACGGTGGACTAAACTATCAGGGTGAGAGTATTTTAGACAGCTTTTTCTGCTACTTTCACCCTGTCTATTCGTCTGAGCATCTGTTTGCAGGCCTGTCTGTCTCTGTCTTTATTTCTATGTCTGAGTCTGTGTCTGTCTCTTTTCTTGTGTGTCTGTCTCTAGTTCGTTTTTTTGTCCGATTATTTTCATTTTGAAAATAGACTAAAATGGCGAAGAAAGGGTGTGAGAGGGGTAAGGACAAGGTGTGTTTGAGTGTACTGTTTGAGGTATGTCTTTATTGTGATTAGGTACAGACTAGGAAATCTGCTTATGCTTATTTTTGCTACTTGTGAATAAAAGTGGTACAAACTGAGCAAGCTTCACTCCATTCATTTACATTGTATTTTAGCATATCATAAACAAGTATACTTTAATTTGTCGATAACGTGCTCATGTACATTATTGTAACTTCCACTGTTATTTTCTGCTTATTTAATTTACAAAATTCTTGATTTTTGCATATTAGTAGCTTCATGTAGTGTACTACAAGTTTTTGATTATGCCCTAAAAAAGTTAGAAAGAAAAACATATAGTAAAAACTACTACAAAAGTAGGGAGAGAGAGATAGGCCAGGATTTGGGCGGTATATCCTTCACATAAGGATACAGGGAGGGGGTCTAAGTTTGGGCAAATGGGTGTGGAGGCAGAGGGAGGGACATCAAAGCTATGTGCGGTGTTTGCCCCCCATCAGGGTCAATATTGATTGAGGACTGTGGTGCTGGAGGTGGAGGGTGGTGGTGGTGGTGGTGGTAGTAGTGGTAAGTGTTCCACACTCTTAGTTCTTCAGTTTTACGTCCTTCCACTAAATAGTGAGAGAGAGAGAGAGAGATAGAGAGAGAGAGAGAGAGAGAGAGAGAGAGAGAGAGGAGAGAGAGAGAGAGAGAGAGAGAGAGAGAGAGAGAGAGAGAGAGAGAGAGAGAGAGAGAGAGAGAGAGAGAGAGAGAGAGAGAGAGAGAGTGTATATGTGTGAAATTGTGATGGCAGCGTGTCAGTGCATGCGTGCGTTCGTGAGTGAGGGTGTGTGTGTATGTGTGTGTATGTGTGTGTGCGCACGTGTATGTGTGTGTGTATGCGCGCGCGCACGTGTGTGTGTGTGCGTGCTGGTGTGTGTGTGTGTGTGGTGTGTGTGTGTGTGTGTGTGTGTGTGTGTGTGTGTGTGTGTGTGTGTGTGTGTGTGTACGTGTTTCCACATAGACAAGGCATGTACCGTGTGTTGTTTGATTTGTGTCTTTGATGTGGATGGTATGGATGTAAGTAGTACGTAGTGTCAGTGAAGTACAGGATTAGATTAACACCGAACGATATCTAGTCATCTTTCTTTTACTAGAATGTTTGTCTTGTAGTTCCAGTCATTTTCTAGTACTCCCTTTGTTAACCTTTACTAGACTTTGTTTTTGCACGTTTTTGTCCGTTTCTCTTTTTTATTCTCTCTCTCTCTCTCTCTCTCTCTCTCTCTCTCTCTCTCTCTCTCTCTCTCTCTCTCTCTCTCTCTCTCTCTCTCTCTGTCTCTCTCTCTCTGTCTCTCTCTCTCTCTCTGTCTCTCTCTCTCTCTCTGTCTCGCTCTCTCTCTCTCTCTCTCTCTCTCTCTGTCTCGCTCTCTCTCTCTCTCTTTGTCTCTCTTTGTCTCTGTCTGTCTGTCTGTCTGTCTGTCTGTCTGTCTGTCTGTCTGTCTGTCTGTCTGTCTGTCTGTCTGTCTGTCTGTCTGTCTGTCTGTCTCTCTCTCTCTCTCTCTCTCTCTCTCTCTCTCTCTCTCTCTCTCTCTCTCTCTCTCTCTCTCTCTTGGGGGACGGATAGCCTAGTGGTCAGAACATTACGCTGGCAATTTGACGACCCAGGTTCGAGTCCGGTCGAGGAGATTTTTCTCCTGGAGTTAACATCAGTGCTGACTCCACTCTCCCAAAAAGTCCTTCGGATGAGACTTTAAACCGAGGCCCGTGTGCGAACGCACGCAGAACATCTTGCGCACACGTTAAATCCTGTTCCGCTTTTCGTTAGAGTAGGCCATCGTGTGCCGGTGGGAACAGATGACATTTACAAAACTGCATACACACGGGGACTGGATGTAAAAAAGCAATAGAGAGCTTATTCCATTATCCTCGACATAAAAGAGTGAATAAATCTCTCTCTTCTTACCCCTGCCTCCGCCTCCCCCTACTCATTTTCCTCACAGTTTCTCTGAACTTCTTCCCCCCCTCCCTTCCTTCTCTCTTTCTGGCTTAGGGTGCTTGTTATTGATAACACTTGCTTTCTTCACCGTTTGTGATGGCAGTATGCAGATGTGGTTGTGGTTGTGGTTGTGGTTGTGTGTGTCTGTATGTGTGTGTGTCTGTATGTGTGTGTGTGTGTGTGCATATGTGTGTGTGTGTGTGCTATGTGTGTGTAGTGTGTGTGTAGTGTGTGTGTAGTGTGTTGTGTAGTGGTGTGTGTGTGTGTGTGTGTGTGTGTTGTGTGTGTGTGTGTGTGTGTGTGTGTGTGAGTGTGAGTGTGTGTAGTGTGTGTGTGTAGTGTGTGTGTGTAGTGTGTGTGTGTGTAGTGTGTGTGTGTAGTGTGTGTGTGTGTGTGTGTGTGTGTGTGTGTGTGTGTGTGTGTGTGTGTGTGTGTGTGTGTGTGTTGTGTGTGTGTGTGAGCGGTGTTTTCAGGAGAAGAGGCGTGGGGGAAATAACATTAAAAACCTGTAGAGAAAGGGGTAAAATCATTAAGAATGGCATAACTCTCATTTGAAAGCTTGTTATTTTTTAAGTACAGGAAATCTTAAATCAATGATGCTGACAGATTGTCAGGCCCACAAGCCCACGCACGAACACATAATACACGCTCCCACGCAAGTGTGCATGCACGCACACGCACACACACACGCGCGCAAGCATACACACACATACCTACACATACATCCAAGCACGTGCGCACGCACGCACGCACACACCCCTGTACACATGCTCGTCATTACGAAGACTATTACCGCAATTTCAAAAGTCATGATAATGGTGGTGATGTAATAGTATTGCGGATTTTGGTGCTGTTGTTGTTGCTGCTGATAGTGATGATGATGATGATGATGATGATGATGATGATGATGATGATGATGATGATGATGATGATGATGATGATGATGATGATAATGCTGATACTAATGATAATCATGTATATGAAATGAGGATGATGACGATGATGTTGACGACGGCGACTACGTTAATGGTTATGATGAGGACAATGGTGATGGGGATGGTGATAGTGGTCATAATGATGATACTGTGTTGTATAACTGCAATTCTTATTAAAGGAAAGATGCTCAATATTCTAGTCTTTGATAAGATACGATAAGAAGACAGTCTATCTCATATCGATTATCTTACGTCACTCTCTTTTCAAGTCTTTAAGCGAAACATTGACGAGGAAGAAACAAAATCATGAAAGGAAAAAAAAAAAGAGAAACACACGGAAACGGAACTACACGGACATACATCACAAATCAATGCTGAGCTCATCACTCCCCTCTGAAGAGAATCCTCTTGTGTTTCCCATAACCTCCACACGTTCTTCCTCATATTGACCACAGTCGTTCCGCAAGCTCTAAAGTATGTGCTGGAACCAGTTATGGTCCGTGTAAGAGGATCAGGGAGGAGAAAGTGGCAGCAGAAAGAAGAAGCTTGGGTGCAGATGACCTCCAGGAAACATGAGAGATATGGGAGTTTTCCCCAGTGAAGAGTACCCAGGGAAAAATAATGCCAGAAATCTCATGCTCCTGCAGTCACCCCACAAAACCCTACACCACCACATCCCCCCTTTCCCATGTTCACCCATCCCTTCCTTTTGTATATTATGCCGGGAAGTGCTGTGATCTGATACGCTTGCTGCATGCTCTCTCTCTCTCTCTGTCTCTGTCTCTCTCTCTCTCTCTGTCTCTCCCTCTCTCTCTCTCCTCTCTCTTCTCTCTCTCTCTCTCTCTCTCTCTCTCTCTCTCTCTCTCTCTCTCTCTCTCTCTCTCTCTCTCTCTCTGTCTCTCTCTCTCTCTGAGCGCTTATCGGCGTCCTGGGAGTCCTGGCTACAAACCGACCTGCTCGTTCAGGGGAGGTCCAATCATGCTGTTTATAGCTAGTCCTGCTGACCACACAGGCCATATCGGGGCTGTTGAGGAGAGGTGATGGGGAGATGAGGGGTCCTGTAAGTGCCGGCAGAGGTGGTGGGTGAATGGGGGACATCAGACCTTGGAGAGAAAGCTCAAAGTACAATGTGGATTCTTTTTCTTCCCGGATGACAGAGTGTGGCTATAATCATGGTGTGAGAACAAGTGGCAATGCACGAAAAATTGCCCCCTCCTCTTCCCCTTTTTTCTCCTCTTGCATACATAAAACTACGGTAAAAATTATATGGTCGAATATAGGGTGCCATTATGAAAGCCTGCATGAACAGAAATATCTATGTATCATTCTAGGTCTTGACATTCGCAGCACTGGACACAAATGATAACACTAACGCAAAACTTTGTTTTTTGTGAGATTTCTCTAGTCCACACTAGTTCTGCATCATCTGATAGCTATCTGCCATGAATGGTGTCAAAGTTGCCTCTAAGAATGTGCCCTGAGAAAGCTGGGCCAGAGGCTTTCATGAAGAGGGAACACCTCACCCAGTTCTCTTAAGCCCTATCATAATGTCCTTATCGAAAGAAAATCTCATTCGTCTACTTTTTTAAAAACTGACATTTTTCTAATTGTTAGAAGTACCAAGGAAACCTAACGTTGTTGTGGTTTGGCTTGAGAATAACACTATCTCTTTAAGATGAATAATAATTTCACAAATGTCATAGAGCATGTGGATTCACTGGCATGCATTGACTTTTTCTTGAAATCCTTCAGGGCACAAACTGGATCAGTACAACTACTTTTGGGGTATCCCTTTCCTCTGGAACTACACATCAATATGTGCAACCCGAGCTACTATCTTCATATAAAAAGCTGCCACACAAACTGACATTTACATTCTCCATACACATTATGATGAAGAAGATGGAAAAAAAGAGCAGGGAATAGAGACTCATCATAAGTGACATATTTCTATGGTTTTATTCAAACAAATGTAAGTATTTCTGGGCAGAATTTGCATTTTGCATTTTCGTTCCTCGGCTATGGGTCCGTGGTTCCCCAATGGTGAGAGTTTTGCGTATACGACCTTTCTTGGCCACTGTTAAGGCAGCTGCATTCCAACTTCGGGGAGTAAATTTAAAATACAGCTCTTTGACAAACGGTGCAAAACACAGTATAAACAAGAACAAAAATTCAAAAAGCCCCATTTTATTCTCTTGCAGATGATCTCCACTATACTGATTCACAAAAAAAATCATAGGGAGGTCATATATTTTTTGACAGTTATTTTCTATTGCACATGAATATCTATCGAGGCGATCAGTTATCGCATTATATGTGCTAATGTAAAGGCGAGGCAATAAATAGGCAATTTTCTATCACGCGTTCTGTCAAGCCTAGCTGAGGCAAAAATGCCCTCATGGACATGACAGCTAGCACACAGGCAGCACATTAACTCTGCATGCACCGTTGCCCCTAACTTGGCCCAGTGAAGCCAGCTGTCAAATGCAGGGAGTTTACTTCTTTATTTCCTGACGTCTGTGAATTCAAACTAGCAGAAGAGAAATTTCCGAGTGTTATTTTGTTTTGCTGCCTCGTCCTCTGTGACGTCCCCATCTCACCGTTCCCACGCCGCTCATTTCAATCTTCCTGCCCCACCCTTTCCCAGATTCGTCATGTCACATCCTGGAGGTAAGAAGTCCACAGGGAGTCCATCAATGTTAGGACTTTTTGGGGCCACCAGCCAGAGGGGCCCTACACTGCTGCTGGGTCACTTTGGTGTTGTTGTTCAGTGGTGCCTGTACTGAGCTACAATACGCAGGACAGCACGACTAATCTCTCTATTGACAGCAGTATTAGCTCATTCGTAGAGCTGGACTGAGTGAGACGCATGAGGATCGGAGATGTGTGACACGTGTAACCAATGTTAAACACAGACACACAGACATAATTATACAGATACACACAGACACACAGACACATACCCGCAGACACACACAGACATATATACAGGCTAGACACAACACACACACACACACAGACAAACACACACAGACACATACACAGACTAGACACACACACACAGATACACAGACACACACGCACACACACACACACACACACACACACACACACACACACACACACACACACACACACACACACACATACACACACACACTCAGAGCCAGGCAGAATGGCTGGCAGACATACTACCAAACGAAAAGATAAACAGACAGAGTGCCATGACCAGATAAAAAACAAACAAACCCCAGCCCCCAAACTTAATTCACAGAAACTTCAGGAAAACGAGAATCCGACGAGGCATCTCCGTCCTTTTAGATTTCATTTTAGATGTCAGCTCTCTTTCTTTGACTTTCTCTCTCTTTTTGACCCTATCTTCTCTCTCTCTCTCTCTCGTTGACTTTCTCTGTCTCTTTCTGTCTGTCTGTCTTTCTGTCCCTCTGTCTTTCTGTTTGTCTGTCTGTCTCTAGAACACAAAAATACATAAAACACCTAAAACACAAAAACACACACACGCGCGCTCGCACACACACATACACACACAAAAACAAATACACACAGACACGGACACAGACAGACACACACACACACAGACACAGACACAACACACACACACACACACACACACACAACACACACACACACACGCACGCACGCACGCACGCACGCACGCACGTACTACACACGCGTACATAAGAGAGACAGAGAGAGAGAGAAACAGAGAGAATCAAAGATAAACAGACAGACAGAGACAGAGGTATAAAAGAGAGACACACAAACAGTGACAAAGACAGAGAGATTAACTCCAATCCAACCCAGCCATGCTTTTTATAGTCCCACCGACCACACAGGCCATATCGGGTTTGTCACCTCGTCAAATTTAAAACTAATATTAAAACTGTTCAATCATATACAGATTAAAAACGGGGTATAGAACAAACTTCACTGTCCTTGCTTGTATCGACGCCCTGTTCAACCATAAGGGTCAGCCCAGGATGGCCACCACGTTGTGGGAAAACCCACATCGATCACACATAAGAGAGAATGTTAACTCAGAGACAGAGACTGAAGGATAAACAGCATAGACAGGCATAACACAGAGATCAAAAAACAGTTCGGCAAAATTGCGAACAGAAACTGCAGGCAAAAAATCCTCAGATGCATTTTCCCGTTTTCCCAAATTCATTTCAGATGCCAACTTTTGTGTCTTTTTCTTTAGTGTGATACGTGTCAGTGAAAAGGACTGGAAATGAAAGAAGATTTCCTAATGCTCTGTTTGGCATGAAAAAAGTTAAGAAAAATTAATCAATAAATAAAGAATGTGAAAATAAATGATGTTGACAATAACATCAGGTGAAAAAAAACTGACCGAGCTTTGCAAATGGACTGAGATCACTAGATATTAAGCTGCAACTGGAAAGAGGGTGTGTGTGTGTGTGTGTGTGTGTGTGTGTGTGTGTGTGTGTGTGTGTGTGTGTGTGTGTGTGTGGTAGCGAGTGGGTTGATGTGTTTGTGTTTTTTTGTCCCTTTGTGTTTTTCTTGTGTGATAGTGTAGTGGGTGGAATGAAGAGATTTTAGTTGTTGTGGATGAGTGAATGATGTATGATGGATGAATGTGTAATGATGTTGACAATTGGTGAAAATGACGGTTTGAATGGATGAGTCATGTATTAGTGCATTGGAAGAGGTGTGTGTGTGTGTGTGTGTGTGTGTGTGTGTGTGTGTGTGTGTGTGTGTGTGTGTGTGTGTGTGTGTGTGTGTGTGTGTGTGTGTGTGTGTGTGTGTGTGTGTCGCGCCGTATTCACTGCTATTGATGGCTTTTTGGTACTGGTTTTACTGTTTTTATGTATGATAAAGATGTAAAAGTATTGAGGTTTCTGGTTTTTTTATTTTTTTATTTTTCATTTTGTACCACTTTACATTACAATAGATTTCTTTGCGTTAAATTAGGCTGCTCTTCCCGGGAAGAGCGCGTCGCCACAAGTGCAGTTCCACCCATTATTTTTGTTCTTTTTTCTGTTTGAACTGTATTTGTTTCCACTACCATAATGGCGTTTTTTTTACAGAATTTTGCCAGGGATAACCCTCTGTTGCCGTGGGTTCTTTTACGTGCGTTAAATAATATGTATAACACACAGAACCTCGGTTTATCGTCTCATCGAAAGACTAGCACCCAGACCACCACTCATGGTTTAAAGATGGGGGAAAAAATTTCGGGCCTAAACGGATTTGAACCACCATACAGACCCGGAATTTTTCGCTTTCTAAGCAGGCGCGTTACCTCTAGACCACTGATCCATATTTGTCTAAGCATGACGCGTATCAAAGGAATCACCAGAGAGAAAGAAGACAGTGCTAGCGGTATTTTGTCTTGTTATGCAAAGGAGTAAGAGAGAAAGCTGTAAAAAACAACAAACACACAAACCTCAAATCCAAAAAAACCCACCCAAACCTCCAAAGTCTGGACATTAATGATGTTGACCAAACATTGTGGTGACAAAAAAGACAGCGCTTTGCTAATGGGATGAGATCACTTGACATCAGGCTGCCACTTGAGAAATGAAATGGAGGGGAGGGAGGGAGGGAGGGAGGAGGAGAGAGGAGAGAGAGAGAGGAGAGAGAGAGAGAGAGAGAGAGAGAGAGAGAGAGAGAGAGAGAGAGAGAGAGAGAGAGAGAGAGAGAGAGGAGAGAGAGACGAGAGAGAGAGAAGAGAGAGACAGAGACACAACACACACAGAGCACAAGAACACAGACAAAAGAACAGAGAAACACGACACACAGACAGAGAGGAGAAAGAAAGAGAGACAGAGAGAGACAGAGACGAGAGGAGAGAGAGAGAGATACATAAGACAGAGCAGAGAAAGACGAAAGACCAGAATGACAAGATTAGGAGAAGACACAAGTGAATTGCGACGGCAGACAGACAGATAGACAAACACAGATAAGACAGAATACAGACAAGACAGACAAGAGTATTCAGCAGAAAACAAAGCATTCGTCAGAAAGTAAACGAGAAAAAAATGGATTCACTGACCGATGAATTTCTATCGTCTCAAAATCCATTTAAAGATGCAAATGTTGGTAGTTTCTATTCTTTGAGTGGAGCATATGTCAAATGAAAACTGCTCGAGGAAAGGCGGAGTTGTTCATATTCCGTTTGTCATGCAAATAACGAAATAGAAATGTATGAATAATGCACCTCCCTGAAGTCCTCTGGTACAGGTCTTCTTTTTTTTTTCTTTTCTGATTATCATCTCAACATGTAGGAGAGAGGGAAGGGAGAGGGAGGAGAGGTGGTGGTGGTGGCTTAGTGGTTAGAGGTGTGAATTTTCGCTCTGACGTTCTGGGTTCGAGCCACCACTGAGTAACTTATCTAAATGGATTTTTTCCCCTGAAGTTAACATTAATACTATCTCCACTACCCCCTCCCCCTTCCCCTAAAAAAACCTCCTTCTGATGAGACTATCAACCTACCTTCCCTTCGTGAACACACAATGAACATCTTGCGTTCACATTTTAAACCCATTGTGCCTTTTGGGAGAGTAGGCCATAGCGTGCCAGTGAAAGAATTAATCGAAATAGCGAAAGGGGAAAACTCCACTAATGCATATCAAGCTTTTTAGTTTTTTAATTCAGAAGTGTGTTTTTGTATTTTTTGTGTTCTTGCAGTGTGACTGTATCAATGACAACGGTCAGAGAAGGCGGCCAATGTTGATATTCAGTTTGTCACAGAAAGGAGCAAAATGGAAATGTAAGGGTAAAAAGTCTCAGCATGAATAATGGTTGTCCAAACATTCAGGTGACAAAAGAAAGACAGAGGCTTCACTAATGGACTGATAAGATCTTTTGATATTAGGCTGCTACTGGAGAACTCTGTGTGTGTTGTGTGTGTGTGTGTGTGTGTGTGTGTGTGTGTGTGTGTGTGTGTGTGTGTGTGTAATGTGTGTGTGGTGTGTGTGTGTGTGTGTGTGTGTGTGTGTGTTGTGGATGTGTGTGTGTGTGTTGTGGATGTGTGTGTGTTGTGGGTGTTGTGTATGTGGTGTGTGCTCGCGTGCGCGGTTGTGTTGTGGTGTGTGTGTTGTGTGTGTGTGGAGGGGGGTGATGAGGGGAGAGAGAGAGAAAGAGATAATGGATATTGAATGAGAGAGAGAGAGAGAGAAGAGACGAGAAGACAAAGACAATCAGCAGCAGACAGACAGACAGATAGACAAGCAGACAGACACAGAGACAGAAACAGAAACAGACACAGAGACAAGAGAGAATTCTAACTAATTGCAGCAAACTTTTCAAGAAAACATGCAACAGAAAGAGCTCTTGTGTTGCAAAATCCATCTTCTCCGATTTCACTTAAGATGTAAAAGTTCGTATTTTTTCCTTTACTCTTAGTGCCACATATGCCATTTGAAACGACTGGAGAAGAAAGCAAAATGGCTGATATGCCCTTTGTTATGCAAAGAAGTAAAAACGCAATGTGTATAAACAACGAGTATCCAAAAAAGCTGGTAATATTGACAACACATTCGGGTTACTCAAAAAAATTTACGGCTCTGCAAAGCAAATGGACTGAAATCACGAAACATTAGGATGCCAATGGAAAAAATGAATATGAAAGAGAGAGAGAGAGAGAGAGAGAGAGAGAGAGAGAGAGAGAGAGAGAGAGAGAGAGAGAGAGAGAGAGAGAGAGAGAGAGAGAGAGAGAGAGAGAGAGAGAGAGAGAGAGAGAGAGAGAGAGAAGACAGACAGACAGACAGACAGACAGACAGACAGACAGACAGACAGACAGACAGACAGACAGACAGACAGACAGAAGACAGACATATAAGACAGAGAAGACAGAGACAGAGACAGACAGACAGAAGAGAGAAGACAGACAGAGAGAGAGAGAGAGAGACAGAGACAGAAGACAGAGAGAGAGAGAGACAGAGAGAGAGACACAGAGAGATGAGATACAGAGAGAGAGACAGATAGAGAGTGAGAGACAGAGACAGAGCAGACAGAGAGAGAGAACAGTAGTCACGGGATTGTAGCTTCCGGACAGTGAGATCAATCAGTGAAGTGTAGGGAGTTATTATGATTTCCTGGGTCAATATAAAGCGTAGAAAGTTCTGCCAGTGCCTCAGATCTTGTCGTATACATTCACATGCAAAAGATTGATAGCAGCATTAACAATCTCGTGAGTTGTGTCAGAGATTGGTGAGGTAAGAAGACACAAAAATACCTAGCATGCATTCTGTATGCACCTAGAGAACGATGGTAGAACGCGCGCAAGAAACACGTCCTGAGCTATTTAGTGGATCGGTCCAGTGATGTTTGAAGGAGTGGAAAAAGAAAAGAAAAGAAGAATTTGTTATTTAGCAAAGGGTAATGTTTACTGAATGTACTAGAGATGCATCCTGCCATAAATACGGTTTTAAAGTATATTCAGTGAGATGCTGGATGAATTTATTCGTGTATTGTCACGGGATGAATTAGGAAAGTAATAACATTAAGGAATAACACTTTACAAAAGGCTAGAACTGAGATGTTTAAAAGGTGGGGTTTTTTTTAAAGGAAAGACTCTGAAAATTATTTGACCGAAATTCCGCAGATGTTTTACACAATACTGTACCCCTGCCCCCCTCCTTCCTCCCCCCTGCCCCCCCCCCCCCCCCCATCCGTTACATCAAACTTGTAGAATGTATTCACCAATCTAAGTAAGTTAACGTACGAGAGCATAAGTCCTTCCCCGCTCGATGCCACCCTCTCTCTGTTCGTCTGTCTGTCTGTCTGTCTGTCTGTCTGTCCTGTCTATTTTCTCTTCTTTCTGTCTTTGCTTCTGTTTGCTATCGTCTGTATTGTCTCTCCTCTACTTAGACTGTCGTTTTGACGTCCTGTTGTTGTCCTGTCTCCGTGTCGTGTTTGTCATGCTACACGTGGTGGTCTGTCTATCTCTCTGTCCTCTGCGTCCCTGTCGTTCTTGTTTCCTATGTCTCTTTTTCTTTCTCTCTTTGGCTCTGTCTGTCTGTCTCTCTCTATCTCTCTCTTGTCTTCAGGGCAGATCGATATATAGGAAGTGGAGGAAGTTGAGTCAATCTCAAGTAGGGTCCTAGGGGACAAGACAAGGGCCTCAACTGTCAGCCCAACATTGCGTGCCGCTCCCCCTCTCCCCTCTTCTTCACCCCTTCCACCACCTCTTGACCCCCTTCCACCTGCCTCCTCCCCCTTCCCCCATACTCCACTTCTTCTAGATCCCTTGAACTTGTCTAAGACTTTGTCCTGGCATTCAGCTATGTGAGCATTCTGTGTGAATGAAAAAGTGCTAAGAGGAGAAGAGGGAGGAGAAGGGAGGTGTGTAGAATAAGTGTGGAGAGGAGACACAGAGTGGAAATAATGTTTGTATCTTTTAACTGCAAACCAGTTGTGTGGTGGTTTTTTAGCTTTCATTTTAGGGACTCGTGCAATGAGCAGAATCTCCCTGTTGTGCTTGTACAAAACAGTGATGGTATTGAGGTAAGCTTTTCTTTTCCCTGTTGGTTTAAACAAGCTCTTTTGATTCCTGGCCACACAATACCATACAAATGAACCAGAGTTTTGGTATCGGCAGCGTGTTGCTAGCTCACAGAACGATCAGCATGATGAGTGAATACACAGATTGTGAGAGAAAGCAACATGGAACAGGTCACCACCTGCTTGCAAAACGGACGGAAGGGCAATCTATCCCAGGGAAATAAAACTGTCCATTGCCTGAGACAGAAGTTGAAAGTTCCTGGACGGAAGAAAAGTCTATCAGAGGGAAATAAGGCGGCCCAGTGCCTGACTCCACCGTTATAAGGCCGCTAGAAAAGCTCAGGACATCAGACGCAAACATGAAATCGTGTTGATGACCGCTTGGTTGCTTACCTCTGTGATCGATCTGCAAGTTGCACGAAAGCATTCTTCCGGACACAGACAGTAAAACTCTACAGAGGAGAAACTTCCCCCCAGGAGAAAGCCTCCACACACTGTGCAGAAGGTTTACACCAATGGACCAGAACCACAGCCAGCCCAGTTTTTGGAATGGTGACTGATATAACAACCACCAGAACTACTTCACCTTCACCCTCACTTATCCGTAGTCCCGAAGACCGTGTGGGCACCACTGAAGATTTTGCAACCAGCTTCCTCCACTCCCCACGGCCTTCTGTAGCATATTGTTTAACCCAAGGCCTGTCCACTCTCTGATGCTGTCTTCCCATAGTTTCCTCTGTCGGCCTCTTCGTCTCCCTCTTTTTACTGTTCCCTGTAGAACAGCGTGGCCAGTTCAGGTGTTCGTGTGACCTGCCCGTACCATTTAGTTTGCGTTTTCTTTTCTCTGAAGTTACGAGCTCTTCATAAGATTCGAAGGCGTTTTTAATTCTGATTTTCACTTTGTCATCAGTGGTGTGATCTCTTTAAGAGATTCAAAAAGTAAAAGCGTGTGATGTCCATTGCCTGTATCCTTCTTTCCATATCTTCTGTTATGGTCCAGGTTTTACCAGAACTACACCTGTAAGTGACGAAGAAAAAGGTACAAGGAAATAGCCCTTTAGTCACATCAGCCGACTTACACTAAGCAGTTAAGGGAATCCAGGTACTTGGATTGCTTTTAGAGACTGAAAGAAGTTTGCCCATAAATTAGAAAACAGTTGATCGGAATACATGAACGTTTATCCTTATAGACGAGGTTTTCTCTTCTCCATAGATTGTGCAGTTGCTCACAAAGGAATATAGTAGAAAGAGAGAAAATAGAGTACACACCCAGTGAAGAGAAAAGCTGTCCAATGTCTTTCTATCAGGATTAGTGTCTTCTGTTTAAAGTTGGTGGGGTTTTTTAAATTTATTTTTTTTATAGAAAATGGGCTAACTTTGTAAAATGTATTCGTGTAAACCTCTGTCCCTTTTAGTCTATGTGTGTCTTGACTGTGTAGAGTTTACATTAGAATGCTGCATTTTACTTTGTTCAGCAACATTTCTACGGCAACCGCAGTTGTGGCAATTTTTCATACAAACCAAACAAGAGGGTATCATCTACACCACTGGGTAAAGAACGATTATGGTACTATGTTACATAGTATGTCCACAAACGCTGTGTACATGGTCTTTGGCGTATGCACATCCTAACACCTAACGATGGGGTATCATCTATGCCATCGGGAAAAGAATGAACGTATTTGTGGGTATGGTGTCTGGTGTATGTACCTCATCCCCCCCTCCCAATACTTTACGTGTTCTTAGCAGAAGCTCCTGACCACGCTTGAAAGACACTTATTCCCGCATCTAGCTCTTGACACTTTAAAACACTGTTGCTTTAGGAGATATGCTTTGACACACACGGATAAAAAAGATTACAGCTTAAGCCTAAGAGCAAAGTTTTGAGAGATCACAAAAGTGCAGTATTGCTTCCCAGCTGGATGTTTGACTAGTGACAAACAGCAAACCTAGCTAGCTACAGAGTTGTCCGCTGGTACCATAATATAGGTACGATGTAATCAGTGGTCTAGAGGTAACGCGCCCTGCCTAGAAAACGAAAATTCCGGTCGGAAGTGTGCGGTGGTTTAATCCTCGTTTTGGCCCCAAACTTTTTCCCCATCCAGTAAGCCATGAGTGGTGGTCTGGCTGGCTAGTCTTTCGGATGAGACTATAAACCGAAATCCGTGTGTTACCCATAATTATTTAGCGCACTTATAAGGACCCTCGGCAACAAGAGAGTTGTCCCTAGAAAAATCTGTAAAAAAAGCCACTCTGATAGGGAAACAAATACAGTTGCAGACAAGAAAAGAAAAAAAAAGTGGGTAGCGCTGCTCTTGTGGTGACGCGCTCTTCCTGTGGAGAGCAGACCGAATTTCACGGCAGAGAAATCTGCTATGGCTTTAAGTGATATGAAATAGAATAAAATAAAAAAGAAAAAAGAACATCCTCAGGTTTCATTTCCTGTCTGAAGTCACGGTCTGGGAAAGCCATTGATGGCTGCATAGGGGTGCAGACAGACTGCAGGGAGAGAGAGAGAGGGAAAGAAAGAAATGGAGGAATTGGATTGCAGAAGACATGACTGCATGGTACCGTGGGTGGTTCTTTTGGCATCACTGTGGATCTACCGGTGCCTCTGTCACTGTCATCTCTGTCTGTTTATAGGGTCATGTCTGTCTTTCTTTTTTTTTTTTTTGGTCTCTTTTCTCTGTTTCTCTGCATCCTCTATTTTGTCTGTCTTACTTGTGTGTGTGTGTGCGTGTGCGTGCGTGTGCGTGTGTGCGTGTGCGTGCGTGTGTGTGTGCGTGCGTGCGTGTGTATGTATGCGTGCGTGCGTTGCGTGTGTTGTGTCGTGTGTGTGCGTGCGTGTGTGTGTAAGTATGTGTGTGTGTGTGCCTGTCTGTCTGTCTGTCTCCAGTGTCTCTATCTGTCTGTCTGTCTCTGTCTCTGTCTCTGTCTCTGTCTCTCTCTCTCTCACACATCTTCTACTGATTCTACAATAGGACAGCAAGGGAATGCAGACGTTTGGCAAGTAAAAAACAACAACACAGAGTTTGTTTATGACTAAAAACATAAGATTTGTTATCATAGAGGAAGTAGTTACTATGAGTTTACACAGATGACAAAAGCTCACTAAAAATGACGAGGAAAAAAAAGCATTTTTATCATATTGCAGGCTTATGTTTTTTGAAAGGGGAAGAGGTTGTTGTAACTGGGTTAGCTTTGTTTTCTACTGCTTTTGAAAACAAGAAAGGAAATTGTTTTGGCCTATATATCTTTCTCTACATCTTTCAATCAAAGGAGGAAAAGGTGATTAAAAATATCTGCCCTTCTTTCTCACAACTTTGAACAAAGGGAGGAAGAACGTTCTTTTTGTTTTTTGTAAATTCTTTTGCAAACTTTCCTGTTTCCCTTTCAATAACGTTTTCTAAAAGAAAAAGGAAACTTGTGCTGCGGCCATTATGTCAATGTTGTCTATTCTCCTGGGTGATGTTTTGAAACTGTTTAAAGTTTACGAGCAAAATCTTTATAGGCACAGACTGAGATGTGTTGGTCAGGTAAACAGAAAAATACAGACAAATCTGATGACAACATGTTTTCCAAGGCAAGATGGAGGGCAGACGGAAAAAAAGACAGACCACCAATATTCTACATTGCCAACATCACTGAGGTCGGTGGTCTGGGAGGGCTACAGGAAATTGTAGAACTCAGCAGAGACAGAGAAAGAGGGCAAACCCTGGTGGCGTTGCATGGAGCTCCTACCGATGATAGTGGCAATGGAGACACCTAAAAAGTGACTTACTCTTCCAGGTGCTATTATGAATTGACTGTGATAGAATAAAAGACTCATACTTCCAGAACAAAGAAAACACGACAACAGCAACAAACATTTTACGCTATTTGGCAAGGACTCGCAGTAGCTGTGCTTGGATTTTATTGGATTCATTTACTTTTCTTTATAAAAGCTCCAAGCGCCTTTAGAATTGGCATGCAAATGATCAACGTTGTGAGAGATCATTTTCATGCGTTTTGCTCAGGAGAGTGTAAAGGGAAGCCGTTATTCTCTCCGAACCTTTAGGGGCTTTTACACAGAATAAGATACGCAAACCAAATTAATGCCATCAATATCTACTAAAACACAACAGTACATTTTTTGTTTCCAGCAGCAATGACCAGTCAGGCAAACAGCAGTCTGACTGCTCACAGAGCAGAAACGTCCATGTGAGTTCCCTGCTCGTAAACTGGAGAAAAAGACACATGCCCCAGTTTTTGTTTTCTTTAGGAAGTCTTGGTCTGGGAGAGACGTCAATGGTTATCTGGAAGTGCAGGCAGGCAGGCAGGCAGGCAGGCAGGCAGGCAGGCAGGCAGGCAGGCAGACAGGCAGGCAGGCAGCAAAGGATAGTGGCAGTGATGGGGGAGGCAGAGTGTGGCAGACATGAGGCATGCCTCCCTGCCATGAATCGGTCTTTTGGCACCACTTTCGACCTGCCACTGTCTCTGTCTTACTTTGTCACTGTCACCACTGTCTATAGGACCTTCCTTCTCTGTCTCCTCTGTCTCACTCTGTCTCTCACATTGGAGTATCTTGCTGTCTCACTCTTTTTGTGCTATCTTTCCTCTCTCTCCCATCTCACAACACATACCGTGGCAGTCAGAGGATCCAGACAGGGCTGTGGCAAGTTTCAAGTTACTGACAAAAGTTTGTGCATAACCCAGAAAGCAACAGCTTCTCATCAATAATGTATACAATACAAAGCTTTCTTTAAAGCAAAAGCTCATCCTCAAACAACAACATAAAAAGACACATAAGCAAACAAAACGCAACAAAAAGAAAGATTTAAACAAAATGACGATATGAAATTCGTATAATGTTGAATGGCTGATTTGATCAACTCAGCTTTTTTTCTTCCACAGCTTTTGAAAAAGAAGAAAGGGCATTATTTTCCTGATAATCATGGATACAGTAACTTCAGGTCTTCAGGGGGTGGGGGATGCATATTGTGTAAATGTTCACACAAAGCAACACTTGTACTCTTTAAGTATACTAGTGTAATTGTGGCATTGTAATGACACTTATGCTTACAACAGTGAAGTTAGCATTCTAAAGTTTCTTTTTTGTTTTTAATTTTTTCAATTAAAACTCTAAAGTCAGTGAAGTTAGCATTCTAAAGTTTCTTTTTTGTTTTTACGTTTTTGTTTTTATTCATTCAACAAACTTCCATGCAGTGAAATCTAAATGCAAGCTGTAATCAGGTCACGGGTGGTTAGATTTCCAATTTATCAAACACTCAGTGCCCGCCTCTTTGATTGTCATCTGTCAGAATCACATGTCCACGCCCCCCCCCCCCCCCCCGACACACACACATCTGCCCCTTTTCCTTTTCCCTTCTCATTTCTGGAACGGCATCTTAGGACTTTGGCAGGTTGGAAAGGGAAGCGATGTGGTGTGGCTATTTTATTTTTAATTTTGAAAGCAATTCCATGGTTATCAACTCCCCACCCCCTAAACAATCGAGTACTAGTCAGTTAAAGAAACAAATTGTTGAAGAAAACACACGCACATACACATACACACACACACACACACACAAGCGCGCACGCGCGCGCGCGCACCCACCCACACATACGCACGCGCACACACAGGCAGACACGGACACAGACAAACAGACACAGACAGACAGATCGACAGACAGACAGACAGACAGACAGATCGACAGACAGACAGAAAGACACACACACACACTCACACACACACACACACACACATACACACACACACACACACACACACACACACACACACACACACAAACACACACACACACACACACACACACACACACACACACACACACACACACACACACACACACACCACACACACACACACGCACGCACACACACATAAACGACCAGTTGAGTGACTGAATTTTTTTTAAATGACCAACCAACCGACCAACCAACCAACCAACCAACCAACCAACCAACCAACCCAACCAACCAACCAAACCAACCAGCCAACCAATCAACCAACCAACCAACCAACCGGCCAACCAATCAACCGACCAACCAACCAACCAACCAACCAACCAACCAACCAACCAACCAACCAACCAACCAACCAACCAACCAACCAACCAACCAATGAAGGAATAATATATCTGTTTGAAATTCTCCTCTCCAAGCCTTAGAAATAGCATTCGATTCAAATAGAACAGCAATCAGGCAATTAATCACGCACACACTCGTGAAATTTTTAGGAAAATGGCTGACGTTTTATTTCCACAAATCAGATGACTGAATATTTTATAATCATTTTGCTCCCTTTTAAATCTTTGACGACTGATTTTCGTCATGATGATGTTGAATATTAGCTGTCTAGAACTGTACGGGGCGAAATAGTCTGGTGATTAGAGTAATGCGGTCGTGATCTGCTGACCCGGGTTCGATTCTCGTTCAAGAGGATTTTTTTCCTCTGGAGTTAACATCAGTGCCGAATCCACTCCCCCTCAAAACCTTCGGATGAGACTACAAACCGAGGTCCCGTGTGCGAACGCACGCAGACCCTTTTACGCACATGTTAAATCCCGTTCTGCTTTCGGAAGAGTAGCACATTGCGTGCCGGTGGGAACGGATTAGAAAAAAGACAAAACTACATACACACGGGGGCTAGATGTAAACAAGCAAATGAGTGCTTATTCCACTGAGAGAGAGAGTGAAAGAAAGAAAGAAAGAGAGAGAAGAGAGAGAGAGAGAGGAGAGAGAGAGAGAGAGAGAGAGAGAGAGAGAGAGAGAGAGAGAGAGAGACAGAGAGAGACAGAGACAGAGACAGATAGACAGAGACAGATACAGAGACAGAGTGACAAAGACAGAGACAGAGACAAAGACAAAGACAGAGAGTATACTAATAATTTGCAACGGTCAAAGTTTGAGTTCTTTAGAAAAGTTCAGAGCATCAGAGAAGCTGCGTAGTTGCCCACAGAAGAGAGAAGCTTATTGACAGGTGTCCGTTCCCACACAGCCAATGATTTTCTGTCTTTCCTTCAATAACACAGGCGCTGAGAGAGTTCCAACCTCTGTTTTCTAAGTTTCATAATTCTACATATGGCCTTGGTCAGGCCATCATTATTGGCTAGAATGCGCAGTGCCTGGTCTTCTCTTGCACAAATCACTCTGCAGGAGGTCTGCTTGCTGGTATTAACTGACACATTCCGACTTCAAGGAAGCTCATTCAAAGGTTCACCAGAGAAAAATGGTTAAGAATTTATTTGCTTGAATATAGGTAGGGGAATTGGCTATGTAAGGCAGAAAATAAGCAAGGGAGGAGAGAGAGAGAGAGAGAGAGAGAGAGAGAGAGAGAGAGAGAGAGAGAGAGAGAGAGAGAGAGAGAGAGAGAGAGAGAGAGAGGAGAGAGAGAGAGAGAGAGAGAGAGAGAGAGAGAGAGAGAGAGAGAGAGAGAGAGAGAGAGAGAGAGAGAGAGAGAAAGAGGGAATAGAGAGATGGGGAAAATGGCAGAAATAAAGGGAGTGATACTGAAGGGTAAATTTATAGCACATAATTTCCGAAAGGTGGGGAGTAGGACACCCAGCCAGCCAAACAGAAACACAGAAAGTAAGGCAGAGGTCTACAAAACCATATAACAGTATGAACAGCCCACAACAAAAATTCCACAGCAACAGAACAAACATAAAAAACCCCAATCAGCACAATTAGCATTACAGTATCTCTTTTTCTTTCCACACGTTGTCTTCGTTGCTGCTGACACGTTCCCATGAAAGTGAGTTGGGGTGAGGGCTGCCATCAGTCACGGCTGATTACACTCCCCAATCCATCACATCCTGTGCCTGCCTCCCTCATTGTCACCTGTCAGAATCACATGCTCTCCCCTCACCTCACTTTTATGCTTCCTCCCTCCCTCCCCACTCACTTTTCCCTCCCTGAACTGCTCCAAGGTATGAGATAGGAGATGAGAAACGTTAAAATTGGGTTGGACAGAAAGTTAAAGAGCAGTAGCGCCTTAGATGTTTTGAAATGATGGGATGTCTTTAAAATACGGAAACACTAACACAGTCACTATGTGAACAAAAGTGAGAAATGCCAAGGAAATCACTATAAGCAAAAGTGAGAAAAGCCATCAAAATCACTATGAACAAAAGTCTGAAATAGCCAACAAAATTACTATAAACAAAAGTGAGCAAAGCCATCAAAATCGCTATGAACAAAAGTAAAGAAAAAACAAAATTACTATGAACAAAAGGGTACAAATCCGACAAATCACTATGAACAAACTAAGTGTCAACACCAACAAATAAAAAAATGTAAGTCAGTATTATTTGACGTTCTTTAAGAATAATAAAGTCACAGCGTGCATATTTCTATGTATGTATTCACTACATATCATTCGTGATATTATTGAAAGAATAAAAAAAGCAAAATGAAAACATGCAAAGAGAAACCTCATAAATACAGAAGAAAACATCAACAAACCACTCAGTCTATCAACTAATCATCCACCCAAACACTCACCAGCCCACCCACATAGCCATCCAACCAACCAACCAACCATCCAACC
>CM060321.1:61150454-61157954 GCA_030674155.1 Stramonita haemastoma | reverse complement strand
GAAGATATAGGAGGGAAATTGTAGAGAGATAGATAGACAGGTAGACGGATAGATATACAGATAGTTAGATGAATATATATAGATAGATAGATAGATAGATAGATAGATAGATAGATAGATAGATAGACAGATAGATAGATAGATAAATAGATAGATAGAAATAGGGTTAGAAAGACAGATATATAGATAAATGGATAGATAGACAGGTAGATAGATATATAGATAGATAGACATGTAGATAGATAGATAGATAGATAGAGAGAGAGATAGATGGAGAGAGATAGAAGAGAGAGAGAGAGAGAGAGAGAGAGAAGAGATGAGATGAAGTAGAGAGAGAGAGAGAGAGAGAGAGAGAGAGAGAGAGAGAGAGAGAGAGAGAGAGAGAGAGAGAGAGAGACGAGAAGAAGAGAGACAAGCGAAAGAGAGAGAGAACAACGAAAGAGACAGACAGACAGAGAGACAGACAGACAGACAGAGACAGAGAGCAAAATATAGACATACATACATACATACATACAGACAGACAGACAGAGGCAGAGACAGAGACGCACACAGACAGACAAAGGAGTCATAACAAACAAAAAAGATGACCGGCGCCATTAGCATTCCAGAATGATGATTTAGTGTTCCTGTTAACACGCTTGCATGCAGTGGAGTCTGAGTGAGATCTGTGTTCGCTTCACGGCCGATTAGATTCCCAATTTATCTCATCAGATGCTGGCCTCCCTATCTGTCGTCTGCCAGAACAATGGCCTCTCCCATTTCTTTATCGCCAGTACCCTCCTCCTCCTCCTCCTCCTTCCCACCCCTGTCCTCCCTCCCCTGATTCCCCCAGGCGGTGATAGGAAAAGAGAAGAAATAGACAGAAGGGCTGTTAAGGTTTTCAGCTTTGAGCATCATTTCATGCTTTATTAGTATTGATACAAAAAATAAGAAAAATAACTATCATGAAACAACATCGTGCTTATTAAAGTAAAAAACCAACCAAACAAAAAAACAGCATCCCCAAAACGTGCCAATATAAACAAATAACAAAACAAACAATGTGAAAAAGAAAGAAAAAAGAGGAAGGAATTAAAAGAATAACAAAAAGAAAAAAAGAGAAACATTCAAATAAATAAGTAATTCAGTTCCATTTAAATTTTCTTAGTAAATATTCATTACAACAGAAATGATCTTATAATATCCCCCACAACAGCAAGCAAGTCATTAAAAGATTCAAAGTAGAAAAAAAAAGCCAGCAAAAAACAAAATATCAGTTACTATGAAGAAGTGGTAAGCGCATTAGATTCCTGCCCAGAAGTTCAGACTTTAAATCCTATAAAGGTCACGACGATCTTCTTTTTCAGAATCCAGCCAGCTTTATTCAGAGTAAGTTTTCTCTGAACACACAGCTATTACCAATGGAATCAATTGACACCAACCACCCACCACCAACCAACCACCCACCCCACCCACCCATACACTTACCTACGCAAACCACCCACCTATAAACCCACCCAGCCAGCCAACAACCAAGCCATTCAAAATCAAAATAATTATAACAAACCAAAAAAGAAAACCCAACCCTAAACTAATGCATCTTAAGTTCTTTCTTCCTCTCTCTGGCCATGGAAACTCCTTCAAAATGAAGCAGCACTTGTGCAATTCCTCACGCACTTGATCCTGAGTTGCAGACATCTTCAGAGGGAAAAAAGAGCAGCGCTCTTCTATCGGTAATAGATTACGTTACTGAAGGTTTCAGCACGAGCTGCCACATTTCCAGCGCACGTAAGAATCATTTTAATCTCTGGCAGTTTTATTAGCGAGGAGAGAGAGAGAAAGAGAGAGAGAGAGAGAGAGAGAGAGAGAGGAGAGAGAGAGAGAGAAGAGAGAGAGAGTAGAGAGAGAGAGAGGAGAGAGAGGAGAGAGAGAGAGAGAGGAGAGAGAGAGAGAGAGAGAGAGAGAGAGAGAGAGAGAGAGAGAGGAGAGAGAGAGAGAGGAGAGAGAGAGAGAGTGGAGAGAGAGAGAGAGAGAGAGAGGAGACTGGGTATGAGAGGATTTGAATGGGTTGGTAAGGATTTATAATCTGAAGAAAAACAAATGCGTGTAATGGGTCGAAAGCTTCCAAACTGTATACATGTCCATTTTATCGCCTTCGGATTGGCGAAACACAAGAGATTTCTCTTCAACATATTAAAATCCGCTCCAAAATATTTTAACATTTATTCTGTGAAATCAGGGGATTTGGCACATTTCCACAAAATATGAGCATTGCTTTGGCAAAGCCTTGATGTGCGTACAGTGAAAGATTCTGATCTGCAAACTGTTCTTGTTTGTCTGTTAATTGTACTCATTCCATTAAATTTTGTATATGGATACTATACTCTGTCTCTGAGGTTACTGGCACAGTCGGGATATCACGACTTCGTATGTCAAAAGTTTGGTTTGGGTGTTCTGTTTTATTTCTGCTGCGCAAAATGTGCGCCAGAGAGAGAGAGAGAGAGAGAGAGAGAGAGAGAGAGGAGAGAGAGAGAGAGAGGAGAGGGGAGAGAGAGGAGAGAGAGAGAGAGAGAGAGAGAGAGAGAGAGAGAGAGAGAGAGAGAGAGAGAGAGAGCAGATAGAAGAAGACAGAGAAAAGAGAGAGAGAGAGAGAGAGAGAGAGAGGAGAGAGAGAAGAGAGGGAGAGAGAGAGAGAGAGAGAGAGACAGAAGACAGACAGACAGAGAAAAACAGAGAGAGAGAGGAAGAGAGAGAGAGAGAGAGAGAGAGAGAGAGAAGAAGAAGACAGACAGCAGAGAAAAGAAAGGAGAGAGAGGAGAGACGGAGAGAGAGAGGAGAGGAGGGGAGAAGAGAGAAGAGAGAGAGAGAGAGAGAGAGGGAAGAGACGAGGAGAGACGAAGAGAGGAGCAGAGGAGCAGAGAGAAGAGGAGGGAGGAGGATGTTATGCCGCCAATTAATCATGGTTCAGGTTAAAACTGTAGAACATTTTCACGGCATCAAAGGAACAGCAATGCAGCCGGCCACTTAAACAGAAGGAAACCTCTCTCTGCAATGTTTCCCTCTATTCTTCAACGATTTTCTGTCCTCTGTGCAACATGAAATGCCGCTGATTGAGTGCCAGCCTCTGCTTTGTCATTTTCACATAGTTGATATTCAAGAATGCATGTATGAAAAAAATAGAAATCATACTGCCACTGGTCAGTCTGGCATTAGCAAATTGCAAAAGGAATTCCTGCCAAGAGATATTGATGGAGTGTGTTGGACACGTGTTCTGTTCAGAGGGCTGTTTGCATAAAAAGAGAACATTTTCATTTTCAGGTTTTGATTTGATGATTTGTCGCGTGCTGCTTGTTTGGTCCAAAAATAGTGTTGTTATCTCTGATGAAGTGATACTATGGTATTTGTTATGACATGTTTGCTGTTCAAAATCTTATTTGTAGGCTTAAGTGTCGTCTTTTTTTCACATAGATATGACTATACCGCAACCAATTTAGTATTATGTGTAAAAAAAAACTATGATGACTAATATTGACGCACAAACATGGATGAAGGTCACTAATATAATGCAGCAAGAATAGGAAATTTAAGAAAAGGGGAATATTACTGAATGAAAATACGTCTTCACTACCTTTGACTATAACAATGGAAGAAGTATGGCTGTCAGTTTCCATGCAAGTACAGAACAACTCACACGGCACACATCGCACACACACACACACACACACAACACACACACACACACACACACACACACACACACACACACACACACACACACACACACACACACAACTGTTTTAGCAAAGAAACACAAAAAGACCCGCAATCCCAAGAAAGTAAACCCAAACCACATACACAACTAAAACAGTAACAGAGAAAAAACCTTGAAGATTATCTTGCCCCAGAACCGAAGAAGAAAAAAAACGAATTCCTTTTCTTTTTCTCTAGAGTCCTTGTGTGTAGAAGGGTAAATTGATGGCTGCAGTGGATTGCAAGCATCAGCAAGAGTGGAAAAGAATGGCGGAGTAAGATTGCAGAAAAGAACGATTCTATGGGTCATTCTACCGCGTCTACCGGGACCGGGATAGCCTAGTGGTCAGAACATTGCGCTCGCAATTTGACAACCCGGGTTCGAATCCCGTTCGAGGGGATTTTTTCCCCGGAGTTAACATCAGCGCTGACTCCACTCTCGCAGAAAAGACAGAGAATAACAAACAGAATGAGAGAGATAAGGAGAAACTGAGACCCATACAAAAAACCCAACACCAATAAGACAGATGCTTGGAGAGACAAGGAGACAACATAAAAAAAACAGAAGAAACATACAAACAAGACAAACCTTGTATTCTTTTATACTGGTTGTCACGTATTGGACATGCTGCTGTGCTAACGGACACGTTCCCCATGTTACTTAGTCAACACGAGAGCAGCTGTAATCAGTTCACGCCTGATTAGATTTCCAATCCATCATGTCCAATGCCTGCCTCTTTAATTGTCGCCTGTCAGAATAACATGTCCCTCCCCCCCATCCTCCCCTCTTCCGTTTCCACTTGTTCCTTTCCCATTTCTTGCTCTTTGCTGCAGTGTGTACAATGTCTGCAGTGGACAGAGTAGTCTGGGACTGGGATCACAAAATGTGAAGTACAACGTTTGTGTGTGTGTTTTTGTATTTTCTACAGTGTAGATGATGTGTTAAAGTCTTTTAAATGCCTGTGTATATTATCTTGCAGAGAAAGAAGGAGAAGAGAGAGAGAGAAGAGAGAGAGAGAGAGAGAGAGAGAGAGAGAGGAGAGAGAGAGAGAGAGAGAGAGAGAGAGAGAGAGGAGAGAGAGAGAGAGAGAGAGAGAGAGAGAGAGAGAGAGAGAGAGAGTGAGAGAGAGAAGGAGAGAGAGAGAGAGAGAGAGAGAGAGATTTGATTTGATTGATATGATTTATTCTATTATATCGATGATCATGGAATAAGCACTTTGTGCTTTTTTACATCCAGTCCCGTGTGTATGCAGTTTTGTAAATGTCAACAGAGAGAGACAGAGACAGAGAGACAGAGACAGAGACAAAACAAGCAGAGACAAGAGAGCACTGAACACTGAAAAGTTTTATTGTAGTTTGGCCTTAAGCCATTATATAAAACATGTTTGGAGCAGGGGGAAAGTACACATCATAGCAGAAACCTTTTTAGCCATTTCGCAATATCCAGTTCTACAAGTAAACAGAAACACTCAATATCTTCCATTTGTCATCGTCCTCATTGTCATCTTCAGCATCTTGACTTGGAATTAAGAAAAAAATGAAGGTCCAAACCACTGCAGTATTTAAAAAAATATATTCTTAAAAAAAAAAAAAAAGGAGTGACTTGCACACTTTTATCAAAATGTCAGCATTATATAGGCAACAAGTTCGTGCATTCAAAGTCTGCATGTCAAATTCTTCACAAAATCCTACACATGTATATTTCTTTAGATGTTTTTCCCTCCTTTTTCAACCCCACTTTAAAGTCTGAACCTGGTCTTTGAAGTTATCAACACCGCTAAAAAGACTGTGCATGTCAGAGGCTTCTGTTTGTGTTTTGTTTTAGCCTTGCTGCACAAAAAACATTCCTGAGAGAGAGAGAGAGAGAGAGAGAGAGAGAGAGAGAGAGAGAGAGGAGAGAGAGAGAGAGAGAGAGAGAGAGAGAGAGAATGAAGAAGAAGGAGAGAGAGGAGAGAGAGAGAGAGAGAGAGACGGAGAAAGAGAGAGAGAAAAGACAGAAGACAGACAGAAGAAGACAGACAGACAGAGACAGAGACAGAGACAGAGAAGGAGAATAAGAGAGAGAATATATATATATATATATATATATATAATATATATAATAATCATACATACTACATATATATACATACATACATACATACATACATACATATACATCATTACTAAGAGAGACATAGAGAGAGACACGGAGAGAGAGACAGACAGATAGAGAGACAGACAAAGATAGACAAAGAGAGAAAGAGAGAGAGGCTGGCTATATTGCCAATTTGTCATGGTTAGGGTTTTAACTCTAAAAAAGTTCAAGACATCAAAGGAGCAGTGCAGCTGCAGCAATAAAAGGAAAGCCTACTGGCAATTTTCCCACGTTCCCCAACGATTTTCTGTCATCAGCGCAACACGCAATCCTGCTGAATGAGTTTCCAATCTCTGACTTCAAGGTTTGAAAAAAATATGACTTTCAAAAATAATTTTGTAAGGAAAAAATCTTACTGGTGCAGTTTAGCATAAAGTCTGTATGAAGCTTTCAAAACCAAAACGCTGACTTGTTTGTTAGAGACGTTTAGTTTATGTGACATTTAGATATAAAAAAAGGTATTATGATTCCAGATTGTATTTGATGTTTTGTGTATGATACATTGTGTTTCATCAAAATAAAAAACAACTATATGAATGATCTTGAAAAAATTATGATATCTCGTATGCTACTGACATTTATTCTAATTTAATTTCTTTATATACACCAGACTAAGTTGCCGACTACATGTTTATGGAGGAGATCCTTGCTGAATTAACTCAACGTACAGAAATCCTCTAATCCAAGTCAGTACATGTGGAGGCAAAAGTGGGAGAGGAGGAGGCCGGAGAGAAGATGATGGAGTGAGTGAAGAACAAGTACATCTGTTTTGTCCTTAAGTGGCTGTGTTGTCGCTAACTTGCTCATGAATTTCATTTGCGGAGAATCGAATCCAAAACGTAACTGGAAACCATTCCTAAGTTGCTCAACACATAGTTTTTGTTTCAACATAATTGAAAACAGTACCAAAAATTATGGCAGTAAATAGATGATAAATAAATAGACACAGTGTCGAGACTGCCATCGTAAAACGAGTATTTCCTAACATTGCAAAAAAATATATTGGGTTTGACCCCCTTTGAACTGTCGTTTGTTTGTTATTTTGCAGTCTGTTCATTTTTAGCTCCCTTGGTGAAGGAAAGGAGAAAGTAAGTACATTCATTTTGTTATATAACCAAATCCAATACATTCAGCTTAGGGATAAATCTCAGTCATCGTAAACAGAACACTTGCATGGGAAAAAAGCCTTGACAATAATCTGGTATCCCACCATTTACCAAATATGGTAGGCAGCATTCCGCAAAGTTTCCAGACCACAAAAGACAGTTTTATCTCTATCCAGCCTCGCCACTACCATTTAAGGACAACACACACGTTTATACTTTTCTGGTTCCAAAGTGACAGAGGTAGCATATGCACAAGAAGTTTGAAAAAATAAAATGAAACAAGCACAACCAAACCCTAAAAAACAGAACAAACAAAAAGAGATCCTCAATCACTGCAAACCAAGAAGACAAGCAACCAACAACATAAAGCGGTGGAAAAGCAGCTATAAGTTGGATGCAGTTTAAACTGGAGGAAGAAGATGGATAGTGGGTGTTTTTTTTGGTCCAAAGTCCTGGTATGGAAGGAGAATTGATGGTTGTCTGGGAGTGCAGGCATCAGAAGGAGGAGGAGAGCAATGGCTTAAC
>CM060321.1:61112954-61137954 GCA_030674155.1 Stramonita haemastoma | reverse complement strand
AGGCAGAGATGCTGATCTTATTCTAGGTAATTGTCATAGCATGTGCTTGTGAGAGTGTGGTGCACTGAAGAAGAGCCGAGGTGACAGTCATGACACCAAACATTAGAGTAGAATCTCATTCCATCTGACTCCATGCTATGGTGGTCACTAGGGGAATAAGTATACGGAGTTTGTTGGGGGGATGTGGGACCACTGAGCATCACTCAGCAGCAACAAAGGCCATTGTCTGACTGGTGGCTTTGATGCAGTCCAAGGTGAGTAGGTCAGTGTATGCTGTGGACTCTGAAAGTTAACAGATTAAACTGGGGTCTGGTGCTTTGTGGCTCTCCTCCTCCTTCCCCCTCCCCTCGTCACTTCTCTCACCCCTCACTCCAACCCCCACTTACCTAAAAATGAAGAAGGGAAAACTATGACTGGCTATGATATCTATTGGAGAAATCAAGAGCAGTTTAAACTCTCTCTCTCTCTTATTGATTATTGCATTATCCTCTATATAACAGAGTAAATAAATAAATGAATGAATAAACAAATGAATAACAGTAATAGAACGTGCAACATTATCTTTAACAGAATCTAGAAAACCAGTAGTCCCTACGAAAACTTTCTATCAATCGTAAATAAGCAAGAGCTTACATGGTACGATTATGTTACAAGATCAAAAGGTCAAGTGGGGAATTGCATCTCTAGTAGATCCAAATGTAGGCCATTTATATTTTTCCCAACTTCTCTTGCCTGTGCGTGCACTTAAAGTGTATTGCAATGTTTGGGTTATTATCCAGCTAAGACTGACCACTTGGCTGGATACAACTTTATGACCTCCCTTGCATCCTTTAATAGGATCCCCAAACTTAAGGCACAAAGATTCACTAGGTGCTTATTTTGTCTTATTCATTTTTTCCAACATATATTCCAAGCATATTTTCTTTCTCTTTTTAGTATCGTCTTTTGAGGGCAGCTTCAAATGGCCACAGGAATATCAAATATTCCTTTGAATGCAATTGACACTTTTAAATTCTGAAAAGTGTCTTGCTGTAAGGTACCACAGCAGGTGGCGTTTACATCACTGCCCGGACCTCTGAAGAGGGCTCACCCAGGAGCCGAGACTCGAGTCAGGTCAGGCCAATGGCATGATTTTTCAAAATGATTCAGAAGTAGGTACTCCTCAACTACTTTTATCCTTAAAGAGATCAAAAGGACTAGTTAAAACGATACTGCAAGGCACTGTCCAAAGAGGAAGAAAAAGAGGCAGACCAAGGAAGAGATGGGAGGACATCATCAGCGAATGGGCAGGCCTAGAACTCAACAAAATTTAGAAAAAGGCAGAACAGAGAGAGGAATGGAGGGAACTGGTTGTCAAGTCTTCAGGGGTGGGTAGCCAGACTAAAAAAATTGAAGAAGATTTGCTCAGAAGAAGAGAAGAAGAAGAATTTACAGGAGACGAAGAATGAGAAAAAGAAGAAGGGGGAAAGAAAAGAAGAGTAGGAGGAGAAGGAAAAGAAGAAGAAAAACTAGTAGAAGGAGATGAAGAAGAATAACAAGAACAAAAGCAAGAAGAAGCTAGCAACGGATAGGGAAACAAGAAAATTCAATACATGGATAATGTGTAATGGCAGGAAGGCGGGGGTGGGGTGGGGTGGGGTGGGGTGGGTCAAGGCAATACCAGGAAAGACAGAGGCTCTCACCATAATCACCAGGATTTAGGGCATTTGAAGAACGGAAACTGATGAACATTTCTAAGCCAGGTACCGATTTCTGAATAAACTGCAACACCAGATAATCACAAGCTGACAAATTCAACACCAGGAAAAACATTGCTGCTATGATGTAAACTCTTTTTGATGAGAAATTTTCCTTCAGTTTTGCAAAAGAATAATATGGTAAATAAGGTTACACCATGCGTTTAAGATCAATACAATGACACCTAGTAAAATATTGCAAAAGCCTTCTCGTCAGAGTAGATAGAGACCTTTGGGGTTCCACTGAAGATTTTGCAACCAGCTTTCTCCTCTCTTCGCGGTTTTCATAAGTATGAGTTTCATGATTGTGAAATCAAAAGATTTCCACATTTAAAATATCGAAAAACACACTTACAAATAAACTACACGCAAAACAAGCTAATAAAAGCCACAGAAGTTGACAAAAGCCAGAAAAAATCAACTCTATGCACCAAGAAGCGTAGTACCACATTTTCCATAAAATTTGGAATAGTTTAAACTTGGCTTAAACATTGGAAATAAAACAAAGGCTTCCCAGAACATAAGACAAACAAAATAGCTGGCACATCTGTGTCACTCTATTGGAGATAAGAATGATAAATACTGGATACAGAAATATTTGGGATTTTTAACTGATGCAACATAGTTATTCATTTCCATACTCTAAGAGTCAGTATGGAAATATGCATCATCCAAACTTTTTGGGGGATCATAGAACCTCTTAGTCTATGCCCTATATGGGATAAGTTGGAGCATCAAATCAGAGCACTTAAGACACATGATGAGAAGATGGGTGTCTACTGACACTGCATGCACTTGACTGCTTGCTAACCAGTTCATGACCGCTACTGCATAACTGCACAGAAGTGGGATACCTACCCTCTCTGAAACCAGTGCACCGATTCCTGAAGTAAGACTTTCCCTTATGTCTCACATAGGATAGAGGAAGTTTAGATATGGAAGGTACATTGGTGAAATTGCGATTTAAACACAAACATAACACCACACACACACACACACACACACACACACACACACACACACACACACACACACACCACACCACACACACACACACACACACACACACACACGCACGCACACAACACACACACACACATACAAATACAAATACACACACACATTTCCCTCTCTATCTCTTAATTCCCCTTCCTCATCTCTCTCCCTCTCTTTCTCGTCTCTATATTTTTAATGGAATATATATATATGTATATATATATATATATATATATATATATATATATATATATATATATATATATATATATATATATATATATGTACATGCTTTCAAAAAATGATACTGTGTACAGAACATTTTCTATGCACTGCACCCTGTCTGCCAATAAATCAACAAAACGCTTGCCTTGCAGGAAGCAATCTCCAAAACGTCCTTTAAGCCTCATCTATATATACATATATCAAACATACTGAATATTTTCGTGTTTCAGCAAATCGCTGAAGCTACATCAAACGAAAGATGCTTAACGTGTATATCGGATTTTTAGCATGGACACACATAAAGATAAGGACACTAGTTGATGTGTACATCCATAAGCTAAGCAAGCAGGTTGTAAATAATTCGACTTTTCACTCCACACATGCCCTCTATACACAAGATCACTTCACTTCGTAACCCTCTATGATTGCATTCCATCCACTATAACCCTTGTTCATTTGTATTGTGTTGTATTGTATTTGTACTGTCTTGTATTGTATTATAATGTATTGTACTGTATTGTATTGTATTGTATTGTATTGTATTGTAGTGTAGTGTAGTGTAGTGTAGTGTAGTGTAGTGTAGTGTAGTGTAGTGTAGTGTAGTGTAGTGTAGTGTAGTGTAGTGTAGTGTAGTGTAGTGTACCGTATCGTATAATACTTTAAGTCATGGCAGATTTCTCTGCGTGAAATTCAGGCTGCTCTTCCTGGAGAGAGAGCGTCGCCACTAGAGCAGCGCCACCTATTTTCCCCTGTCTGCATACGTATTTGGTTTCTTATCAGAGTGGCTTTTTCTACAAAATTTTGCCCGGGCTCTTGCTGCAGTAGGTTCTTTTACTTTTTAAATATGTATTGTACACGGTCGTCTCATCTGAAAGACTCGTACCCAGACCACGACTCATGGACTAGTGGATAGGGAAAAAAAATTCGAGCACAAACTGGGCTCGAACCACCTCGCACTTGATACCTGGACTTCTCGCTTTTTAGGCAGGTGCGTTACTTCTACACCACCTATTCAATTCTGATCAGAAAAAACCCCACTGTGCTTCAGAGTTTGTCAGATAAAAAGACTGCACAGTGTATAGACAAGCACGACACAAACTTGCTGACAGATTTGACCCCGACACGCAAACAGGCAATCAGAGTGATAGTAGCTGCAGGACAGTAAAGGGGAATGTTCGGAAATCGGGATTCTGGAACAAGGTCAGGAACATGTGATTGTAGATTTGCTGTGTTGGAGATGTTGGGGACTTTGGTCAATAAAGCAAAGCATAGTGCCCAGAGCAAGGAATGCAAAACTCCTGAATGCTTGATCCTTTGTTTCATTGCTTCTGTAACAGAGAGTCTAAAAGGGAACAACATGTTTTAACCATATGTGGTCAATTGTTTTTTGAAAAGAAAAATCATAAGTTTTTTTATAATGGACATAAAGAATAAATCAATAAAAAGAATTTTACGTCGTGTTCATTTTTTACGCCAATATCACCAATGGAAATAAAACTGTACACATACACAGAGACCGTACTGACAACACAAACACACACGAACGCACACACACCACACACACACAGACAGACAGACACACAGACAGACACACACACACACAAACACACAGACAGACAGACAGACACACACACACACACACACAACACACACACAACACACACACACACACACACACACACACACACACACACACACACACACACACACAAAATCACCAACTACTCGCCCTATAAAAAACAGGATAGCAAAACATTCAACAACAAAAATCAATGTCTAGAAAAGTCAAGCAGGGATGCTAGCTCATTGTTCGGAAAGCAATCAGACAAAAGTTTGTAAAAATGGATTTTACACATGAGAGAGATTCAAAGAGAATCTCTTTCTGCAAGTTTCAGATCCTTTAAACTAGCCTGCCAGCAAAAAACATGGGAGGGTTCTTGATGCAGCAGACATAACGTACGGTGACCGGCAATCTAGCTGATCCCGTTGGGGACATGTATAGGTTTTCTCATAAAAAGAAGTGTGGGTTTCAAAAAACACAGGCTGGTGCCAATGTTCCAGACAAAACCATTTGTATTCCTGGGGAAACACTGCGGAACAAGAGTTTTGTCCATGTTTCTGGGTTGTTACGCTTTATCCCGCTGGGAGATATGTTTACTTGCTGATAAGACAGGACAGTTTGTTATTGTCTTTTCTCCTGTTCCCTTCTCCCTCCTCTCCCCTCCATTTCCAACCCGTGGGGGGGGTGGGGGGAGGGTAGCCTGGTGGTTAGAGCGTTGCGCATTGCGCTCGTGATTTTCGGACCCGAATCCCGTTCAAGGGAATGTTTTCCCTTGGAATTAACATCAGTGCTGACTCCACTACCCCCAAAACCCTTTGCATGAGATATAAACGAGGTTCTGTTGCGAACACACACGGAACATCTTGCACACAGTTTAAAACCTGTTCCGCGTTTTAGAAGAGTAGGTCAAACTGCAAACACACGGGCATTGGATGTATGAAAGTACATAAGTGCTTATTTCTTATCTTCGAAATAAAAGAAGAAAAAAAAAGATAAACCTTTTCTCTCTTCAAATCCTAGGTTAATTTTGACCATGCTAAATGGTTGTCAAAAATTATTGTCAGTTAATTAGTCCATCAGACTAGTTAGCTGACCTCTTCACAAATCAGATATTCCGACTCTTTGTATCTTAAGGTATACAGCAAATCAGGACTAACATTAAAGTCTTTGTTGCCTTGTCAAAATAAGATGTTCAACCTGTGTATTGATTTTTCTGTAGAATTTTACTGAGATCAATAAATCTGCAGAAAGTTTCTACTTTTTGTATTGCATTTCATTGGAATTTACTTCGGTGGCGTCTTGGGGTGGTGGTAGTTATTGTGGTTTTTTTTCCCCAAAGGAGTTATTCCCTCCTTCTTTGACCATGCTTGTTCTCTCTCTCTCTCTATCTCTCTCTCTTCTCTCTCTATTTCTCTCTCTGTTTGTGTCTCTCTCTGTCTTCTGTGTGTGTCTCTCTCTGTCTCTCTCTTCTCTCTTGTTGTGTGTCTCTCTCTGTCTCTCTCTGTCTCTCTCTTGTTCTCTCTCGTCTCTCTCTGCTCTCTCTCTCTCTCTCTCTCTCTTCTCTCTTCCTCTCTCTTCTTCTCTCTCTCTCCCCTCTCTCTCTCTCTCTCTCCCCTCCTCTCTCTCTCTCTCTCTCTCCTCTCTCTCTCTCTCTCTCCATACCTCCCTCCCTCCCTCCCTCTCTCTCTCTCACTTTCATTCTAACTCTTTCCTTCAGCCAAGAGCGGTCTTCAACAGCCAAGTTGTAAAATGACAGTCATCTTCAGCAGGCTGCAAAAGGCCAGGACAGCAGAGTGCCAGGGGCCAGTCTTGTTAGTCGGTACACGACGTGGAAACTGTGTCACGGTGTTGTATGAATTGTATTGTATTGTATTGTATTGTATTGTATTGTATTGTATTGTATTACTATCGGCAACAGGCTTGTTGAGAAACTGTTTTGCAACTTCTCACAGCCATAGACGATGAACAAGAATGACTCCATGTCAGTGAATAAAGAACATAACAAACGAGAACAATGGAAACAAATTAGGAAGTGTGCAAAATTCTGAATTATGTTTTCGTTATCACGTAAAAAGAAGGCCTTTGTTTGAAAGATGCTACGAAAATAATAAAATATATCTTTGTATATAAAAGCCAGCCCAGCTGAAATTGAACACAACCAGAATAGACAAACATCAAAATAACTCTCTCTGCTTTAACACGTTTGTTATACTTTCTTTCTTTCATTTCTCTCACACAAGGTTTCTGATCTTTTAGCTTAGCCAAGAAAAAAAAAAGTCAAAACATCCGTTACATTCTGTCATCTGAGTGTCTATCTATCTATCATATCACTGTCATCTGTCTATTATCTATCACTGTCATCTGAGTGTCTATTTATCTATCACTGTCATCTGAGTGTCTATTTATCTATCACTGTCATCTGTGTCTATCTATCTATCACTGTCATCTGAGTGGTCTTATATCTATTTATCACTTCATCTGAGTGTCTATCTATCTATCACTGTCATCTGAGTGTCTATCTATCTATCACTGTCATCTGAGTGTCTATCTATCACTATCATCTGAGTGTCTATCTACTATCACTGTCATCTTGAGTCTATCATCACTGTCATCTGAGTGTCTATCTATCACTATCATCTGAGTGTCTATCTATCTATCACTGTCATCTGAGTGTGTCTATCTATCACTGTCATCTGAGTGTCTATCTATCTATCATGTCATCTGTCTATCTATCTATCACTGTCATCTAGTCTATCTATCTGTCATCTGAGTGATCTATCTATCACTGTCATCTGATGTCTATCTATCTATCACTGTCATCTGAGTGTCTATCTATCTATCACTGTCATCTGAGTGTCTATCTATCTATCACTGTCATCTGAGTGTCTATCTATCTATCACTGTCATCTGATGTCTATCTATCTATCACTGTCATCTGAGTGTCTATCTATCTATCACTGTCATCTGAGTGTCTATCTATCATCTTATCTATGTCATCTGAGTGTCTATCTATCTATCACTGTCATCTGAGTGTCTATCTATCACTGTCATCTGAGTGTCTATCTGTCTATCTATCTATCTATCTATCTATCTATCTATCTATCTATCTATCTATCTATCTATTATCTATCTATCTATCTAATCTATCTATCTATCTATCTATCTATCACTGTCATCTGAGTGTACCTTACACAAAGCTAAGTAAGAATGGTGGAGAGCAAAAAGTGACAAAACACTACACACAGCTGTAGATAACCAGGCGTCTAGCTGGGCTAATCTTGGTAATCTGTAGGTAGGACGAAAGCGTGGGCACAGTATTGCATTACTATTGATCATAGACAGGACTTGTTGGGGGTAATAGTTTACAGCCACTCTAAGCGATGGATAGATGCTTTGTGTAAAGCTAGGAAATGAAATGTGATGAAGAAAGGATAAGCTTTATTTGTGGTTAGAATAATGGTTTCTTTCGTTTGTGATGTTTCTCGTCTTCTTTTATTTGTTTTTAGGGGTGCCATGGCTTTTCTCCTGTTTGGGGTTATCCGCTAGTAGATAGCGTTATCAAATTTAATGCAGAAATACATAGCTAGTTAAGTTAGTTAGTTCGTTATATATATATATATATATATATAATATATATATATATATATATATATATATATATATTATATATATATTATACATACATACATATATGTATATATATCACATTCTTTCCCCTTCCTTTCACTCTGCTTTCTTTCTCAGTCTCACTATCCTCAAATCCTGTCCCTTTTTTCCCCTCAACCATCACGAAGATTAAAACGCTGCTAGCATCTAGGCTGTGAAATTGCTGTCATTAGTCCCACAGAACGTCATGCACAAAGCCAGGGATGGGAGAGAGGAAAGGGACAAGCCAGAGCAAAAGAAAAGAGAAGAAAACAACCTAAGCAGAGGGTGAAAGGCGGTCTGGCGTAATGAAAGGCCAATGTTAACAAGTGATCTAGGCAGTCAACTCGGTTTGGCCCGGACAGGCACTAAAGGTCTGCCCTAATATTGCATTACTATCGACCCCTTGGCCTTGTCTTGGGAACCTTTTTTGTATAGTACAGCTGAAAGTGGGAGGGATGGCGTAAATACACGCTGACAGAGCTAGAGTGAAAGGATGACAGGGATTTAGGAATGGAAGATTTGCTTATGTTTCTGCATGCTCCTGTTTTTGATAAAGGAGGTATTGTACACACACACACACACACACACACACACACACACACACACACACACACACACACACACACACGCATACACACACACACACACACACACACACACACACACACACACACACACACACACACACGGGTGAAACAAGATGGCGGAAACGGTCTGGATCTAGCTCGACAGCAGCTAGGTTACCGCAAATGTACAGCAACCATGACCAAATCCACGAGATCCAGGAGCACGAAAAGCCGCTTACCATCTCCGGCATCAAAACCAAATGTCAAAAACCAGGGAGAAAATGGAGAGACAAAGAACCTCAGGAAAGAAGTTCTGAAGCGTTCTGCCCAGCACCACGACATGGCCGTTGGCAAAGACTCCGATGAAGCCGACAGTCAAGCGGCAGCAGCTCCAGTGGACACTGTGAGCAGCACGGATGACCTCAAGGCCATGATCAACACCCTGTGCAACCGCGTGTCAGTGCTGGAGGACGCTATCAGCAAACAGAACGAGCTGATCTGCAAGCTGAGCAAATGCACTTGGTGGAACAGGCAACACTTCCAAAACGCTGCCACGACCAGGGAACGCAGACGGACACCACCGCCTTCCCCACTTATGCAGAGGCCGCCAGATCTCCCCCTGCAGCACCAACACAGGTAGGCCGAGATTTTACTCATACTAGGCCTATGCCCAAAAAATCGTCTGCCAGCGTGGTGACAAAAAAAATTGAAAACAAGAAAAGAAGTTTAGAACCTAAGACTGATGACGTCAAGAACATTCATGACGTAAAGTGTCTACCTTCCATGAAAAAGAAGTCATCCATGACAGCAAAAGAAGCAGACCTTCCTCAAGTATTAATTCTTCACGACTCTGTTCTGAACAGAGTTAGATCTAAAAGACTGGGCCGTTCTTATGGCTTTGAGGCGGAGTCCCGTAAATGTTTTACGACAAAAGATGTCTGTCCAACTTTCATGGCAGTGCAGTCTTCTGCTGAGAAGCCGCTGGACGCAGTGGTGATACACTGTGGTATCAACAACATCAAAAAGACGGACCCCAAAGAAAGTAGTCATCAGTTTACTGACTCCATCAAGGAGATCGTCAGGGAACATCCCAGCCTGAAAATTGTAGTCAGTAAAATTGCTCCTGTAAAAGATCCACAGCTGAACATGAAGAGGGAAGTCTTCAACGCCCTGACAACTGCTGACCTGTATGGCATCCAGAACGTGTCCCTGCTCAGCCACTCCAACCTTGATGCTGGCTTCAGAACGCTGAAGGATGACCTTCACCCCACTGCAAAGGGAGCCAGCATTCTGGCAGGAAACATCGGCAGACATGTCAGGGGACTCTTCTGGGAGAAGCCAAAGAAAACGAGAAGGATCCCGCAACAGCAGCCCAGGGTCTCCAGCCTTTCTACGAACCTCGTCCTAGTGTTAGGGATCGTATGGGGCCATGGCAGAACATTTATTCATTCCTCGATAACTGGTATTAGCCAAGTAAACATTCTGCTATACATTCTGTGGTAACTTAGCCGCAAATTCGGATGAACAACTATTCCGTCACTTGGAAATCCTTATTATTTGAGTTATTACTTTTCAAAGACCGAAAATTTATTGTATTAGCCCATTATTTGTGTTCCTTGTCCAATCAAATCAACCACCCTTACCCCCGCACACGCACACACTCGCACGCACGCCCAGAGATACACGTGTGCCGGCACGCACGCACAAACACACACGCACACTTACGCAGCACACACGTGCACACACTCACGCTCGCACACACACACACACACACACACACACACACACACACACACACACACACACACACACACACACACACTCACTCACTCACCCACTCACTCACTTAGTTTTATCATTGTTGTAATTATTCTTAATTCTAGTACTGAATTGTGTACCTGTCTCACCATAAGAGCTATAATGTGTAAGGTACGTACGATAAAAATTCTGCAGTGGAATTGCAGATCTATTAATACTAACCTACATTATCTAGAACAACATATTGTCTCAAACAGTTATCAAGTACTTATGCTTCAGTCATTGAATGTGACCAGGCACAATTTGCCCAAACTATCGAAATTTTTCTATCCACCTGTGACCGAAAACGTAGATCACAGTGCGAAAATTAAAACAGCTATATATGTGCATGAAAGTTTAGAATATAAAATGTGCGTTTCACCAGCACCAAATAACATCCAGAATTTATATACTTGTGCTGCTCAAGTAAAATTTAGCAAGGATAACGTGATCAATTTTGTCTCTGTGTATTTGCCCAAAGGCCCCAATGACGAGAACACAGAATGGGTTCGTTCTTTACAAATGTCAGGGGATAAGTGGCTCGTCGCTGGTGATTTTAATGCCCATTCCCCTTTTTGGGACAAGAATTGTCAGTCCATCACCAGTAGACGATTTGTAGAAAATATTGTGGATTCCTCTCTGTATCTGCTTAATGATGGCAGTATCACAAGAATCCCCGATATTTCTACCCAGAGACCTAGTGCTATTGACCTGTCCCTTGTTTCTCCCACTCTAGTTCCTTACTGTACATGGGAAACGCAGAGTGACACGCTGGGAAGCGACCATGTACCAGCTGTTATGACATTGTATGATGAGTCAGACCAACCAAATGACGTCAAAGATTCTGTTTCAAAATATAACTATAACAAGGCTGACTGGGATAAGTTTCAGTCTCTCTTAAGAATGCAAGAGACTAGCACTTTAAAAGATGATGATATCGACATATTTTATCTAAGATTTACAGAAGGTATTATGAGGGCTGCTGATAATTCTATACCCAAATTTTCTTCCTTGAAATCTAAAAAACACACAGGTAACGTTTGGTGGAATGAAACGTGCCAGAAAGCAGTAGACAAAAAGAAAATAATGTTCAAAGCCTACTTGAGACATAGATCTTCAGAAAACCATGCGCTTTTGAAGAGGGCTAATAAAGAGGCTGACAGAGTTATAGCTGAAGCTAAGAAAGATTTCTGGTCTGCTTTTTGTAATAGAGAGGTTAGTAGTCATAAAGACATGCAAAAAATATGGAAAAAGTTTAATGACATGAAGCATGGTGTAAAAGTACCCATCTATCCAATTAAATATAAAGATAAAGATTTCCCTACTAATTCAGACAAAGGGGAAGCTTTTGTGGACATGTTTGCACACACAATGAGTGATGCAGGTCTATCTCAAGCACAAACAGTCTTCAGAAGTACGGAAATGCAAAAAGATATATATAAAGATCCCATCTCTGATAATTCACACATAATAAACGCTCCGATTACATTGCAGGAGGTCAGTGATGCTATCCAATCTGTAAGCAATAAGAAAACATCGGTGGGAATCGATGCTATATCTAACGAGATGATGAAACATTTGCCAGAAAACTGGATTTCTTTGCTTCTTGATCTATTTCAGCAATGCTGGGCTAAAGGTTTGCTCCCCATGGTGTGGAAACAATCTATCATAGTTCCAATTTTAAAACAGGGAAAACCCAAAGAAGACAAAAATAGTTACAGGCCCATTGCACTCACTTCACACGTAGGAAAACTTATGGAAAGGATTATATTAAACAGATTAGGTGCATTACTGTGACAAAAACAAAATACTTCCTGTTGAGCAGGCAGGCTTTCGAAAAGGCAGATCCAGTATAGATCACCTGGTAAAACTAACCACACATATCAAGCACCAATTTGCCCGCAGAAAAAACGTTCTTGCTACTTTTTTCGATGTATGTAAAGCATATGATCAAGTCTGGCATGCTAGATTACTTTTTAAACTTAAATCTATTGGTTTGTCGGGTAACATGTACTTCTATGTCAAAAATTTTCTATGGGGCAGAAGCATTCAAGCTAAAATTGGAAACACCTATTCCACCCCGAGATTTCCGACAATGGGAATTCCACAAGGATCTGTTATCGCCCCTTATCTTTTTAATCTTCTACTTTATGACCTTCCGAGATCCTTGTCAAATAACGTTGTCCTCGTTCAGTATGCAGATGATCTGTGCATGTGGATGAAGACAACAATGAAAAAGGTAACCCCTAAGAGACAGTTAAGCTACATTAGAAAAACTTACCAGATTGAACTTGATAAGCTTAGTAGTTATATGACAGAAAATGGATTACTGCTGTCTCCAGAGAAGACCAACATTGTTCTCTTCAATAATGGGGCTGACCCTGAGGGTTTGCCTACTTTCAAAATGCAGGATAGGCACCTTGAATACAAACCAATGGTAAAGTTTCTGGGTATTTATATTACATCAAAACTGACATGGAATTATCATGTTGAATATTTATTAACTAAAGCTAGAAAAACCTTAAATTTTATAAAAGTAGTAAGCAAACAGCATTGGGCTCAAGATGTATCAGTCTTAAAACATCTGTCATTGGCATTAGTTCGTTCTACACTGACATACGGCCATGAAGTCTTCTTTAATGCCCCAAAGTATTTATTAGATAAACTTAGAAGCATAGATTGTAAAGCTTTTCGCATTGCCTTGGGAGTACCCTTCCATGCTTCATCCTTGGGAACATATAAGGAAGTAGGAGTTTTGCCTTTGGATGACTATCGAGAGGTAGCAGTCGCAAAATACGTTTTAGAAGCTCAGCATCTGTAAATAATATAGAAGATGAACTCAGTCTAAGATCTGACAAGCAATTTCCTAAAAGAGCTAAAAATATCCGCTCACTCACCACAATCAGCACCTTCACAAATGGTCTTTTTGAAAAGTCAGGAGTTAATCCCAGAGAAGTGCAACAGCTTATACCTCTATTATCTCCTTGTCCGTCATGGGAGCTTCAAAGGGCTCAATTTGATTTGGAATGCTCCATCTATAAAAAAGATAATGGAAGTAATATTCTTAGCGCGTATGTGAAAGAACATATTATAAACAAGTACTCATCACATCTTCAAATATACACCGATGGGTCTCTACTCAATAATACTGAAGGAGGTGCGGCTTTCATCATTCCTTCATTACATGTTGAAAAACTGTACCATATTGGGAAAAATCACTCAATTTTCACAGCAGAGCTGACAGCCATTCTGATGGCTTTAAATTATTTACTTGATTTTCCCAGAACCATTGTGAAGGTGGTTTTATGTGTTGATTCAAAATCAGTGCTCCAATCCCTTAAAAACTCAGGGTCAAAAGTAAGACAAGAACTTATCACTGAAATATTACATCTTATACATTTTCTAATCCTAAGAGGCACTGATGTCACCTTTTGCTGGGTACCTTCTCATTGCAATATAGTATTCAATGAAAAGGTGGATAGAGCTGCTAAAAATGCGGCAATGCGTTATGATTGTGCTGATACTTTGAATATACCAATGTCTGTTGATGAGAATTATACTTTGATCGAACATGCATGCTGGAAACATGTAAGAAAAAAACAAGAAGAGGCTGGATTTTCTAATCATCATGTTTCCTTTTCTGACCTTAACCATATTTTCTGTGTACGTTTTGGGCTGGATAAATTGCATCTTAGATCGGTCATTTGTCTCATAAATAGACTTAAATTAAATGCCTTCCGAACGAAGTATGCTAAAAATGTGCGTTGCATATGTGATGGGACGATTTCAGTCAGTCATATTCTTTTTAACTGTCCCGTTTTAAAACAGTGTCTTCCCATCACACGTGAGAACTCTTTGGACAGTATTTTAAGTAACTGTGTGATGCTGTGTGAACTTGCCTTATCCCTGAAGAAGAGTCCAATTGACAGTTTACTGTAGTGCATATGAACATGTTAGTAGCTTGTTTAGAGATAGAGACTTTAATCTCGTGCTGTTTCTTAATTTTCTAAAAAGTTCTGATTGATTGTTCAGCGTTTAGTGTTCACTTTTTGTGTTTTTGTTTCTACCATTGGTTAAAAGTTTTTACAAGTTTTTTTTTTTTTTTTTTTTTTTTTTTTTTTTTTGTGTCTAATATCACTTATGTGAATAGACATTAAACTGAAGAACAACACACACACACACACACACACACACACACACACACACACACACACACATAACGTGTGTGTATATGCGTGCACGCGCGTCCTTAAGTGTGCGTGCATGTGCGCACGTGTGTGTATGTGTATGTGTGTGTTGTATCTTTTATGTTGTGTTGCGAGTTGTGTGTTGTGTGCGTATGTGTGTGTGTATGTGTGTCAGTGTCTGTGTGTTTGACACAGAGAGAGAGAGAGAGGAGAGAGAGAGAGAGAGAGAGAGAGAGAGAGAGAGAGAGAGAGAGAGAGAGAGGGAGAGAGAGAGAGAGAGAGAGAGAGAGAGAGAGGAGAGAGAGAAAGAGAGAAAGAGAGAGAGAGAGAGAGAGAAGAGAGAGAGAGAGAGAGAGAGAGAGAGAGCTCTAAAACCTCTAGCTATATATCAATAATATTGATCCCAATACCAAGAGCAAGAAACCATACCAAGTAGCAAACAACAGACAAGAAATAAGAAAGAAAGGCAATAATAAGGTAATAAAAGGCACTCATTCAGAAACGAAAATATAGAGAGAGAGAAAGAAAGAAAGAAAGAGAGAGAAGAGAGAAAGAAAAAAAAGAAGAAGAGAGAGAGAGAGAGAGAGAGAGAGAGAGAGAGAGGAGAGAGAGAGAGAGAGAGAGAGAGAGAGAGAGAGAGAGAGAGAGAGAAAGAAAGAAAGAAAGAAAGAAAGAAAGAGAGAAAGAAAGAGAGCTTATGTGCCTATCCAAATAAGCACAAAATACCTCTAAGCCATTCTACACATTATAGGCATAAACATCAGCAACACAGTCTTCCAGCTAGTTTCTGGGAAAAGGCCTGAGAAATTCCATCTGACCAATGGTTTGGCCTGCAGCCACACAGCAGCAGAGAGGAAATGAAATAAAACAGCTAAAGAGAACTGTCTTTTTTTCTTATTCCAGGGAGATTTTGCAGACCCCAGTAATGTAACTTCTTCCTAGCCCTGTCAACCAGCCCCACGTAAATGGAGTAGGTTTTTTTGTTTATTTTCCAAGAATGACATGGCACAGTGATAAAGGCTGTAACAGTGGTGGTGGATTGGTGGTCTAGAGGTAACGCACCAGCCTAGAAAGAGAAAAGTCCATGCCAGAAGTGTGCGGTGGTTCAAATCCTGTTTGGGCCCAAAACTTTACTTTTCCACCATCCATTGGACCATGAGTAGTGGTTTGGGTGCTAGTCATTCGGATGAGACGATAAACCGAGGTGCCATGTGTTACAGATCGTTATTTAGCCCACGTAAAAGAACCCACGGCAACGAGAGGGCTGTCCCTGGCAAAATTCTGTGGAAAAAAAGCTACTCTGATTGGTAACAAATACAGTTGCAGACACTAACAAGAAAAAAAGTAATGGGTGGCGCTGCACTTGTGGTGATGCACTCTGTCTATGGAGATCAACTCAAATTTCACGCAGAGAAATCTGCTGTGACATAAAGTAATAAAAAAAAAATCTTGCCTGTCTGCTTTGGAAAGTTTCTAAAGTAGAACTGTCTTGATTTCATGCGATGTAATACAATACACAGAAAGCTAAACTATTTCTAAGAGATGAACTAAAGTGGGCTGGTCATGACCTCCACTGGCTTGCCTGGGGGCAAGAGCTTAGCAAACCTGGTATGGTGTGGAGACAAGCACAGCAAAACGCACCTCTACGAGCCACTGGTCAGCAGGGCTTTAAAACAAGCTCTGAAATGAAAGTCTGAAATAGTTGTGCATACAGCAAAGGATTCAAAACAGGAGTAACGAGTTTATACGGGAGCAGAATAAATGAAAAGGAGTAAAAAGATTGCTTGCATGATTCCCTTAGTTTCAAAATTGATTCACTTAGTTTCCTCATTCTAAACATCTGCTGTGTATATTTTTAATAAAGATGATACATTGCCTACAAAATATTCTGTATACTATGATATCTCATCCACCCCCCCCCCCCCCCCCCCCCCCCGCCAAAAAAACGCTTAATCATCAAAATCTACTAACCTTTAATACAAAAAAAACCCAAACAATTCTGAACCACCAGATGACAGACACAGTGTATCATTCGCGCTAAGTCAGGATAAAAGCATCGCGAACTGATTAGGAAGCTAACGGGGACAAATGACCAAGACCAATCCAATCAGCCTGGCTTGTCTTGGACACAAAACCTCTGCCACACTATTGCATTACTATTGACCACCTGGCCTGTCTTGGGAACGCCTTGCAGCCATCTGACACGACGGAATGGTTGAAGCAAAGTGGGAGTGGGGATTTGAGGGTAGTGACTAGAGGATTGTTTATACCCATAAGACTGGGAATTTTGGCTGTTAGATTTTGGCTTGTGATGAGAACAGGTTGGTAAAATATTCGAATTGAGTCTGATATGACTTTTTTCTTTTTTGTTAGGTCATCTATTGTTTGTTGCAAGGGTTGTACCTATTGTGACAGTTTTCCTTCTTGACTGAGTCAGTAAGCCTGCTAGTGTAGACAACATGGCTGTCCACACTCCAGCGTTTGTGTGTTCACACAAGTGTACATGCAAGCGACCATCCGCGTGCAACCCTCCCTTTATGCTTTACTCCCCCCCCCCCCCTACACACACATTGAAACATTCTCTCACTGTCACACACACACACAACACACACACTCACGCATTCACACACAATACACACACAGTACACACACACAGAGACACAGACACAGACACAGACACAAACAGACACACATACACACTCACACATACACATACACGCACACACACATACACACATACACTGAAACACATTCTCACACATACATACACACACACAACACACACACTCACACACACACAAACTCTCACACACAGTACACACACACACACACACACACACACACACACACACACACACACACACACACACACACACACACACACACACACACACACAACACACACACACACACACACTGTTTCCATTGTTTCCACTTTTTCTATCATTTGCTTTTTTTTTCTATTTTTAACGTCTTTCATCCCATTCAAATCTACACAAACTTTTTTTTTCTAAAATGATACAAAATAGAAATTGTCTCACAACAGGTATTGTGGTGTTTGATTTCACCTATATCATCGATAGTTCAGCAAATTATATAAACACTGCCGCCGGCAGAACAGAAACAGTCCAAATGCATACTGTATTTCCCTGATACAGATCAGCAGACGAAAAGAAACCCACCTAAACAGTAGATATATCACATGGACAAGACAAGAGGATAAGGAAATGAAAAAGAGTGGATCACATAGATTTTCAGGTCATTGGCTTTGTCTTCAAAAGTTTTCGTCAGCATTGGAGGGCAGGGGTAAAATGAAAGGAATAGTATGCAAACTAGAAAAAAGTACTCTTATAAACGTATGTTTGCTGCACTCACTTTTATTTATTTATTTATTTATCAATTTATTTATACATTTATTTACTTATTAATACATGTATTTAATAACTATACATTTGTTTACTTATTCAATTCATTTACTTCCAGGATAATGGAATAGACACTATTGTGCTTTTTGCATCCACTTCCCGTATGTATGCAGTTTTGAAAATTACGTCATCTCTTTCCACCGGCACAGAATGGCCTACTCTTCTAAAAAGCGGAACAGGTTTTAACCTGTGCTCAAGATGTTCTGTGTGGGTTCGCAGACGGATTCTCAGATTATAATCTCATCCAAATCACTTGCATGTGGTATATAGTGCTGTATTGTTCTGAACGAACGAAATATTGCTCATGATTAAATCAAACGAGAAGCAAGAGTGCTAGAAGAGAAGCTAAACATATTATGCTAGGAGACGGAATAAACTTAGAGCAAAGTTTTCTGAAGTAAGACAATAGGGTAAACAAGGGTTAGGAAAAACGTTTTCTGATTAAAACAAAAAAGAGAAAGAAATATAGACATGAAGAACATGAGAAATCTGCTGTGACATAAAGTGGTATAAATAAATAAATGATAGGTTAGGCAACCACTTGCAGAGGAATCCAGCCGCTTTCGTAGCTAACAGATCTTGCAAACCAAATCTAAGGAGAGAATAGGAGGGAGATGGACAGTGGAGGGAGGGAGTGGGGGTGGAGGAGAGGGCACCTGATGACCTCGTTCTGTGTTTATTGTTCACTTTGATGCCTGTAGTGAGTTTGTGTCCAAGTCTGTACCTTGATGGGGACTGTGGCAGAGAGAGAGACATGAGGATGGGTACTCTGCTATAAAAGGGGAGTCTCGAGCAGTCTGGCTCTGCTGCGTTATTGTCGTCGGTAGGGAGCTTGGTAGGTGGTGTCTGGTTCTGTGGGATGGGGACAGACAGACTGAACACGGTCTATATGGCCCCTTGTGGTGCAGGGCATTCTCTGGCTGGAGACCTTCAGGCAGTTCAGAAATAGAGGGCTGTAAAAGTTTGACAGAATGATCATGATTATAACTGTTTACTGTACAACTAGTCTTTCCTCTCCTACTAAAAACACTTGAACTTGCTCTAGATTCTGTACAGACTTTTTTCATTATTGTTACATGATACACTGACAAGTGTCAATTCCGGTTTTAAAATGGATGGTTTTTATTTCCAGTTTAGATGTTATATATTTTAAAAGTGCTTTCTGTCTTCTAAAACAAACCCAGCTACAGTTAACATTAAAAACCAGTCGTTTTTATTCTGAAAGAAAATCCAACATTTTCTTACCCCAAATTTATTCTTGTCCTATCTTGCACAGGAAAATAAAGGTTTAGAAAAATCTTAATCGAAACTGAAATAAGATTTTAAAAATACCAAAGATTAATGTGCACACTGCAGAAAAAAGACATTCAAAAATATATCATAATATAAAAAACCCAGAGAGAAAGCCTATAAAACTTAATAAATCTCGATGAGACAAAATGCTATGCAGAAAAGGAAAAATACTTTAGCGTACACATTAGCCATCTGATAGATACTTTGCGTGAAGACAGTTTCATGACATTACAAACCAAAAAAACCAACATTGTTTTCGTACAAGCCATCTTGTCAAAGTAAGCACCACAAATCCGACAAAACCCATTGAAATGTTTCACCGGGATAAATAAAAAGACATTTACTCCGAGATATTCGCAGAGGGATTGTGTAAAACAACAAATACAACATGCAAAACAAGTCAATAAAAGCCACAAAGACCTGCTTTGAAAGATCAAAGAGACAGCTGCGCGATGTACCGCTCCCCACAGCCCTCAGGGAGGGACATGTATCTGAACCCAGTTTGGAAACGGGTCCTGCGGCAGACACAGGCAAAGTGGTCGTAAAGCGCCACACATACACCATGTCTGCTAACCGACTTCTCTGCAAACAGCTTGTGCAGGAGCACTGTCATGAGAGGTCTGTATCTCATAGAGAGTGTACAACTTGTCATACAGACATTCATATTCTGTCTTACTCTGGAACGTGTCTGTCAAAAGACTGTATAAATTCATATTCTCTCTGCTCTGGGGCGCTTCTGCTATAGACACTGGTGAAATTCGTAACATCAGTTCTTTTTTTCTCTGCTCTGAGGTGTGTTTTTATAGACACTTTAGTACAAATCGTCACAACAAGAAAATTCATATTCTCTCTACCTTGGTGTGTGTTTGTTAAAAATACTGTGGCACAAATTCTACAAACTCATATTCTCGCCACTTTGGCTCCCATAGACACAATAATAAAAACTAATCGTATAAAATTATATTCTCCATATTGCGGATGACTCTAAAACGTCAATATAGTCTCAATTCAACCCAATCCAACATGTTGTCAAAGTATGCGTGGCATAGACCAGATGGAGAATAATCTAGACCAGCAATGAACACATGGATATGAAAACCCAATGCCTTTATTTTCACGTTACTCATTAAAATATTTTCTTTTTGCTGTTAAATAATAACCTTTCTTTTTCAATAACTCAAAAAAGTAGCGTAGAGGTTCCTTCAGCTGTTAAAAACTAAACCTTTAAATAATAAAGGAGTAATGATCGGTTCCATTCTTCAGATTGAAATTTGGTTTTTGCTTTCTTTCAATTTACAGAAGTTGTAAACAGTTTTAAGTGCAGAACGTTCATAAGAAGAGTACCACAGCACAGAACTGTATCCAGTGAAAGACCATCACCACAACCTTTCAGTAATCCACTGGATCCTGACATAAAGCATGGGTCTTTAACGCACATATTCTACAGTGTGAATTGGTACATCTAGAGAAAGCAAAGGCATCAGAAGGTCTGCACACGACAAAACGTGGCAGACGGAGAAATCTCTTCGCATCACACTTAAAGTGCTATAGAGATTACAGCTTCCACCCTAGGACTGTGGGAACATTAACAGCGGGAACCTCTCGCCTCTCTGCTCAGCTGAAGCTTCCATTCTCCGGAACACAACCACCATACTTCTGAATGAATCAGAGAAGCACCCTGCTCATACGTGCATAAGCAAGATACAAATCCTATGATTCATCCTGAAGACAGATTTCATTCTGACACGCCAGCAGACAATCAGAAGAACACTACGTGTTGTAAGATAGCAAAGGGGTAGGTGGTGGTGGTGGTGGTGGTGGTGGTGGTGGTGGTGGTGGTGGTGGTGGTAGTGATGGTAAAAGGTTCCCATAGCCAATGTGGTCGTAGAGGAGCGATGCATCAGAGACCTCAGCTTCTCAAGAGGTAAGCATATTGCAGGCGGCACCCATCTCCTCTCCCTCGCTGCTTTACCTTCCCTGACCCTGAAGAGGGCAAATACACATATACAGCTGGGTGAACTGGGGGACTGCACTGAAGCCAAGGCGCGCAAATAGCCCCCCATACACTTAGTAACCACACTCGATGCTGCTTAACCTTGGCTGGGGGAAAGCGAGTGTTCTGACCACTGAGCTATCCCGTTCCCTATAAAGCAAAGGGGTACTCTCAGAAATCAGAATTCCAATTCAGGGTGCAAGAAGGAATGACTATATGTTTTCTGTGTGGATGATGTATGGTAGGTTTGTCATGAAACCAAAACGTGAAGCTAGAGGAAGGAATTATATAAAATATCCACTCATTAGTTCTTTCTTTCTATTTTCATCTGCCCCTAAAAGCAACAGTAACAGCACAAACAACAACAAAACAAAAATAAACCCAACAAAAACAACCCCAAACAAAAACAAATAAACTAAAGCAACAATAACAAAAACCAACAGCAACAAGATTTTGATAGGGGATAACCTTTCTTTCATATGCATACAAGACAATCATACAAGCATGATGGGTTTTGTAAATAAATTCAAGGGGAAAAAGAAAATATGTTGTTTTTACGTACAGGTCTGAAGAAAACTCACGCGCTCCTATGAGACAGATAGCCAGCCAGCTAAACACACATACGTTACACGCGCGCACACACAAACACACACCACAACACACACACACACACAACACACAACCACACACACACACACACACACACACACAACACACACACACACACACACACACACACACACACACACACACACACACACACACACACACACACACCACACACACAATCATACAACTATTTCATCTTACGTTTGCTTTGATACACAAACACATATGAGTCTGGCATTGCCTGCAGACTTCAAAAGACTTACTCCTTTTCAGAGGAACTGGTACAACCATATTGCTCTGTATATGAACTAAAGTACCCCCTGCAATGAAGTGAGATAGAACTCAAGGGATATTGCCCCAGGATAAGGATATAGCTGCCAATATTACTATAATCTATATAATTACCAAAAGGCAGAGAGAGAGGGTCGTGACAGACCCGATATGTTTTTAGCTCCTACCAATAAATTAATGAAGATTTTTCTCAACGGAAGCGAAGAAAACCAGTCGCTAAGTCGGCACAAAGACTGCCAATTATCCAGAAATAAAGAAGCCTTAAAGTTATTAGCGAATGACAACAAAGAAAAGAAAGAAACAAAAAGAAAAGGGTATAAAGAATTAAGACTGAAGGAATGAAGAGAGAGATACGGTAAAGTAAGACCAAGAATGTAGAGGGGAAAAGAGAAAATAACAACAACAAAGAAAGGAAGGGACAGAAGACAAGAGGGGAAAAGAAAAAAAAGGAGGAATTAAAGGAAGGAAGAAAGAAGGAAAGAAGAAAGCCGACGATTGCATGATCGTGCACGTCACAGCGTGCGCACTTGCGTGTTTGTGTTTGTGTGCGTGCGTGTCAATCTGACAAATCACTAATGAGGCACGTATATATATATATATATATATATATATATATATATATATAATAGTATAATTATATATATATATATATTTATAGATAGATATATATAGATATATATAGATATATATGGGTTCTCGTAAAGGGGAGAGCACTCTGTTCTAGACGAAATCAGGCGTACACCCAAAAGATATGTTAGGACAATAGTTCTGTTCAAATGTGTAGACTGTGACACTCTATCTCGTTGAGACATGATTATACTCTTGAAAATTGTTCCAGAAATTCTGGTCAGAGATTAAATGCGACACACCACCCCATAATGAGTTGCATTGCACCAGAGGTCAAATTTTTAGTTATTGACATGTTATCAATCTGTAATAAAAAGGCTATACAATACGAAAACGATATTAAAAATATGACAATTCTATGAAGGTTATTAAAAATTGAAACGTTAGACTGCAAAAAGTGACAAAATGAGAAATTGACAAGTTTGCACCGTAACAGGTGGTCAGAATCAGGACTTGGGTGTTTTTAAATGCGTTTTTAAAACTAAAGGAATCAAAATTAGTCTTTGATACTTCAGTACACGTTAAAAGAACGCTTATAGCTTAATGATCAATCAAAATCTCAAAATAAACAAGCTGAACCCCACCTGCCTAAAATAGCTCCTACCGAAAAAGTGGGTCAGGTGGAAAGCGACTCATTTCATGGTGGAGCGTCACAAATAGCAAAGTGTTTGTGGTTATAACAACAAACGCGCAGGCTGCCTAACGGCTGAACATTCTATTCATTACTGTTTTCTTCCAAGCCTTAGATCTCTGCTTTAATCAGTTGACTGATGAAGAGAAATGGGTGAGTTCCTATGCTGGTGTACTGATCAAGAGTTCTTGGCTCTTGGGTGTTTGGAAACCACTCGTTGTCTCCACTGACTATAGGTAATCTTTCTAAAGTACCAACCAATACCTGGAAAGGGCCCGTTTCTGGTTTGGTTTTCTTGTACTGGATGTCACTTATCAGTACACTATTTTTCATGGGTGTTGGCTTGTCTTCTGTGACGACACAATGGTTTACTCTCATACTGTTCATTACGATCTTCTACTTTTATCCACAATCATTCAGATGCATTGTGCCGTATTCCAAAGCTTTCAGTCCGCAAAGCGCCATCAACGTTTGGCTGCCAGAAGACTACCTGCCAGAAGAGCGTCTGCATTGATCTGGTATTCCCTGCTGGATGTTCCGATAAGTCAAGTCAAGTCAAGTAAAACACTTTAATCATCCTCTGAAGGGCAATTACAATACTGACAGGCATATTGATAGAAATATAATCAAAAGACACAAGATAACTACATTTCATATGTGTTCAAACATTATATGATAGCTTCAAATACTTACTATACCCCTATTTGTCGGCGTTAACTGCAAAGCCGTAACGCAGAGCTACATTGAACTGTCTATTTTGAGGGGTGACGTCATGTGTGTTTCTTTTAGCAACCGAAGGCAGAGTCACTAGAGGAGAATTTAAAAAAGTCTGTCCCGAGCCTATAAGGCTCATCAGGCCGGTGCTTATCCCGGTTTCTGTGGCGTTAAGCGACTGAGAGTCATAGACTCCCCCCTGGATAGGACGCCAGTCTATCGCAGAGTTAACCCCCAACACAAGGTTGGTACCCCTTTTTACACCTGGGTGGGGTGAGAAAATAGCCGTAAAGTGCCTTTTCCAAGGCACACGCCATAGCCGAAAGCTGGGATCGAACCCGCAACCTTTAGATTACGAGTCCAACGCCCTAACCACTAGACTACAGCGGCGGCTACTAGAGGAGAAAAGGGAGGGGTAATTCCAGTCTAAATTCACTGTTAAGATCACAGCGTAAAGGACGACAGTATCCGAGACATACATCTTCATTACTTAATCATTGATGAGGTCAGAAAATGGTAATGTTGATTGATTGATTGATTGAATTATTCATTCTTTTATATCGAGAATAATGGAATAAGTACTTATGTGCTTTTTACATCCAGTCCCTCTGTGTATGCAGTTTTGTAAATCTTGTTATCTGTTCCCACGGGCACACAATTGCCTACTCTTTCGAAAAGCGATTCCGGTGTCCTGCATAAGG
>CM060321.1:61085454-61090454 GCA_030674155.1 Stramonita haemastoma | reverse complement strand
AGAGAGAGAGAGAGAGAGAGAGAGAGAGAGAGAGAGAAGAGGCTATAAAAAAGATAGCATGATAGAACATATCGTGAATTCGACCATTCATCTTCAATACATATTCATATCATCCTTTTTGTTTTTGCTTTTGCATTTGTTTTGTTTTGAGTTGGGGGTCTTACGTTCCTTTCAGGTTACTTGTTCTCTTTTTCTCTCTGTCTTTTCTCAGCTCACTGGTCGTTTACATCAACGTTTTTTTTTTCCACATTTAACATTTCACACCTCTTTAAGTCCCGGCAGATTTCTCTGCGTGAAATTTGGGCTGCTCTCCCTGGGGAGAGCACGTTGCCTTAAGAGCAGCGCCATCCATTATGTTATTCGTCTTCCTGTCTGCAACTGTATTTGTTTCCTTATCAGAGTGGCGTTTTTTCTACAGAATTTTGCCAGAGACAACTTTCTTGTTGCCGTGGTTTCTTTTAAGTTCGCAAAATAATTATATACAACACACAAGGACCTCAGTGTATTGTCTCATATGACAGACTAGCGCCCAGACCTCTACTCATGGTCGAATAGATGGGGGGAAATTTTGGGGCCCAAACTGGATTCAAACCACCGCACACTTCGACCCGGACTTTTCGATTTTTAGACAAGCGCGTTGCCTCTAGACCACCGATCCACGGGTTATTAACCTGCGAGTTCCGAATCATTCAAGGTAAAGCGCTCTACAGGGGACGGGATAGCTCAGTGGTCAGAGCGCTCGCTTTCCCCCAGCCAATGTTAAGCAGCGTCGAGCGTGGCTACCATTGTATGGGTGACCGTTTGCGCGCCTTGGCTTCAGTACAGTTTCCCCAGCTCACCAAGCTGTCAATGGGTACCTGCCCTCCTTAGGGTCAGGGAAGGTAAAGCAGCGAGGGAGAGGAGATTGGCGCTGCCCTCAACATGCTGGTCCCTAGAGAAGCTGAGGTGTCTGACGCCTCGCTCCCTTACGACCACATAGGTTATGGGATCGGACCCCTTTACCCCCCCCCTTTAAAGCTCTCTACAAGTACCTTCTTATTTATACAACTAAAATTTCTCTCCAAGCCTGTGGCCTTCTCTTCTGGTCTCCAGAGCATTGCCAGACACTGCAGACAATACAGCCGTAGCCATTGTTGTTCGGCGGTAAACGCTCCAGACAGGTCCAAGGATAGAGTTTCCTCCCTTGACGAGGCGACACTCTCCTGTGAGGAGAGGCGAGGTTAGTCTGAGAGGATTAGCCAATCAGCGCTTGTCTGAGAACCAAAGCCTTTGTCTGTTATTCTGCATTCACAACAGTGAAAAGGTCTCTGGGAGTATGGTTAAGGGCAGAATCATACAGGCTGTTATGATGGGATCGAGAAGAGTTTTTGAGTGTGAGCTGTTAAAAAAAAAAACTGTGGTGAATTTGTGCCCTTTCAGCTATGGGATTATTTTTTGAAAGTAGGCATTCTTTGAGTTTGTCAGTTAAGAATAAAACATATACAACCACTATGTGGAGTATTGAGGGCTGTGATGGAGATTGTTTTCTCTGTGTTTGTTTTTTGCTTAATATTTTCTGTGCTCTCTGTCTCTTGTCTGTCTGTCTGTCTGTCTTTCTTCTTCCTCTCTCTGTATGTACTTTTCTGTCTCTCGCTGTCTACCTCTGTCTATCTATCTGTCTGTCCGTCCTTCTGGCAAGTATGCTAGAATGAAACTATGTGAATTTAGATGTAGGTTTGAATGGGATGACTAACGTTTTTACGAAGACAGCTATACCTGAAAGACTGATTCATTGACTTGAGAATTTTGTGCTTCTTTTTTAAATTTGTTTTTGATTTGTTCCTGGGCTAGAGTTTTGATGTTCATAATGGTGATATTTTCCGTATAAAACCTTTTATGCACATTATTAAAGTAGTTCCATTCTGAATTCAGAGAGACATGATATAAAATATTTTCACTCCCAGTCTACAAGACAGCTCTGAGATTCGAACCCCAGACTTCAAAATCCTTCATCCTGGAAGCCTACAACCCTATCCCTATGGCTACAAAGCACGTCCAGACATGGCAGACAATGCAGCTATATATATAATATATATATATATATATATATATATATATATATATATATATTATATATATATATATATATATATATATGTGTGTGTGTGTGTGTGTGTGTGTGTGTGTGTGTGTGTGTGTGTGTGTGTGGTTGTTCTATAGACATGTTTCAGACAACTACACGGGTAGAGTTTCCTCCCTTAGCGGGAAACACTCTTGGGAGAAAAGAGGTGAAGTTGGTCTGAGCGGATTAGCCAGCAAGCGCTCTTCATACAATCGGTGACTTCCTGTAACCCTGTATTCAGGGAGAAAGGCTTTGTGTGTTCTCCATGGCAAGAGCAGAAGATTCATACAGGTCTTGGTAGATTGACTTGTAAATAAAATGAGTGTTTTTTTGGCTTGCAGAGGGCTGATATAGATGTAAAGGTGTGCTTTTAAGGAATTGTCGTGATGGGTGTGTTCAAGATTTTTTGAAAAGACATTTAGGCTATGATTGAAGAGATTTGTTTGTTTAACTGTCTCCTCACCATAACTTTTCTTCCATCTCTCAGTCCTCTTAAACCCTCTCTATCTGTTGTGTGTGTGTGTGTGTGTGGTGTGTGTGTGTGTGCGTGGTGTGTGTGTGTGTGTGTGTGTGTGGTGTGTGTGTGTGGAGAGAGAGAGAGAGAGAGAGAGGAGAGAGAGGAGAGAGAGGGAGAGAGAGGAGAGAGAGAGAGAGAGAGAGAGGATAGAAGAGGAGTGACATACAGAGGAGAGAGAGAGAGAGAGAGAGAGAGAGAGAGAGAGAAGAGAGAGAGAGAGAAGAGAGACGAGAGAGAGAGAGAGAGAGAGACAGACAGACAGACAGACAGACAGACAGACAGAGACAGAGACAGAACAGAGACAGAGACATATCACAAGTTGGACAAGTACATTAGCCCTACTACATCAACAGCCGCTGAAATATATTCCAAACAACCCAAGTTTTTATATGAAGAGAAAACCACGTCACCTTAAGCAGTTTTGATAGTTATCCTCAAGTTTTTCTTTCCCCGTCTGATCTCAAGAGGTCCAGAGAAAACAACCTCTGTTCTCCCCGCCAGCAGTGACTGTTCCACAGACAGAATCACTCTAATATAGAGCCAGTGCCATCATTACCAGCCTGACCCAGCCACACAGGTCACAATCTAGGCTTCCCTCCCTCGAAAGGGCTGCGCTCTTTTGTGGGGGAAGATAAGCACAGCGTCCAGAGGATTAGCCAACCAGCACGTGTCCCAGAATCTATCGCTGTCTGTGCAATTAATTTCCTCCTCCTTTTCTCCCCTTTTTATCCAGAATGGAGTGGGGAAAATTATTATTGATATCAAAACATATTATTCTGCCCAGTGAAGGGAAAGTTGGGTGTTAAATAATAAGAGTTGGGGCAGGATGGGTTAAGTGGTTAGAGTGTTGTGCTTGTGATCTGTAGAAGCCCGAGTTCAAGCCTTCACCGAGACGCCCGTACATGGGGCATTTTTCACTATGGAGTTAACGTCAGTACTTACACCACTCTCACAAAAGTCCTCGGGATGAGACTATATACTTAGGCCCCGTATGCAGGTGCATGCAGACATGTTACACACACACATACACACACACAAACATACACACTCGCATGCACGCACACATGCTCGCACGCATGCACGCGCGCACACATACGCACGCACGCACATATACATACGCACACACACACACACACACACACACACACACACACACACAACACACACACACACACACACACACACACACACACACACACACACACACACACACACGAACCAGTTCATTTCTGCCTTGAAAAGAGGTGGCCATCCGTGGCAGTAAGAACGAATGACAACAAATACACTGAAAAACTCTATGCAACTGATATATCGAAATATCATCATCCCTTAAGTAGGATGCGTTTCCCTTAATGGCGGGCAAAAATCGGTCACATATGCAAGGAATTTCATTATTGTTGTTACTCTGGACTTAAGCAAGGAGTGAAAAACAATTTTAAAAAAGTGAAAGTCTGTAAATGTAATTGTAAGTTTATGTATACAAACCAAGATCTGGCAGGTGTAATGATATTGTTACTACTAATTTTGTTTTAAAGCAGCGAGGGAGAGGAGATGGGCGCACCCTCAGTATGCTGGCCCCTAAAGAAGCTGAGGTCTCTGATGCCTCACTCCCTATGACCGCCTAGGTTATGGGACACATTTACCTTACCTTTTAAAAAAAATGGTTTAAAAAGTTTGACAGTGTTAAGTTGTAAGAATAACTAGTAATATGTGTGACAGTCCGTATATAATCATGTCGGTAGATTTTCAGAGCTGGACATAAGCAATTGTTTTTGTCTCTGTCTGTCTTTGGGCTGTCTTTCTGTCCCGTTTCTGCCTCTCTGTCTGTCTCATGGTCTTTCTGTCTCTGTCTGTATGTCTGTATTTTATTTCTATTTGTCTTTCTTCATTGCAAGAAACAAAAAAAACAAAGAAGTAAGCGGATTTACTGCTTATTTACCATCGATAGGCATAAAGATTTCGTATTCGAATTCCTCTTGCATCGAATTTTGATGATCACGTAAAAAACCTAAGTTAAAGTAATTCATGCTGTTTTAAAGCACGCTGCTATACAAAACTTTGGTTTGCTCTTACCTACGTGATATAAATAAGCAATATCTATGGAAAGCTGTACTTAATGATACGACGAAATACATAACTATATAACAATGTTTCAATGATATTGCGAAATGCACTCGATTCCATTTCCTCCATTTTTCATTTTTAAATTTAAATTTTAGAAACGTTACATCTATATCAAGGAAAAACGCAGGCCGTGTCCATTACCCAATCCCCATGCCAGGCAATTTTCATATTTAAAAAAATCAATAGATTCCCACAGAGCTCGGGTTTTTTTTTACAGTTCCAAATGTTACGTGCGCTTTCTAAGACTTCACGCAACGT
>CM060321.1:61072954-61075454 GCA_030674155.1 Stramonita haemastoma | reverse complement strand
AGAGACAGAGACAGAGACAGAGAGACAGAGAGACAGAGAGACAGAGACAGAGACAGAGAGACAGAGAGAGAGACAGACAGACAGACGACAGACAGACAGAGACAGAGACAGAGAGAGAACATATGCACACGAAAAATGGAAATGCATGCATTCTTTGATCACACATCTGTCATCCGAGGACAGGTCTGGCTGAGGACAGCTTTGCTCAGGTCGCATTTCCATTTCCCTGGGGGCAAAAACTGACGTAAAACTGAGGAATGAACAAAACGAATGCCTTCTGATCCCCTTTCCCTAAGGACACACACACATTCAGGAAACTGATATTTTTGATACAAGAAATTCTTCTGTCAGGTTTTAGTTTTCTCGTGGAGGAGTCATAGTCAGTAAAGATGTTTTACACATAGTTTTGTTTTCGTTCCTCGGGTAGAGCTGTGAGGTACACACATTGTGAGACTTTTACATAACTATGCCACCATTTTCCCCCACCTGAGGGCAGCCACATTCCAACCTCGGGGACGTTCCATATAGGCTACACCAAGCGTGGTATGTAGCAGAATTTTCATCTACTACATTATAGAAAGTTCTAGCACCGCTAGAAATACGATACAAGTGTATTATCATTCTCCTGTTTTGTTTCTTTGCTTTTTTTTTTTTAACCCAGATTAAAAAAAAAAGAATTACGTTGAGGATAGATTCCGAGGATAAGAACCATCTATCTACACTAGTCAATATTTCCATTACAGTCCAAATAACTCTCGGGTGATGTAATACAGCAACCCAGACAGATAGGTTACAGTATTGAGTTCTCCTCCCCTGGTAAAGACACTTTTCTGTACCGGAGGTAAGGACAGTGTCTGAGCGGATTAGCCAACCAGCATTCACCAAGAATCAATGGCTTCCTGCGAGCCGTCAGCTGCGGAAAACCAACATTGCAAAAGAAGGAAAGTTTCTGGCGATATGATGAGAGCTTAGAATAACACCACACAGAATAGATGGATTAGCTAAAGCAGACTAGAGACTGCTAGGAAAGACTATTACCGCCACTTCTTCTGCTGTTGTTTTCTTCTTGCGACTTTAGATACTACTGCTGCCATTGCTACAATCGCTATTCATACGAACAATGATAACAAGGACCTAAACTGGCTATACAGTTGGGAAATCTAAAAATGCTGGCCACACAATTTTAGTGTTTACCTAGTACTTTCATTGACTTAGGACACTGTAAAGCACACACACCACACAACAACACCACAAACACACACACACACGCACGCACGCACGCACGCACGCACGCACGAATATGTCTAACATAAAGACATCCACACAATAGACACAAATACAGACACACATACAGACAGACAAACAGAAAAACACACAGACAGAAAGACGAACACACACAACACACACACACAACACAACACACACACACACACAACCACACAAAACACACACAACACACAACACACACACACACCACACACCACACACACAACACACCACACCAACACACATCAGCACAGAGCTTTTTTAAGCCTGTTGTCGTTGGCATAAAGCATATCATTGAAATGAAATAATCATATGTGTTGCAACATATATGCCTTTAAGCGCATTTCCTTAAAAAAGAAAAAGTAAAACAACAGTGTACGAATCAATGTGTTTTAAAGGGAAGGAAAACACAGAAGTATACACAAGAAACGGGCAGCCAACAAAACATAGAAGGAACAGGAAACCCAGGCTTTGAAACACAACCAAAAAAATCAGAGGAATCTCCTCAACAGCTCTTCAGTGTCTTGCTCAGGCAAATTTCAGGGGACGGTAAAGGAGGAGAGGGGAAGAAAAGGACTATACTGGAATGTCTTTTTCTACATGTTAGGAAGAGTGCCAAAACTATCTGTGCCTGTCTGTCTCTCTGCGTCTCTGTTTCTGTCTCTGTTTTTTTTTTAAAACCAAACAAAGCATTTATCCACAAGTACATTTAGATTTGACTTTTTTCCACCAAAAAGGTATACATAAATAAAACGAACGCTAAATAAAAAGCTTTGATGCACGCAGACAAACCTATGATTGCCCTACCACCATCTTCTTTTAAAAAAACACCACTTAGCAAAAGAGTTTTTAACAGCTATATAACCCTATGCGTTGATGATCATCTAGTGTGTGTGGGAATTTTTGTTTAGATTGTAAATAAAATAATCCTCTTGTGTATATTTGTGCTTTTTTTTTTAGATTGTTAGAAAATTATGGGATGGCTAACGTGCATCATTGTTCTTCTCATGGATATAGCTGATCTGGATATGATGCAACGACCCAATTTTGAAGGATAAGAAAAAATTGTAACAATAATGCGGAAGAAGCCGCATACATTCAGCTGGTATGATTTATGTTTACAAAACAGAAAAAAAAGAAAAAATAAAACGTGTCTCCACATCAGTATTCATGTATAGATGATATTGATATGTTTGAATTTTTTAAGAGTCTCTATCTCTACAGAGGTGTATTG
>CM060321.1:61060454-61067954 GCA_030674155.1 Stramonita haemastoma | reverse complement strand
CCAAACACACTCACCACACACACACACACACACACACACACACACACACACACACACACACACACACACACACACACACACACACACACACACACACACACACACACACACACACACACAAATTTCGCGCTCATGTCATCAATAAACTTCATTTTAAAAGAAATATATGCCTAATTTTAATCAAGTCATGTAACGGAACACAAAAAGAATCCATCCGAGAGAGAGAGAGAGAGAGAGAGAGAGAAGAGAGAGAGAGAGAGAGAGAGAGAGAGAGAGAGAGAGAGAGAGAGAGAGAGAGAGAGAGAGAGAGACTCGAACTCGAGAGAAAGAGAGAGAGAGAAGTGGTGGGCAGGTAGACAGGCAGAAAGACCAACACAGACAGATGGAAACACAGACAAAGGAAGTATCAAGAACCAAACAGCTAGCAAACGAATATCTTAGCGCCAATAAAAAACATCACGATAGAACCATCATCTTCCCTGCCCCCCTGCCCCCCACCCACCTTTATTCATGTTACTGATTATTATATTTTTTTCAACTCAACAAAGTTTCTGTAACATCCCCAAGAGTTGAAGCGATAAGTGTTGTTTACAAATCAATAAGTAAATGGCTTCCAAAATATGTCAATGTGAATACATGAAAAAATCAATGTTTATTTTTGCTAGCTTGGCTTTCACTTGATTTCTCTCATCTCCCAGAAGAGTCATTGAAGCACCACAGTGGATCGGTGGTCTAGAGGCAACACGCCTGCCTAGAAAGCGAAAAGTCCAGGTCGGAGTGTGCGGATGTTCGAGTCCCGTTTGGGCCTACATTTTTTCCCCCATCCATTAGACCATGAGTAGAAGTCTGGGTGCTAGTCTTTCGGATGAGACGATAAACCGAGGTCTCCGGGGAGAGTAGCCTGAATTTCAAGCATAGAAATCTGCTGTGACATAAAGTGGTAAAAAATTAAGTAAATAAAAAGAGATGTTTGAGGCAGTGTCTAGCTGACAAAAAGGAGGATCCTAGTTGAGCCCTCCTCTCTCTAGGTGGTGAGGAACATGATGGTGTGTGTGTGGCATCCCTGATACTGGCCGTATTATCTGGCCTAGCACGTCTTCTATGAAAGAGTGGTGGGCTTTTACGTGCAAAACACACAGACACACATACTTAGGGATATGTATGCGCAAACACACAGACACACATGCATCATACACACACACACACACAACACACACACACACACACACACACACACACTCATACACAGACACACCACACAACGCACACATACACCTACACATATATACACACACACAAAACACAAACACAAACACAGACACAGACACACACACACACACACACACACACACACACACACATGCGCACACATACACATAACACATATATACACAAACACACACACACACACAGAGAAATAGAGATGGACGTAGAGAAAGAAAGATCGAGAGCAGAATAGCTAAATAAGAAACAAGCCTATATTTCCACGCAGAGAAAAATCCATTTACAACATATCTCAGTACACCCAGCACGTCGACAGAATCCCATCAGTGATGTTATTCACCATTTGCAGCGCCTGTTTTGACCCCAACATGCACAGGACAATGGCAGTCAAACCCCAGAGAAAACAGCAACAGCAGTAGCAGCAGCAGCAACAACAACAATAGCAGCAACAACGACAGCAGTAGCAACAACAACAACTACTACACAACAACAGCAACAACAACAACAACGACAACATCAGTAGCAACAACAACAGCAGTAGCATCAGCAACAACAACAGTGAAGTGAAGTGAGAAGAATGGAGTGAAATTGCTTGCACAGTTGGCAAGACACTAGCATTGTAAGGCAGGGGGTGTAGTTGGCTTCTTTCCACTTGCTTCGTTCGGCACTTTTATTGCCGTGTTTGTCTGTTGTTCTTCTGAAGTTTGCCTCGGTAAACACAAACCACTGGTGGCAACTTTTCAAAGGGATGACGATGAGCAGTGGGATGCGGAATGAGGGATAGGAGATGTGGGATGGAGGATGGAGGATGGAGGATGGAGTGTGGGTGGGTGGGTGGGAGGGAGGATGGAGATGGGTGGTTTTGGCATTGTTTCCCATGACAGCTGGTCTCTTGGCACTGAGAGTTGTGAAACCTTCCCTCTAACTGTTTTTTTCTATTTTCACCTTGCTGTCATTCACTGAAATGATGCTCTTTCTATTGTGTGTGTGAAGGAATGTGGGCAATACTTCCTGGTGGGAGAAGAAGAAGAAGAAGAGGAAGAGGAAGAAGAAGGAGAAGAGAGAAGAAGAAGAAGAAGAAGAAGAAGAAGAAGAAGAAGAAGAGAAGAAGAAGAAGAGAAGAAGAAGAAGAAGAAGAAGAAGAAGAGAAGAAGAGAGGAGGGAGAGGGGAAATATGCAGACAGGTAGATATGTAGAAAGACAGAGAGACAAACACAAAGAAACAGAAGTAGAACCAGACGGACAAAACAATAAACTGATAGACTGACAGTCTCGCTAATGCACACATGAGAACAGATGACAATATTTACAAAACTGCATACACACGGGACCGGATGAAAAAAAGCACATGGTTGCTTATTCTGTTATCCTCGATATAAAAGAATAAAAGAATAAATAAATAAATAAAATCCCCCTCTTAACCCTAGACAGACATACGGATTACGGATGGACAGACCTAGATATCAAAGCGGACATTCTGGCAGACACAAACTCAGGAAGATGGACAGAAACGAATCGAAACAAACAAACCCAGAGCTATCTATCCTTATCTTACTTTGAACACAAACCAATTCCCCTTCTGAAAAAAGAAAAAAAATATATAATTTGCCAGTGCATTGAAATTCATAACATAATAAAAAGAAAGAAAGAAACAAGCAAAATGTTCCCTTAGGGAAGTGGCCCCAAGGCTTCATCAGCCAGCAGGTATGTCCAAACAATTTTGTTTTCAGTTTGGAAGACTACAGGAAACTCAGTGGCAATTAACCAGAAACAGCCACACACACAGCAAACAGGAGGGCACAGTCTTCTCTTCCTTCACCTTCGCCTATCCTGTAGTCCTTTGGAGCATAGAAGAACCGATGAAGATTTTTAAGATTGGAGACATAGACAGATAGACATAGACAGACAGTCTTCTCTACATGTTTCTGAAAACATTCAAACAAGACTTCAAAGGCAGATTTTTTTTTTTTTTTTTTAGTTTTCTTCCATGGTTAGAGCGCTGTGGTTCACTAATGGTGAGGCTTTGCGTATGTAACTTTTTTTGCCCAGTATGAAGGTAGCTGCATTCCGACTTCCGTGATAAATATTCGGTATATTCGTGTTTCCGTAACCTATCAAATTCTGACAGGAATAACGAGATCTTTAGCAAGCATATTTGATCTTTTGCATGTGTATGTACAGTAAAGGTGTGCATACAGAATTCTTCTTCTCTTCTCTCGTTCGCTTTACACTGTCAGATGTGTCTGGGAAAAATAATGGCATGCTCTTTCTAGCTATCTCATGGGCCGTACACTTGGTCTGTAGGGTTATCTCTGTCGGCCACACTTTCTTCCTCAGGTCGCTGAATAGCGTATACCTCTGAATTATGTGCTCGCCTGTCTGGTTTTCTTTACCATATACAGAAGTTAAAGCAGAATTTAAAACACCATCGGACCGTATGAAGAGCTTCTGACTTCAGTGAAAAAAACGCAAACTAAAGTGATACGAGCTCATCACAACGAACATCCAGACTGGCCAAGACTGTCCTATAAGGAACGGTACAAGGACGGAGACGAAGAGGCAGACAGAGGAAACGATGGGAAGACAACATCAGAGAGTGGACAGGCCTTGGGTAGGACGATTTGCTATGGAAAGCAGAGGACCGCAGAGAGTGGAGGAAGCTGGTTGCAAAATCTTCCTCGGTGCCCCCACTGTCCACGGGACTACGAGATAGGTGAAGGTGAAGGTGACACAGGAAGGAAATTAAGGTATGGCAGGTACAGGTGTGCATTTTGAATTGACCTGTGAGAAGGTAAAAATCCTCACCTTAATAATTCATCAGTCCCCGCCAAGGTTCGAACTCACAACTTCATGAACTATGGGGTGGAAGTCAAACGGTCTTAACCACTCGGCTATAGCGTCTGTCTGAGGCACGTTTAAACTCTTTGTTGATCAAACACACGCACAAAAATGTTTTATCAGCAGTTTTCACAGAAGTGAGACCGAGAGTAATCATAAAGATTTCGGATAGAATCAAACTATTTTTTCCGCTGTATCAGTCAAGTTCATAGCTAGTGGATAGGGCAGAATGATATGGTTAGGATTTTTGTGTGGCGAAATGTTTGTAACATGTAATGTGGGCTTTGAAAAGTGTTTGTGTGTGTGTGCCCGCGCGCGTTCGCACGCATAAGTCAGTTCATGTAGCCTATACATGTAGTCCCTAATATACAAACACATTGTGGCTTCTATGCATATACATGGACACACATACAAACACACACACACAAAACACACACACACACACACACACACACACACACACACACACACACACACACACACACACACACACACACACATACACACACACTCACACACACCACAATAGACTCTGCAACACATTGCGCAATACGCTATGCATAAGGGAAAAATGAAAACGCATGTATTTTCCGATCACACATCTGTTATCAGGGCACAAAGGACCGGCCACAAGAAACGCTTCAGACAGGTCACATTTCCATTCCGTTCTCTGGGGCCAACCCTGACGCAAACATGAGAAATAAACAAGATGGACAGCTTTCGGCCTCCCACAAGGCATGTCAGGTTAGACCAGCAATCTTCTTGAGCACACCCCATGCTCCTGTTTCAGTTTACAGTTTTCCTTCCCCCTCCTTCAAAGAAACCCAAAGCGTGCAGAGTAGTCCATGCATGCCACACCATGAAGATCGGTGGCCTGGGTGCAAACCATTCGTCTAGAAGAGCGAACTTGAGCGGTGGGGAGTTCGATTCCCTGTTTGAGCTCGGTGTTAAAGTTGTGAGCTGTGTTTGCTTTCATTCGGAATTATGTCATTTCCTTCGTATTAATATCACCTTTAGAGGAAGCCGTTATAGAAAACATATATTTACCTTCTGTTTGATCTTTGGTTTGGCAAAAATCAATAGGTTTATTGATCATATACCATTGTAATAGCTTACATGATGGTTTTATCTTCCTTACTATTCCATTCTTTGTACCTTCTTTTCCTATATCTCGAGGTCATGAAACAGACCGCAATACTATCCATAGACTGCAAGCTGGTTATATTATTGTTACCCATACTTGAACCCCTTAGAGTGGGTGATCCATAAAAGAGAGTTTTACGAGTGCACAACAAATGAGACACCCATGAACGCACTGCATGTCAGTTGAATCACCCTGCCCTGACATACAAGAGAGGCCTAAGGTTTGAGAGAAAGGAAACAATTATGAAACAGAGGAAGGACAAAGAAACACCAAAAAATGACAGGTCAAGGCAAAACGACCGAAACCAAACAAAATTGAAGATCAAGGTCTCACTTGCATGTAGTGAAACAGACGACCCATTCCGGTGACCTCTGGCGTCTTGGACACGGGGTACAGAGAGGCCTCAGAAGTGGCGGCTAGAGTGGCCAGAGCGATGGTGGCCGGGACGCGCAGACTGGTCCTGGAGGAGGCTGACCCCGTCTCCACCTCAGGCCGGTCCACGGACACCACAGTGCCGCAGGCGTCCGAGGACATGGTGTCCAGACTGACCTTGTGACCCCCCGGGCCCCGCCACCGCCACTCTCTCCCCTGCAGCAGGTTTCCGCTCTCCGCGTCCTCCAAGGTGTTCCCCGTACAGACGCTGAGTCTGTGCCTGTCCCTCACGTCCAGGCAGGAGGGCAGGGAGCTCACGCTCAGCTTGTAGCGGTCCACGCACCTGGCGGGGGGGAGGTGGGGGGAGGTGAGGCTCAGACTGGGGGCTGGGGGCCCGAGTCTTCCAGGTCCGGGGTCAGGCATTCTGGTGCCGGGGTGTTCTGGTCATGCACGATCACGATGGGCGGTTTGGAGGTGGCGCTCTGCGCGTTTTTCTCTGCGCTGTCTGAAGGGTGGGTAGATGACATCTTGAATAGCTGGTGTGGTTCGGTTTTCTGCGGCCGAGACGCAGTTGATTGTTTCAAGTTTCTGTTAGTTGTTTCCACGATGTTTGTCAACAAGTATGGCTTCTTGTTGTATGTGCTTTGATACAGACCAGATATATTTTTAAAACCTGACTATTGTTGTCTTGAATTTGTCTAAATTTTAAAACTGGCTGTGCTCAAGTCACACAATAAAGCCATAAAGGATACGATGTAAGTGTTCCTCTTTTATCCTGTATTTTGATACCTTGTCTACATCTTAACCAAAGTTGTATGAAAATTTCTCAAATTAAAGCTATATGTTCCTTAATTGTATAGGATAAAGAAATGCTTTCGTTGAAAACTTCCAAACCGCGGATTAAATCAAACCAAGCCTCTTACGAACCATGAAGTCCACGAAAAAGGGCACCACAATTCGGAAAACAAACACAAGGAACATAACGAGGTACACAAAAGTGAAGAGCAGTTTCTGCACCAAACTCGGCATCTTTAGCACTGGTATAGAGTCAGCAGCAAAAACAAAAATAAAACTAAAGTAAAGGCGTTCGTGTTTCTAACACAAAGCAAGATGCAAATCTTTACAGTTAGTTTTAAAGCGCATATCCATTTATTTTTTATGTTATGACGAATAATGTCAATGCAGAATGATTTTCATTCCGTTTGCTATCAGTTTGTTTTGTCGTATATTCTAACAGGGTTAACGTTTAATTAGACGGATCGTTTAAAATAAACAAAATAAAAACCATACACAGAGGGTAAGCGTAACTGAAAATCACAATATTTCCATACCAGGATATAACCAACCATGGATAACAAAATGATATAAATCTTCAAATAAAAGTATGTAAACCAAAAAATGTCCACGTAATGTTTGAAACACTCTGTTTACAGATAAAGAAGTTAACAGCTCAGATTTGCAGGCAAATGTGAACAACACACCAGAACAAGCCAAAAAGCAAACCAACAAGATTTTCCTTTTCAACAAAAGTTTGTGGTCTGTACAACCAGGCCTGTTCTCATAAAGTATTGCCACTACGAAACGCAGAAGTGTGAGGTGATTGGTGGACAGCAAAACCACCTTGCAAATGCTCAGAGACCAACTGTTGTTGCCTAGATACGATGGTCAGCAGGTGCTATGTGTGGCTGTGTATGAGCTACTTTTGTTAGGTACAAAGACATGGACCAAGGCAAACAGTAAAAGGACAGGACAGAAGTGATGAAAAGAGGCAACAGTGACGCAATAACAAAACATAAAAAAAATAATGAAATGGAAACCCAGATAAAGAAAGATATAAAATACTGATGTTTAAAGTGAGACATGAGCAGGGCATAAGAGTGACTGTTAGAATGATTACATTATATATATAATATATATATATA
>CM060321.1:61045454-61050454 GCA_030674155.1 Stramonita haemastoma | reverse complement strand
CCATAACAACAAACCACACAATTAATAACCACAACCAAACCAACAACAACCAACCACCAATACAACCAACCAACCAAACCAACCAACCAACCAACACCAACCAACCAACCAAACCAAAAACCAACCACCAACCAAACCAACCAACACAGCCAACATCCTAGCCAACCAACCACCAACCAAGCAGCCAACCTGGCAGCCAATCAGATAAAAGGGCACAAATGGACGGCTGGTTTCTCTTTCTTCCTCGCCGGCTGATAGCCAATCATTTAGAGAGCGCACAGAGGGAAAAAGGGAAGTGGTGATCACACTCTTTCTGCATTATCTGCCCTTAGATTAAGCCCGCCCTCTAGCGGCAAGTCGACAACCTCCCACGCTTCTTCCGCTTTCTTAATGGCAAGATCACATAGGAGTCTCTGTCTCTCTGCCTTTCTCTGTCTCTCTGTTTCTCTTTCTCTGTCTCTCGCTCTGTGTGTGTGTGTGTGTGTGTGTTGTGTGTGTGTGTGTGTGTGTGTGTGTGTGTGTGTGTGTGTGTGTGTGTGGTGTGTGTGTCCCTCTCTCTCTCTGCCCTTATCTCTTTGGTAACTCTCCTCGTGTTGTGTGTGTGTGTGTGTGTGTGTGTGTGTGTGTGTGTGTGTGTGTGTGGTGTTGTGTGTGTGTGTGTGCTTGTGCGTGTGCGTGCGTGCGTGTGTGTGTTGTGTGTTTGTGTGTGTGTGCGCGTGCGTGCGTGCGTGCATGTGTGTCCGTCATCCGTCGTCTCCCTCCCCCCCTACCTCCCTCCCTCCCCCCCCCCTCTCTCTCTCTCCTTCTCTCCTCTCTCTCTCTCTCTCTCTCTCTTCTCTCTCTCTCTCTCTCTTCTCTCTCTTCTCTCTCTCTCTTCTTATCTCTCTCTCTCTCTCTATCTATCTTTTCCCTCTGTATTTCTGTTTCTCTGTCTCTGTTTGTCTGTCTCTCTTCACTTCTTCCTCCTCCCTTTGCTTTTTTTTAATGACTATAATATTTTTAACTACCATATCTGCTAATGGATCTGGAAAATGTCCCATGGCTTTATGACCAACAGGCAGCAAGGTGCTGAGATTTATCGATTTGTTCCATTATCCTCCTCCCTCCCCCCTCCTCCATGCCATTTTGAACATCAAGAAAATCATCAAAGTGTATTTCTTACTCCCTCCAAATTCACATTTTTGTTTTAATGGATAAAAAAGACTGAATTCTATGATGGCTTTTGAACCGCATTAAATTTGAAAAAAGGGTAAAATAAACAGAATTATTATGATCCTCATTGTATGTAACTGTTTTACATTACTTTGGACATCATTAGAGAAAATGTCTTTTTTTTTTTAGATCTTCAGTAGTTTACAAAGAGATGATATTACTGTAAAGATTTGATTGTGGTATGCACACCACCCTACAATTATTTAATATCAAAAGAGAATGATTGGGTTTCATAGCGTTACCGATTCACATTGCTTTTCTACTGAACAAGGTGTCATTCTTTTACATACTCTACAGAATCAACAATGAAACAGCAAAACTGGATTCCAGATTATCAACTTCCTCTCTGCAAAAGCACCCCCCTTCCAGCTCCCTTACAACACACACACACACACACACACACACGCATAGCGCGCGCGCGCGCGCGCGCGCGAACGCACGCCACGCACACACACACACACACACACACACACACACACACAAACCAGCCCCCCCCAAAAAAAAAAGAAAAAAAAAAAGAAAAAGAACAACAATCCTTTTGCTTGTCTCTATCTGCAGAGCCATCAATGAAACTTGTTCTTCCAACAAGTAACAGAGAAGCAGAAGCTCTGTAGCCATAAAGCCGTGATGCTGTGACAGGACTAACAAGCCACAGCCTCCCTTCACCATGCCTCAAAACCCATCACTTGGTCTGTGTTCGCCAAGCATGGTCAGGCAGGCTTTCTGTGTAACTGGGGCCTATGGAGAGTTGAAATGATATTGATTTGATATATTTTGATTTGATTTATTCTTTTATATCGAGGTAATGGAATAAGCACTCTTGTGCTTTTTACATCCAGTCCCACGTGTGTATGCAGTTTTGTAATTGTCATCTGTTCTCACCGGCACACGATGGCCTACTCTTACGAAAAGCGGAACAGGATTTAACGTGTGCGCAAGATGTTCTGCGTGCGTTCGCACACGGGGCCTCGGTTTAAAGTCTCATCCGAAAGACTTTTGGGGAGAGTGGAGTCAGCACTGATGTGAACTCCAGGAGAAAAATCTCCTCGACCGGATTCGAACTCGGGTCGTCAAATTGTCAGCGCAATGTAGAGGATGGTAGACAATGTATTGGAGGGTAGACTGTTTGCTTAGCAATGACACTGACGTTGGTGAGTTTGCAGAGGAAGATGTAACACTCAGCAGAGAACTGGTGTTTTGCTATAAAAGATCAAGCAAAATAAGAGACTAAGATAAGATTTATTTAGCTGAACTATGGGAAAGATAATGTTTGAATTGTTTGGACAGTAAACACTCTCTCCTGTATGTATGTTTATCTATCTTTGTCACTCATAATATTACCTCTTCTGTCACTGTCTCCATCTTTCTCCTCTGCTTAAGTCATTTCATCTGTCAGTCTATCCGTCTTATGAACAAATTGTATCTATCCTGTCAGTGTATGTGGAGTATGATTAGCTAAAATATCTCAATGTCATTACAGGCTAAATGCACAGATAATCCTGGCTTCTTTTATTTTTTTCTATTGTAACACTCTTTTTCACTCTGTTTGATATCCACAGAGAAAAAAAAAGATTGATTCAATCCTCCGTGGCACTCCACATGTTTGATATGTTAAAAACAAAAGTGACAACAACAAACATACTGAACTGTTTTTAGTCACACTGGTACACACCCACCACTAGTTTTTTAAATCATCAACAACAAAAAATCAAATTGAATTCCAGGCTACTGGTACCCTGTCAGCAAACAGCAACACGCTATCTTCCATAGCTGCAAACCCAGGAACGCTATCAACTGCATGGACAAAAACGGCAAACTAATAAAAAGGAAACAAATGAATTCACCTCCCTCCCCCCCAAAAAAAAGCCACTAGCTTCATGGCCACAAATCTCCTGCTGATGTGGCAGAACAGACAAGCCACATTGTCCCTTCCCCATGCCACCCAAACTAATCACTAGGTCCCATCTCCGCAAACATGGCTATGCAGGTTTTGCTGAATCACTGGGGACTGTGGGAGTGTTAGGATGACATTGGAGGGTGAACTGTCAGCTCAGCAATGTTACTGACATATTTTTAGCATTCAGCGCAAAAGGTAACACCCTGAAGAGTCCTGTGTGGTTAGTAAGGACCAAACAGAAAATGGAGAAAAGGAAAAGAGTCATGAGGTGGAACTTAAGAATGGATTAATGAACTTAATCATTTTAGGCAATGAACAAGCATTATCGTAAAATGATTCCAGGAAACCACAAGATACCTACTGTATCATTTGATGTAAGTTACATTAGCCTATGTGTGCCATCACATTCCATTTGTCTGTTTTGAGTGTCTATAGATCAGTCTGTGTGTCTTCTGTCTGTCTATCTATATCTATTATTCATGGTTTTTCCATGTCTTCCTTCTTCATCTGCATCTCTACATTTACCACTTTGTTTATCTGATGACTAAGTTCTTGTTATTCTGAGTATAGTTCTGGAGTAGCATCAGCTAAGGACTCATAGTTTTATTACAAGCAAAACCACACAGCTGTGTCATTCAAACAAAAATTCTCTCATCACATTACCCAACACCATCACAGACACCCCAAAAGAAAAACTCTTTGATTGAATCTTCCACATCAGTCAATACCCTTACATTATTACAACAATAAAAATTACAACGTATCTCAGAAAGTACCTCACACTAGCTTTTCTTGGAATACATAAAACCCAAACTGAATTCTAGGTTGCTACAAATAGAAGACCATATTTTTCTTGGACAGAAACCATCAATGTGACCAATTGCCTGGGCAAATATCAGCAAACCAAAAGCCCCGTAGCTGCAAAGTTGTGACCAGTGTTACAGAACAAACAAGCCAGAGCATCCCTTCATCATGCCACAAACCCGATCGCTTGGTTCCATCTCAGCAAAGATGACTACACAGCTAGACTTGCTGCATCACTGAGGCCTGTGGAGTATTGGCACAGTATGGGAGGGCAAACTGTTAGCTCTGCAATGGCGCTGACATTTGTGAGTTTGCAGAGAAATCTATAACACCCAGAGGGGAACAGTAAGTGTTATCAGAAAATATCAAATGGGTATGGGAGAGAAGGGTGACTTTTTTTTGTTTGAGAAAAAAACACAGGATATATCAATGGATTTTGTTCTTGTTACTGTGACCAGACGTTTGTCCAAAATATATTGAACATCAAATATCAGATCCATTGTCATACCCAATGTAATTTGTATGCGTGTATGTGTGCCTGCTTTTTTGGGCTGTCTGCATGCCAGTGTGTTAGTCTATGCAGGTACATTTTTTCTGTTTGTTTTCCTTTACAGCTCTATCTTCTGTCTATATGCATTTGTCTCTTTTCTCTATACTTTTCCAGGTCTCTAATCCTCTGTCTTTTTGTTTCTCCTCTCTGTCACCTCTTTTTCTTTGTTTCTTCAACATTTTTCTCTGTTTATCTCAGTCTGTGTAACTGATGTATCTAATGTGTGTCTGTCAATTAGCTTTTTAGTCATATTTTAGATAAAACTACTTTCAATAGAACTGGAAAGTTATCAACCAATTTGTTGAATCTTTTCATCAACCACGACGTTTCTTTTTTTCCCTCTGATATCAATAGAAAATATAGACTGAACTCCACCATGCACACTTATTTACAAAATCTAACATTCATACCACCACAAACCATCCCAAACATTAGCAAACTATAAAACAAATCACATTTCACATGACCAAATCCTCTTTCTGTAAAACACCCTGATTCTTTTCCCATTACTCTAAAGCCATCGATGTGATCAGCTGC
>CM060321.1:61005454-61032954 GCA_030674155.1 Stramonita haemastoma | reverse complement strand
CTCAGCTTATCACACAGTGTTGTGTCCTCAATTATTATTCACTCTTTGTCTCTCTCATCATCATCACTTGGGAATCACTGTGAGATTTTCAGTACACACTGGATGAGAGAGGTTTTTTGCCTGTGTGGTTGGTTTCTGTGACCTTGCTTTATATGCATCTGTATTCCAACTGCAGAGGATTGGTTTGTCCTTTACAGAAGACTGGAGAGTGGAGAAAGCTGGTTGCAAAATCGTCAGTGGTGCCCCCACGGTCTGCGGGACTACGGGACAGGTGAAGGTGAAGACATTTTTTTTTTAGTAAGAACTTGTCCTGGTTGAAGAATTTCTTACCATGACATTTTAAAGCATAACGGAAATTGAATTGTAGGTCTTGTCATGTTTCTTATTTTATAACTTATATTGACCAAGCATTTGGCCTGGGTCAATTCACAAGTTTTCTGTCCCTCGTGGAGATGTCGGGGGCCTGTCAGTATAAATAGCATCCCCACATTCTGGAAATTTGGCGCAATAAATCTCTTCTTTTCTATCACTATCTTTGTTTCTGCCTTGTTCCTTTTCTTTCTATCACTCCCTTCTTGTCTCTTTTCTGACTTTTTTGGTCCAATCTCCTTCCATTTTTTCCCAGAAAGACTTAAAAGATAATACTTCTCTCTTATGCCGATGTTGGATGCGCTTAGCCTGACTTGGCAGGTGCTTAAAACGGCTGCGTGAGACCTTTTTGCCCATAAAACAGACAACAATACTTGCTGTCTGAGCGTTTGACAAAGAAGAAATTCACATATTTTACAGGGTTTTTGCGTGTTTGGTTGGTTTTTGTTTGTATTTTGTTTGTGTTTTGCTTTGTTTTTGTTAGTTTCTTTTTAATTTGGGGAGGGAGAGGAGGTAGATAGGCGTGACATTGTGGCGGCAGGATTATAATACGAGTGTACTACGTGTGTACATGTCTTCATGGTTGTGGTGATATGAGTTTTGTTGGGGCGGTGTATGGTAAAACTGGAATAGGGACCATTTATGACATTTTCGCCTACATTGTTTTGTTCTGGCGACAAGGCGATGAAACTGTAAACACCTGAATGGGCACAGCATAGTCGTTGTGCAGTGCTATTTACCCATAAGGCATTTATCAATAGACATGAAATTTCTAAGACCTTGAGGTGTTTATTATCTGTTTAACGCTTTTTCGTAGCCTGGGATTGATAAATGAAGCGGAACGGCTGGCACTCAGTCTGTGCAGACGTGTTCTATTGGCACTATAGAATGAATCAATTGCGGTACTTTGTTATGCAATGCCATTAATGTTCCTGGTTGAGGGGATTAGGAAGTGTGGTTTTGAATTTTGGAAGTGATGGTATTGCGCTATGCTGAAGATAAAGGAGGTGACATTAGCCCTGATATGGCGTGGCCTTCCCGGTCGGTGAGACTCTAAGCAACATGAAATGGAAATGCAGCTTTGTGGATGTTACAGCAGTTACAAGCAGCTAAACTAACCAACCACCAGCCAATCAAGCAGCCAAACAACCAATTAATTACAAACCAGCCAAAATGCACCAACCGACTGTCCAAACAATCAACTATCCAACCAACTAACCAGCCAGTCACACAGCCAATTAGCTATCCAACAAACCAGGGTACCAACCAACCAACCACCCAATGAAATCAACACACACTACCCAACAGCTCTATCAACCAACCAGCCGAACAACCAACCAACCAACCAACCAACCAACCAACCAACCAACCAACCACCACCAACCACCAACCAACCAACCAACCAACCATTACCCACCCACCCACACATCCAATCAACCAACCTCCAACCACCAACCCAAACCATCCAATCAACCCACCCACCCACTCACCTAACTAACCAAACCAACCAACCACCCAACTAACCACCAACCACCGACCCACCCTCCCACCCACTTTCCAACCACCCACCAACACGACCAACAACCAACCCCCCACCCACCCACCCACCCACCCAACACCCATACAAACCAACCCACCAACCACTGACCCACCCTCCCACCCACTTCTCCAACCAATCAACCGACACCCACCCAACCACCCACCAATCACCTACCCAACCACCCAACCCACAACCACCAACCCACCCCCCACCCACTCACCCACCCAACTACTCACAAAATCAACCCACCACACACCCACCAAACCCCCACCCCACCAACCCAAACCCGCCCAAACCTCCCAACACCGCAAAACCCCCCTACCCAGCCACCCCTTACCTGCAGGGAGCGGACGAAGCGGCCCATGGTGGTGTTGCGGTACTTCTCCTCCTGCGCATCCTGCTGCTCGATGCGGACGATCTCCGAGCAGGCGTCCTCGTCCGTGCGGACGGAGGGCTGGGGACTGAGCCCCCCATTCTCCACCACTTCCAGGTCCTCGTCAGTCACGGGGCCACACGCCGTCAGCTTGTCTTGGGACTGGCTGCTTGCCGCCATGGCATTACGTCAGTCACGTCAACACCCGCTGAGGTCATCTGTAACAGTGGTGACGTATGTCAGGGTGAAAAAAAGGAGTTAAAAGGTGAAGGTTGTCTATAACTTATGTGGTTTGTTGGGGAGTGAAGTGTCAGAGATTCAGGTTTTCTAAGGGGGCATCATTATAATAAAGGGAAGCGCCCATCTCCTCTCCCTCGCTGCTTTACCTTCCCTGACCCTAAAAAGGAATATACAGGCATTTACAGTTGGGTGAACCCGGGGACTGTACTGAAGCCAAGGAGCGCAAACGGTTACCAATCCAACTGGTAACCACGCTCGGTGCTGCTTAAGATAATCTGGGGGGAAAGCGAGTGCTCTGACCACTGAGTTATCCCGTCATAGTAGGGTTTGATTGTTTTGTGTTGTGTTTAGTAGTTTTTTTTAAGAGTTGTGCTGTGTTGTGTTGTTCATGATGTTGTCCTCTAAGTGTGTCTGGTCTGTTATAATAGGCGTGTTTGGTGTTGGATACAGTCATTATGTGTTGATCTATCTGTTAAATTATATAGGATTGTCTTTTTTTTCCCTCTTCTTCCTTGAACGCTAGACACCACCTATTGTTGTCTATCATATGAATGAAAATGCGTTGCGCTGCTGTTGAGGTTTGACAAGTAAGCCAAGCGATTCCATGTCGGAACGGAGAGAATAGTGAGACTTGAAGTCCTTCTGGAAAAAAAGGCAAGAGAATGGACCAAGAAGGCAAGAAAAGAAATAAGAAAAGAGAGAAGGAGGTAACAGAAGGAAAAGGAACAAGGCAGAAACAAAAAACAGGTAGAAAAGAGTGAAGTCCTAGCAGCACAGAATTTCCAGAAACTAGAAAGGCTTATTTTACGAACCGGTCCCCGGCATCCCCACGGGGATACTAGCTGATAACGAGTAGAGATATATTTGTGACATACAGATTCGAGAACAAGAAAGACTAGAGAAGACAACACTTTTCCACGGTATAGGGTCATGTTTGCTTTTTGTTCTGTATACAAATATGGGTGGTTTGGTTGCTGCTGTTGTCTGTTTTGTTTTAAATATTCCATGAGGGGATGCCGGGTTTCTGTTAGCATAAGTACTATCCCCCCTTACTTGGAATTCTCCATTGATCTTTCTATATCTCTTGGTTCTTGCCTTTTCCTTTTCTCCTGTCACTTTTTTCTTGTTTATTTCGCCGTCTTCGTCAATTCATTAACCTTTTTTCTCCAGAAAGACTTCAAAGACAATAACTCTCTCCCATGGCAAAGTTAGATGCGCTGGGCCTGATTTGGCAGGCGCTTAACAGCAGTGCAACGCATTTTTTCGCTCATATGACAGACACCAATAGCTGCCGTCTGAATATTCAACGAAGATAAGGTGAGAATTATTTTTTAAATCTTAATTCGTTTGAGAAAGTGTGGTACTTTATTTTTATGAAACTGGACCGGTGCATTTTCGTTAATGGCGTGGGCTTTTCATACTTACACTAAAAGCTTGTTCAATTTTTCATCTCAAGTTACGGTTCAGTCCAAGAGACTGGCACCAGGAGTGTCTTTCAAGGTCAGAGGGGAACAAAACTCCACCACAATCCCTAAATCAAACTTTCCACTGGACGTAAATTGAATCCCAACAACAACATTACATGGGATTTGAGGAGCTGACTTCTTTCCTTCTGTACACGTAACAAATGTTCACAATAATAAAAATAACTTCTCAGGGGGGAAATATCACATACACACTGACAAAGAAGATGTCAAAGGTACAGGCATATAATAATCATTGTACGGTTTCTCCGCGGAGAGTGTAACACAACCTGGTACCTGAGACCACTTAACCATCATCAATATATCATGGTTTTTAGTAGCGGTAGTAATGCAGGGGAGGGCCGCAGACTGGCCTGCTGTGCTGGGTAATGGCACAGACGTACATGTACAGGGCGGTACTTGTCCAGCTTCAGTGGCGATGAATAGTATAGGCTATAGGCTATATAGGCTGTATCGAAGCTGGCATTAAACACAAGTAGCGCCAGTGAAGCGTCGGTAGTGATAGTAGTGTTTCCCTAGCAACAGTCGCTATTTTGTTTTTTGTTCTTGGTTGGTTCTTTCTTTTTTCTTTTTTTTTAGAAAATGGACAAAATGTGTGTTGTGTGGCGAGAGAGAAGAGAGAGAGAGAGAGAGAGAGAGAGAGAGAGAGAGAGAGAGGGGAGAGAGAGAGAGAGAGAGAGAGAGAGAGAGAGAGAGAGAGAGAGAGAGAGAGAGAGGAGAGAGAGAGAGAGAGAGAGAGAGAGAGAGAGAGAGAGAGAGAGAAGAGAGAGAGAGAGAGAGAGAGAGAGAGAGAGAGAGAGAGAGAGAGAGAGAGAGAGATTGAATTGAATGGAATTAATTAAATTGAGCTGAATAAGTTTTATACAAAGAGAGTAATACCATGAGGAAAAGGGTTTGTTTTTTGTTTTTTACTTTTACAACCAGCCCTCTAGGCACAAAAATAACAACAAAGAAACAAACTACACAAAACAGTTTTCTATGAAATCTGAAAAGAAATCCCCATCACATCATCCAAAGCGCAAGAAACATATTCTACGCATATAGACCTTTATCTTTCACAATACTAGAGCGCAAGATCACGAAGTCACAATTAAACATATAGAACAAAATTGACTGAAAAGAGAGAGGGGAGAGAGAGAGAGAGAGAGAGAGAGAGAGAGAGAGAGAGAGAAGAGAGAGAGAGAAGAGAGAGAGAGAGAGAGAGAGAGAGAGAGAGAGAGAGAAGAGCAGATAGGCAGACAAATATGGAATTCGAAGACATAGATAGAAACAGACGGAGAGAGAAAGAGAGACAGACAGAAAGAAACAGAGACAAAAGAAGAGAATCACAAACAACGGCACAGAAAGAGGGTACATAGACAAAAAACCGCAGAGAAAAGAGAGACAGAAAGACAGAGACAGGCAAAAACAGATACAAACAGTCACAGACAGAACGGGAGAGGGAAAAGAAAAAAAAAAAACAAAGAAAAAAGTTTCAAAAATAATTGATAAAAATGAAGACACATTATGGAAGAGAGCCCTCACAAGTGTGAACGTTTGCATTATATTGTCAAGCCATACCGCACAGGACACACCACAGCTTGCTGCAAACTTGTTTACTTAGGAATTTGGAAAAAAAAGGATTTTTCTTGGCATATTTAAGCCGTCCCGGGTGTATATCGCATAGCCGCTCACATTGTTGTCTCCCTTTCTTTCGGTTACAGTTTCTCAGGGTGTGCTTGTGTATCTGTTTGTTGGATCGTTTGTTTATCTGTTGTTGTTTTTTGTTATCGTATTGCTTCTTGCATTCTTGCATCTCTCTTCTTCGGTTACTGTTTACCACAGGTTTATTTGTTTGTTTGTTTGTTTTTGTTGTTTACTTCTTTTTTGTCTGCTGCATTACTTCTCACGGTATTGTCTCCCATCTTCTTTGATAATCGTTTCTCAAGTTTGTTGTTGTTTTATTGTTATTGCTTGGTTTTTTGCTTGGGGTTGTTGCTTTTTTTGTTTTCAGTAGATTTTATTTGATTGGCTTTTATTTTGTTCAAACATAATGTCAGCTTTGTCTGGTGTACTTGTTTTTGTTATGCTTTGTTTTTTGCTACCTCATCTTCTGTGGTATTCCTGTCCTTCTGTTCCCGCACCGATCATTTCAATCTCTCTGCCCCAGACATACCCATATTCCTTGTCACATTCTGAGGTTCAGAAGTCCGCAAAAACACATCAATGTCAAACCTCCGAGGGGCCACCAGCCAAAGGGGCCTTGTACTACTGCTGGGTCATTAAAGTTTGGTGGTATTAAGTGGTGCAGGCTCTGCTCTAACATATGCAGGACACACCACCTACCAAGTCTCCTACTGACGACAGTAATAAATTAGTCGTGGAGCCAGACGGCGTGGGACTCCCACCCGTGGAGGTGATTACCAGAACATCCTTCCAACGACCCTTCTCCCGTGAGTCACCAGACCCAAAGACTTTGACACAAACTCGTCACAGGCACAGACGTGTATGGAGAAACCGAATCTGGGGTCACCATGAAACCAGAACAACTAGGACCACCGACAAGAGACATTTTCTGTATTAAATGGTGATCAATAGTGATAAGGATGATGTCAGATGCTTCTATGAACAGAACATGTGCTTTAAGAGACTACTTGACAGGGCTGTACTCTATGCATACTATCATGCAATCATACTGTCATAGGAGAGTTCAGCGTCAACTGAACCCGAGATATACAGACAACTGCAGTATTGATCAGGACTTTGAACACCACTCCTAAAATCGTGTCAGTATAGCGGATGAAGCTCGACTGTGTGACCTTAGTATTCTCATTTGTGCCCATTGCAAACTCCTTGAAAGCAGCCGGGAGAAGTCCAAATTAATCTCTCTGACTATGGGATTCGAACTCCCGACCTTCCAGCCACTGTACCATGGTGGCTGTTTATGTCTGTTGTATCTGCTATTTTTCCTGTATCTTCCAGATGTTGAATGGGACAAAAGAAGTGTGTGTTGATGTCCTAATTTTTTCATTCAATGCAAAGAGGTCGTTGACTACCCTGCAATGAAGGCCAAGGTTAAAGTTTTAAAAACTACCAGTCTACACACTCTCAAAAACTCAACTCGACAAGAAAGAATCAATTAAAATTATCAGAAAGTTTTTGTTACTAGATTTGTTTAGCCTTGAACAAAATGTTTTACAATTTAAACATTTTTTTCTTAAATTCATCGAGTAAGTGCTGGTGATTCTCTATTCTCTCTCTATCTCTCTCTCTCTCTCTCTCTCTTCTCTCTCTCTCTCTCTCTCTCTCTCTCTCTCTCTCTCTCTCTCTCTCTCTCTCTCTCTCTCTCTCTCTCTCTCTCTCTCTCTCTCTCTCTCTCCTGACTTTCAGATAAGGCAATGGGGCACCGCCCTTTTATACATTGTGTTTTCTTAGGGGGAGGTCAGACCTGGCGGAGTCCATTCTCCTCAAGTCACAGACTTCATGGTGGCAACGGATATGAGGGCGAGAGTTCAATTCCCACTGACAACCCTTCTGAAGGGAACCCCCCCCCCCCCCACCACCACCACACTTCCGTCCCCGAAGTTGGCATTGGATGTGATTCTTCCCCTGCATAGCCTTCGAATGTATGAGGCTGTATGTAGCCCTATGTACGTGTGATAACGTACGCATAATAAATCGTCCTCCACACACGTTAGAAACTAGTCCATCTTTCCAGGAAATATGAGCTCGCTATCGTTATCACTATAGCCTACTGTATAATTAATAATTGCTTCAAAGTTGTGAAACCCATTGGTATGTAAGCTGTTGCTGTTGTTGTTGTTGTTGTTGCTGATGATCGTTTACAGTGTATTCACACTGTGTGACGTCAAACTGTTCTTTGTTTTCAACTAGGGTGAATGCACAATTGTCAAACATCTACTACGGAACTGTCAACACACACGCACTATTCAGCACACACAGTTTACCACATTTAACTTTTTACCAGACCACTTTTGATATATTATACTGACATCTAATCTTGCCTTTCCAAAAACCAAAACAAATGGTGTACCATTTTCTGTTTTTGATATGATACTATTCCAGTTTGAAAAAAAAAAACACTAGTTACTCGATTTCTTATTTTCATTTTTAAACTCTGTTTCTTATCAATGCTGGTTTTTTCTCCTTTGACGCAATTTCGGGCCTGAATGGGTCACCCTGATTGACGTGGCTATAAACAAAAAATACAATTAGATGAACCTGCTTTTGCCCCGCAGCCAAGCCTGATGTGACGTAGAAAGCCACACAGCATCTCTGTGTTTTATTCTAATGCTTCAGGGGAAAGGCAGAGTTAAACAGGATTGAAATGGATGTACACGAAAAGCAAATAATGCAGTTCCACCATTGCAAAAAGTTTCGACAGCTTAAAAGTTTTACAGCTTCTAAGATAGCGGAAGGACCTTTTAGTCAAGACAGTTCTTAGCTCACAGAGGTTTTTTTGTGGGTTTTTTTTTTGCTGACGGTGCTTTTTTTTGCTGTTGTTGAGAACACATTTTCCAATACTTTAAATCCATTTTTATTTCTTGAAAAAAAAACTCTTCGGATTCGGGAAGCTGTTTTACGCGGACTTGTTTATGAAATGGGAACATACTGACACAGAAAAATGTTGATTTAGTCTTAAATAATAATGTACCATAAAATTTGTAATCTTTTCTTTGTTTCTTGGACTGAGTATAAACTAACCATTGTTGTCTCTAGAACCTTTATTTTTGCTAAGTCCTTTTCTTCTGTCACTCATTCTTGTTTTATTTTCAGCCGTCTTGGTCAACTCATTAACCTTTTTCTCCTGCATGCAGGAATCCTGTCTAAACACGACTCTAGTGTGCATGCGGTTTTTCTTTTATTGAAGTTTGTTTGGATTTGTCATCCTTTCCTAACAACACACATACTAGCCTACTTTTCTGAAAGACTAATGAGTTTAACGTTTGCACAAGATGTTTTGCGTGCGTTCCTACAATGGACTTTAGTTTAAAAACTTAAAGGGTCGAACGCAGTGAGCACTGATGTTCAGGGGTAAAAATCCCCTTGAAACAGACGTCTCTGTAGTACTCAAACCTGGGCCTCCAGATCACAAACACAACGCTTTAACCACTAGGCTAACCCCCCTCCCTTCCCCCATCCCACCCCCGTAATATGATATAAAATCAAAAGAAAAGAAAAGGAGCACCTCGCTGCTATTTTGTTTTTAAAAAATATTGTGTTAAAAGGAAAGAAAATTTCAACTTCTCCGGACTTGAGCTAAAACAAAACAAAAACAAAGAGAAAGAGGCGAGTGTTGCTAAACAAGACACGTTGTATCTCTCCCGCCCCCTCTAATCTCCTCCCCTTCCTCATCCATTGCCCTCCCCCCTAGTCGCTCCCCTCAACCTTCTCTTCCTCTCTCTGCTGTCTTTCTCTCTCTATGTATCTCTCTCTTTCTCTGTCTCTCTGTCTCTCTCTCCTCTCTCTCTCTCTCCTGTTTCTCTCTCTCTCTCCCTCTCTCTCTCTCTATCTTTCTTTTTCTCTGTCTCTCTCTCTCTTGTCTCTTTCTCTATCTATCTATCTATCTATCTATCTATCTATCTATCTATCTATCTATCTATCTATCTATCTATCTATCTCACTTCTTCTGTCTCTCTGTCTCTCTCTCTATCTCTTATTCCCTGTCTCTCTGTCTCTCTCTCTATCTCTGTATCCTCTCTCTCTCTCTCTCTGTCTCCGTCTCTGTTTTCTCTGTCTCTCTTTCTGTCTGTCTCTCCCTCTCTCTCTCTCTGTCTCTATGTCTGTCTTGCCTGTCTGTCTCTCTCTGTCTCTCCTCACCCTCCCTCCCTCCCCCATCTCTCTCTCCCTCCCTCTCTCTCCCTCCCTCTCTCTCTCTCTCCTCTCTCTCTCCCTCCCTCCCTCCCCCTCTCTCTCTGTCTGTCTCTCCCTCTCTCCATCCCTCCCTCCCTCACCACTCTCTCCCTCTCTCTCCCTCTCTCCCCCCCTTCTCTCTCTCCTCCCCTCCACAGCCCCTTGCAGGCCCCTAAGCCAGGCAAGGAAGGAGGGAAGGCGAGGATCGATGGCATGCAGCAGTGGAGAGAGAATATCCACGGAGTCCTGTGAACACTCTTCTTCACTCCCCGCCTAAAACCGCTTTGCCTGCCCCCTACATCACCTACCGCCTGTGGGCAAAGTCAGAGAAAAGGTGGATGTTGGGTGTTGGGTTGGGGGTGGGGGGTGGGGTTAGGGTTGGGGGTGGGGTGGTTGCGGGGTTGGGGTTGGGTGGTGGGGGGGTGGGGGGTGTGGGTGGTGGTGGTGGTGTGGGTGGTGTGGTGGTGGTGTGTGGTGGTGTGGTGGTGTGTGTGTGGTGTGTGTGTGTGTGTGTTTGTGTGTGTGTGTGTGTGGTGTGTTGTGTGTGTGTGTGTGTGTGTGTGTGTGTGTGTGTGTGTGTGTTTGTTGTTGTGTTGTGTTGCGTTGTTTGTGTGTTGTGTGTTGTGTGTTGTGTGTGAGTGTGTGTGTGTGGTATTTATTCATTTATTTATTTATTATTATTTATTTCTTTTATATCGAGGATAATGGAATAAGCACTCGTGTGCTTTTTTTTTTTTTTTACATCCAGTCCCCTTGTGTGCAGTTTTGTAAATCTTGTCATCTGTTCCGACCAGCACATAATGTCCTACTCTTACGAAAAGCGGAACAGGATTTAACGTGTGTGCAAGATGTTCTGCGTGCGTTCGCACACGGGGCCTCGGTTTAAAGTCTCATCTCGGTTTAAAGGATAATAGAATAAGCACTCGTGTGCTTTTTTTATTTTTTACATCCAATCCCCTTGTGTACAGTTTTGTAAATCTTGTCATCTGTTACGACCGGCACACAATGACCTACTCTTACGAAAAGCGGAACAGGATTTAACGTGTGCGCAAGATGTTCTGCGTGCTTTCGCACACGGGGTCTCGGTTTATAGTCTCATCCGAAGGACTTTTGGGGAGAGTGAAAGTCAGCACTGTATGAGTGTTGTGTGTATGTGTGTGTGTACGTGTGTGTGTGTTGTGTGTTTTGTGTGTGTTTGTGTGTGTGTTTGTTTGTGTGTGTGTTTTTGTGTGTATGTGTGTGTGTATGAGTGTATGTGTATGTGTGTGAATAAAATCAATGTGTTACATACAATCAATCTTGTATTTTGGTTTACCTAGTTACCTGTACGCTAGATCTTTTTTTCTCTCTGTTGGTTTCTTAATCCAGTTTTCCATATGTTGACCTATGCAAAGGTTGGTTTGATGTTCCTTCTCTGTCTCGTTACGCCTGTCAGTCTGTCTGTCTGGCTGTCTGTCCGTCCGTCTGTCCGTCCGTCTGTCCGTCCGTCCGTCCGTCCGTCCGTCCGTCCCATCCATCCATGTATCTGTCTATCCTTCAATGTATCCATCTATCCATTTATTCATCCATTGATCCATCCATCCATCCATCCATCCATCATCCATCCATCCATCCATCCATCCATCCATCCACTTCATTCATTCATTCATTCATCCTTTATTCATTCATTTATTCATTCCTTTATTAATTAACGAATTAATTAATTCATTCATTCATCCATCCATCCGCCCGTCCATCCATCTATTCATGCATCCACCATTCTACGTTCAGATCCTCCATAATTACGTACATAATTCAAGAGTTATTGTAATTCCGCAGTCTTCATCATTTGTGAACTTGTAACAAATTCAGTGCACTAAATTATGCCATTGTCCAGATCTTAAAGTTGTGTATACGTGTACTACTACGCTCTAAGCCTCCGTATAAAAAAGTACTTTAAAAAGAACTTTGTTTCTCTACAATTGTTGCTCCTATTTGGGGATAAAGGGAACAGACCGAATTTAGTTCTTTACGAAGGTAAATAAAAACTGTTTTCACCACCACAGCTGTATCAGCTTACAGCAGGCAAAAAATCAATGCTGTTCCCACTGCTGTGCACTTCTACTTCTGACTTGACTGCTCCCAAGACTCCTTGAGAAGCCAGTGCTTCACTGCAAAAAGAGTTATCAATCCGTGTCTCTTTGAGCAAGCTGAATCTGGCGGAGCCCATCGTCCTCCCAATCGTATGTAGCATGCTGGGTATGTTTGTGTCTTTCGTGGTGACACTGGTTGATATCTGGCCTACTCTTGTACACAATGGAAGGATTGTGTGCAAAATGTCATGAGTGTGGTCACAGGAACCTTAATGGAAAGTCTTTTCCACAGGATTCTCATGAGAACCCTAGCAGTGGCTGGAATCCGTGGCTGCTAGTTACGGTAAGATTGTCAGTTCAAGACTCTAACCGTAGGCCATCTTGGTTTTTGATACTTAGTTGTCACTGTCTCTTCTCCCCAAACTCTCTGAGGAATCGTCAGGCCACTGCACTTTTTTCAGGCTGTGTAGATCTCTTCGATAAGTTAAACCCGAAAGAGCCTTTCTCTCCAGGTACACATCTATTTTATCCTTTTTTATATACCACTTTATGTCACAGCAGATTTCTCTGCGTGTATTTCAGGCCGCTCTCCCCGGGGAGAGCGCGTCGCCACAAGTGCAATGTCTGTAACTGTATTTGTTTCGCTATCAGAGTGACATTTTCTACAATTTTCTGCAGGGAAGCCCTCTTGTTGCCGTGGGTTGTTTTACGTGTGTTAAATAATGATATGGAAAACACGGGACCTCAGTTTAACGTCTCATCCAAAAGGCTACCACCACTCACGGTCTAATGGATGGGGGGAAAATGTTGGACCTAAAAAGGATGCTGGGTTTGTTCCTGTTTCCATACCCAGTAAACGCAGCCACGAATTATGGGATCTTTTACGTGCATATTTTGTTTTTTACGTGCGGAAAAATCAAAAGTAGTAAAGACATCAGCATGTCTCCGCTGTAGATTGACCCCCTATATCATAAAGATCCCCACCTTTCATCCATCAGACACAACTACCGAGATTCGAACCCATGCATGATTTTATGGACCTACAGGATTGAAGTAGAACGCTTTTTACCACTCAGCTATAACTTCCTTGATATGTAAAGTATACAGTTGTGCAACATTGCAAATACAAGTAGCTGCTTTTCAGACTGTGCCTTTTCTTCAGTGGATCGATGGTCTAGAGGTAACGCGCCTGTCTAGAAGGCGGAAAGTCCGGGTCGAAGAGTGCAGTGGTTCGAATCCCGTTTGGGCCCAAAATTTTTCCCTCATCCATTAGACGATGAATGGTGGTATGGACGCTAGTCTTTCGGATGAGACGATAAACCGAGATCCCGTGTGTTACACATCATTATTTATCGCACGTAAAAGAACCCACGGCAACAAGAGAGTTTGTCTATGGCAAAATTCTGTAGAAAATGCCCACTCTAATAGCAAAACAAATACAGTTGAAGACAGGAAAAGAAAAAAAAATCTTGACCCGCTTTCCCCGAGAGAGCATCCTGAATTTCACACAGAGAAATCTACCATGACTTAAAGTGGTGTGAAATGTAAATTAAAAAAAAAAGTAAAATGTACATTTGATACAGGCGGGAGGATAGAGTATATCCTCAAGTTCAAGTGCAAGCACACCAAGCAAAGAAAGCCGGTTTTGAGAATAGGAATCAGAGCTGTTTTCAGATAATTTCTTTTTTTAAAGTTCGTTACTGATCCTGGATAAGGCTCTTAAATTCTACACTGAAGAAACAAAGCGAACCTTGACAGAGCCTTTGAACAAAGAGCACCTCCTAATAGCCCGTGTTGTCGGTTTTTTGAAGGAATGTAAGAGGCTTTTCATAAAATATTCTGCAAATCCGTGGCGTATTGAGCGATTTTGTCTTGCTGGTGTTTAGAATATATCCGGATAAAAAAACAAACTGCTTGGTTTTAAATTGCACCTCACTGCATTCTATTGCTAGATTGTTTCTTTTATTCGAAGATCGGGTCACCATCTCTGAAGACAAAGAGGCGCCACAGGACAGCGCCACTCAATTTTCCTTGTCCTACCTGGGGTATTTGTTTACTGTATTGACTTGGTCTGTCTACACGTTTGTCTACAACGATGCTTTGCCATGGGGTTTCTACAGGCGCTAAATGAATATTATACACAAAAAGTTTATCATCTCATCCGAAGTTTAGCTCCAAGATGACCATTTATGATCTAGTGGCTGGGTAAAAAATCCGGCTGTGATCCACTTTCGTTTGTCGTTCATCAGATAGATAGCCTGGTCTGTGTGAGGGAAGCAGCTGCACACTGCAGGTCCCTCAAGTCTCCACAGAGCTTCTTGACCACTGGGGTGTTTGGGGTCAGGCCAGATCCTCTTTCGGAGTGCAGTGCCTCATGTAGCGGGCAGGACTGCAGCACATGTTCTGTTGTCCGGATGCCTGTCTGGCACGGGCACTGCTCTCTGTGGCCTATGTGGAGTTTTGTGTGTGGTACAGTTTGAACTCAAGGTTTTTCTCTCTCTGGACGGACGCTGATGGCTAAGTGGGTAAAAAACTTTTAACTACCACAGCGTAGATCCATGAAGTCCTGGATTCGAATCTTACTAGCCGTATCTAAAAATTTAAGATAAGAAAATTTTACGATCTACAAAGATCACTTAAATGGTACACTTGCCAATGCTTTTTGAGTGCACACATGAAGAGGATCAAACAATACATGTTCAAGATTCCGTGATGGATGTCAGCGTTTGCTGCTGTATGGAAACATGAACATACCCAGCATGCACCTGCACATGCAGAGGAATAGGATCTGAAAGGTTAAGCTTGTCCGAGAGAAACGTCCCTAACAATTCAGTCATTCATCAAGAAACTCAGATAGATAGATAGATAGATAGATAGATAGATAGATAGATAGATAGATAGATAGATAGATAGATAGACAGATAGACAGATAGACAGATAGACAGATAGACAGATAGAGAATGAAAGAGATAGAGAGAGATAGAGAGAGATAGAGAGAGATAGAGAGAGATAGAGAGAGATAGAGAGAGATAGAGAGAGAGGAGGGTGGAAGAGAGTGTGTGTGAGAGAGAGAGGGAAGGAGGGGTACACACGCATATACACATACATAACACACATACACACACACACCCCAACACACACACACTACACCCCCCCACACACACACACACGCACACGCACACACGTACACACATATGTACAGATTGATTAATCCGTGTTTGAGGACTCGTGATGCTGCATTTCTCTGTGAAGAGGGCCCACAGAGTAAGCAACAGAGTCTGTGAATGGACAGATCAAACCACAGCCCGTGCCGAGTGTGTCTGTCCTGGGGTCTGCCCATGGCTCCATTGATTCCAGCCCCAGCAATGCTGGCCCTAGGCCTCTGGGAAAACGCTTCTCTCTGTGCGTCTGAAGGAAGTTGCATGCCTGTGCGTTTTACGCAGAGATATCAACGCGTATGCTCACAGAGACACATACGAATGTGTGTGAACTTTCTGCACAGAGAGTCACAAACATACACACACACACGCGCGCGCGCGAGCGCGTACACAAACACACATACACATACACATACACACTTGTGCTTGTCCGTACGTGCACGCGAGTGCGCACGCGTACACACACACAAACACACACACACACACGCACGCACACACACAACCGGGCACGCACGCACGCACAAATGCATGAACGCACGTAGGCAAACACCAAAAAAACAAACACACACACACACACACACACACACACACACACACACACACACACACACACACACACACACACACACACACACACACACACACACACACACACACACATACACACACACTTAAACACGCCCGCTCGCACGCGTTTTCGTGAATTTTCTATGAAATAAAGATAAACCCGAAGATAAACAACCGATTTTTCGGCAAAACAAAACTCTCTTTTTGTTCTACAATATTTCTTTTTGCCACTTGTTGCGACAAGGATTGTTTTCTTGGCTCCTCGAATGACAAATTAAAGCAATAGACAAAAAGCAAATAAAACCAACATATCAGCCCCCAACCCCACCCCCCCCCCCCCCCCCATTTCACCAATAGCAGATCAAAACAGAGAAAACCGAAACAGTCGCATTCTCTTGTGGCCAAGGATTTCTGGTCTCGAGGTTTTTCTTTGCACTCTAAGTATTTGTATTGCTAAGCTCGCTCTTTTGATGTTTTTTTTCTGGGTTTATTGTTTGTTGTTTTGTTCTTTTCTTTTTTTTTTTGGGGGGGGAGGGTCGGGACGGAGGGGGAGGGGGTTGGTTTTGTTTTATGTATTTTATATCTCTATTTTATACCACATCATGTCACAGCATCTTTTTCTGCTCTCCTCTGGAATTAATTAATCAATTAATTAATTATTTCATATCAAGGATAATGGAATAAGCACTCATATGCTTTTCCCCTCCAGTCTCCGTGTGTTTGCATTTTGTAAATGTTGTCATCTTTTCCCAGAAGTCAAGCAATTGAGGGTACAATGGGTACCACCTGACACAAATAATTATAGTCAGGACCTCACAATATTCCTTGACTTCATAAATCTTATGTGCAAGCAGGCAGGCATATTGGCCAGCAACAAGCCAACACAAATCTGGAAAATAATCTGCGTTATTATTAAATTTTATCTTAGCAAAAGAAGACGCCGTCATCAAAACAAATTTGATAAAACAAAAGAAGTATAACTGATGAGTAAGTAGTCATATAAGTAGAGACTAGTATATATGTATCCTTCAGTGAGCGCCTATATTGACCACACGGGCTTATATATGCTTTGGAATACAACCCACGCGCGCACACACGCACGCACACACGCGCGCACGCAGGCACAAACACAAACACACACACATACACACACATACACACAAACACACACACACACAGTATCACCTCTACTACCCCCTCCCCCCACCCCTACCCCCCACCCCCCACCCCACCCCCCACACCCCCCTACTCCACCCTTCCATCACAACAAAAAGTGTGGTTGTTGTGGAGTGTGGTGTAGAGGCACTCTGTCACTGTGTCACCGTGTGGACACTGTCTTTGATCACTGGGGCCTCTGTGTGCACAGTCCATCTCTGCACAGCCGCTGTGCTCTCTGTTAGCAGCCCAGCATTTTTGCTCTCTTTTTTTTTTTGCCTTTTCACGTCACCGAACCTTTGCTAACGCTATGGCATAGTGGTTAGACCCCAGACCTGACGATTACTGAGGCTACAGGTTCCAGTCTTTACAGAGCCGTCTGTTTGAACTATGAGGACAGATTTTTGTGCTTAGGTTGGTTTTGTTTTTGCTTTATTCATAACTTAAAGGGGACGGGATAACTCAATGGTTAGAGCACTCGCTTTCCCCAAGCTGTATAAGGGGTATCAACCTTGTGTTGGGGGTTAACCCTGCGATAGACTGGCGTCCTATCCAGGGGGGAGTCTATGACTTTCAGTAGCTTAACGCCACAGAAACCAGGATAAGCACCGGCCTGATGAGCCTTAGGCTCGGGACAGACTTTAACTTTTGTAACTTTCCCCAAGCTAAGGTCAAATTAAGCAGCATTGAGTGTGGTTACCAAGTGGATGACGGACAGACAGGAGAAAACAAACAAACAGGGGTAGAGGGGTGGGGATGGGGGGGGGGGGTAGAAACAGAATAAATGAACAAACATTTGTATTCAGGGAAAAGAATAGACACATATAATAGCTTTTATTATTTTTACACACAGCCTTCAGAAAAAGAGAGAGAGAGAGAGAGAGAGAGAGAGAGAGAGAGAGAGAGAGAGAGAGAGAGAGAGAGAGAGAGAGAGAGAGAGAGAGAGAGAGAGAGAGAGAGAGAGAGAGAGAGAGAGAGAATGACAAGCAGACAGACAGACAGACAGAGACATAGACAGAGACAGAGAGAGACATGGAGAGACAGATAGACAGAGTGACAGAGAGGCAGAGGCAGAAATAGACACAGAGACAGATCGAGACAGAGAGGGACATACAGAGACGAGAGATAAAGACAGAGACACTGACAGAGATAGAGAGAGACACACACAGACAGAAAGAGACAGAGAAAGAGACAGAGACAGGGAGAGAAAGAACAAGAGAAATAAAATGGGAGACAGAAACAGAGAGAGAGTCGATCAGGAGAGTCGAAATGACTGAAAATACGAAGTGAAAGACAAATAAACGATTTAACAAGGAGATAAAAGGAACATTATTACACTGATTTGAATAGATCATCAACAATAGAAACAATAGAAACAATAACAACAAAGAAAAGCAACAAACAAACAAACACACAAACAAACACGTAAACAAATAAAACAAACATATTCATAAATGATCAACGAAAAGAGAAACCAGCATAAATAGACAGGAAGTAAATCAGCGGGACAGGCAGACGGACAGACAGACAGATAGACAGACAGCCCGCCCGCCGAGCAACCACACACAGTCAAAAGACGGTCAGGTAACCAAACTGACAAGCAGACAGACAAACAGACAGACAGGCAGACAGGCAGGAAGACAGAGAGACAGGCAGAAAGACAGACAGACAAGCAGGAAGACAGACAGAAAGACTGACAGACAGAAAGACAGACAGACAGGCAGGCAGGCAGGCAAGCAGTCAGGCAGGCATGCAGGCAGACAGAAAGATAGACAGACAGACAGACAGATAGGCAGGCAGCCAGGCAGGCAGACAGACAGAACGTCAGACAGAGAGACAGGCAGACGGACAGACAGAACGTCAGACAGAGAGACAGGCAGACAGAAAGAGGCCCAAGCGGAAAGCAATAAGCCAATCATGCCCTTAATCTTCCCAACACTTCAGACTTTTTGAAGGCCACCCAACTTGTTCCGCGTCTCTCTTCTAATTCAAAACACTCCCCCTCCCTCCTCCCCCCTCCCCCTATTACCCCACCCCTCCACTTTCCATACCTCTCCTCCCCTTTTCCATTACTGCCCTACTTACTCCTATCACCCCCTCCCCCCCCCCCCTGTATTCTTCCACCTTCTTTCTTCCTTTCCTCATTCCTGTGTTTTTCAGCCTAGGAACGAGAACATTTTTCGCAGACATCTCTCTCTCCTCTCTCTCTCTCTCTTCCTCTCTCTCTCTCTCTCTCTCTCCTCTCTCTCTCTCTCTCTCTCTCCTCTCTCTCTCTTCCCTTTGCAATGTTATGCTTCTGTATTTTCAGGTTTGTGTCATCAACAGTATTGGTCTTGGGGTAGGCTTCTTTTCTTTTCTATGCTGTTGTTAACTCTCTCTCTCTCTCTTCTCTTCCTCTTCTCTCTCTCTCTCTCTCCTCTCTCTCTCTCTCTCTCTCTCTCTCTCTCTCTTCTTCCCTTGCAATGTTATGCTTCTGTATTGTTCAGGTGTTTGTGTCATCAACAGTATTGGTCTTGGGGTAGGGCTTTCCTTTTCTTTTTCTATGCTCGTTGTTGAACTCTCTCTCTCTCTCTCTCTCTCTCTCTCTCTATCTCTTCTCTCCTCTCTCTCTCTCTCTCTCTCTCTCTCTCTCTCTCTCTCCTCTCCTCTCTCTCTCGTCTCTCTCTTCTCTCTTTCTTCTCTCTTCTGTTGCAATGTTATGCTTCTGTTTTTCTAGGTGTTTGTTTCATCAACATACTTGTCTTGGGTAGGCTTCTTTTCTTTTCTTCTGTTGTTGAATCTCTCTCTTCTCTCTCTCTCTCTCATCTCCCTCTTCTCTCTTCTTTCTCTGTTCTCTCTCTCTCTCTCTCTCTCTTCTCTCTTCGATCTTGCTTCTGTATTTTTCAGGTGTTTGTGTTCATTATGGTCTGTAGGCTTTCATTTTCCTTTCTATGCTTGCTGTTGAATCTCTCTCTCCTCTGTCTTCTTCTGTCTCTCTTCTTCTGTCTTCTCTCTCTGTCTCTTCTCTTCTCTCTCTCTCTCCTCTCTCTCTGTCTCTTCTCTTGTCTCTCTCTTCTCTGTCTGTCTGTCTTCTGTGTGTCTGTGTGTCTTCTTCTGTGTGTCTCTCTGTCGTCTGTCTGTCTGTCTGTCTGTCTCTGTCTGTCTCTGTCTCTCTCTTCTCTCTCTCTCTCTCTTTCTGTTGTCTCTCTTGTCTGTCTGTCTGTCGTCGTCTGTCTGTTCTCATCTCTGTCTCTCTCTCTCTCTCTTTTCTCTGCTCTCTCATCGTCTCTCTCTCTCTCCTCTCTCATCTCTCTCCTCTCTCTCTCTCTCTCTCTCTCTCTCTCTATCATCTCTCTCTCTGAGCACACATGTATGTCCACATATGCTGAGTGGTCAGCATAGATGGAAGTGAAACTGTTTTTAACCAGCTATCGAGAGAGAGAGAAGAGAGAGAGAGAGAGAGAGAGAGAAGAGAGAGAGAGAGGAGAGAGAGAGAGAGAGAGAGAGAGAGAGAGAGAGAGAGAGAGAGAGAGAGAGAGAGAGAGAGAGAGAGAAGAGAGAGGAGAGAGAGAGAGAGAGCAGACAGACACACAGACAGAACACACAGACAAACACACACACACACAGAGAAAAAGAAAACAGAAAGTGAGAGAGTGAGTTAGAGACAGACAGACAGACATAGAGAGATAGAGACCGAGCTGTATGAAGGTATTAAGACCACAAAGAGGAAGCAATAAAGAACTTACAATGTCCCCACTTTTCCGCCTCTTCCCTCAGGGATAAAAAAACAAACAAATAAATAAAAGGAACAAAAAGCAAAACTTTAGAAAAGCATTTTACCCAGAGAGAAAAAGAGCCAAGCAGACAGACAAACAGACAGACACACACAGACAGACAGGTAGACAGACACAGTTTTATGGAGACATTTGAGCCAACCAGCACGCAGACAGAAAGCAATAAAACCTTCGTAATGCCCTTAACTGTCCCTCTCTCCCCCAGACAAACAGACAGACAGACAGGCAGATAGACAGGCAGACAAACAAAACAGACAGATTTAATGGGGACATTCGGGATAACTGGCACACAGAGAAAAAAGAGTAATAAAAAAACTCCACAATGCTCTTTCTTTTATCATCTCTACCTGTGTAGGGACATGGTCGCTCAGTGGTCAGAGCTCTCGCTTTCCCCCAAGCTAAGGTTACGAAGCATCGAGCGTGATTACCAAGTGAATGGGTGACCGTTTGCGCACCTTGGTTTCAGTACAGTTCCCCAAGTTCACCCAGCTGTGAATGGGTACCTGCGTTCTTTAGGGTCAGGGAAGGTAAAGCAGCGAGGGAGAGGAGATGGGCGCCGTCCTCAATATGCTGGCTCCTAGAGAAGCTGAGGTCTCTGATGCCTCACTCTCCTACAACCACATAGATTATGGGACACCTTTACCTTACCTTTTAGCTGTACAGAGGGACAGACAGAGAGATAGACAGAGCGACAAGCCAGCCAGCCTGACAGAAACGACCATGGAGTTCTTCTACAGCACTCATCATTCCCTCTCTTTTCACACATCATCATCCATCCATCCACCCACCCACCCACACCACCCACCCATCATCCATCCATCCACCCATCCATCCATCCATCCACCCATCCATTCATCCATCTATCCATCCATCCATCCACCACCATCCATCCCCCATCCATCCATCCATCCATCCATCCATCCATCCATCCATCCATCCATCCCATCCATCCACACACATATACACAGACACACACACGCACACACATTCACACACACGCACGCACACACACGCGCACACGCACGCACGCACGCACGTACGCACTCACAAACGCACGCACGCACACACGCGCACACACATACGCATAAACCACGCGTGCACACAGACACACACATATATACAAACACACGTACACACACACACACAAACACACACGCACGCACACACACACACACACACACACACACACACACACACACGTTATCCACACACGATTTCACTTCCTTTTCCCACACTTCACTCGCATGAAAACCTCTACACGAGGCTTGAAGTTATGTCCCTTCGTGTGGTTTGAACAAACAAGTTACCTCCCTTGTTATTCTTTAAGATGAATTTTGTTTTGTCTTTTCACATAATAACATTTGATTCCTAGACTGTCACTTTCCTCCAGACGAGGTTTAGATAGAATTCTAAAGGTCTCCATTTCTTGATCACAAAAATTGTCAATTAGAATTTCTTCACCGCAGAATCAAATGATTGGATCCATGGAAATGAAACAGCTGCCAGAAAATCATTCCAGACTTCGGGGTAGAAACAGGAATTCCAACAAAAAGGGCCTAAAAATAATTCTATCACAGAGACAGGATCAAGACTGTATAATTTAATTATAGACAGCTCCGGAAAAAAACAATGGTATATTTTGTATTTGTTTTAATTCTTTGTGGGATATGAAGGATGGCAGTTTAATCATTTCATTTCATACCAATTTATGTCACAGCAGATTTCTCTGCGCAGAATTCTGGTTTCTCTCCCCGGTGAGAATGTGCCGCCACAAGTGTAGCGCCACCCATTTTTTTTTGTTTTTCTTGTCTGTAACTGTATTTTTTTCCCTATCAGAGAGGCTTTCTTCTTCAGAATTTTGCCAGGAACAGCCCTCTTGTTGCCGTGGGTTTTTTATGTGCGCTAAATAATGATATGTAACACACGGGACCTCGGTTTATTGCCTCATCCGAAAGACTCGCACCTAGACCGCCTCTCATGGTCTAATGGATGGGGGAAAAGATTTCGGTCCAAACGGGATTCAAACCACAGCACTCTCCGACCCGGACTTTTCGCTCTCTAGGCAGACATGCTACCTCTAGACCACAAAGCTAACACTGAAACCTTATGAAAACTTATCTAAAAACAAAGTGGAATCTTTTAAATGTTGTTGTTATCATTATTGTTGTTGTTGATTTTGTGCTGTCCCAGCTTAACACTCTGGATGTCACCCAGAATGTGCACTCTGACCCAGTCATCCCACCTGGGAATCACTGTGAGATTGAAATTACAACACTGTATGAGAAGTTTGCGTGTATTACTGTTTTTAAGTATCTTGTCATATAGGCAGCCACACTCCGATTTCAGAGGATATTTCTCCTTTATGAGACCTTGCAGGTTGTTATGTAAAGAGCTTGTCATGGCTGAAGGCAATTTGACAATATAACATTCTAGTGTAGACCTTGGCAATCAGCTGACATCAATAACTGACACAGCTGGTCTGAACCACGAATCTTTTAAATTTAAATAAGCTTTATTACGAGAGCACTTGCTTACCCCCAGCTAATGTTAAGCATCACCAAGCCTGGTTACCAGTTGGATGAGTGACTGTTTGCGCGCCTTGGCTTCAGTACAGTTCCCCCAGTTCACCCAGCTGTAAATGGGTACCTACCCTCTTTTGGGTCAGGGAAGGTAAAGCAGCGAGGGAGAGGAGATGGGCGCCGCCCTCAATTTGCTGGCGCTTGGAAAAACTGAGGTCTCTGATGTCTTGCTCCCCTACGACCACATAGGTTATGGGACACCTTTATCTTTTTATATGAGAAGTATATCAAGAAACTGAAGTTAAGATCTGTTTTCGTTATTGTGTCAGTTCTCAGTCGATTTGTGAGAAGTAGCTGGCGTTTATGTTCTAATATCATTAAAATTTCACTTGCAAGTGTCGCGTCAATCGCAAAATAAATATTGATTAACATGATGCAGACGCGTATTGCGCAAGAAAAAATGCTTTGTTAACAGAATATACAAAAGCTGTAAAACGCAAGAACATTTGCTGTACTTAATGCTAAAAATTTCGATTGGAAATAGTTTTTTTCTAAAAAAAAATATGTAATCATTGCCTATTGTGTGTATTATGAAGCACACCTTGATGTGAAATTGAAAAGTTAGCTCTAACGTGTATTGTTACAAGGTTTTTTAGTTTAAAAACAAATGTTAAATTTCTTGTTTCTATTTTCTACTTGTGTGTTTCCTTTGGTTTTATATTTCTAAAGTGCATGTTAGCATTCTTATACTTGCTTACGTCATTTTTGTTTTTTGTTCGCCTGCTTGTTTTTGTTTGTTCGTTTCTTTGCTTATTGTTCCTTCCTTTCATTTGTCTGCCACATTGTCATTTTTCATGCAGCACTTTGGGGAATGTTTCCTTTGTTGTTGCTTTACGTTGCCGCTTGTTAAGGCCATCTCTATTATAGTTGTTAGTTCCATATTGACTTATACGTGGAATTGGAAATTGGCGTGTTCCCCTCAGCATAGGGGCTGTATAAACTACTGTCAAATAACTGTCAAACTGTTTCCTTCTCTTCCAATTCGGTCTGCCTGTCTGTCTGTCTGTATCTCTGTCTGTCTGTCTGTTTTTCTCTGTCTCTGTATCCTAGTGTATGAGTGCTTGTGCGTGTGTGCGCGTGCAAGGTTTCGAATTACGTTGTTCCATAGATAGATAGATAGACAAACAGACAAACAGACAGACAGACAGACAGACAGACAAGCAGGTATTAGTTAGTAGTTAGGTAGTTAGATAGGTAGGCAGACAGACAGACAGACAGACAGACAGACATATATCTAGCTATATAGATAGATAGATAGATAAATAGAGAAATAGGTAGATAGATGCGCGCATCTACGCTGAAAAGCACGTGTTTGCGTACTAACACACGCATAAACACACACACACACAGACGTACACACACACACACACACACACACACACACACACACACACACACACCACACACACACACACACACACACACACACACTACCCCCACCCCCCCACACGCACACACACACACACACACACATAACACAGAGGCTGGTAATTACAGGTAGTTGGAGCATATCGAGTGATTATTGGGATCAATGTTCCAGACATCCCGCCAAAGCAAACTGCAAGCAGCCAGCGAACAAAGCAACACTGCTGCATCACTGCATCACCCGGCACCAAGATTCGGTAATGTAGCAAGCTGTCAACAATTAGTTCGCACCATCAAACAGCATCATCAGCATCAGTGTCAGCAGCAACAACTGCAACAGCAGCAGCAGCAGTAACTACAACAACAACAACAACAACAACAACAAAATCTGTCAATGACAATAACAATGATCACAACGATCAGCATTAACAAACAAATAAATAAAAAAATTAATTAATCAACAAGTAGAGAAACAATCAGCAGCACAAAAGAAGGGGAAAAAACATAAACAGTAACAAGCCAAATTTTAATCCGACAAAGAAATATTCGAAAAAATATGTAAGCAGAGAGACAGAAAACGAAAGATATAAAGAAAGAGATACATAATTATGTATGTTATGTATTTAGTCTTTTTTATTTCGTGTGTATGCAGTTGTGTAGATTTTGTCATCCATTTCCGCCGACACACAATGGCCTAGTCTTTTGAAAAGCGGAACGGGTTTTAACGTATGCGCAAGATGTTCTGTGTGCATTCGCACATAGAACATCGGTTTATAGTCTCATCTGAAGGACTTATGGGGAATGTGGGGTCGGCGCTGATGTTCTCCAGAGGAAAAATCCTCTTGAACGAGATTCGAACCCGGTGCAGCAGAGCACAAGCACATCACTCTAATAACTAGGCTATCCCGTCCCAGTATTATAGAGAGATAGATAGATAGATAGATAGATAGATAGATAGATAGATAGATAGACAGACAGACAGACAGACAGACAGACAGACAGACAGACAGACAGACAGACAGACAGACAGACAGACAGACATGTAGATAGATAGTTAAGTATTTAACCACGTATGAGACATTTACGCCATTGTAGATTTTTAGTTGCTTTCTCCATGGAAAAAAATGATTAGAAATGACTACACCAACGCACTGACAAATAAGTAAGCAAGCAACGAAGCAGACTAATGAACGATTAAACAAATAAAACAACAATCTATTATTTTACCTGTAGAATATGACATAAATATGAAACATATTTTTGAAAGACGCTTATAACCTGTCCCTTTTCATTTTTCAGGCGGATGGGGGTTTGGGTGAAGGGAGGGGGGGGGTAGTTGGGAATTGCTTCCCTTTGTGTTGTCTTGTCTCGTATAGTATCGTATCGTATCGTATCGTATCGAAGTCGTATCGTATCGTATCGTATCGTAGTCGTATCGTATCGTATCGTATCGTATCGTATCGTATCGTATTGTATTGTATTGTATTGTATTGTATTGTATTGTATTGTATTGTATTGTATTGTATTGTATTGCAATGCATAGTTTGTGTTATTGTGAGGGTTTAAAAAAAAAAAACTTTCTCTTACTGTACCACTAGACTGCGGTTTAATGTAATACCATTTAAGGAGTGTAGTGTAGAGTTCTGGATTGTAGTGGAGTGGAATGGAGTGGAGTGGAGTAGAGTAGAGTAGAGCTGAGTGGAGTTCAGTGGCATGGAGTGCAATGTAGTAAAAGTTTCATGACATATTTCTTTGTGTGAAAGTTAGCCTACTGTCCTCTGCAAAAGACACGTCCCAAAGTTTAGCAGTACCCATTAGCTTGTCATGTTCCTGGCCCTGAGTGTATTTCCTTTTTCTAAGGGGCTTAGGAGACGGGATAGCTGAGTGGTCAGAGCGCTCGCTTTCCCCAAGCTGGGGTTTTGCAGTATTGAGCGTGGTTACCAAGTGGATGGGTGACTGTTTGCACGCCTTGGCTTCAGTGCAGTCCCCCCATTCACCCAGCTGTACATGGGTACTTTCCATCTTTAGGGTCAGGGAAGGTAAAGCAGTTAGAGAGAGAAGATGGGCGTCACTCTCAATATGCTGGCCCCTAGAGAAGCTGAGGTCTTGACACCTCGCTCCCCTACGACCACATAAGTTGTGGGGACACCTTTACAACCTTTACTTAAGAGGCTGCTTTTTATATATCGGTTTGCCGAGAACAATGTCCTTATTGCCATGAGATTTTGGTCTTGTTTGTTTGTTTTGCTTAACTTTCTAAGTGAGGACAGACAGACAGAGGACAGAAGGACACAGAAGAAAAAAGAAAAAGAGTTCGAGAAGGATACCAAATGCCATAGAGACAGACTACAGAAAGGGGGACAGAAAAAACAGAAGAAAATAGAAAGAGATTTACAGATGATATCTATCTATCTATCTATCTATCTATCTATTTATCTATCTATCTATCTATCTATCTATCTATCTATCTATCTATCTATCTATCTATCTATCTATCTATCTATCTATCTATCTATCTATCTATCTATCTATCTATCTGTCTGTCTATCTATCTATCTATCTATCTATCTATCTATCTATCTATCTATCTGTCTATCTATCTATCTATCTATCTATCTGTCTATCTATCTATCTATCTATCTATCTATCTATCTACCTACCTACCTACCTACCTACCTAACTACCTACCCACCTACCCACCCACCCACCCACCTACCTACCTATCTATCTATCTATCTATCTATCTATCTATCTATCTATCTATCTATCTATCTATCTATCTATCTATCTATCGATCTATCTATCTATCTATCTATCTATCTATCTATCTATCTATCAGAGACAGAGAGACCGAACAGACAGAGGAGGGTAGGCCAGACAAAGGCAGAAAGAGTCATAAACAAACCACAGACAGACAGACAGACAGACAGACAGACAGACCGACGGACGGACCGACGGACGGACAGACAGAC
>CM060321.1:60987954-60997954 GCA_030674155.1 Stramonita haemastoma | reverse complement strand
CAGGTATGAAGAGGCAGAAAAATCAGAGAGAGAGAGAGAGAAAGAGAGAGAGAGAGAGAGAGAGAGAGAGAGAGAGAGAGAGAGAGAGAGAGAGAGAGAGAGAGAGAGAGAGAGAGAGAGAGAGAGAGGGGAGAGAGAGAGAGAGAGAGAGAGAGAACACTGAACACTGAACACTGAAATGGTTTTAATTGCACATCGGCCTTGGGCCACAATACAATGCACAGAGGATTTTGGAAAGCATCACGATATAACGCATTGCATAACACACAGTAATCAACATTCGATACATATTTATGCATTTATAGCATACTGAACAGATGTAAGGTGCTGATTAGGTAAGTTTGCTGAGTTTTCACTTCTCTAGTATTATTGGAATCAAGATTACGGATAACTACAAGAACATGGTGAAAAATGTTCCATACTTTGTGGTTACTTCTATGAAAATGAAAGATTTTGTTTTCGTCCTGTGGTGGCCTACTACTCTCACATCTCAATACTTATGTAACTTTTCTTCCTTCTGATGATATACAACAAAACCACATTTGCAAAAAAAAAAAATGTCTTTCTTCGTCATTATTTGTTTGTCCTTGAATGCAAAACTGTTAACATTCTATATCACCCACCATTCCACGCATTTTGCTGCACACTGATGCACCAAGCTTTTATGCAAATGAAACATGTTGAGAAACACAAAAAATACTTTACAATCACATCAAACCAAACACAGCTACTGGACAGACTATTAAGGAAACATTTGTAATGTAGCCTACATTTTACATTAAGTTGATGATAGGCTAGTTATCACGGTAGAGATGCAGATTAGAATACCAGTGTTGCACAACAACATTGACCCTGTAATAGTCCATTGGAGTTGTTTGCTGGTATTGCATAAAAAAGAAAGTTGATACTTCAAATCAATAGGCAGTTACACTCACATAGATGTACAGGTCATGATAAGCTCAAATGCCTTAAAATATTTTCTTCCGTCTGTTGATTGCATGGAACACATACTTTGATAGATTATATCTATGGTTAGGGTTTGTGACTCTTAGCAAAACATGCAAAGGAAGATCTTTTGATTCCTTTAGAAATTTGGACCTCAAATCATCATACACTGGACAGGCAAACAAAAAGTGATGTTCATTTTCAATATGATTTTTACAGGATGGACAAGCTTTATCATGATTAGAATCCTTGTAGCGATTTACATTGTTATTCAGTGGCAGAACGTTGAATCTAACATGCGAAATAGCAACACGGAAGCAATATACATCAATATCTAGAATATATCGTTCTTTTTCAAAAACAGACTTGAATGAATTGTATGTTTGATATCTGTCACGTTCTCTGAGAGTGCCAGACCATTCTTGCGTAAACATATCCACAAGCCTCTGTTTAAATATATGCAGAAACGTTTTTACATTCCCAACACCCTGCTGTAACCAAACAATATTGAAACCAGTCATACATAATATTTCTCTTATTTTTGATACCCAACATTGCTTCCCAGTGCTGTCTAACTGTAGTAACATGTGATAGGCTTTATACGGTAATCGTTCTGTATTCATTTCTAACAATCTAAACCAATATCTTAGGCAGGTAACATATGAATTTACATAGAGTGGATACCTACCCAAATCTCCATATACCATTTTGTTGGGTGTCTTAATTGGGACTCCTAGAAACCTTTTACATGCACGCATATGGACTTTTTCTATGTGTTCTAACCTATTCATTCCCCATATTTCTGCAGCATATAACAATATTGGTTGTATTTTCATATCAAAGATTTTAAAATAAGTGTTTGCTGTCATTTCTTTATATTTTTGAAAAACTCTATTAAGCTGAACTACCCCCTTTTTGCCTTTTGTTGTTAAGTGCAATGTACCATTTTTAGCACTAATCATTGTTGTAAATTTAAATCCTAAATAACAATAGCTGTTAACTACTTCTAACCTATTACCATCATAGAACCACTTCTCATGTTTTCCCAAAAATCCCCCTTTCCTAAATACCATGACCTTTGTTTTATCAATGTTTACAGTTAATTTCATATTATTACAACATGTCCGTAAAATATTCAACTGATTCTGAAGACCACTTGGTGTTGTTGATATCAATGCAACATCATCTGCAAACAATAGGATAAATAATTCCATGATATCTGGGAACAATTGTACCCCATGTTTACCGTTTTCATTCATTTGGTTAGCTAAATGGTTTATGAATAATGAAAATAGTGTCGGGCTGAGTACACAGCCTTGCCGGACTCCAATAGGACAATCAAATATTTCGGTTAATTCTAAATTTGCACGTACACATGATTTTAATGAGTTGTACATAGCTTGCAGTGCAGCAAAGAATTTTCCTTTTACTCCTTGATCTGTAATACATTGCAATAGTTTATTGTGCTGAACAGAATCAAAGGCCTTTCTGAAGTCAACAAAGGCAACATAAAGTTTTCTACCTTTTTCACTCATGTGGTTCTGGATGACAGCATATAAAGTAAATATCTGATCAATTGTAGAATATTTTCTACGAAATCCTGCTTGGCATTCTGATATAAGTTATGACTTTCTAACCAGGTGTATAGTCGCCTGTTCAATATTGAGGTATAACATTTAGATATTATGCTTAGGAGAGAGATTCCTCTGTAGTTATCAACATCATTTAAATTTCCTTTTTTATGTAATGGTACGATTATGGCTGTTGACCATACCTGTGGGTAAATTCCTTGATCAAAGACAACATTAAATAATTTTGTTAGAAACATGACAACAGTATTACCACCACATTTTAACATTTCAGCTAAAATATCATCTATCCCACAGGCTTTTCTATCTTTAAGTTTGTTTACTACCTGAATAACTTCTGCTTCTGATATTTCTGTATCTAAAACATGATCTGTTTCCTCTAAGATTTCCATATCACTGCTAAAGTCCCTTTGTATCTCTTCATTATCCCCTTGAAAAACAGTTTTGAAATGTTTATACCACTCATCTGTAGTGATACTGTTTACTACCTTTTCTTTATTTACACAACCCATTTTTCTGAGTTCATTCCAAAAAATTGACCCATTGCTCATTTCTTTTTCCAATGCTTCAGTTTTATGTTTTCTGAAAGTGTGTTTTTTAGTTTTCAAAAGATACTTATACTGTTTTCTTGCTGTAACATATATTAGCCGATCAGCTTCTTTTCTAGTTGCTCTAAAACATCTAAGCTTCTTTCTACATTCCTTTTTTGCTTTATCACATTCATTGTCAAACCATTCTGACCTTTTTGCCCTACCAATACGACATCTTTTAAGCATGCATCTACTAGCTTCTTTTAAACTATCTACAAATACTTCTAAAGCACCATCTACATCACTATCTAAGTTATCAATGGCCATTTTCAAGCTGTTTTGAATATCTGTGCTCTCCCATGAATTCCTAAATTCATTTTCCAGTGCTGTATTCCAGATAAATTTTTCAAATTCAGCATTTACACTTCCTTTCTTTTTAATGTGCCAGTCATTGCCATTTCCCAATACTTCTGCCTCCATGACAATAGGCAAATGGTCAGACTCTATACAGTTTTCAACAACTAAGGCAATTACATGAATAGAGGAAAAAAGTTCAACAGATGTAACAAAATAATCCACAGTGCTTTCCCCAGAATGTCCAACATAGGTACAGCTATCATCAAAATCTGCTTCACTCAGTCCATTTAGTATAAAACAATCATACATATTACATAATTCAATCAACTGATCACCAAAGTTGTTGACAACCTTATCATGTGATTTCCTTGGAAACCAGTTTTCAGCAGGATTAGATGTTTCATCAAAGTCAGTGCTATTTCCATTGAAAGAATAATTCTTACTTGCTGTTCTTGCATTTAGATCCCCAGTTAACAGAACAAAAAAGTCTCTATACAAGTCATACAAATGTTCAAAACACTGCTCTAGCATCTCCATGCCATAAACATTCTGTTGGATATTCCAGAATGTAGAATCACATGGAGGTAGGTAACAACATATGTACATAATACTTTTTTCAGTACAGAAAAGATCTTTATGTATATTTACCACAACAATATTTTCTTGTTCTACATGAATACGTTCTACAAACTTGGAAAATGTTTTTCTTATTAGAACAATTACGCCACCAGAGTACCTCCCTTGGTGAGACAATTTTTTTGCCTTTGAGGTGAATATAACAAAATCGTTAAATAAGTTGGATTCAAATTCAAACCCTACAAACGTTTCAGTTAAACATATAAAATCATATGAAGTAAGGAAGTTAATGAAATCTACATTCTCTAGTTTGGGCAAGAGACCATTTACATTATAATTTAGAAATTTAACTGAACTATTATTTACATTTTGTACAAACATAGATTCATTTGGACATGCTATGGACTGTTCCTCTGTTCTTGAGGAGTTACTGTCTGACAAGGTGGCCCGGCCGAATCCCTATTTACTGATGCCTGTGGCATCTTTCTTTTTATGTTGGGACATTGACTGTTGTGGCTTGTTTTTGTCCTGTGCTTGATTGACAGACTCTGCCTTTTTAAAAGAATCTACAATATTGCCTTGACTGTTAGGTCTATTGGCAGTTTTCTTGTATGCTTGTCTGTTAATTCTAGAGCTGGATACAGCCCTTCTTGGTCGTGGACTGCGAGCAGCATGCAAACGTGTTGGGGTCAGACCCTTCTCTTTGTCAATGTGATCACATGTTTGTTCATTGTCTTGTTTGCTGGTGGAACAGATGTCAGTCTCATCTTCCCTGATTTTGTCAACTGTTTCAGTCATGTATGTCTGACCTTTATTTACATTTCTGTCATGTCTCGGTAAAGTTTCAGCACAACTGGTATCAAATGCATCCTCACTGATACAACTCTCTGTTCTAAGCTCAATAGATGCAGATGTGCCTTGAGCTTCAGTGTGAGGTTCTGTGATGTTAGCAGTGTCACTTATTATACTGTCATCATCATTTGTGTCTGTCTTGTCTCTGTCTTGGTCATGTATGTCAAGTTTTTCCCCAGTTACTTTGTCCTGTAGGGAGTCAACACTGTAAGAACCCTCAACATGCAAAGGATCTTCCATTTTCCTCAGTGCATGTTGAAGATTCAGGTCAGTCTTTTTGGCACTGTCTCCTTCCAAATGAACCATGGTACGCCTTGTGATCCTCTGATGCCCATTTGAAGTTTTGGGGCACCTTTCATGGGACTCTGCATTCACTGCACTAGGTTTTTTCACAGAGTCTTTCATTCTCACAATTCTTCTGTGGTCCAGATCATGTTGTTCACTTGCTCCTCCAGTTTGTACAGCACCACTGTAGGAGAGAACACCAGGAACCACTGGCACGGATGTCTTTTTTCTATAGTCCTGCCATCTGGGTTGACTCAAGTCTCTGGGTCTGTCTTTTCTTCTGGGACTATTGATTGGGCACTCCTCCAGGTCTGCTTGTCTGTGGCGCTTGTCACGCCACATGGTTTGATATTGATATGGTGATCTATATCTATCGCTGCCATGTCTTGGAAACAAATAATCACCATATTCATGGGTACTGTCCAGTTGGTGTCTCTCGGCCTGTTGACTGTGCTTTGCTGTAAACTTTTTAGTCTGGTAGCCATTTGTGTGCCAAGCATTCCCCTTTGTGTTGAAATCTGTGTGATTGCCAGCCTGTACTTTAGGCCAGTCATTTTCTTTGTGGCTACTACTGAATGATCTGGGCTGCTCTTTGTCATACACATACAATTTTCCTCCATGAAAGTAAGCGGTCTTCCCTTGACCGCGGTGGAACTCCAGTAAGTCCCGCTGGCGAGTGGTTAAGTCAGCAGCAACCCGAATACCACTCGTTCTCAAATCATCTCGCAGCTCCTTGTCGCGCAGAACAGCCATCTTGTCAGTCCAGTGGCAAAACTGTACAAGTATGGGCCGGGGTTCCTCACTGTGATGGCGAGGTCTACCAATGCGGCATGCCCTGGCAATGTCTGATTGTTGCCAGCTGGGTGAGGTTGAATGGCTATTTAGTACATCCACAATTACCTGGCTTGTTGCATGTTCGTCTTCCCACCTTTGCTCCTCAACACCAATAAACCTCAGGTTTAGAACTCTGGTATTCTGTTCAGCAGACTCTAGTTTTTTTTCAAGCGCCTCCATCCTGTCTGACATTAATGCTTTATCTTCTTTCAGTTCTTTGATGTCTTCTGTATGCACTTGTACATTGTCTTTCAGTTGGCTTAATTCAGTAAATAAACGTGAAAAACTGTCTTCTAGACTACAAAACTTTTCATCAATACTGTTCTTTATTCCTGCTAAATGTAACTGTAAGCCCTGTTGCATCTGGTCAAAACGAAAGTCAATAAAATACAGCAAGTTGCCTTGAGGAGGAACAGACATTTTAGAAGACAACTTTCAGGTGCCTGTGTTTGAATGGCAGTCTCAAAATGTCCACTACACACACACACACACACACACACTAGTGTCCACTCGAGAGAGAGAGAGAGAGAGAGAGAGAGAGAGAGAGAGAGAGACAGAGACAGAGACAGACAGACAGACAGACAGACAGACAGACAGACAGAGACAGAGACAGAGAGAGAGACAGACAGACAGACAGAGAGACAGACAGACAGAGAGACAGAGAGACAGAGAGAGACAGACAGAGAGAGACAGAGAGCGAGAAAGAGACAGAGACAGAGACAGAGAGACAGAGAGACACAGAGAGAGACAGACAGACAGACAGAGACTGAGAGAGAGAGAGAGAGAGACAGACAGACAGACAGACAGACAGACAGAGACAGAGACAGAGAGACAGAGAGACAGAGAGAGACAGAGAGAGATAGAACGAGAGAGAGAGAGAGACCGAGAGAGACAGAGCGAGGGAGGATCTTTCAATCAAGAAAATTACATTCAGAAGAATTGCATGTTTCGATCATTGTGACGGCAATCAGCAAAAACCATTAGTGATAACCACATTCCACATCTCCTGAGAGAGGTTTGCTTTTCAACGTGGCAGCACAGCATCAGTTAGGAAGGCATGCGCGACTGTAACGGTGAAACAATTGCTGTTTGCTTTGCAGATAGGCACTCACTTCTTTTGAGACCTTTTGTTTTACTGTGAAATTAAAAGAGACAGAACGATGGAGCATGAGACAACGGGATTCAAGATGACTAGAGATAACAGGATTATATTGTTTCTTCTAGATGATGATGATTGTGGTGATGAGAATGTTGCTGCTGATGAGCATGCTGATGACGACAACAACGATGGTGACGATGATGATGATAATCATGATCATGATCATCATGATTATGATGACGAAGATGGCGACGATGACAACGAATCAATTATGAATCTTTTTCTTATTTGTATAGCACAACATCTCAGCAGTGTAGCCTTTATCAAAATACCCCAAATCCATGTATGCATGCTCCCCTCCCTCTTCCTCGAGACGCATTCATTCACACGCATGTGTGCATATACATTATACCCATATAGTTCCTCCTCCCGATACATATGCACGCATGCATACACACACACGCGCGCGTGCGCGCGCGCACACACACACACACACACATACAGACTTACACACACAAACACCATATACGTACACACAGACACACAGACACGCATGTGGTTGTGCACACTCGCTATCAAACATTGTAAGGATGTATAAGGACTATACTTTAAGTGCTTGAAATTCATCGTTTTGTTTGTATGTTTCAGAGAGAATACAAGACTCAGATACAGGCAAAGATTGAGGTATAGAAGCACATACATATATACATTAATAATAAGACACACATGCACACATGCACGCGCATACACACGCACACACACGCACACACATGTTGAATCATGTTAGATAAACAATATTGGTAAAATGTTAATTTTTCTCTTTTTTCCTAGATAGCTGGCTTGATGAAAGAAAGCAAATCAATGCTTATTTAATGTACCATCTGGAAATAAGAATTTGACTTTGAATTGACACACAGAAAAATTCCCAGCATAGACTATGCGAGTGAGATCTTATCTTTCAACCATGAAAATTTATTCCTAAAAATCGACTGTTCCATTGGTTTTCAAACAAATAAACGAATAACATAAAGTAAACACATTTTCATTGGCCTGCGAGCAATCTGATTTTCGACCTAGCAACACTGAATGAGATAAAAACGCCTACGCAGCTGTAACATTGAAACAGTAGTTAACTGCCTTGCGGACAAAGGTGTGATCATTCTATGCTATTGTCTATGAAACAAGAGTGAGAGAGAGACAGACAGACAGAGAGAGAGAGACAGAGAAAGAGACAAGGAGAGAGACAGAGACAGAGAGAAAGAGAGAGACAGAGACAAGGAGAGAGTCAGAGACAGAGAGACAGACAGACAGAGAATGTGGCCTCGAACATTGATGCTCAGGGTAAATCAGTGGTTAGAACATCAGAACTAAGATTTCAGGTCATGCTAGATATCGTGGGTTCAAGTCTCTGTTGAGGCGTCCAGTCAAGAGATCCCCCTCATCCCCTGAAGTGTATAATAATTAATAATACATGGGAGCTATATGGCGCTATATATATGCAAAAACAAATCAAAGCACTCATTATGGTTTCAGTGCTCTGAAAGTCATCGATGAGATTATAGCCCGAAGTCCTCTGTGTGGATGCACACACGCCATCATGCACGAACTCGCGCTTGATATTGGGCTGTCACATCACGAATAGAATGCTCTAACCACTAGGTTGTCCCCTATCCCACTGGCATAAGTAATCACCCTTTCAATGTAGCTCCTCAATGACTCCCTATATCGTTAAGAAAAAATTAAAACATACGTAGATAGCAGAACATGGATAGCTTTCCTACACCTCAGCCTGAGCGATTGTATTCCCCCACTAAAACGCACGCGCGCACACACACACACACTCACTTACATAGACACACACACACACACACACACACACACACACACACACACACACACACACACACACACACACACACACACAAAACAAAACAAAAACACCCCCCCAAAAAAAAAACAACCAACAAAAACAACAAAAAATCTCCAAACTTCAGTCTTACAGGCATCTTTTAAGATTCGAACCCGCAACTCATAACCCCAAGACCATTACCACCAGTCCCCAAGCCTTATCTAGGGGGCTATCACTAGCAGGCAGTGTCCACACAAAACCCGGCGTGATGGACTGAGGTCTGGCCATAGGTCTGGAACCAGCGCCTGATAATGCCTCCCCATCAATAGCCCTTCCCCTGATTTAGATGTCTGCGGAGATTTCTGTCAATAAACCACCGTCATAGTCACTAGGAGCCAGGACGTCCGGATTCGCCGTTTTTTTGTGTGTGTTCTCATCTGTCCGGTTTTTTTTCGATTCGCCGTTTTCTTGATTTTTTGGTCTCCTTGTCTCCTCATTTCGCCGTTTTTTGTGTTTTGGGGTTTTTTTGTTAGTCATTATAGTAGTGGGGTTCTGTGACTGTTTTACAATTGTACTCGAGAACTAGAAAATCGGTATTGTTGTGTAAGGATACTTTTTGATTTTATGTGTGTGTTTTGTGTGTATGTGTGTGTGTATGTGTGTGTGTATGTGTGTGTGTGTGTGTGTGTGTGTGTGTGTGTGTGTGTGTGTGTGTGTGTGTGTGTGTGTTGGTGTGTGTGTATGTGTGTGAGTGTGTGTATGTTTGTCTGTCTGTCTGTCTCCTCCCCTCTCTCTCTCCTCTCTCTCTCTCTCTCTCTCTCTCTCTCTCTCTCTCTCTCTCCTCCTCTCTCTCTCTATCTCTCTCTATCTCTCTCTTTCTTTCTTGACTCACACAAACACACACACATACAGAGAGACAGACAGACAGACAGAGACAGAGGAGGACAGAGAGACAGAGACAGAGAGACAGAGACCGAGACGGAGACAAAGTAATCAATACATTTTTACAGTTTTCTCACTTTTCTTTCTTATTCAACCAACTTACACAAGCAGGCAACCACAATAAAGAAGAAAATCTGAAAAA
>CM060321.1:60977954-60980454 GCA_030674155.1 Stramonita haemastoma | reverse complement strand
TAACTGCCTCAAGTAATGTCCCAGGGCCGCCATGTAGGTAACACGTTTCTCTGCAAATGATCCTGGTAATCCATGAGCGCAAACAAGCCTAGGGATGATTTTGTCAATACTTCATACAGAAGAAAGGAAGCTGTTTGATCCTGGGGTAGGTTTGAGTGCAAACCTGCTACAGCTGCATGTGGCATTAGGTGTTTGACACATCGCCTATAACAAGGCAGGAGATCCTCTTTTTTAAATCTTTTTTTAGCTATTCCATTCCTAGAGCTTTGAGGTTCACTAATATAATGGTGAGATTTTTGCGTATGCACCCATTTTAAGGTAGCCGCATTTCGACCTCGGGTGTGGTTTTTTTTAACACGATACATGTGTGCATGCATCTACATTTAAACTTTGTTATCCTTTCTTATTGGCTCTAAACGGCCTACTTTAAAAAAGATGCAGATCAGGGTTTTAAGGTGAGTGCAAGATGTTCTTAATGTGTTCACTCACGGGACCCAGGTTTATGGTCGAATTCAAAAGAAATCGGGGCAATAGAGTCGGTACTGACGTAAATTCCAGGGGGAAAATCTGCTCGGACAGGTGTCTGAGTGGTAATTTGAACCTGGGCCGTCAGATAACGAGTTCAACACTCTAACTTGAAGGCTATATCGCCCTCCGGAAACAAAAAAATTGCTGGATATTGGGGGTAGGTTTAAGTGCAAACTTGCTACAGCTGCGTGGCATTGGTGTTTAGCAAACTGCACAAGATGAGGCGAGAGAAAAGAAGAGCCCTATAATCGATTGCAATGCCAGCTGTAATCAGTTTAGGTTGAATGACATTGGACAAGCGTACTTAATCACCCTCTATTCAACTTTTTTCTCCTTATCATGTGGGATTGTGTATTTTGCGCTTCCACCGTAGAGAAGCCATGAACTTTTCACTGTAATAGCATTCCCTTACCTACTGAAGATTCTGTGCTAGGAATTCCCGCTTTTCCATCCCTCTCTTTCTTCCTATCTTGTTCTTTTTCTTCCTCTCGCCTCCTTCATGTCTTTTTCTGTCTTTTTGATCCATTATCCTGCCCCTTTTTCTAGAAAGACTGAGAGTAGAACAATGTTTTACCTGACCGAAGTCGGATACGCTTGGCAGGGCTTGTCAGGCGCTTAACGGCAGCGCAATAAAGTTTCCCTCATATGACAGGAGTAACTGATGCTGCCAAAGCGTTCTGAGAAAGAAAAGGAGGAGAAATATTTTGCTCAGAGAGAAGGGAGACAGAGAAAGAGAGAGAGGGAGACAGAGATAGAGGAGGAGACAGAGAGACAAACAGACAGACTGACAGAGATTTGATTTGGTTTATTCTTTTATATTGAGGATAATGGAATAAGCACGCATGTGCTGTTTTACATCCAGTCCCCGTGTGTATGCAGTTTTGTAAATGTCATCTGTCCCACCGGCACACGATGACCTACTCTTACGAACTAAGTTGTGTTTTCATCCAGTCCCCGTGTGTATGCAGTTTTGTAAATGTCATCTGTTCCCACCGGCACACGATGACCTACTCTTACGAAAAGGGAAACCAGGATTAACGTGTGCGCAAGATGTTCTGCGTGCGTTCGCACACGGGGCCTCGTACCATCTGGAAATAAAATTTGATTGAAATTTGATTGATTGGTCGTTTAAAGTTTCATCCGAATGACTTTTCGGGAGAGTGGAGTCAGCACTGATGTTAACTCCAGAGAAAGAGAGACAGAGACAGACGGATAGACAGAAAGAGACACAGAGAAAGACAGACACAGAGAGAGGCAGAGAGAGGTAGAGAGAGGCAGAGAGGCAGAGAGAGAGAGAGAAGGGGGGGGGGGATAGAGAGAGATATACAGACAGAGACAGAGACATACAGAGACGGGGACAGAATGACAGAGAGAGACAGACTGCAACAGAGAGACAAAAAGAGACAGAGAGAGAGAGAGAGAGAGAAACAAAAAAGAGAGAGGGGCGGAGAGAACATTGAATTCTAAACTCTGAGCTATGAAATAGTTTTATTACTACATAGGCCTTGGGCCACAATACATCATGGGAATGAGGAGGAGCATGATTGAAAAGAACAGTGATTTGACCAAAAAGTAAACAATATCAGAGGCACAGAGAGAGAGAGACAGAGACAGAGAGACAGAGAGACAGAGACAGAGAGACAGAGACAGAGAGACAGACAGACAGACAGGCAGACAGGCAGACAGGCAGACAGACAGACAGATAAATAAAGATACAGATTGACCACCAACGAAGAGACAGACAGACAGACAGACAGACAAAGAGACACTGACCTAAAGCGGGTGCACGTGCACGCGCGTGTGTGTGTATGTGTGCGTGTGCCCGTGTGTATGGCTGGTTGCGGATGGGGGGTGGGCGGTAATTCAATTGGTACGGCTACCGAACAATACAAAAAGAGGCCAAGAAACAGGCATGAATTTGCATAATCAACATTTAGTAACAGAGTGAGCGAATGAGCGAGAGAGAGAGAGA
>CM060321.1:60970454-60972954 GCA_030674155.1 Stramonita haemastoma | reverse complement strand
GTTTCGTAGTCATTGACCAGCTGTCTCTTACCTCACTTCTGTCTTTCTTTTTTCCTGTTTTTTTCCCTTTAGATCTTGACTCTGTCTTGTCTGTTTGTCTGTCTGTCCGTCTCTTTTTGTATTGATTTTATGTATTGATTTGTTTATCTGTTTTATACTAGCAGCAACTAGAACTGTAAGTGTATCATAGGTAACAACAGTGAAGTAACAAACGCCTATAGGAAACAATAATAGCAATGACAAGAAAGATAGCAATAAAACAAGCAAACAAAACACCTACAACAAAACCAAGCAAACAAAACAGCTACAACAACTAACAACAACAACAAATGAAAATACAACGACATTTAATGACCAGCAGCAGCAGCAGCAGCAGCAGCAGCAACAACAACAACAACAACAACAACAACAACAGCAACAACAACATCAACAACGTAGCATCAGCAGAGTAAACGATCATTAGAGTAGGGGGGTTATTTTTACATAAAGTAAATTACCCTATTAGCTAAAACATGTCCATATACATTTCTGCATATCCAGTTTCTGATTAATTGATCGACACATTTTTTTTCAATTTTTAAAACGTTTTGGTCTGGCAATCTGGGTTTTTTTGTTTTTTTTTTAGACATGTCGTTTTGTCCTTTTTTGTTTATCTGTGCATAACAGCAGCAATAACTAGGAAGGACAGAAACCCCAAACAATAACAGCACAACAAACAACACAGAAGTGACAACTATAAAATGAAAGACAACAACAGCTACTATGACGTGAAAGACAACAATAGCGATAACAAAAGCAACGATAAGAACAACACTAGCATCTGCAGCAGCAGTAGGAACAAGAACAGCAACAAGAACATTAAAAATAGTAACAGCAACAACAAAGCAACAAAAAACAAGAGCAGTAGCAACGAGAAAAACACAAACAGCAACAGCGACTGTAGCAGAAACAGCAACAACCACAAGAACAGCAACAACAACAGCAAGAACAGCAACAACAACAACAACAATAGTAATAAGAACAGCAACAACAGAAGCAGCAGCAAGAACATCAACAACAACAACAATAACAACAGCAAGATCAACAGCAACAGCAATAATAGCAATAACAGCAACAACGGCAGCAGCAACAGCAACAACAGTAGCAAAAACAGCAACAACGAGAACAGCAACAACAGCAGCAACAACAGCAGCAACAATCGTAACAAGAACAGCAACAACAACAACAGCAACAAACAAACAGCAACAACAGCAGCAACAACAACAACACAACAACAACAACAACAATAGTAACAAAAATAGCAGCAACAGCAGCAGCAACAGCTACAACAAGAACAGCTACAGCAACAATAACAAAAACAGCAATAGCAGCAACAGTTACAACAACAGGAGCAAAAAACAGCAACAACAGCAGCAGCAACAACAGCAACATTAACAAAAGCAGCAACAACAGCAGCAGCAACAACAGCAACATTAACAAAAACAGCAACAACAGCTGCAGCAACAACAACAATAACAAAAACAGCAACAGCAGTAGCACCAGAAACAACAAGAGTAACAAAAACAGCAACAACAACCGCGACAGCAACAAAAAAATAACAACAATACAAAAACAGCAACAGCAGCAGAGCATCAGAAACAACGACGAAAACATAAGCAGCATCAATAATCATTAAGATGGAGTTCTCCTTTCTGATGTGTATTATTGTTTAATATTTTCAAGGAAAAACCAAATAAAACTGTTGCATGTGTACAGGTCAAGTCTTATTGCCTGGTTTTTTTATTTATTGGTTGAACTCGCTATCTCTCAGTATCTTTTTTTTTATATTCTGATTTTTTGAATATATTTTTCTTTCTCTCTATTTATACAGCAAATGTAAGACCCAAAATGATAACAACACATCATAAAGAAGAACAATGGGAGAAAAAATAGACAAAACGAGACAACAGTGATGACAACAACAGCAACAAGTACAACAATAGCAATAGCAACGAAAATAAGATTAACAACAACCGTAATAACAAACAACAACAACAACAACAAAACAACAAACCTATCCACTACAACACGAGCACTAACAACAGCAGCAGCAGCAACATGAACGATGCTTCACCAGAGCGGATAATCACCAACGCGTGGGGTGTGTGTGTGTGTGTGTGTGTGTGTGTGTGTGTGTGTGTGTGTGTGTGTGTGTGTGTGTGTTGTGTGTGTGTGTGTGTGTGTTGTGTGTGTGTGTTGTGTTGTGTGTGTTGTGTGTGTGGTGTGTATGTGTGTGTGCTTTGCGTGTGCTTCGTGCAGCGCCCAGCGTGTCTATGTATGTTTGTGTGTATGATGTCGGGATTATGTGTGTATGCCAGCGTGATTAGTGACAGGCATGTGTCTGAAAATGCATGTGCATTTGGCACTATTTGTGTATGATGATGTGTGCGCGTGCATCGTGCGTGTTTGTGTGTGTTTAAGTGATGTGATTGTGTATGTCTGTGTTCTGTCATCATTAAAT
>CM060321.1:60960454-60965454 GCA_030674155.1 Stramonita haemastoma | reverse complement strand
ATCCAAGTGTATGCTCCAACATCTGACTACGATGATGACCAGATAGAAGAATTCTATGAAGAACTTGAAAACGTCATCTCCAAAACGCCCAAAAAAGACATCCTTATTGTGGAAGGCGATTGGAATGCTAAGGTGGGACCTGATGCCTATGACACCTGGGCAGGAACCACAGGACGCTTTGGACTGGGAGAAACAAATGACAGAGGACAGCGGCTGCTGGAATTCGCAAAGAAGCACAAACTAACTCTGGCTAACACACTCCACCCTCACAAGCCATCTAGAACATCAACCTGGCACTCACCAAATGGTCTGATTCATAATCAAATTGACTACATTCTGTCACCCCAAAGATTCAAATCCAGCATAAACAAGGCAAATACAAGAACATTCCCAGGAGCTGACATTGGCAGTGACCACGACCTTGTACTTACCACCATCAGGCTGAAACTGAAAGCAAAACAACAGCCAAAAAGCCCACGCATAAGATTCGACCTGGAAAAACTCAAAGACCCAACAGTGGTTGAGATCTTCCAAGCCAACATTGGAGGAAAGTTCGCCGCACTCACAGCCATTGACAATGATGTGAACACATTAGCCAACAACATCAAAGAAGTGCTAACGACAGCAGCAGAAGAAACATTAGGCAGAAGCAGAACAAAGAAACAACCCTGGGTGACAAATGAGGTTCTTGACCTCTGCGACAAAGAAGAGAACTTAAGAAGCAAAAGTTCACAAGTCAAGAAGCCAACAACAAGTACATGGATAGCCACAGAGAAGTGAGGAAAAAGATGAGAGAAGCCAAAGAAGCGTGGATAGAAGAACAATGCAACAACATCGAAGATGGAATGGCCAAGGGAAACAGCAAAACAGCTTACAACACTCTGAAAGCACTAACGAAAACCACACAGCCTAAAGCCTCTGTTATTGAAGACAAAGAAGGAAATCTTTTAACGGAAAACAATGCCATCCTCCAGCGCTGGACAGAATACTGTGAGGGATTGTATAACTACCCACTACGCCCAGATACCAACATAGTTTCCAACAAACCCCCTGAACACCAAGATAAAGACCCACCAATACTAAGGTGTGAAGTAGACACAGCTATTAAGCAATTGAAGAAGGGGAAGTCCCCTGGAATCGATAACATCCCAGCTGAACTCATAAAAAATGGAGGGAATGAAACAGCAAGGCGATTCACAGACCTTTGTCAGAAGATCCACGACACCAAAGAATGGCCAAAAGAATGGACACAGTCTCTTGTAATACCCCTGCCAAAGAAAGGAAACCTCAAGCAATGCCAGAACTACAGAACCATCAGTCTCATAAGCCATCCTAGCAAGATCATGCTGCAGGTAGTCCTCAACAGACTGAAAAACCAAGCAGAAAAACTCCTGGCAGAAGAACAAGCGGGCTTTAGACCAAAACGCAGCACAATGGAACAAATTTTCAACCTGAGAATTCTGATAGAGAAGCATCTCCAACACCAAAAAGACTTGTACCACAATTTTATAGACTTCAAAAAGGCCTTTGACAGGGTATGGCATGACGGCCTCTGGCAAGTACTCAGGCACTTCAACATTGACAACTGCCTAATTGAAGTCATCAAGGCTCTGTACGAGAATGCAAGAAGTGCAGTTTTCATGAACAACCACGTGGGCGAGTTCTTCAAGACCACGGTTGGAGTCCGCCAGGGCTGCCTTCTCTCACCTGTACTCTTCAACCTCTTCCTCGAAAACATCATGACAGAGACACTGCAAAACCACCACACTTCCATCTCCATTGGTGGAAGACCCCTTTGCAACCTCAGATTTGCAGATGACATTGACCTCATGGGCAGCAGCAAACAAGAACTGCAAATCCTCACAGACAGTCTAACAGACCGAGCGAGCGCATACGGCATGGAGGTCAGTACAGAGAAATCGAAGATCATGGTCAACAGCGCGAGTAATGACAGCACGGAAATAAAGATGAATGGAGAAATATTGGAAGAAGTGAGCCAATTCAAATACTTAGGCTCCATCCTAACAAAAGATGGCACATCAAACAATGAGGTGAAAGCTCGCATTGCAACAGCAACATCTGCTCTAGTCAGACTCCAGAGGATCATCAGAAGCAACAACATCAGCTTCTGCACCAAATACCACCTCTACAAATCCCTCGTAATATCTATCCTCCTATATGGCTGTGAATCATGGACTCTGACAGCAGAGTTAGAGAGAAGAATCCAAGCATTCGAGAACAAGTGCCACAGAAGACTCCTCAAAATATCATACAAAGAACACAAGACCAATAACTATGTGAAAGAGGAAATCAAAAAGCGTGTGGGCCCCCAAGAGCCTTTGCTCTCCACCATAAAGAGGAGAAAGCTGATGTGGTTTGGTCACACCACAAGACACAACACCCTAGCAAAAACCATCTTGCAAGGAACAGTCGAGGGCAAAAGAAGAAGAGGCCGCCAAAAGAAATCATGGGTTGACAACATCAAAGACTGGACTGCCCAACCCCTGCAACGCCTCCTACTAGCCACACAGGATCGTGAAGCATGGAAAAAGATCTCCGTTGCGTCTTCTCTCATGTCCCCCCTACGTCCTTTGGGACATGGGACTGAGTGAGTGAGTGAGTGATATGTATTTGCAATTAGTCTCTTTTATTTACTCTGTATTTTGGTAGAGGCATTTGATTCGTGTGTCTGTATCTGTCTGTTCTAAGACGTTTTCGACTTTTTCCTGTTTTATCCTCGTTTAATTATCTTTTTTTGCCCTTTTTTAAATGTTTATTTATGTTTTCTGTATTTCAAAAGTTTTTTTGCCCTTGTCTGTCTTTTCTAACTTTTTTGTCTTTTTTGTCTTTTAATGTCTTCTCTAAATTATTTTTAGTCTTTTTCTGTTTTTTGTAAAGATGTGCATGTATTTTTCTGTCTTTCTTAACGTTTGTTTGTTTCTTCTGTCTTTTTTAAGGTTTATTTGTCTTCTTCTGTCTTTCTTAACGTTTGTTTGTTTCTTCTGTCTTTCTTAAGGTTTATTTGTCTTCTTTCTTTTCGTTTGTTTGTTTCTTCTGTCTTTCTTAAGTTTTGCTTGTCTTCTTCTGTCTTTCCTAAGGTTTGTCTTCTTCTCTCGTTCTTAAATTTTGTTTGTCTTCCTCTGTCTTCCTGAAGGTTTGTTTTTACTCTTCTGTCTTTCTTAAATTTTGTTTGTCTTCTTCTGTCTTTCATAAGGTTTGCTTGTCTTCCTCTGTCTTTCTTAAGGTTTATTTGTCTCCGTCTGTCTTTCTTAAGGTTTGTTTGTCTTCTTTGTCTTTCTTAAGTTGTGTTTGTCCTTCTTCTGTCTTTCTTAAGGTTTGTTTGTCGTCTTCTGTCTTTCTTAAGATTTGTTTGTCTTCTTCTGTCTCTCTTGTTTGTCTTTTACTGTCTTTCTTAAGGTTTGTTTGTCTTTTACTGTCTTTCTTAAGGTTTGTTTGTCTTTTACTGTCTTTCTTAAGGTTTGTTTGTCTTTTACTGTCTTTCTTAAGGTTTGTTTGTCTTTTACTGTCTTTCTAAAGGTTTGTTTGTTTTCTTCTGTCTTTCTTAAGGTTTGTTTGTCTTTTACTGTCTTTCTTAAGGTTTGTTTGTCTTTTACTGTCTTTCTTAAGGTTTGTTTGTCTTCCTCTGTCTTTCTTAAGGTTTGTTTGTCTTCTTCTGTTTTTCTTAAGGTTTGTTTGTCTTTTACTGTCTTTCTTAAGGTTTGTTTGTCTTCCTCTGTCTTTCTTAAGGTTTGTTTGTCTTCCTCTGTCTTTCTCGAGTTTCTTTGTCTTTTTCTGCTTTTGTATGTTTGTCTTTTTCTGTATTTCCCAACTTTTGCCCTTTTCTGTCATTCTCAGGTTTGTTTGTTTTTTTCTGTCATTCTCAGGTTTGGTTGTCTTTTTCTGTCATTCTCAGCTGTTTTTGGTCTTTTCTCTTTTTGTTCATGCCCCCTTCCCCTCCTCACATTTAAAAATATATATCAGAGTGTGCGTTTTCCCGTTTATTCTATAAACTGGGTCATTCTCTTTCTGATTTTAAATGTTTATCTGTTTGTGATACTGTTTCTATCTTTATAGTTTGTATTATTTCCCTCACTATTTTTTCTAAAAGTGTGTGTGTGTGTGTGTGTGTGTGTGTGTGTGTGTGTGTTGTGTGTGTGTGTGTGTGTGTCTGTGTGTCTGTGTGTCTGTGTGTCTGTGTGTCTGTGGTGTGTCTGTGTCTGTGTGTCTGTGTGTGTCTCTGTGTGTCTGTGTGTGCATCTGTCTGTCTGCCTGTATGTGTCTGTGTATGTGTTCTTGTGTGTGTGTGTGTGTTCTGTGTATCTGTGTATGTGTGTGTGTGTGTGTGTGTGTGTGTGTGTGTGTGTGTGTGTCTGTGTCTGTGTCTGTGTCTGTGTCTGTGTCTGTGTCTGTGTGTGCATCTGTCTGGATGTCTGTGTCTGTGATTGCGTATTGTTGACCATTTTTTCCGAAGGTCTTTGTTTATTATAGCTCTCTATTTATACCTGTCTGTGTATATATATCAGCTTTTTCATTTTATTTTTTCTTAGTTTGAAGACGTTTCTAAGTGTTATTTTTTCTTATCCCCCATAATGTTTTTTTGGTACGTTATTTGTGTGTCTGTTCTATGAATAGTTATACTTTGGTTATTGTTTGTATTTTGCTTTTGTGTTACTGCCTCTTTCATCTCTCTCTCTCTCTCTCTCTCTCTCTCTCTCTCTCTCTCTCTCTCTCTCTTCTCTCTCTCTCTCTCTCTCTCTCTCTCTCTCTCTCTCTCTCTCTCTCTCTCTCTCTCTCTCTCTCTCTCTCTCTCTCTCTCTCTCCTTTCTCTCTCTCTCTCCCTCGCTCTCCCTCATTCCCTGGCTCGATCAGATCTTTCCCATCAGTGTATTTGCTGTAGTATGTATGGTGTGTTGGTGTGTAAGCGGGCAGAGTAAGCCCCAGAGGATCAATAGGATGATGATTGGCTCCATTGTTTCACTTCCAGGCCCTAACCATCACCT
>CM060321.1:60952954-60955454 GCA_030674155.1 Stramonita haemastoma | reverse complement strand
GAATTAGGAGGGGTTTTTTTTATATCTTAAATTGGAAGTGAAAGTTGTTAAAGTTAATGAAACTAAATGATATGACAGTCTTAATATGACCTTCATGGTCTGTAGGGCTACAACCAGCTTAAAACAATGATGAGAATGATAATAAGAATGATAATAAAAATGATGATAACAGTAATATGGACTTTATATAGTTTTACATATTGTAAAAACACATCAAAGTGTTTGCATTCAACCTATTCTTACACATGCAACCAAATCACAAATCTAGTTTTAAACACACACACACACACACACACACACACACACACACACACACACACACACACACACACACACACACACACACACACACACACACACACACACATACATACACACACACATATTTTGTACACATGCTGCAAACACACAGCCATGCATGCATGAACATATTACAGCGCATGAGTATGTGATATGATATTTAGATAGGTTATGCAAGAGAGAGAGAGAGAGAGAGAGAGAGAGAGAGAGAGAGAGAGAGAGAGAGAGAGAGAGAGAGAGAGAGAGAGGAGAGAGAGAGAGAGAGAGAGAGATTTTATTTTATTTTATTTTATTTGATTTATTCTTTTATATCGAGGATAATGGGATAAGCACTCTTGTGCTTTTTTTTCATCCAGTCCCTGTGTGTATACAGTTTTGTAAATGTCATCTGTTCCCACCGGCACACCATGGCCTACTCTTACGAAAAGCGGAACAGGATTTGACGTGTGCGCAAGATGTTCTGCGTGCGTTCACACACGGGGCCTCGGTTTAAAGTCTCATCCGAAGGACTTTTGGGGACAGTGGGGACGTTCATTTTTTTAAAACAAAAATGTTCTTTTATTTAGTTTGCACCTGCATGTGTAAGTGTTTTGCTTTAAGAGTGGCATTTTTAACCAGAAAAGTGCAAGTGATTACTGTCTTCAAGCTGTGAATTTTTTTAACTGCTTATAAACCTTGTTTGCTTGCTTATAATTATTTGCAAACACAGTGTGTAGGCTATATGCCACGTAGGAAAGTCGCTCAACAGTATTTAGCGTTTTTGACACATTTTTATGTGCATGATAAAACATTTAGTTTTATGACAATATTACCTCCCTTTTGTAGGCCATCATTAACAGTTACATTCCTTTTTATTGCTTGAAACCACTTTGAGGTCCAGATAAAAGTTTGCATCTGGTGGAAATGAAGCATCAATTTTTATATAAAATTGTAGACTATGCTGTTTACCTGTCTGAGACAGGAACAGGTACAGGGACAGGGTGAAACCAAAGATTTACATTACGCTTTTTTTTCTATTTCTGAACTGATACAGGGAAAAACACCTTTAAAGTCTGGAATTATTAGTTTCATAATATGTTTCAAAACTATGCAGCTACAGCATTAGCTGCGAGTTAAGTATTTGAGATCTCTATAGGGATCGCCTCCTAACCTCTAATCCTCCTATGTTCGGAGGAGATGTGTTGTCTATCTTCCCATGTTAGGGCTATTTTTGTTTTTTAAACAAAGAGCTGGGAGATAGATAGCCTAACGGGGAATGGAGAGAACAGGTAAGTGGGAGGGAGAGAGATAGGTAAAGGAGGGAGTGGTAGTGGGAGGGAGAGATATAGGTAAGGGACGGGTAGTGGGAGATATAGGTAAGGGACGGGTAGTGGGATGGAGGGAGATAGGTAAAGGGGAGGGAAGGAGGGGGATTGGGAAGGAGGGGGATTGGTAAGGGTGGGTTAGTAAGGGGGGGGAGGGACAGAGTTAAGGGTTGTAGATTGGGGAGAGGTGATAAGATAGGGGAGGAGGGTTGGGTCAGGAGAAGGTAGGTTAGGAAGTAGCAGCACCACTAATCCTTAGCAATTACAGTGCTAATTCATCTCTCACAGGTGAAAATCAGTATTTGTCATAGTGGCTGTGTAGCTGTTTGTTATAAGAGTGGTATATTATACAGTAGTTTACCAGTGACAATTTTCTTTACATTGTGAATTCTTGTAATACATATGCACCTTGTTTACATGTGTTTCTATTTGCAAACGCGCCAAAGGTGCATGATAAAGCATTGATTGTACTTTATAAGTGTTTAAGTTAGGGGGATGAAGAGATAGAACAGGGGAGGCAGGGAGGGGATGTCAGCTAAGAGGGGAGGTAGGGGTAATTTAGGGTGAAAAGGTGGTAGAATGGGAGGGTGGGGGGTAGTAAGGGGTGAGGGAGGTCAGGGGAGGGAGGGGGCAGGTTTTGTGGAGGAAAGAGGTGAAAAGATGAGAGGAGGGAAGGGGTAGGTAGTTCATTAATTTATTTGTTCTTTTATATTGAGAATAATGGAATAAGCACTCATGTGCTTTTTTACATCCAGTCCCCGTGTGCATGTGACTTCGTAACTTTTGTCATCTTTTCTCACCAGCACACTATGGCATACTCTTTCAAAAAGCAAAACAGGTTCTAACATGTGCACAAAATGTTCTGCGTGCGTTCACACAAGGGCCTCGGTTTATAG
>CM060321.1:60902954-60942954 GCA_030674155.1 Stramonita haemastoma | reverse complement strand
TCAATTGCTGAAAGTCATATAGCACATCTACGTCATGGTCATGATTGTACTTTGCTGCTACACCTTCCTTTCCACCTATCATCAAATGTTCAAACAGAAGATGGTAAGGACAAAATTATCTGAAAGCAGAGATGTAAATGTCTTTGATTATTGGGATAGTACAGTATTGGTGTTGATATTTGTATAGCAGTTTTCATGCATGTGACTTGGTAGAATTTGTTTCATTTTTTGTGTATTTGTGCATGCGCCTTGAGCTTAACTGTTAACTTGAAATGCGCTGAACGCATACCCTGAAATTCCTAGAGGCTTATAATGTTATATAGTTTGTTTCTTATGTCTAATCTAAATGAATTAAGTGAGGTTGTATATGTATGGGTTTAACAGAAAGATAGGCAGAAAGACAGAAAGACAGACAGACTGACAGGTAGGCAAACAGACTGACAGAGAGGGAGGTGAATAAAAATTGCTTAATTTGTTGATTGATTGGGAATCTTTATTTATAAGGACTATAGATAGATAGATCGATAGATAGAGACAGACAGTTAAGTTAAAGTCTGTCCCGAGCCTAAGGCTCATCAGGCCGGTGCTTATCCCGGTTTCTGTGGCGTTAAGCGACTGAGAGTCATAGACTCCCCCTGGATAGGACGCCAGTCTATCGCAGGGTTAACCCCCAACACAAGGTTGGTACCCCTTTTACACCTGGGTGGGGTGAGAAAATAGCCGTAAAGTGCCTTTTCCAAGGGCACAACGCCATAGCCGAAAGCTGGGATCGAACCCGCAACCTTTAGATTACGAGTCCAACACCCTAACCACTAGACTACCGCGGCGGCAGAGACAGACAGACAGACAGATATACAGACAGATAGACAGGCAGACAGACCCAGACTCAGACAAATACTAAGAGAAACAAAAACAAAGCTCTTTTTTTTTTAAAGTCGGTTCGTCTCATAGCTTCATGGCTGTCCGTTGGTAAGGGAGACAATCTGAGCTCTGAGTGTTCATTGACAACTCTCCAAATATCCGCCATGAATATTTCATGTCCCCACAGCCCGCACTTCATTGCACAGCACACACCATGCTTACAGCTGCCAATAGTCTTTCACATTTGTTCTGCTATCAGTATTTTGATAAACAGCCTGATACTTTCATTTGCAGCCTGATACTTTCATACGTTTGCATTCGATTCCAATCTTGCGCTGGCTGAATTGATATAAAATTTGTCAAATACCTTCCAAAAGATTCTATGGAGGTTTCACAAAGACATTTTTTAGTAAATGGCACAAAGAGCTAACAATAGTTGAACAATAGCTCTTATGAATAGAGAGAGGGTCGGCGGTCTAAAGGTAACTCACCTTCCTTGAAAGCAAAAAAGTTCAGGTCGGAAGTGTGCGGCTGTTTGATCCATTTTGAGCCCGGAACTTTTCCCCCATCCATTAGATCATAAGTGGTGATCTGGGAACTAGTCTTTCGGATAAGACGATGAACCCAGATACCGTGTTCTACACAAAATCATTTAGCACACATCAAAGAACCCAAGGCAACAAGAGAGTCGCCCGTAGCAAAATTCTGTAGGAAAAGACCACTCTGATAGGGAAACAGTAATACAAGAACAAGAAAAAAAAGATAATTGGTGGCGCTGTTCTTATAACGACCCCCTCTTTCCGGGGACAGATGCCAGAATTTCACACAGAGAAATCTGCCGCGACTTAAAGCGGTATAAAATATAAAAATGGAAACCTCACAATAGCTCAACAATCATAGTTGCCATAAAGACTTCAGGCCTACTTAGCTTTGACCACAGTGGGTCTGCGTAGAGGGCTCTCAATGGTTGAACTTTTAATCTCTATAAGGAATTCTGCATGGCTAGAAATTGTTGCTCAATGATTGAAGTTTTAATTTGTATAAACAATTCTATATGGCTTGAAATGGTTGCCATCTCTTAATTTTCATACTTAGGAATAAGAAGAAACACGCATATTACAAAGTCTTGAAAATATGAATAAAGTATAAGCTCCAAACTATTCATTGTACATTAACATATCAATGTGTACGCTTTTATGTACAAAACCAATTTATCCTGTGCATTGACCCAACAGAAATGTGAGGTCTGTATAGGTGCTAAGTTGAACCACTGTGTATTGGGCTAATTTTTTTCCTTTGATATCAGATGTGCTTGATGAACTGTTCAGATAGAGTGTATATAAGCTGGTTTGTATTGACACAAGCCAGTATTTGTTTTTTTATATTTGGAATGAAATAGCAGACTGATGTCTTTGAAATTTTCACATCTTTTCGAATCATAAGTACAAAATCAGAAATATATCTTTACAAAGAAACGAAAACACGTCTGTCTGAAAAAGAGATTTTAAAAAAAGGTTTCAGTACTTTTGCCTAGCTTTGAAATAAACGGCAAACATTGTAATCCTACCTGCATGGGTACAATCATTCTTAGTGTTAATTTTTCACTGTTGTTGTTTTGTTTTGTTTTTCAGACCCGAGATGTGTTGAAAAAAGCAGGAGAGGTCAGTGGGTTCAGAAGTATTAGCATGTGCGGGTATATTTCTCAACTGTAACCAAACTACAAAGGACAGAAAGAAAGACCACAACATTCGCATAAAATGAAACTAATCTTATTATCACAAAGAAGCTCTGGGCAAGTTTTTTTGTAACCTGCTTGTTTTTTTTCTGATTGATGCAAACTGCTTTCGAAGCATTAGAAATGATGAAATGAGCCACAATGTGTTATTGGATAAGGCTGATATCTTGTTAGCTTTCTCAATTAATGTGTGGTTATAACTTTGAAAGCCTTCATATGAAGCATATAATTGTATTTTTTTAATTTAAAAAGGAAGAAAAAGACTGTCCAGCAAGCAAGGAATAGATGGGGAAAAGACAGAAGATGTCGAGAGATATAGGGAAGGAGTTGGGGAAGGGGGGTTGATATTGACAAGGAGAAAAGACAGAGATAGAGACAGATACAGAGATAGAGGCAAACAGAATGATAGACAAACGGACAAGAGATAAAAAGCGGAGACAGACAGACAGAGAGAGAGAGAGAGAGAGAGAGAGAGAGAGAGAGAGAGAGAGAGGGGGGGAAGGGGGGCAGGAAAGTTTATAGCTAGCAGCATACAATTAATTGTTACTTGTTCACATCTCTTATATGACACTAAGTGCAGATGCAGATTGCCACAATCCCAAAAAAGCAACAATAATACTAGCGCTTTATCGCAGTTTTATTTCACTATCAAACAGTTAGATAGACAGAGAAACAGACAAGAATGCTAGGATAGAGACAGTGGTAATTGCTGTCAAAAGATTTCCTATAGGACCATTGGCCACTCGCATTCTGATGATATCTGTATTTTGTGATCAGGGTATTGAAGAACACGGCAGCCCATTGCTACATGACTCCATCCCATTGGGCAATAACTTCTTTGTTGTCACATCAGCAATGCCATCTCTTCAGGAAATAATGACACCAGGGTGACTTCATTAAGAAGGAAATCTCTGGCACATAAAAAGCACGAGTCTGCAGGCTGACAAATGTTAACAGGCTCAGTCTGCATCAAGTGCTCATTTTCATGATGCTTTCTAGATAACTGCATATTGCATAATGCAGAGAGACAGACAGACAGACAAACAAACACATAGACAGACAGAGAGAGAGAGAGAGAGAGAGAGAGAGAGAGAGAGAGAGAGAGAGAGAGAGAGAGAGAGAGAGAAGAGAGAGAGAGAGAGAGAGAGAGAGAGAGAGAGAGAGATGATCTTCTGATTGAGATGCCCCTTTATCGTCGCTTCTAGAACAGCCAAACAAATCTTCACATGCAGTTCCTAATAATTCTGTTAAAATTTTGCAAAAGTGTTTTAAAGACTTTTGACATCTTAATAGCAGTGGTGTCTTGGGGCTTTGGCTGTCAAACTACTTCTGATGTAACTTTTGACAGTCCTTTATTTCATTGTTTTACAACTGGCAGGGTAAATAATGAGCTATGAGAAAGCAGCATTGCGTTAATTCTGCCGATGTCTGAAAATGGTTACATATATTAAATGACAGCCAGTTGTTCTTCTATTTAGGGTTTAATTCAAATGTATATGTTTGTTCATCTTGTTCGACGATGACCTCCCAAACAGCAGAAGAGGCAGCTGCTGTTTCGGAAACTGGGGAGGAGTTTGATTATAGTGGATGTGCCTTGCCCACAGCACACCCTCATTCTCTTGGCCAAGAGGACACACACACAGTCAGCGTTGGAGATGTTCTCCAAAGGCCAACTAGCCCCAGGGCTGCAGCACATAAGGACTATACAAGTCAAGCCTCCTAGTCAGAGAGTCATAGTTGATCACTAAGGACTAAGCTGTAAAGTGGAATTCCATGAGTGGGAAAGCCACTGATCATACAGCTCTCACTTTGCTGTTGTCCCCATCCTCAATGGTTTAATGAAAATCTGCGATAAAGCCAAGAGCCTGAGGGCACATTCAAATTACACTGATACTTTAATTGAGATGTAACGTAACATGGTGTCTTTTGGTCTGTCATGAACTGGAATGATGATTCAAAGTTGAGGTATTATCCTGGACTGATCAACCCAAACTTTGGCTTTGAATAGAAAATGTGTTTGTGTTTGTAGTTTTGTTGACTGTTACTTTGTCGGTGTGCTCTCTGATCAAGTTTGAGTTAACTTACATTTGTGATAATTATGTACGACAATCTTGATACTTTCACCATTGCCTGCAATGTCTTTTCATACAAAGTGAGTTAGACACATACATTTTTCTGTGAAAAAGAAGATGATTTTAACAACTAATGTCGTACACTGCTAATTATCTATGCTATAAACTATGTTTGTGATGTAATCTTTAACTTTTTTTTAATCATAAGTTCATAAGCACTGGACGCTCAAACCTCAAATGATAAATACAAATTCTCAAAGAACAGGTGATGTATAACAGATGTCGTGTCCTCAATGGGAAAAGATATTTTTGTACTTATTATGTTGTTTTTGTTATAACCTTAAACTCAAGTGATGTAACAAGATCAGTGCAATATTATACATCATCATTTTCAGAGGTGTGTCATTATATCTAAAAAAAATACTTTGTATTTCTCATAAATAAGTCAAGTGAGGATATACATCTATGTTTGTGAATATTTTATTCAACAAGGTTGTGTGGTCATCCTCCGAGTAATGAGTTTCATGCTACCCCCCACAGGGAAAAACCAATATTCCCTCAGTGTTGGCCTTTCTCCCACACACGATCAGATTTGCTGTTCTGTCTTATCCTTGTGCCACACACACACACACACACACACACACACACACACACACACACACACACACACACACACACACACACACTCCTCTCTCTCTCTCTCTCTCTCTCTCTCTCTCTCTCTCTCTCTCTCTCTCTGTCTCTCTGTCTCCCTTTCTGTCTGTCTGTCCCTCTTTCTGTCTGTCTGTCTCTCTTTCTGTCTGTCTGTCTGTCTGTCTGTCTGTCTGTCCTTCTCTCTCTTCTCTCTCTTCTCTCTCTTCTCTCTCTTCTCTCTCTTCTCTCTCTCTCTCCTCTCTCTCTCTTCTCTCTCTCTCTCTCTTAATCATCAAGAATCAGTTCTTCTCATTGCTTCATGGTTGCCGGTTGGCATGGGAGACAATCTGAGCACTGAGTGTTCATTGGCCACCCTCTCCAATCCTCCATGAATATTTCATGTCCCACAGACCACACTTCATTACACACATCATGCGTAACAGCTGACTACAGTCTTTCAAATTCGTTGTGCAATCACCCCTTTGATCAAGATATTAATGTTTGTTTTCATGACTATGATGTGTTGGCTGAAATGGTGCGAGGCTTTACCTTATATGCCGTAGTAAGCATGTAAGCTTCATCATTGCTTAACGACACAAGTGTGAAGAATTAACAGATGATCAATAACCCTGCCAAAGCTTTACAATGTTCTAATTGTTGTCCATATCAGGAGTTTTAAGAAGCTGTACAGGAGCAGGTGTGCATAAAGTATTTGCACCAGTTAACTACCTTTTACCTTTACCTATACCAATTCACTAGTGATTTGCAAAAAATGGGTTTGACATAGTTTCAAAGTATACTTATTGGGTGACCCTCAAACATGAGGGTCATGTGTCTTGTGTGATCAAAATCAGTTAGGAGGAAACAGTTTTGTGTCCCTGTACACTTTGCATAATGCTGGATGTATTTTGCTGCCCAAAATAAAGCTTACTATTGTCTTGACATGGCAGAATCTTGACTTGCATGTGTCTATTCATTTTGTGCTTTTTGCATTCTTTTCTTTGACTGTGTTTGTTCTTTACGATTTCTTAAGTTTTCTTGTGAGATAAACATATTTTTGTATTCTTCTCTGGCCTAAAATAATACCATGGTGTTTTGGGTATTTCCGCAAAAATGGAATCCGGATAACAAAATTGAAATTTTCTTTCGAAATGATTGAAACAGCAAAAGATTTAGAAAAAAACAAATACAGGAACTAGTGCCCGTCTGTAAGGCACATTACAAAGCAATGCACCTACACCAACAAAACAACCCCTTCAGTTCATTTTCTGCTAATTACTGGTCACATCCTAAAAGGTACAGGATAATGCAGGAAGGGTCAGAAAGTTCAGCTTGCATTCATCTTTTTCCTCTGCATTTTTCCATCAATGACATGAAGAAAGGCCACGCCATGCACATAAAGAGGTATTGATCTTAAATGACGAAACAACCTTGTGCAAGTCTGTAAGGTGCTTGTTTCTGTTGGTTCATACAGATTGCTTTGTGACTATTGTATATGACGACATGACCTCCAATGTAGTATTGAACGAGGCCGAAGCATTGTTAGCTTTTTAGCTTTCTCTATGAATGTGTATTTCATAACATTTAAGGCGTGTTCTGTTAGGAGAGAAAGGGCACTGCTAATAAACACGGAAGAGCAGGAAGGAGAAAGGGAGGGGTCGAGCAGACAGATGAGTGGAGATTTGACTTGGACAGAGAGAGGAGGGGGGGGGGGGGGGAGGAGAGAGAGAGGGGGGGGGGGCGAGGGAGGGAGAAAGTGAGTGAGAGAGAGAGGGAGGGAGGGAAGGATGGAAGGAGGGAGTCAGAGAGAGAGAGAGAGAGAGAGAGAGGCAAGGCAAGGCAAGGCAAGGCAAAGTCTTTTATTCGAGGATAATAGATAAGCACTCGTGTGCTTTTTTACATCCAGTCCCCGCCCTTTTCAGGGATACATCAAATTGAAAATATACTAAACAATAAGACTTTACGCAGTACTCAACAACACACAAGAATAAAGGACACTATATATGATAAGGTAATAAAATGCACTCTTTCAGAAGACAAAAATCAGAAGTCACAATAAAAAAAATTTTGATTATGGAAAAAAAAAAAGAAAAGCGTTAGTAGATAAGGAGCAAACAAGAGAACAAAATGAATTAGACAACCGAAAACATCAATCCACCACTATCTATCAAAAATTGTACATGTAATATAAATCATACATTTGGATAAAAGGGATTTTTTTTTTAAACTAGCATCCTTATTGGAGGGGGGGGGGGAGACATACTACCAATAGAATTATAATTTAAAAAATAATAATAAAAAAACAACAACAACAACAACATAAAACATCCTAGATGTTTAAAAAAAAAATAGGCATATCATTTTTTTCAATCGGATAATGTTTTACACACACACACACTCACAGGAGAGAGAGAGAGAGAAGAGAGAGAGAGAGGAGAGAGAGAGAGAGAAAGAGAGATGAGAGAGAGAGAGAGAGAGAGAGAGAGAGAGATGAAGAGGAGAGAGAGAAGAGAGATGAGAGAGAGAGAGAGAGAGAGAGAGAGAGAGAATGAGAGGAGAAGAGATGAAGAGAGAGATGAGAGAAGAGGATGAGAGAGAGAGATGAGATGAGAGGAGAGTGAGAGAAGAGAGAGAAGAGAGATGAGATGAGAATGAATGAATGAATGAATGAAATGAATGAATGAGAATGAATGAATGATGAATGAATGAATGAATGAATGATCTTCATTTTTCAAGGGTTACAGAGTAAGCATTAGTAAGAGTAAGCAGAGTAAGCAGAGAGAGAGGAGAGAGAGAGAGAGAGAGAGAGGAGAGAGAGAGAGAGAGAGAGAGAGAGAAGAGAGAGAGAGAGAGAGAGAGAGAGAGAGAGAGAGAGAGAGAGAGAGAGAGAGAGATGCCACCGGAATGAAATGATTTCTATCATAGCGCAGCCAAAGAAAATTCGGCAGTTCCTCTTAATTCAAAAATGTGGAGGGGAGCTCTAAAGATTTCTGACATCTTAATAGCGCTGGAAGGTCGGTGGCTTTGGCATTTTTGTCATGATTCGGTTGTCAAATATTTTGGATTGCAATTTTTGTAAATCGCTTTTAGTACATCTGACAGGATAGCTGTTTGCTACAACTCGAGGTCCCGTATTTCAAGGCATGCAGAATAACCCACTAGAACCTGTTTCACCTTTGGAAGAACAGGCCACTTTTGCTGGTGGAAATAGATGATAAACTGAACAAAACTGCATTTGCATGATCACTGGATGTAGAAAAGCAAATAGAGGTTTATTCTATCATCCTCAAAATAAAAGAATAAGTTGATAAATAATTTTACTAATTATTAGATGTCTAGCAATGCAATACAAGTATCTTCATTTTTTCAGAACAGCTGGAATATCAGTTACAGATTATATATAATATTATATATATATATATATATAATATATATATATATATATATATATATATATATATATATATATATATCAGACAGCTGTGTGTTCATGTAGTGATGTCTTTATCAAAGTTTTATCGAGACTTTATTTTGCAGGTAACGGTGTAAACCATTCTTTGTGTCTTCTGAAGCTGCAACAGTGGTTCAAAGTGATGGGGGCAGGATTCTGGGTTGATCAATTTTAGCTTTGCTTTATATTCAGAATGTTTTTTTCACCACCATTAGTCTATTGCTGTATTTGTGTGTGTGTGTGTGTGTGCATGCGTGTGTGCATGTGTGTGTGTGTGTGTGAATGCTAGTGTTTGTGTGTGTTTGTGTGTGTGTGAAAATTGTGTAGCTGCTGTTTAGTTTCGAGCACATTGCACTCAGCACCTCGGTTTGTGGTCTTATCTGAAAACAAATCTGGCACAAAGACCTCTATTGAAAGTGCTGTGTCATGCATGCAGCAGACGGACCCAGTTACAGACAAGAATTATTGAAACACATACATCCCTCTCAACCTCCAGTCCTTTACAGGAGGACAATCATCAATCCATTCCATCAACTATTAGTCTGCATATGATATAAACATCTACCAAAAATACAATGCAAAGGAAGAAAATTCACAGACAGACAAAAGTAGGAAAGGATGAAAAGGAGAACAAACACACACACAAATGCTCGCACACACAAACGCATCCACGCACACATACACAAACGTACACACACACACACACACACACACACACACACACCACACACACACACACACACACACACACACACACACACACACACACATCTAGACACAGGGACAAACAGGCAAAAACAGAGAGATAGATCGACAATAATAATTTTCATCTCCAAAAATCAGTTTATCTCATTGCTTTATGGCTGTCGGTTGGCAAGGGAGACAATCTGAGGTCTGAGTGTTCATTGACAACTGGCCAAATATCCTCCATGAATATTTCATGTCCCCACAGCCCACACTTCATTGCACGCGTCACGCGTAACAGCTGGCTATAGTTTTTCACATTTGTTCTGCTGCAAGTGGTTCGATGAACAGACTGATATTTGTTTCTCTGACAAATTTGTAGTGGCTGAAATGGTGTGAAAACTTTACAATTATATCGAGTAGTCTGCACACAGGCTTCACAATGGCTTAACTGTGGACAACATGAAGAATTTACAACAGTTTGACAACAGTGTGTACTGAAACCTCACAATATTTCACAATAGTTTATATCAGTACTGTAAAGAGTTGTAGCTACAGAAGATATGTGTAAAGTATTTTTCCTGGAAAAACTATGAAGTTGTATTCAGACTTTGACATGTTTTGACAATATTTTAACTACCTGATTCTCATAGGTAGAATCATGAGTCTTGTGTGGTACTAATCAATTCAGAAGAGAGGTTAGTCCCCGCAAGTCCCAATCAGAAATATACTCTGAATTATTTCATGTACATTTTACACAATTCAGCTTATGTATTTCTGTGCGAAAATGTTTACCACTGCTTTGACAAGACAAAGGTCTGTGGTATGTATATGAGTCTTTATCGAAAGTAGTCTTTATCTATATTTCATTTGTACTATTCTCTCCTCAAATTACATGCACTCTTAAGATTCCATGTTGTGAAATAAACGAGATTTTGAAGTCTGATAGGGTCTACAACAATGGAATGATGCCTCTGAAATTCCAACATTAATTAAATGGAATATTAACTACATAATTGAAAATACCTTGTTTGACAAAAGAAGCATCAGTGTGTGAAAAGTGACAGATATAGCACGAAGGTGTAGACAGGCTTACCTGTGAGGAATGTGAATTGAAAATGTTTTTTCTGCCTGATCACAAACATTGCTAAAGTTTATGTTCAACTAGTCACTTCTCGGATCCAAAACTGTGATAAAAAATTCATGAAAGATCACTAGATTCAGAAGTATTGGCATATCCTCTTAAATGTTTCCTCCCTAACTGACTAACCAATCACAGCCATAAAGGCCATATTATGCATAAAAAAGTGAAACTAGTTTGCAGTCCATGATACAGTCTTAGGCCATCTCTAAAATATTTGTTTATTTTTCATGAATACAGATTGCTTTGTGACCATTAGAAATCTTGAAATGACATCCAATGTGTTATTTGATAAGGTTGAAATCTTGTTGGCTTTCTCGATAAATGTGTGGTTAATCACGTCAAAAGCTTGTTCCAGAAGAAAAGAGAAAAATATTCTGCAAATAAATGATCTAAAGAGGCAGAGAGAGAGAGAGAGAGAGAGAAGAGAGAGAGAGAGAGAGAGAGAGAGAGAGAGAAGACAGAGACAGACAGACAGACAGACAGACAGCAGACAGACAGACAGACAGACAGAACAGAGAGACAGAGACAGAGACAGAGAGACAGAGACAGAGACAGAGACAGAGACAGACAGACAGAGACAGACAGACAGAGACAGACAGACAGAGACAGAGACAGAGAAGACAGAAAGAAAGAAAGAAAGAAAGAAAGAAAGAAAGAAAGAAAAGAAAGAAAGAAAGAAAGAAAGAAAGAAAGAAAGAAAGAAAGAGAGGGTGTCTAGTTTGCAGTCTTTAAGGTCATTTGCTTTACAGCTCTAAGATGGCAAAAGGTGCAGATGCAAATGGAGACAATCAACTGAAGCAAATCAACAACAACACTTTATGGCAATGCCTTTCAGAAATGTATTACAGACCGGGTCAGATGGTGTGACATAAAGACACTTCATAGACACTCTCAGGTAGAGACAGTGTTTACGCCTGTCAATACATTTCCAAAAGGACCATTGGCCACTTGCATTGTGATGACATATGTATTTGTGATCAGGGCATTGCTGAACACGACAGCACATTGCTACATGACTCCATCCCATTGGGCAATAACTTCTTTGTTGTCACATCAGCAATGCCATCTCTCCAGGACCTAATGACATCAGGGTGACTTCATTAAGAAGGAAATCTCTGGCACATAAAAAGCACGAGTCTGCAGGCTGACAAATGTTAACAGGCTCAGTCTGCATCAAGTGCTCGTTTTCATGATGCTTTCTAGATAACTGCATATTACATAATACAGAGAGAGAGAGGAGAAAGAAAGAAGAGACAGACAGACAGACATGCAGACAGAGGCAGAGACAGAGAGGCAGAAAGGTGTATAGGTATTGTGCTGGCTTTGGTGTTATAGCTTTACTTATGTTTTGCTTTCTGTTATTGTGGGGTGTTTTTTTTTTTAGATTTGCTATTATATTGTTTGTTTTTCGTTTGTTTTTTGTTTGTTTGTTTGTTTGTGGGTTTGTCGTTGTTGTTGTTGTTGTTGTTGTTGTTGTTGTTGTTGTTGTTGTTGTTGTTGTTGCTGTTTTGGGGGGGCTGTTGGGGGCTGCATGTTACCTTGAACTCTACTAATATGATAAAAATCAGTTGATGATACGCGTGAAAATGTTCAGAGATGTGTAATAGTATACTGGGCCATGGCCTGCATCTTTCATCTATATCTGAGGTGAAGATTCAGATCAAGGGTTGTGGATTTATTATTCAACAGGGTATCGTGGTCATTGTCCGATAAATCTGTTTCGAGTTACTGCCCTGAGGATAGCTAATACTCTCTCCGCGTTAGTCTCTCTTACATCCTTGCAGTTTCTTTTAATCCTCGGTCAGTTTCTGAGTGCATACACGCTTTACCTGAGTGCACATGCATATGTTCGCCCGAACGCGACCGCGTATATATATATATATATTATATATATATATATATATATATATATATATATATATATATATATATATATATATATATATATATATATATATATCTATCTATATCTATATCTATATCTATATCTATATACATACATCTGTGTGTGTATATATATATATTCATTTATAAATGTGTGTACATATATATATATATATATATATATATATATATAATTATATATATATATATATATATATATATATATATATATATATTATATATTATATATATATATGGGAGGTGTGTGTGTGTTTGTGTGTGTGTGTATTCATGTATGTACTAGTGTGTTTTTAAGTCTCATTGTGTTCTCAGATAAGCCTTAGATACTCTGTGTGTGTGTGTGAAACTCTGCTGGAGCTCTACCCGCTGTTTGCCTTAGCCGACACATTCCTAATTCAAGGCAGCTCATTGGAAAGATCATAGAGAAAAAGAAGTTTTGACCTGCTTGAAAACGGCGGATAAAGAACTAGGTTGGCAGAAATAAGCAAGAGAAACAGAGAGAGAGAGAGGAGAGAGGAGAGAGAGATGAGAGAGTGAGCAGAGAGAGAGAAAGAGGAGAAGAGAAGAGAGGAGAGAGAGGAGAGAGAGAAGAGAGAGAGAGAGAGAGAGAGGAGAGAGAGAGAGAAGAAGAGAGAAGACAGACAGACAGACAGACAGGACAGAAGACAGAGAGACAGACGAGACAGACAGACAGACAGGACAGAAGACGACAGGACAGAGAGAGACAGAGAGAAGAAGAGAAACATTCCAATCGATAGAAGAATACAGAAATCGAGAACAGAACAGCCAATGTCCTCATGGCTGTTGAGTGACAGGGGAGACAATCTGGGCTCTGAAGCATTCAGTGACTGCTTTCTTTAATATTCCGCCCCGTGAATATTGTACATTCTTACTTACTGACCGCACTGTGGAGAATTCATAACGTTTATATCTTTATACAGTCTGTCAAATTCCTCCCGCTCTTACCACTTTGAGAAATCTGTGGTCATTGCTGTTTTCGCAACATGTTGCTTGCTGAACAGGAAATAAGTGCTAAAAGCAACGCATGCGCAGCGTACACAAGGGGCACTAAGTCAGTCCTTAAGAGGAACTGATTTGTTTTAAACGTTATCTGCGCATCAATGAAGCAGAAATAAAGGCATTCAAATGCGCTCATTGCACAGTCTTTGGTGATAACATTAGCGTCTTTGTTAATTACAGAATAACTGCGCAAAGAACCAAGAATTATGTCCATTCTTGTGCTGACAGCACCTTCCCTTTATCATATTTATCCATCATATATTGTGGAAGCTCTCAACTATTGCTTCCAAAATATTCAATGCATCAGAAGTTCTACAACAATATAACATTCTGCTAAACGACTATATGTATCATAGTGTTGTGGAAACAACTTGTAAAAATGAGCCAAGATTTAGCTGCTACTTGAATGCATTTTGTCTACCAGAAATATTGAAACGTGTCAAATAGTACTAGTCGTAGAACACACATCTCTATATTAAGGAAATGAATAATATGAATAACTACAAGAATCTGAGTAAGTTTTTCAACAACGAGGACTGTCTACTAGATATGATCAAATATGTACATGATTCTTTTTCCAGAAGAGCAAGAACATAGATACATTACATAAGAAAGAATCTACATCTTTTAAGAATGTTAAATACGTTTACGTTTGGTGTCAAATAAGTCTCGTTCTGACTTAATGGCAATAAAGTTTTCTGATTCTGATTCTGATTCTGATTCATCTCTAGCCAAACTGGAGTAAAAAGTGGCATGGTGTAGCAACTACCTAAACATACTTTAACACCAAACAGTCATCACCATGTCGGGAATGTTTGAACATGTCTCGAAGCATAATACAAACAATAGTCACCGTGTAGCATTGTCATGAACATAACCAAGCACCACAAAAAAGTGAAAAAACAAAATAGCTTGTAGCAGTTTCCTGATTACAGATGCTGTTCCTCATCCTATAATCTAACACCACTCCTCATCCTGTCTTCTTTGCTCTCTCTCTCTCTCTGTCTCTCTGTCTCTCTGTCTCTCTGTCTCTCTGTCTCTCTGTTCTCTCTCTCTCTCTCTCTCTCTCTCTCTCTCTCTCTCTCTCTCTCTCTCTCCACCCTGTCTCTGTCACAGCACAATCTGTGAACCTCCACAAGGGAAAAAGTGAAATCTCTGTGTGCTTATCTGGCTTGAAGCATTCCAGCCACACAGTGTCGGTCTTATCTGCCCCTGCACATGTTCGTCTCTCTTCCAGCTTCCCATGTGGGTGATATAGAGAGTCTGTGCTTGAGCATCCATACGTTCATGTGTTGTCGCACGTGCATATTTATTCAGAGTGTCTTTGCTCGCATTATTTGATGTTTTTTTAATGGAAGGAATGATATAACTCTTTGAAAAGGGTAAATGATCCGGCCGTTGACTTCAATTTATTTGAAATGTCTCATTTTTGTGTATAAAAGCTATTCAACTTTTCAAAGAAATTTCACTGGGGATAAAGACAGCAGAAATGTAGGGAAGATGTTCTTTTCTTTTTTGTTTTAAAAAAGGCTTATTTTTTCTAACGTTTTTTTTTCTATTACGTATAGTATGTCACACCACAGAAGACAGAAATGTTTACAGTCATGTACTCTGACATATACGCAGAAAGTATTTGAGACAGGATTCCAAACAATAGAAATGGTCTGAAAAAGTATAGATATAACAGCTACGCTTTCTTTTAGTTGTTTTTTTTTTCCACGAAGGTTTCTTCTTCAATTTTTCATCATTTTGTCTCTTCACTCCTTTCATATTTTTTCCTCTTTTTTTGTCCCTGGTGGTTGATGGATTGTTTTTTCAAATTCCCTAATATTTTCACAAGTTATTTTATTTTCAATTTGGAGGGTTTTTTTTATCAAATACACAGACCTATACTCACGTCTTTGCTTCATAAATGTACATTTTGTATGGTTTTAACTGAACTGCCTGTTCATTGCTATAGAACGTAAAAATCAACCCCCCCAAAAACACTGTTCAGAGTGTACTTTATTTTGGGCCAATGCAAATGCAGCATATATATATATATATATATATATATATATATAATATATATATATATATATATATATATATATATATATATATAAAGGTATATGGAAAAAGTGACAGCTGTTACCTGACATTCCAGGAACGAAGTATAGTATGATACAAAAAGCGAGTTTGAACCAGCTGCCATGGCGCTGTGGTTAGCGCCTTGGATTCCGGACTGGAAGGTCGCGGGTTCGAATCCCATAAGTCATAGGGATTTTTTCGGGCTCCGGCCGGCTCCTACCCAGAGTGAGTGTGCTGTGGGCTCAATGGGGAGACTGGGACCACACAGTCGAGCTTCATCCACTTTACGGATGCGAATTTGAGAGTGTTGCTCAAATTACCTGACCAACACTGCAGGTGTCTGTATCTATCGGGCCTGGTTGACGCTGGGATATATTATGACAGTAAGCGTAGAGAACAACCCTGTCAAGTAGTCTCAAAGCGGATGCACCTCCACAGCAGCATCATTACATCATCTTCATCATCATTGATCATCATGTAATAATAAAAATTGCCTCTGATTTGGTGGCCTCCATTGCTCTGGTCTCATGGTGACCTCAGATTCGGTTTCCCCATATGCTTCTGTGCCCGTGGTGAATTTGTGTCAAGGCCTTTGGGATTGGAGGTTCGCGAGGAGGCGGTCGTTGCAGAGATGTTGTGGTGGTCGCCACCTTGGGTGGGTGGCTCACTCAGTCTGGCTCCGCGACTGAGCTAATACTGTCGTTGGTAGGGGGCTTAGTAGGTGGTGTCCTGCGTATGTTAGCTCAGAACAGGCACCACTGAACACCACCAAAGTGACCCAGCAGCAGTGCAGGGCCCCTCTGGCTGGTGGCCCGGCAGCGGCCTAATATTGATGGGCTCCTGTGGACTCCCGACCCCGGGGGTGAGACACAACGAATCTGGGTATGGCTGTGGCGGGGAGATTGAAATGAGCGGCGTGGGAACAGCAGTACGAGAGCGTCACAGACGACGAGGTAGCAAAAAAAAAAAGCGAGTTTGATCTAGGCCAACGAGTTGCCAGTTATTGATTCAAACAAAGCACTCAGTCCTACATAAAGCTGTTGTGCTGTAAAAGATGATATTGAGATTAATTTCATCTATGACAAGTTCTTCTGTTCTTCTCTTCTCTTCGTTCTCTTAATGATTTTGGCGCGTAAAGCCTGCTGATCTTCTCCTGTGCTTTGAACTTTGCAGGAGGTTTGCCCACTGGCCTCAGCCGACATCCCTGAGAAAAAAAATGGGTAGGCGCTGCACATGTGGCGACGCGCTCTCCACGGGGAGAGCAGCCCGAATTCTACGCGGGGAAATCTGCGGTGACGCAAAGTGGCATAAGATTTTTAAGAAAGAAAGAAATAAAATAAAAATATTTCGACTTCAGAGCAGCTCATTTCGGTATGCAAGCCAGGTATGCTCGTGTTTACGTAACCCACGAATGATGACATGAAGTATGGGATCTTAAACGTGCACATTTGATCTTCTTTCTGTGTATGTATACGAAATGAATTAAGGCACAGGCATGTCTGTACTTGAAATTGACCTTGGAGACCGTAGAAATCCCCAGCTCTTAATTTACCAGACTCCGCCGAGATTTGAACCCACAACTTCATGGACCCAAGGGATTGAAATCAAACGGTCTTAACCACTCGGCTTTAGCATCTGTCATGTTAAACTGTAAGCAAAACGACCTGAGCCCCTCATCCCCTGTGAACCAATCCTCTAAAGTGTGGCTGTCTGTGTTGTGAAGTACTTGACAACTGCCATACACGCCAACTTCTCATTCCAGGGTGAACTTAACCGCCTCCCAGTGATTGATGTGTAGGGCAGAGTGCATGTTTGGGATAAACCCCGTGGGTAGTAAGCTGAGGGACTAAGCTCAACAACGATCACAACAACAACAGCAGCCACTTTTACAACCACATCAACATCAACAACAATAACAACAAAAACAGCCATAACAGCTACAACAAGAACAGAAGCTAAAACAACAATAACAACAAAATATCTGTGGTCTAGAGGTAATACGTTTGCCTAGAAAGCGACGACACGACCGGTTTTGACATGTACAATGGTTTGATTCCTGTTTGTGCCAGAAACTTTTCCCCCATCCACTAGACCGTAAGTCGTGGTTTAGGGGGTATCTTTCGGATGAGATGATAAACTGAGGTATTTAGAGCACGTAAAAGGACCCACGGCAACAAGAGAGTTGTCCGTGACAAAATTATGTAGAAAGAAGCCAATCTGATTGGGAAACAACTATATATTATGCATACAGGAAAAGAAAAATAATAATGGGCGGCGCTGCTCTTGTAGTGACGCGCTCTCCCCGGGGTGTCGATCCCAAATTTCAGGCAGACAAATCTACCGTGACTCAAAGGGATATACAATACAATAGGATGTAATACAATACAGTGCAGGGCAATACAGTGCGACACAATACAAGACAACGCAATGCAATACAATACTTTAACAATACAATGCAATGCAACCCAAAACAACACAACACAACGCAATACAACATAACACAATAAAACGCGATACGACGCAAAACAGTACAACACAAGGCAATACAAGACAATGCACAACCGAATAAAGAAGATGGGTTCTTACAGTGTCTATGCTGGGAAGAGTGATGCGGATCAAACAGAATCTATATATTTTATTTCCCTATCAGAATGACTTTTTTCTATATAATTTTTGCCAGGGACAACCCTCTTGTTGCCGTGAGTTCTTCCACGTGCGCTAAATAAGGATGCGCAAAACACGCGATCTCGGTTTTATCGTCTCATCCAAAAGACTGCACCCAGACCACCACTCATGGTCGAATGGATGGGGTAAAATTTTAGGGCCCAAACGGGATTCGAACCACCGCACACTCCGACCCGGACTTTTTGCTGTTAAGGCAGGCACGTTACCTTTAGACCACCGATCCACTGGACTGGAAGGGAATGAACCGCTACACGTCACACAGCAGGAACCTATAACTGGCAAATATATCAGCACAAACACCCAGCATAGCTGAGTACGTACGTACGTAGGTAGGTACGTACGTACGTAGGTACGTACGTACGTACGTAGGTGTCTTTAATCAGCAAACCATTGTGTATATGGACTAGCTACAAGCCTTCCGTCAGGAAATGAAGACTGGACACGAAAGTGACTGCTCTACACAATGAATTCATTAGGAAGATAGATACATCCCTGTCTTTGTGGCTGGAGGTTTGTCAGATTTGCAGTGTAATTATACCTGGGAGAGACGAGACTGGACGTAAAGGGACTGGGGACACTATCTAGAGTTCTGTCTTCCTTGATCAGAGAAACATCATCAGTGTCAGTGAGTTCTTCTATTTCTGCTGTATATTTACAAGAATTTTAAAAATGCCGAAATTTAAGATTAGATAATTTGCTGTTCTATTGTCCAGCAGATGAGTTGATATACAGTAGTGGAATTTTTGAAAGTTAATCGAACCGATTCTCTCTCTCTCTCTCTCTCTCTCTCTCTCTCTCTCTCTCTCTCTCTCTCTCTCTCTCTCTCTCTCTCTCTCTCTCTCTCTCTCTCTCTCTCTCTCTCTCTCTCTCTCTCTCTCTCTCTCTCTCTCTCAGAACATCCGCCTTGGAGGTTATTGTCGAACACGACGGACAAACAAACAACAAACAAACATTCCTCTAGCCTACAAAGTTCAATCTAGGCATCCCAATAAAACATACCTTCAAAGTCATTTCCATCAAATAAGAACACTGTCGTTTCAAGCTACAGACAACCAGTTGAACAGGGGAGGAAATGACTCCAGTTCAACCCTTTTACTGAACTGTTTGTCCATCGGTCAACATTAACTATACCGGATCTATGACAAGGTAAGATGATTAACTAGAGTACACACATGTAATTCAATAACCGTACTCTCTTGTGTTATATATCTGGTGATGGAATTGGAAAAAAAAGCACTATGGTAATAAGCTTGGAGAGAGAGAGGGGTAAGAACCCATGACTGGCTGATATAGTAGCACTGACAGCCTGCCTCCTTGCCTTAATATTGCTCCCTCTCTCCATCGGTCACTAGGTACAGATGATGCTGACCTGAGGTCAGGACACTGACTGAGAGAATGTAGAGTACAAATAAAATCCCATTCTATTTTGTAGGGATTGGGAGCTAGGAAATTCTAGTATCTTTTTTATTAAATCATGTCTAGGCCTACGTTTCGGTGTTGTCTTCTGTTGTGTACGGTTGTTGCTGCTTATCTACATCTCCCACAGCTTCATCTAAGTTTGTTTTTTTCACACTCTTATAAAGCCAACAGGTCACAAGGAGCTATGTTAGATTGCTGTGAGACTATCCCTTTGGTAGCAATCAGTAGTTCTTTAAATATGTTTGTGCAAGATTTTTTAGAAAAAAAAATGGGCATATATCAACATGATTCTGCGACATGAGCAGCCAGCCAAAGACAGATCTCTTATATACATTGATGATCAATGAGCAAGAAAAGGATATTGTTAGCTCGATGTCAAGCTATTTTAGACTATAATTATGACACAGCAATTTATTCCAAGCAACAGCCAGGAAAAGAGATACAGACTCGTGCCATGTCTGTCACACACATAGACACATACTGGAAGTGCCCAGTAAACTGGAAGTGCCCAGTAAACATTCAAGTGTTGACCAGTTTGTGGGTGTTGCACACGAAGAAAATATCTGAGTGGAGTTCTTTACAACTATGCTGTGCGTTCAAGGACTATCCTGAATGTAGTCTTTATCTTCCACAGTTGTTACCATCCAGTCGATGGCATTGGTTTTGATGGTTTCCACTAATGCGTGCCCTGTCAGCTGTCTCCATCCCTTCCCGTCCTCATTCCTTCAGCAGATTTCATCTTTCAACAGCCACGTCTATTCGGCTATGGTCTCTGTATAGGAAGATTGCTGTCCTACTTGTCATCTCCTGCCCTCCATTTTGCCCTCAGTCACAGTCTACATTACCACAAGGCAGAATGTTTTTAAGGTGTGTGCGAGATATGCTGCCTATGTTCGCTCTAAGGACATGGTTTATAGTCTTATGCGAAAATTTCGGGAAAGTGTAGTTGGCACTGATCACTGATGTTTATTCCAGGGGGGGGGGGGGGGGAGGGGGGTATCATCTTGAACGGTCATTTCTGTGGTGGCTTGAATCCGGGTCCGAAACTGAGTCCTCAAATCACGACAACCGTTACCTGCAACACTCTAACAACCACACCTCCCCATCCTCCATTAATAATTTAAAATCTGACACTGAACACTGAATTACAGCTGTGGGACATGATATTCCAGACCACTAACTCTTATCAAGGGAACAAGGGGACTGGATAGCCTAGTGGTCAGAACAATGCCTACGCAATTTGACGACCCGGGTTTCATTCCGTTCGCGGGATTTTCCCTGGAGTTAACATCAGTGCTGACTCCACTCTCCCAAAAGTCCTTCGGATGAGACTATAAACCAAGGCCCTGTGTGTGAACGCACGCATAACATGTTGTGCACGCGTTAGATCCTGTTCACCTTTTCATTAGAGTAGGCCATTGTGTGCCAGTGAACAGATGACAAGACTTAAAAAAAAAAAGCTGCATACACGCTGGACTGGACGCAAAAAAGGAGTCTTTATTTCATATCCTTGATATAATAGATAAATAATGATATCTCGTCATGTAAAAGCCTCACCCTGTTCTTTCCCTTCAGCTGTGGCAGCACATTCAGCCTGTGTGCCTCCTTGCTCCAACAGCCGAGTCACGTCGGCCCTGGCTTTTCTGGCATGTTTCAGCAGACTGTGGACCACAGGGTCATGGCGGCGAAAACGGTGTTCACAGACCGTGGTATGAATAACAAGCATTTTGAGGAATGAAGGTGATGGATGACTGGAATTTCCCATCCATGGAAGAAAGAGAGGGGACTAGAGACTGAGAGGGGATGGGAAAAAATGGATAGTAGATGAGAGAGAGAGAGAGAGAGAGAGAGAGAGAGAGAGAGAGAGAGAGAGAGAGAGACAGACAGACAGACAGACAGACAGACAGACAGACAGACAGACAGACAGACAGACAGACAGACAGACAGACAGACAGACAGACAGAAGAGGGGGGAAGGGAAGAAGACAGGAAGGGAGGAAGAAGGAGACACACGGACACAATATGCATTCACAGACTCAGACATATATGCACACGGGGATACACACACACACACACACACACACACACACACACACCACACACACACACCACACACACACACACACACACACACACACACACAGAGGATCTGTGTATGTATGCATGTGAGGAGCGTGCATAGGAGGCAGGGTGGTATATATATGCACGTATGTGTACATCTGTGAATCTGTGTGGCATCTCTGTGCTCGTGTGTAAGCATGTCTGAGCGCATGTGTGTACGTACGAACAAGCGCACACATGTACAGATGGATCATACCATAGCCTCCAGCCGTGTGTCAGCACTCTCTGATTAGGTCAGCCAATCCCGTTTCCCTTTTGTCCCCACAACATGACAAACCGTGAATTAACAGCAAATAACCCTGGGCGTGTATATACAAGGCATGAAGGAGAATCAGTTAATGGACAGGACACTGTCCAAAGTAATATCCTGAGATATATGTATGTTTGCACTATGTTTTAGATATCATAATCCGTTTTGTTCCTTGAATATTTTAGTAAAGAAATGATATAAAACATGTTACTTTCAGCCACATTTGAACGTCTCTTAGGTAACTTTACCTAACAAAATGCTAAAATGCTGAAGATCAAATACTCATAGTATTGTGCCCACAATCTTAAAATTGCCTTCGAAAATATATGCATTTCATTAACATGGGACTTCAATGCTTTATGAAAACCTTCTATTTCGGTAACTGTAAATACTTTTTACTACTACTACTACTACTACTACTACTACTACTACTACTACTACTACTACTACTACTACTACTACTACTAGCTACTTGCTGCTGCTGCTGCTGCTAGCTGCTGCTGCTGCTGGCTGCCTGCTGCTACCTACTGCCCGCTACTACCGATAAACAACCACCACCCCCACCACTGTAACTATAACCACCATCATCATCAAAAATCATAACAGCATCGAAAACAGCAGGATAATGTTTAAGCCCAAAGCTGACAAACTGCCTATCCAAGCTCACTGGAGGACAGGACTGCAGCAAAGGGTGTTTGCGCCTGCTGTGCATCTAGAATGACTAGAAGGAGGGACTGTGGTCACAGATAGATAATGCCTTTCACTGTCATCCTGGCTAAGTCTTCAGCAGAGATAGGTTGGCAGGTAGGTTGGTTTGGCATCAGATTATGGCTGTCAGGGAGAGAAGTTATAGACAACAAATTGTATATAAAAATTGTGGAAGAAGAGGAAAAGGAAGACGTTAGCGAACGTGTTTAAAATGTGACAGATAAGTAAACAGAAAATAGTAATGGAAGAGATAACAACAAACCGCTAATGGAGAATGTATTGAAAGCACAATCGATTTCAAAATGGAATATTTTAAATACTAGTAAAATAATATTCACTTTTTCAATGCCTGTGGGCAGATTTCGATTCTTCTTTCTGTTCTGGGGATGGGTACTCTTTATTGGGGTGTGCAAGTCTATAGTACTTTTCGATTTTGTTTAATATGGTATGTACAGAACATAGGGACTGTGATTCTCGTGTCGGACTTGCCAGCTAGGCTAGAACCGACGCTGTACCAGAATTAACATCTATAGCGCAACTCCATAATCTTACGAGATTGAAGGGTGCCAATACATACAGAAAATGGATATGCAAAATAATTGATACATCAAGTTGAAGGATGTAAACTAAATCTACGATTACAATACTTTTTTATATTATACATTTAATAAAGAGAGAACGTTGGAAGACAAAAGTATTAGTGACTGTCTGATGTTTTCAACCCACCTCCAGAATAAAGAGTGAAACTGTCAAAGATGAGTTTAGCGTGGCGGTTGAGCATTGGGCCTTATCATTCCCTTAAACAACAGATGAAACCGTCCTGTAATGTGCCCTCAAATAGTAAAAGAACTTAATGCATCAATACTGTAAAACCTGTATACACTGTACTGGAATCTACTTTCATGTGCAAATCAAATAAATCTTTGTATACTTATCTCTGTATACTTCTTAAGGAGTGGTTTCAATTTCATGCCCCCAAAAATCTTGGTCCCAAAGTCTAATTATCATTCTTTCTTTACATACTGTTAAAAAGGTAATTTTAAACCTCTCTGAAATGTTACTTGATATGTCCTGCTTGCGAAAGCACATCCACAACTAAAATGGGTTTTTTCCTCCACCTAAAACAACACAGTTTAGTTGGATAATCCTTATAACTTTAAACCATGACAATTCTTTGGATCAAACAAATTACAGATTGCCTTTACCCTTACGTCTGTTGACCTCCATGCTATACATGGTGCACTGTGAGGTCAACAAACTCTAGAGGTTTGCCAGGACACCGGTGCTTGTTCCAGAAAGGATCCCCCACGTCAGTTGTGATCTGCCGTGTTATCCATCTGATAGCTTCTGCAAGGGACTTTCTTATGCAGAAGCAACCTTCAGGAGACAGATTAGACAGTTCTTATCCCTTGTATGCCAAGAAAATATCCTGTTGTGATCATTGTTGTGTACTGATGGTTATCACTTCACTTCATGAATGCATGTATGTATGCTCTCACACATGCACGCACACACACATACACACAGTCACTAATGACACACACTCTAAAGCAGCGTAAAAACACCACACACACACATCACATCACAGTAGCACACCACACACTCGAACGAACCATGGTTTAGCGCTTGTCTTAGCAGCGCCAAACTTAGCAATATGAACAAATAACACAGCAGCAGAACCCACCCACCCCATCCATCCACTGAACATAACCAATGAGCACACTCCCACACCCCCCACACACACACACATACACAAAGCAACAGAAGACATACAGACAGACAGTACAGTACAAATGAAAGAAATACATACATCATACATACATACATACATACATACATACATACAAACAAGCACACACACGTACACTCGCCCACAAACGTACACACACGTGCACACATGTACACACACATACACACACACACTTTCATCTCTCTGTCTCTTTCTCTTTCTCTGTCTCTGTCTCTGTCTCTGTCTCTGACTGTCTGTCTGTCTGTCTGTCTGTCTGTCTGTCTGTCTGTCTGTCTCTGTCTCTGTCTCTCTCTCTACTCTCTCTCCATCTCTCCTTCTCACTCTCTCTCTCTCCTCTCTCTCTCTCTCTCTCTCTCTCCACACACACACACACACACACACATACACACAACATAGACAACAGAAGACAGACAGACAGAAAGACAAGAAACATGTACAAGAATGAAACAGAAGAAGTGATCAATACACAAGTCACGACAGTACAGTGCAGTACAGTACAGTACAGCACTGTCCAGTACTGTTGTTATGGCAATGGACAAAGCCACACAGGTCTACATGACTGACGGCCACTTGCCGCCTGTAGCCATCACCCACTTGGGGGTCCACACTCAGTCTGAAGACAACTTCAGTCAAAGATTCTATGCTGATATCTTTTGTTAGGGGACCAATAGCTCAGTGGTCAGAGCACTCGCTTTCCACAAGCTAATGTTATGCAGTATCGAGCGTGGTTACCAAGAGAATGGATGACCATTTGCGTGCCTTGGTTTCAGTATAGTCACCCATTTCACCCAGCTGTAAATGGATACCTGCCCTCTTTATGGTCAGGGCAGGTAAAGCAGCGAGGTGGAGAAGATGGGCGCCTCCCTCAACATGTTATCCCCTAGAGAACTGAGGTCTCTGATGCCTTGTTCCCTTACGATCACATACTGTTATGGGACACCTTTACCTTTCACTGTTTTGTACGTTTCTTCTTCGTGGTCATTGTCAAAGTTCAGACAGCACTTACTGTTGTCTGTTATATGAGCAAAAATGCGTTGCATTGCCGTTAACCCCCTGCAAGTCAGGCCCAGTACATCTAGCTTCAACATGGGAAAAAAACTTTTTATTTTTTAATTTGTATTTCTGATAAAAATAAAAATGGCAGGAAAATTGTCCAAGAAGGCAGACAATAGACAAAGAGAAGGTGTCAGGAAGAAAAAGAACATGGTAGAAACAAAATGAGGGATAGAAAAGAGGGATTCCTATCGGAAAACTTCCAGAAGGTGGGGATGGTGTTTAATCTGATTGGTACCCGGTATCTCTGTAGGGCATCTTACGCTTTATTACTACATACTGCGTAAAAAAAACGTGATGTGTTGTATATTATTGCTTTGTGACAGTTTGATAGAAAGATGTGTTTAGATAGAAAGATGTGTTTAGATAGAAAGATGTGTTTAGAAAAATAGTTAAAATTCTGAGTCTTTGCCACATTTTGGTTTAAAGTCTGATGTGATGGGGTGGGTAGCGTGCGTGCGTGCGTGCGTGGTGTGTTGTGTGTGTGTGTGTGTGTGTGTGTGTGTGTGTGTGTGTGTGTGTGTGTGTGTGTGTGTGTGTGTGTGTGTGTGTGTGTGTGTGTATCGTCATCAGTGCCATCATCGTCCGTCGTATTCATCATCAGTGCTGATACTGTCAGTTGTCATCGTCATCATCATCGTCATTATTATTATCTTCACCATTGGAGTCTTCGTTGTCGTCATCGTCATCATTACCTTTATCGTTGGCGTCCACGTTGTCGTCATGGAAGCATCATAATTATTGTTTCAGCAATAGCGCCAGCATCATCTTCGATTTCTTCCTCCTTTTTTCTCTTTGTTGTTGGTGTTGTTAATTTTGTTCTAGCTGTTGCTATGGTTGTAATGAACAGTGTCTAAAAGCTTGGGGGGGCCGACTGCAGTGAACTAGTTTACTTTTTTTGAAGCCATGGCCCACTTAGCTATGTGCTCCTTCTCTTCCTCCCATTCCTCATTTCAATCATTATGACTGCTGTCGTCGGCATCATCATCACGATCACCTGTATTTGTGTTATTTTGTTATTATCGTCGTCGTCGTCGTCGTCGTCGTCATCATCATCATCACATCATCATCATCATCATCATCATCATCGTCGTCGTCGTCGTCGTCGTCGTCGTCGTCGTCGTCGTCGTCGTCGTCGTCGTCATCATCATCATCATCATCATCACTCATCACATCATCATCATCATCCATCATTGATCATTGATCTCATCATCATTAATCATCATCACGTATTTATCATTATCATTGTTATCTTAGCATTGATTTCTTTAAAGCTGTTGTTTGTCCTAGGAATATTTTTACCATCATCCTGACTTTAAATGCTAAAACCTATGTTTCACTCATTACTAAAACTGTGTTCGCTTAGGTTTAAACTTTCCTTCTTCTATGCCTTTAAGTCTTCTATGCTTTGTCAGCAGTACAAGGACATATGTGACGCTCCACCACATGATGAGTCGCATTGCTTCAGACGTAAATTTTTAATTATTGACATGTTATTAGTCTGCAATGAAAAGGCTACTCAATAAAATAAAAAAAACAGATCAAAAATTGGACATTTCTATGAAAAACTACAACAAATTGAAATGATACACTGCAGGACATGACAAAATGAGAAATGGACAAGTTTAGCATCATAATAGATGGTCGCGATGAGGGCTTGGGAATCTTAAAAAAAATCCACGTTTAAAACGCTAAGAAAAAACAAAAGGTACATTGATATATCATCACAAGGTAGAATAAGGCTATAGTTTTATAATCAATCAAAATCTCAAATCCAAGCTTAGAATAATGGCTATAGTTTAATAACCAATCAAAATCTCAAAATATAAAAAAACTTGACCCCTACCTACATAAAATGGCTCTTGGCGGAAAAGTGGGTTAGGTGTGAAAACAGACTCATTGCGGGGTAGGGTGTCACATATTCTTACTTGTTCCAATAACCCAGTCACGTCATTGCTGGCTAGTCTGGCATGGCTCAGCAAGACTCTGTACAAGGCGACCATGGCTGGACAATGGTGTTGGAAGATCGTGATGTGAATGACAATCGGTTTTTGGAATGAAGGTCATGAATGTTTTAGATTCGCCTGGAAAAGGGCAGCAGACAATAGACAAAGGCGGGGGTGAGGGGGATATTGAAAGTCGAAGAGAGAGAGGACAGACAGAGACACAGGGAGAGAGAGAGAGAACAGAGACACAGGGAGAAGAGAGAAGAGAGACAGAGACAGAGACAGACAGAGAGAGAGACAGACAGACAGACAGATAAACAAACAGACAGACAGACAGACAGACAGAGAATGAATGAATGAATGAATGAATGAATTAATGAATGTGAATGAATGAATGAATACTCTTTTTCCAAGGGTAACAGAGTAAGCATTCCATACTTTTTTTTCATCCGGCCCCTTGCCCTGATTAGGGATTAGCACCCTCACCCTAAGACATCCCCCTCCCCCCAAAAAAAAAAAATCCAAAGTAACAACAGAACAGAGCAAAAGGAAATCAAAACCACCATCACCAATAATACAATTGGACCTATGATTTAAAAAAGTGATAGATATACATTCAACAAACGCATAATCCCCACTAAATACATTGATAATCATTTAAACTAAAGGAACAGGTATATATATTCACCAAACACGAACAATCCCTAACTGACCCTATGCATTATAGTAAGTGAATCAAGTTGATTAAAATTGAGAGAAGACAGCTGAGAAGAGACCAGCCCAACCAAAATGAAATACAAACTTATTAAACATCTCAACATATTTTTATTTTTTATTTGAAGCAATATTAGAAGGAAAAAAACAACAAAAAACCTAATAGCAAACACACATTTAAAAAATCAGCAACATTGTCATGTAACGCCCAAACATAGTATTTTTTAAAGACGCATTTAAGAACAGAGAGAGACAGAGACAGACAGACAGACAAACAGACAGGCAGGGAGACAAGCAAACAGACAGACATATAGACAGGCAGACAGAGACAGACAAACACTGCGGGTGCCTCTTTATCTTCTAGGTGACACACGTGCTAGTTGTACTGCGGCGCGGTCTATACATCATGGCACGCCCCCAGGGTAGATGTCTCCACTCTCTGATTAGCTCTGCCTCTCACTGGCCTGTCTTTGTGCTTTTTGTCCCCACAACATGGAACACTACTATCAATGAATGAATGAACAGTAAAAGAACCTCGAGTCTGTCCATCCTCCCTGAGAGGACGATATCGATCTATTGACAATATAGCTTTGTAAGTCGTACCATGATATTGAATTGAATTGAGTTGGATTGATTACTACTTTCAATCACAACAGATTTCTTTGATGAGAGCGTGTCTCCACCCATTTATTTTGTATTTCCCTTTCATCGGGTGCATTTGTTTCCCCATCAGATAGAGTTTTTTCTACAGAATTGTGCGAAGGACAAGTCTCAAGTTGCCGTGAGTTCTTCTACGTGCGCTGAATGCATCCTGTGCATGAGACCTCGATTAATCGTCTTATCCTAAAGACTATCACGCAGACCATCGCTCAAGGTCTAGTGAATGTGGGGAAAGGTTTGGTTAATGGGGATCAAACTCCCATTTTTTTCGTTTTCTAGGCAAGTGCTTTAGCTCTAGACCACGATCCACTTATCATATGCATTGACTCTGAATCCGCTGATTGAAGTGAGACACTCCAAAGTGATGTCATGATATGCATTACAACCTTTTGTTTTTGCTTCCAGGAGTTGAATGTCAAAACTTTGTATCAGTACTCTCTGCAAGTTTTTTTTTAAAACTGTGGGCTATTTTATACAAAAAATGGCAGCATGTCTCTCATAAAGATGCAGTCATTATAGTTTTGGGATGTGTGGGATGAACACTAGACATCAAGACTTGAAAAAACAGTTTGCTGTGCAAACAGGTGAGAAGCAAAGCAAATTAATTGTTTGCTTCTTAAGATTTATTTTATTGAAATCAGTCTTCTCGGCTGAACGAAATATATCCGGGATAGGTCGCCATTATGTAGTATGTATGTATGTATGTATGTATGTATATGTATGTATGTATGTATGTATGTATGTATGTATGTATGTATGTATGTATGTATGTATGTATGTATGTATGTATGTATGTATGTATGTATGTATGTATGTATGTATGTATGTATGTATGTATGGTATGTATGTATGTATGTATGTTGTGTATGTATGTATGTATGTATGATGTATGTATGTATGTATTGTTGTATGTATGTATGTATGTATTGTATGTATGTATGTATGTATGTATGTAGTATGTGATGATATGTATGTATGCTGTATTATGGTCAAGGGACCATTGTCCTGCTTCCTGCAAAGGTCAACAAACTCCTGGCCACAGCACGGGTGTCGCACTCTGGTAATGACCCCACGTCAATTGTGCATCGGACACCTGCGGACAGTGGTTTGTTTTCTGCTGCAGAGACCTGGCCTTGAGGAGCTGGAGGGAATGAATCCCTGTCCCCTGAATTGCCAGAAGACTGTGCTGAACTTATTATTCATTCATTTCTTTATTCATTCAATCATTCATGCTGCTCACAAAGACGGATGACAACACCCCCATCATGCAGCGTCAGTAGATATTTCTTTGCACTGTAAAAAGATTTTTAAGGACTGTTGTTACTCTCTCTTTCTCTATCTCACTTTGTCTGTTCTTGACGGTACGTCTGTCTCTGTCTGTAGGTATGTCTGCAGAGAGAGAGAGAGAGAGAGAGAGAGAGAGAGAGAGAGAGAGAGAGAGAGAGAGAGAGAGAGAGAGAGAGAGAAGAGAGAGAGAGAGAGAGAGAGAGAGAAAGAGAGAGAGAGAGAGAGAGAGAGAGAGAGAAGGAGGGAAGAGAGAGGAGAGAGAGAATAATCTTTATTTTCCTATCTTTCTTTTCCAAGGGTAACAAAGTATGCACATACTTTTCTTCATCTGGCCCTTGCCCTGGTTAGGGAATAGCAGCCCACTCCCCCTCTAAAAACAGAGAGAACAGAGACAGAGACAGAGATACACAGAGACAGCGAGAGAGAGCAGTCAATAAGACACTGACGTAGCCTTTTTTGTAGCTAGGACACAAATCACAGGAACTAAGGGAATGTTGCAAAAGAACTGATAAGTTCTGTCTGAAAAATATTTGATATCCACAAAGACAAAGCCAGATTTTCTAAAGAAGCTGTCCTACTTTCTTTCACCTATCTTTGTTAGATAACAGAAGAACAAAATTGTGCCGAGAAGCAAACACACACACACACACACAACACACACACACACACACACACACACACACCACACACCACACACACACACACACACACACACACACACACACACACACAACACACACACCACACACACACACACACACGTACAACACACGCATACACACACACACACAACTGACACACACACACGATATTTTTCTCTGGAATTAATGTCAATACAGACTCCACTCCTTTCAAAAGTCCTTTGGGTTAGACTATGAACCAAGGTACCATTTATGAACGCACGCAGAACATCTTGCCCACACGTTAAAACTAGTTTCGCTTTTCGAAAGTGTTGGCCAGTGTATGCTGGTGGGAATGGGTGACAAAATTGACTAAACAGCATACACACGGGGACTGGATGTAAAAAGCACATGAGTGCTCATTCTGTTATCATTGAAAAAAAAAGAATAAACAAAAAGAATAAATACAGAGAAAGAGAAGAGAGATCGACAGAGAGAGAGACAGAGAGAGAGAGAGAAAAAAGCAGAGCAGACGAGAGCAGACAGAGAGAAGAGAGAGAAGAGAGAGAGAGAGAGAGAGAGGAGAAGAGAAAAAAACAGAGAAGAGAGAGACAGTCAGCACAGAGAAGAGAGGAGATAGAGAAGAGAGACAGAGACAGAGACGAGAAGAAAGAGAAGAGATGGAAGAGAGTCTGTGCAAGAGAAACAGAGAGAACACAGACAGAGCAATAAGGAGTGAAACAGACTGGAGAAAAGACAACGAGACAGAAACAGGGAGACAATCAGACAGAGACAAAGAAAGACAGACAAATGACAGAGATCAAGAAAAGTAACAGACAAAATCTGGGAATCCACTCCAGTCATGTTGTCTACAGCCCCCCCCCCCCCCCCCCCCTCACCACACAGGCCATATTGGGGCTGTCACCCAGAATCTGGGGGGGAAATGGAGCATAAGAAGTGATCAATACACAAGTCACGACAGTACAGTGCATTACAGTATAGTGCAGTACAGTCCAGTACTGTTGTTATGGCAATGGGCAAAGCCACACAGGTCTACATGACTGACGGCCACTTGCCGCCTGTAGCCATCACCCACTTGGGGGGTCCACACTGGTAGAGAAGATGGGTTCAGCCAAAGACTGTGTTCGTGGTACTTGCTACTTTATGAATCAGAAACTTCTCCAAACCTCCAGTATATGTGAATGACTGTTTTGCAACGTTTTAATATATGAAAGTGCTTTAAATCCTAATCTTCTTCTTTTGCTGCTTCTGCTTCTGCTTCTGTTCCTCCTCCTCCTCCTCCTTTTTCTTCTTCTTCTCCTTCTTCTTCCTCTCCTTCTTTTTGGTGTTGTCATTTTCGTGGTGTTTTAATCTGTATGTAACAATATTGTTCTAACCTGAGCTTTATCATTTAATGAAAAGATAGCTTCTGTGATCATCGGGGCTACAAAACATATGGGTGGACTAGATTGATGTTTTCTTTATAGGCCAATGCTTCGTCCTACCAGAATAAAATATCCATTATTCGCCAAATTAGCCTGTCTATATTCACACGGGGCATATCCATAAACCCCACCTCTTTTTCTTTCTTATTTGCCACGTTAAATTTTCTCACTGAACCTCCATGCTAAGCTGGGGATATAAACAAAACGATGTTAACCTGTAACGTGGGAGGACAAAATATGACGAGAATAGCAAAACCTGCAGTTAAACTTTCTCAGTGCCTTTCAGCATTGTTTTTGCAAGTCCTTTGATCTTGTGACATGCCCGTACCATTTAAGTTTACGCTTCTTTTCGATTGGTAGAAGCTTTCTGTAGGGATCAATTGTTTGCTGGATTCATTTATGCCGTTTTCGCTGCTTATGTGGCCTCTGTAGGAAATGCCATGATCTTCAGAAGCATCTCATCTCTACTGCCAGTACTCTTCTCTCCAAATCTGCTATCAGGGTCCACAATTCACAGGCATACTTCTTATCATAATGATTAATAATCCAGCGTCAGACCGGCCTCAAAGGTGCAGATACCTGAAGTGATGGTCAAGTCATTTCAGTAACGAGTTGTATCTTTAAAGAGAATCATGCTTATCTGTGTGGTCAGAGTCTTCCCACTGAGCCCAACGCATACTGACACAAATTAAGAATCCATCAGAATGTCAGAATCTCTATGACCTCTGTGCCAATCCAACCTGCCACCTTCCAGCCGGAAATGTAATGTGCTGATCAAAGGGTCACACCTGTGGCCTGTAGTTGAGGTTGTTGCCATGGCTTCAAAACGGACAAACCAAACACTTCCGGGCAGGATGCAGATAACTAGTTCATGTTATCAAAGCTACAGTGCACTTTTCTTTGTCCTCCATTGTTCATGCTGAAAGAAAGCATTGTGTACACTAATCTTTCGGCCTCACAGAAGGGCATTAAAGTATTGTTGTGTTGCTTTTTGTTCTCTATCCATCACTCCTGACCAAGTTGTCACTTGCTGGAGGATTTTTTCCTCTCTTGAGGATTCCTGGTCTAGTGTTTCTTGAGATGCTGTTTCGATCTCTGTGTAAAGTGTGCACAACCCACTTCTATTTGTGCGTTCGTGTTGTGATAGTTCATGTCTTTTTTTCGTTCCCCAAGCTAAGGTTCTGAGGTTAACTGATGCTTGACGCTTCTTACGCAGCTATAATTATGCTCTCTCAGAGGAGAGCAGCACAAAGGTCACTCAGAAAACTGTCCTAACCGATCACGTTCTTGATAGCCCCGCAGATCATAAAGGTCGCACAGGGGCTGAGAAAACGCCGTCGTGACGGTTGCGATGCATAGTGCATGCAGTACAATACTGGCAATAAAATAGGGTGGTTGAAGCCAGATGTGCACTCCGACTATGTTTATCGACACAAACTTATAACGAACAAAGAAGAGGAGGAAGACATGAACAGGGATAAACAGCACTGAAGCAGTCCTAGTTGATGAAGAGCCTATAACGTGCTGTTGATGGAGTGATCCTATTACATGATTATTAGTACGTGGCAGCGTAAGTAGATAATGGCGCAAACGTAATTTACGGTGGCTTTATCCAAAGAAAAAGAGGCTGGCCACCAACATCTTACTTTGCTAACATCATTTTAGATCAGTGGTCTAGGAGGGCTACAGGAGATCGTAGAACTCAGCAGAGACAGAGAGAGATGGTGAACCCTGGTGGCATTGTGTGGAGCTCCTACCGAAGACAGCAGTGATGGAGACACCTGACCTGACCTGTATCCAAAGAATACAACACTTTCATTCTATAAGCTTATTGTCAGCCAAAAAAACCTATTTAAATTGCGTTTGCGCTGTTCTGTAATTATCCTGTCACTTTAAGATCATCACATGATATGATTATGCCATGGCACTATCTGTTCACAATCTTCAACTCCTTCCACCTGTTTCACCCGGGTTCGATTCCCGTTCGAGGGGATTTTTCCCCTGGAGTTAACATCAGTACTGACTCCACTCTTCCCAAAAGTCCTTCGGATGAGACTATAAACCGAGGCCCCGTGTGTGAACGCACGCAGAACATCTTGCGCTCACATTAAATCCTGTTCTGCCTCTTGTGAGACTAGGCCATTGTGTACCGGTGGGAACAGATGACAAGATTTACAAAACTGCTTACACACGGGGACTAGATGTAAAAAAGAAAAACATTTGAGTGCTTATTCCAATATCCTCGACATAAAAAGTAAATGATAAAAATAAATAAATAAATCAATATATAAATTAATCACTTAATTAATCAATTGATTAATTAATTAATGTTTGTGTTTGTGGTGAGTTCACTATGGCGGAGAAGGTTTCGGTGTATGCTTCGCTTTCCATATTTGTTTTCTTTTTATTAGTTTTTCATTTAACCTATCATATAACATTAGCACTTTATGGACCCATGTTACTAATATCATTGATGTTTTACTTACATCTGGTTCAGTCATCTCAGAAGCTTGTTTCTGAGAAAGTGTTTGTTTATTTAACAGTGTTTCCATAGCACTTTCTACGCCAAATCTATAGCAGACCTGTATATCTATCTTTTTTCTGTGTTTGTCTGCCTGTCTGTCAGTGCCTGTCTGTCTGTCAGTGTCTGTCTGTCTGTCTGTCTCTCTGTATCTCTCTCTTGTCTCTGTCTGTCAGTCTGTCTGTCTGTCTCTGTCTCTGTCTGTCTGTCTGTCTGTCTGTCTGTCTGTCCTGTCTGTCCTGTCTCTCTCTCCTCTCTCTCTCTCTCTCTCTCTCTCTCTCTCTCTCTCTCTCTCTCTCTCTCTCTCTCTCTCTCTCTCTCTCTCCTCTGACGATTCCAAACTTCTCACACAAAAGAGAGAGGAAGGAGGGAGGTATGCTCGGTCTGAAAGGGATGAAACACATGTTCCTACATGAATTGTTTAGAAACTCTACTCTTGTTGTTCCACATAATAAAAACCCTATTCGTATAACACCATCAACATACATCTGATGAATCCTCTAAAGTGTTTTTATTTTTATTTTACATGATTCTCCTGAACCTACTAATTTTTTTGCTGGTAACGGTGTACATGAATCTGATGAAATCATTGTAATGACACGAATGTTATAAAGCATTGCTATTTGATCAGAACAGCCTTGCAAAACATTCAACAATACAGTGCTTTTATTAGATTCGTGTTTGAGGAGGGTATACACGAATATGTAGGGCAGCTTTTATCCTGGTGTGAATCTATCGCAAATGTGTATAAGCGTGATTCACAGTGGATTCAAAGACTTTTTAAAACCAATAATGTTGGGGGAAAAACTAAGTAGAGTTTCTAGAGATTTATGTAGGAAAACGCGTTTCATCATATTCACGCCTAGCAGTATAGCAGGACCGCAGCATAAAAATGAAGAAGGCCAGCAGTCGATGAGGCCTCTAATGAAGGCCGACATGCCCTCCACACATCCGGGAAGATCTCACCGTGCCAATTTCCATTATCAATTTTCTCTGCTGGGACTTGCAGCATGGGGAATAGCTAGCCAGCGTGGTGGGGATAGAAGGCGATGATGATGGAAATGAGAGGAAGGTGTCATCTACAGGGTGTGTTAGCTTCTGCTGTCTGCAGTGTCTTGCTGTTGTTTTGGCCAGGGACTGTGGTGATAGTCCCTGTTTGGACCAATGATGTGCAGTTGGTACCCTGGAAAATGTTGTTGTGTGAGTGGCTAATTTCTGAATCTAGGGAGTAAATTCTTTTTGGGAAAGGGTATAGTGGAAGTGTGATTAAATAAAAAAGAGAAATTATTGCTGACATAATGTGTGCGTTAAAAAAGAGACGATTTGTGGATAGTTGCTTTTGTGGACATATTTTGCATGTTTTCAGTATGTCAGAGGAGAAGGGTTACAAAATTAAACGTAATATTTCCAAAATAAAGAGATCAGAGAAAAAGGTGACAAAAGTAGAGGAGGATGTTGAGAGATAAAGTGAGAGAACCTACATGAGAATACCACATCGTCTACAACAGCATCAGCCAATTGGAGGGACTGATGCCTGGTTTTATCCGTCTCGGAAAATAGTCGATGGCATCAACTTCATTCCTCTTCGATAAACCTCAGTTAATGGACAATGAGAATTATCAAGATGCCCAAGCCAATTAAATAGTTGATGGCGGGGAAAGAGCCACATAACTAGAAACTAGTAAGGGTTATTTATTTATTGATTTATTATTTTCTCTCGAGGATAATGGATTAAGCAAGTTTATTCCAGAAACGAGGACAGCAATAAAGAGGGTTTTAAGAGAGATGAGAAATAAATCGATTGTGTTCTGACTAGCTCGTGCCTGAGGAGAAATGGGTATTGACTTTCGGGAAGTGGCTGTCAGGATAGTGCTATACTCCGTCAGTTTGATTGTCCAGTGTCAGATGCCATTCACCTTTCATTGCCTTTTGGAATGATGGTGGCCTAACACGAGTAAATCAGCACTGGTATGTTAAATGATTGTTTCTAGCTGGAATGCACTAAAAAAATAGTTTAAAAAAGATGATGAAACTGATATGATAAGTAGATACTAGTTATCATGGATATCAAGGTACAATGATTAGGAGGTGGTCTGATTCGCTTTGTTATATCACAAATTTTTAATTTAACTCTATTTTATACATATTCTGTTACATACGTTTATATTTTTCTTTAGTTAATTGTGTTTTATTAAAGGCTAGTTTCAGTTTTATTCATTTAACTATACAACTTAGTTTCATGATCGATACTCTAAGTATTGATGCACAAAACAACAACAACAACAACAACAAAAGGATAGACACAAACAAAAAACATAACTAAGCAAGTACTTAGTTGGGGATGTTTGTGAAACTATGCCTAATTCCAATAACTCAATCTCGATTGCTGTTTTTATATTCTGTACCTGTATGTATGCGGTATTATGCATTTCCAACGACGCACAATGGCTAGCTTTAAAGAGATTGTGTGCGAAATGTTCTGTGTGCGTTTGCACATAGGCCCTCGGAGTATAGTTTCATCAAAAGGCCTCAGTAACTGAGATTATTGCTGAGAAAATTACAACAAGACTGTGCTGATAAATATTTTAGTTGGTGTTGTTGTGTGTTGTTGTTGTTGTTGTTCCCCAGCTTAACACTCTGGGGGGTCACCCAGAATGGCACTCTGACTCACTAATCCCACCTGGGAATCACTGTGAGATCGAAATTGCACACTGAATGAGAAGTTTGCGTGTATGACTATTTTCAAGTACCTCACCATATAGGCAGCCATACTCCGACTTCAGAGGAATTTTAGTTGGTAAATGTACACAAATCGATGGATCAGTGGTCTAGAGGTAACGCTTCCGCCTAGAAAGCCAAATTTCCGGGTCGGAGTGTGCGGTGGTTCGAATCCCGTTTCGACCCAAAACATTTCCCCTATCCATTAGACCATTAGTGGTGGTCTGGGTGCTAGTCTTTCGGATGATACGATACATCGAGGTCCCGTGTGTTATACATTATTGTTTAGTGCACATAAAAATAACCACGGCAACAAGAGGGCTGTCCCTGGGAAAATTGTGTAGAAAAAGTCACTCTGATATGGAAATAGATACAGTTGCAGACAGGAACAAGTAAAAAATAATGAGTGGCCTTACACTTGTGGCGACGCACTCTCTACCCGGGGAGAGCAGCCCGACTTTCAGGCAGAAAAATCTGCTGTGATATAAAGTGGTATACAAAAAAAAATTAAATGAAAGTCTTTGATTATGCAGAAACTAATATGTAACTCTGTATGGTTAATTGTATGTGTGCCGGCCGACGTATAGCTTATGAATCATTGGCTTTTATTTAGTTGTTATAGATTTTCTCAGAAAAGAGTTTGTCTCTCTTGCGATTATGTAAAGAATGAAAAGTGGGAGAGAGAGAGAGAGAGAGAGAGGAGAGAGAAGAGAGAGAGAGAGAGAGAGAAAAGAGATAGAGAGAGAGAGAGAGAGAGAGAGAGAGAGTTGATTGATTTGATTTGATTTGATTTGATTTATTCTTTTATATCGAGGATAATAGAATAAACACTTTGTGCTTTTTTTCATCCAGTCCCCGTGTGTATGCAGTTTTGTAAATGTCATCTGTTCCCACCGGCAAACGATGGCCTACTCTTACGAAAAGCGGAACAGGATTTAACGTGTGCGCAAGATGTTCTGCGTGCGTTCGCACACGGGGCCTCGGTTTAAAGTCTCATCCGAAGGACTTTTAGGGAGAGTGGAGTCAGCACTGATGTTAACTCCAGGAGAAAAATCTCCTGGGACCGGACTCGAACCCGGGTCTTCAAATTGCCAGCGCAATGTTCTGACCATTAGGCTATCCGTCCCGACACAGAGAGAGGGTGGAGAGAGAGAGAAGCTATAGAGAGAGGATTGCAAAATTTAACAAAATGAATGAGGAGACCGCTGCGGGAAGAAATAATGACCAAACGGGTTCACTCAAAACAACACAAAAAGGATAATAATCATATACTCCATCAAACCCGAGGTCACGGAATGTTGTTAATCCCCAACATCCCTTTTCTGATGATCATTTGTCCTGGAAGCAAAAGGACACCTGAATAGGCATCCGTCTTCTCTTGGTCATTTCTCTAAGACAGTTTCTTCCCTTGTTTGGCCAGGACACAGTACTCTGCTACAGATCAGTTTCTCTCTTTCGGAGAGTCCAACACAAGTGAGCTGCTTATCAAACATGGCTGCGGTAATCAAACTGAGATGGAAGTCTGAAGTCTTTGTGAGTAGAATATAGCATGTGTTTTACGTCACACTGTGTCCATCATACAGAATGGAGGAGATGAATTACTTAATTAAGGATGAAACTTTGCAAAACACTAGCTTATGATGAAGATCTACTGGGTGTTGAAATAATCCGCAAACAATGCATGTTCTGATGCTCTGTTTAGTTCTGTATGTTTATATAAAATGTGCTTGTTCAAGTATGTCTAGTTGGCTTTACTACAGTTTCGTTTTTTCTCAAGTGTGACGTGTACACACACACACACACACACACACACACACACACACACACACACACACACACACACACCACACCAGATATATATGTATATATACATATAATGCATATATGTATGCATGTAAATACATATATATGTGTGTATATATTAGCAACAACAAGCCAACAGCCTGTATCACGATAAATGCACCGCAATAAATGTTTGTTTGTTTGCATATTATGCATGCGTGCGCGTTGACTGATATGGAAGAAAGTTTTAATACTGTCTGTTTTGCATACGCTGGCATTTTTTGACGGGATAACAGAACGAACAGGTCAATTTGGCAAGAGGTGATCATGAAAGCTGGGCCACAGGAATAAACCCCTTCTGGCTGTTGTAGACAGGAGGAAGCCGGTGTGGTTTGGTCATGTTGCGCGTTATTACTCTCTTTGCTGAAAGGAGACTTAAGGGAGGAAGACACAGGGGCGGACAGATGAAGAACTGGATGCAGAACATCCAAGATGGGACAGGCCCTGCTGTGACGGTGTTGCTGCAAAAGGCTGAAATACATATCAATCTGGAGTACAGTGTCGATTGCCAAACCAATGATAATGCTGGCGATGGGTGTAAAAGGATAGCTGAAAAGAAAACACTTTTAGGGAGGTAAAATAAAGACAAAAAAGGGATTAAAGAATGTTGAAATAATAGGATGGGTTATCACCCCACACTGTCCTGAACAATGTCAATCTAAACAGATGGACTAATGTTTAGGAAAA